>OY744483.1:153853529-154509177 GCA_963556165.1 Tipula helvola
TATGATGGCTCGTTTTACATTCGTCTAATAGATTTTGAATTTATGGACGACAACAAGTGTACCAAATAAAACTTATTTTGGTACTCCTCACGTTTGTCAAACAAACTAATAAAATTACAACAATTAATTTGGATTTTAAACATGAATATACATATTTTCGGAAACACTGTTTCCACCATCAGACATAAGAGTATTTGTCTAATTTCGTTTTCAGAGATTTTTTTTTCAATCCACTAATTAAAAAGCTATCTCAATTTCGGCGATAATCGACCATGGGTTATCAAAATTCTTAATTAGAAGAATCTTGAAAATTACAAATCTAAAATCTAAATAATTCGTTTGCAAGGCAATATTGAGCATAATAAAGTGCGCACGAGAAAAAATATTTTGCCAAAAAAAAAAACAAAAAAAGTAATTTTTTCTCTTTTAGAGCGCTTTTTGGCGTGATGAATTACACTTCAGAGCCGCATATTCGGAAAGTGAGTGACACGAAATTTTTCCCTAGGTCGTGGGCAATTCAACTCATCAACAATAAGCATTACTTTCAATATAAATATATCAACATTTTTGCGGGCCCCTAAAAATGCTTCTTGTGCCTATGAACAAGTAAAGCTTTAAGTGAAAAACTTATTTCTTCCTATTGTCTAGTCTCGCATTTATTAAAATTATCTGATTTCGAGAGTGTAGAAATATTCGAGCGATCTAAATACCCGTTGGAATCACAATTACAGGTCTCAACACCTATTGATAGAGGTATCAATCATCGAAATCGGAGCACAATTGCAGATTTTCGATTTTTAAAGCTTGTTACGCAACACTCGTTTTATTGAGTGCCCGTAAGCAGATGTCTCATGGTCTCCACCTGCAGCGATTGCCAACTAGAACTCAGCCGAGGGAGGATTCTTTTAGGGTGGAGTCCCATTGAGACTTACGATGCTGCACTATGAAAAAAAAACCCGGATCCACACACTTACCGTTCACACTCATCTCCTGAATTCGAAAAAAAATCACACCAACATCCTGAATTTACCGTACATAATTAACAATCTGTTTGTATTTATTGTTGTGACAGAAAATAATATTAATAACCATGAAACTTTACTTTAAACATTATGTAATAAAGGCAAATATAAAGATTCTTTCTTGAGATTAATTTGGACCAAAATGTCACTGGAAACACGCCGTCACGCCAACACCCGAGCTCGTGTATCAGCCTGAAAATAAATATAAAAAAAAACCAAACAGAGGCCCAACAAAAAAATGGGAATTAATTCAAGAAACAATATTTATGTATAATAATAATGATAATATTGAAGAAATATAGAGAAAAAAAACAATAAACAAACAGACTGATTTGGTAGCAACAAGATGTCACTCAAAATAATTGATTCCACGCCAACAGGATGACTCGAAATTTGCCCCAACGCCCTGATGATGTCCCCTTTCACGCACAAGCACCTTCAATATTGTACTCGCTGATCACGCACGGATATGGTGCTAGAACGCACGTTATTTCTCGGTGGTATTTCAGCTGACTGATATGCGTTTGCTTTACAGCTCGTTCTAATATAATTTACTGAACGTCCAATTTGTTTTTAGGTGTGTTATTGTGTCTGTGAGTTTTTTTTTCTTTGCTTATTAATTTTGAATTCTTTTGGTCGCTTCACTCAAATCAACAGACAATTTATCCGGTTTCTTTCACTTTTCTTTTTTTTTCTAATTAACTTTTATTTTTTATAAATTATTTCTTTTTATACATTATTATGTAAATTATTTTTTTTTTTTTGTTATAATTCTTTGGTTTTGTTATTTATTTATTTTTTTTTTTTCGTTCACATCAAACGATCCTTATAACATTTACACACCGAATGGCGATTTTTTTTCTATTTTCCCCCAACCAAAAAAAAATTTGACGTTTCTCTTTTCCATACTAATCATAAGTTCTATGAACTTATGCGATAGTAGCACCCAATAGACGCACGCAAACCGAATAAAATAAAGGCAACGCAGACAGCAAAAAAAACCATGCGCGCGTTGATGATGTACGTAGACAAGTGAAACGTAACAGCGTGGGGACGACCCACACCACTGAGATGTCTCATCAGCCGGGCCAAAACTATATTAAAGAGTAATGTATTCCCGAAAAAAAACATCTTTTATAGTCGGATATCCTGCGCATGATAAATGCCTAATGGTTTACCTGACAAATCCTCTAAACGATAAGCTACCTGTCCAATGCGTTCAACAATTTTTGCGGGAACAAATTTAGGTGCTAGTTTTGCAGAAAATTTTCGTGCCGCGTTGCTTTGGACATAAGTGCGTACTAGAACATTCTGTCCCAGATCAAATTCTCGTGGATTACTCTTCTGATTGTAGTGTCTTTCTCCTTTCAATTGCGCTTCCCTGAGGTGGTTTAAAACTGACTCACGCACCGCGTCCTGATGAAAAGCACGAGTGATAGTGCTAGCTTCACTATTATCGTCGCATCCTAGTAATCTCCGGAGTTCATATTCAGAGCCATGATTAATGTAGTGTTGCCCGAAAACCAAAAAGTGCGGAGAAAATGAGGTTGCGGAATGGATAACGTTCCTCATCGTTGCTCCAACTTTAGATAAATGGCAGTCCCAGTCGGTGTGATTACTACCAATATATGCGCGAACGGCAGATAGAACAGTCCGATTGACCCGTTCGGCAGCATTGCTTTGAGGCGAATGATAAGGCGTGCGACGGTGGGAAACACCATACTTAGATAATAATTGCCGAAAAGACAACGAGAGGAACTGCTGTCCGTTGTCTGTGAGCACTGTTTCTGGTACGGAGAACATTTCAAAAATGTCCTTCTCTAAAAAGTTGCACATAAGGGCAGTAGAGGCTTCTTTGAATGCTTTAAGGAATACAAATTTCGAGTAATGGTCTAATACGACGAGAACATGAGTATTGAAGTTTTTGGAGCGGGGAAACGGTCCAAGAAAATCCAAATATAAGTGTTGGAATGGCCTTCTAGTTTTGACAACGTCACCCATGGGTGGTCTCAAGGAAATATTTGATGGTTTCACCATCTTGCACACGACGCAATTTCGTACAAATGTACGAACATCTTTGTTCATTCCAGGCCAATAAAAGTGTCGCTGTAACCTATTCAAAGTTTTAGCGATGCCCATGTGACTAGATGAAGGTGGCGAATGAGCCAACTGGACCAATGAAGCTGTCAGACTTGAAGGAATGTACAGTTTCCAAGGTGATAAATCCGTGTTGTCATATTGGTATCCAAATGATGGCTGGATCAGTAGTTTACCGTTCTCGACTTTGATCCCAGATGAACATTCAGGATGATTAGTTACCTCACGAATACGTGCTAGATATTCAGGTTCGCAAAAAGCGGGAGATGTCAAATCTACCCACAACGTCTCATCAGGATTAGAAATCGAAGATCCAGGTTCGAGAGCGTCGCAATACGCTCGTGATAATGCGTCAGGCACAACGTTCAGACTTCCCTTTCTGTGGATAATATGGAACTTAAAACCCTGGAGTTTTAAGCTCCATCTCGCTAATCGCCCCGATAGATCGCACTGATTCATGAGCCATTGAAGACTCGCGTGGTCTGTAATTATAGAAAATTCGAATCCCTCCACATAAGCCCTGAACCGTTTTACACACAGCACCGCCGCGTAACACTCCAACTCAGTGATGCTGTACTTGCGTTGCGCCGAGTTCAACTTATGGGAGTAAAAGGCTATTGGGTGTTCTTCTCCGTTATGAAGTTGGTACAGTACTCCTCCGACTCCAGATGTGGAAGCATCGACCTGTATAAAAAAAGGTAAAGAATAATCGGCATGAACTAGAACCGGAGCGGTAGTAAGAGCCTCTTTTAATTTATTAAAAGCAGATTCTGCTTCTGCATTCCACACGAGTCTTGATTTGGATTTTAATAGATCCGTTAAGGGAGCGGCGATAGAGGAATATCCAGATATAAATCGTCTGTACCAGCCGCTGAGGCCGAGAAAGCTGCGAAGCTGACGAATAGTGGTGGGAGTTGGAAACTCGGAAACAGCACTGACCTTCTCAGGATCAACCCTGATACAGCCCTCTCCGACTAAATGCCCTAAATATTTAATCTGTTTGAGAACAAAATGGCTTTTCTCAACATTAATGGTCAAGTTGGCCCACCGCAACCGCTCAGCTACGAGTCGAAGAAGTGCAAGGTGTTCCTCAAAACCACTAGATGTCACTAATAAGTCGTCAAGATAGACAAATACCTTATCGTGATATTGGTGAGGAATCACCTTGTCCATCAATCGACACATGCTTTGCGGTGCGTTACATAACCCGAAAGGCATAACGGTAAATTGATAAAGGGGCCTACCCGGTACCGTGAATGCAGTTTTGCTTTTTGCATCACTGTCAAGAGGAATTTGCCAAAAGGCATCTTTCAAGTCCAAGCTAGAAATGAAAGTGGTGTTTTCCAATCGACTCAGAAGACCATCGATTAACGGTAACGGGTATGCGTCCTTTAAGGTTGCTTCGTTAACCTTTCGGGCATCCAGGCACAACCTAACTCGCCCATTTGACTTTTTCACCAGTGTAACCGGTGAACACCAAGGACTCTCACTCTCCTCTATGACCCCAAGCCCAAGCATACGATCCAGTTCTGCATATAACTGCCTTTGAATTGCTGGCGATACAGCGTAATGTCGCTGTTTTAGAGGAGGAGCAGTCCCTGTGTCAATTTTATGGGATATTATGTTGGTGCGGCCCAAACCCAAATTAGAAAAAGAGGGGAATAGACTAATTACGTCTCTCAAAGCTTTATTTTGTTCATCTGTCAAATCATGAGTAAGGGGTTGATTAACCGGAATCTCAACATCGGAAACATTAACGGAGATTTCTGAAACTTTTAGTTCTATGCCAAATGTACGGAAGAAATCCATACCTAGATATAATTCTTGCGACAAGTTAGGAGCCAAATACAACCGAATTTGGTGACTCTGGTTATTAAACTGAACGTCTGCAAGAATATATCCCAGTATGCATTCTACGGACCCGTTTGCTGTGGATAATTTGGAAGGAAAACTGTAAAACTTGTCACCAAATCGTGTTAAAAATGAATCACATCCCTTTCCTAAAACGGTAATATTCGCTCCCGAGTCCAACAAGCCCCATTTATCGAAACCATTTATAACCACTTTGACGAATGGCCGTCCATCCGTGTGGTTTAACAAATGTGATTCATTTATTTCGCGTCTTAAGCGTTTACGTTTTGCGAAATACTGGTAAGCTCGATTAAAGCGAGATCCGGGAGAAGTGACTGGATTGTAATTATTTATCTTTTTAGAATAGATAGATGCTTCTGTTGAAGCCGGTATAGCTCGGGATCCGTATTGGAAGCCGAATCGATTTTGTTGGATGGTGTCGGGAATGAGGTATTTTGAAGGTAAGGTTCCCGAATTTGTCCTTCCTTCCGTCGATCGTTTCCCTGGTAGGCTCGCCTACAGTTACCGCAATCTGGCAAATATGTGTTAGATAAACCACATCCAAAGCAAAAAATTTTACGAGGTTGTCGGCAGAATTTATAGCCATGATCGGGGGCCTGACAATTCCAACATTTACTTGATAAACTACCAGCATCCTGGAGATTAAATCTAACATGATTATTCGCAGCAGTCGACCGATTTAACGCACAAACCTCTGCGGACTCATTATTGTTGACAGCCTGTGTTAAAGTACGATCAGGTAATATAACAGACGGATGTACTGGATTTGGAAACTGAACAAGTTGTGTAGACATTTCATGTACCAGTGGTCTAGAATTAATAATGTTGGCCTCCGGATTACATCTAACCCGTTTCCACAAATTTTCGAGTGACCGACATTCCTGAGCTAATTGGCTTATAGTAGTTATAGTTTTATTAGCTAATGCTAATTGTAAACCCGGTCTCATATTATTAAATAAAATTTCAAGGATTTCCTGATCCGAAATGAGATTTTGTGCTTGTAATGAGATTTTAAAAATAGCGTCTTGAAATTCGCCATAATTCTCCTTAGGATAATTCTGTTTTCGAGCATCCAGCGCTCTACGAATATCTCGATCAGAACGACTTGAACAAAAGCGATCAATCATATCACGTTTGAGGATGTCCCATGTAACCAAAGGATTCCTTTCTAACTGAATCCAAAACCATTCTAGTGCATCTCCAGTTAAAAGGCAAGTTAATTCTTGTACACAACCATTTAAATTGATGCCAGCTCTGTTAGCCATCTGATCAATCCGAGAAACAAATCTTTCCACCGGAGTATCTGTACTTGATCCGCCAAACTTAAGGTTCCACGAGGAGTAAATTTTGGAGCGATTGAATGTATTACCGAAGGGATTGGTCTGCCCAATATTGTCTATAACCTGTTCAGGTCGCGAAACATGCTGAGTAAATCCGGTTGTTCGCATGGTATCTATTAGTGAATCTACAGAATTGACTAGAGCATTTATTTGTAAAGAATTAATGTGTTTCTCCGGTTGTGAATTAGGATTATCTGTGGTACGATATTCACTGTAATTTTTAATAGGTTGTACAGAATGTGAGTTAACATTGGGGTGAACACCACTCAATGAATAGTTTGGTGGAGCAAATTGTGGTTTTGGTTCTCTGACCATGGGAGGACGCGCACTAGGCTGATTTTGAGGTGTTGGCTGATCATTACCCTGATCTAAAAAAAATGTCTGCTCAAGGGCGTTCAGGATACTAACATCCTCACTGAGCGTAGGACGAAATGTTACAGGAGATGTCTTTGGTTGTATAGGTTCAGCCAACTCATTGGACGAAGTTGGAGGAGAACTAAAAATTCCGTTAACCTCCAAGTCTCGAACTCTGAGTTGTAGCCGCTCACAATCTTGAATTAATTCGCTGATTCCGTCTTTTTCGATTGGATGATTTTGCATTCGCCTCAGTCTTCCTTGTATGTGTATTAGTTGAGAATTAATTCTCGGTAGCTCTGCACTTTGAATGGTAGAAGGACAGTCTAGATACGAAGCAATACGATTAATTTTGCAGGAGCATAACTTAATTTCAAGTGACGGATTTCGGAGAGCTTGCGCATGTGGTTGTATCGGCACTAAAATTGGGAATTGACGTTCCGACCATATTTTTGCTTGTAAAGTTTCTATTTGGGACAGTGCGAACGGTAACTGACGTATCTCACACTCAATTTTGAGATCATCCGCCTTCAAATGTGACAAATCCATCTTGATAAATAACGTCGCCGTGAAAACAAATATTAATCAAGATAAAACAAAATTCAATTATGAAAAATTCACTATTAGCATACGGTGATAAGAGAACGGTTCACAACGAAATGTATAATATGGGCTAATATAGCAAATGTGTAAAAAAAAAAAAATATAGGGATAATAAATATTAAAGTATTAATATACGATTAAATGTAATAACACTAAACTAATTGCCTAAATAGTACAATTCCCAAACACAAATTAGGATAACAACAAACTTAAAAGTTAAAACTACTAGAATAAATAATATGGTATTATAGAAACAACAAGTGATTTTTCAAAAAAAAAAAAATCAAGTAAAGTAAATAGATAAATAAACCGAAAATTATGAATTGTTACGTAAAACTCAAAAATTATAGAAAAATCAATAAATAGGAAAATAAACAGTGAATTTACTTATCAAAAAAAATTATATGCAATAATTATAGAAAAAAAACAAATTGAATGGAAATGATAGGACGTGTCCCGAGACAAAAACAAACCCCAACCGAAGGGATTAACTGAAATACAAATAAGCGAATACGACACAACAAAAAAAATTCGATGGTAATTGTTTAAATAACTCACCACTATTGAAATAAATAACCAAGAATATCGCCAATGTTTATAAAACGTATAACCCAATGTATGTAATTGTATATATATAATCAGGAGATGAGCATGTGCAAGTGTGTGGACTAAAATAAAATATAAAGGAAATTGTTAGTGAATAGAAAAAAATTCTTGCTAATATTTTAGTTCGAGGTAGCTGTATAAATAATTCAAAAAGATTAATCTCGATATAAAATACACCCTCACCTAAATAAATGTTATAGTATTGCAAAATATATCTGACATTGCCTCAAACACTTAAATAGTGGACAACAATGCGTTACTTTGCAAAGAAACAACAAAAATATTATCTTTTTCTAGAAAAAAAACGTTGAAAGTTGAAATGATCATCCATGCTTCTGTTTTTACTACCACTAAATTCAAAGACTCAATCAGCCGATATAGCAGCGAAACATGAAGAATGGTAAACCATACAACTGAAAAAAAATACAAAAAAAATAAATTAAACTTGAAATGTGCTCACTTTTGACTGTTAAATTCATAAATGCAAATGACCTTGATATAAAAGTCAACAAGCACATGGAAAAAAAACATTAATTAGAAAAACGCTGTAAATAAATTTTAAAATTACGTTAATCAATTTTACCGTTTACGTTTGGGCGCCACTGTTACGCAACACTCGTTTTATTGAGTGCCCGTAAGCAGATGTCTCATGGTCTCCACCTGCAGCGATTGCCAACTAGAACTCAGCCGAGGGAGGATTCTTTTAGGGTGGAGTCCCATTGAGACTTACGATGCTGCACTATGAAAAAAAAACCCGGATCCACACACTTACCGTTCACACTCATCTCCTGAATTCGAAAAAAAATCACACCAACATCCTGAATTTACCGTACATAATTAACAATCTGTTTGTATTTATTGTTGTGACAGAAAATAATATTAATAACCATGAAACTTTACTTTAAACATTATGTAATAAAGGCAAATATAAAGATTCTTTCTTGAGATTAATTTGGACCAAAATGTCACTGGAAACACGCCGTCACGCCAACACCCGAGCTCGTGTATCAGCCTGAAAATAAATATAAAAAAAAACCAAACAGAGGCCCAACAAAAAAATGGGAATTAATTCAAGAAACAATATTTATGTATAATAATAATGATAATATTGAAGAAATATAGAGAAAAAAAACAATAAACAAACAGACTGATTTGGTAGCAACAAGATGTCACTCAAAATAATTGATTCCACGCCAACAGGATGACTCGAAATTTGCCCCAACGCCCTGATGATGTCCCCTTTCACGCACAAGCACCTTCAATATTGTACTCGCTGATCACGCACGGATATGGTGCTAGAACGCACGTTATTTCTCGGTGGTATTTCAGCTGACTGATATGCGTTTGCTTTACAGCTCGTTCTAATATAATTTACTGAACGTCCAATTTGTTTTTAGGTGTGTTATTGTGTCTGTGAGTTTTTTTTTCTTTGCTTATTAATTTTGAATTCTTTTGGTCGCTTCACTCAAATCAACAGACAATTTATCCGGTTTCTTTCACTTTTCTTTTTTTTTCTAATTAACTTTTATTTTTTATAAATTATTTCTTTTTATACATTATTATGTAAATTATTTTTTTTTTTTTGTTATAATTCTTTGGTTTTGTTATTTATTTATTTTTTTTTTTTCGTTCACATCAAACGATCCTTATAACATTTACACACCGAATGGCGATTTTTTTTCTATTTTCCCCCAACCAAAAAAAAATTTGACGTTTCTCTTTTCCATACTAATCATAAGTTCTATGAACTTATGCGATAGTAGCACCCAATAGACGCACGCAAACCGAATAAAATAAAGGCAACGCAGACAGCAAAAAAAACCATGCGCGCGTTGATGATGTACGTAGACAAGTGAAACGTAACAAGCTCTGAATTTGTGGGCTATAGTTCAGTTGATTTTCAATAAAATTAAATTTTCCACAAAATGTGTAGAAATATTCGAGCGATCTAAATACGCGTTGGCATCACAATTACAGGTCTCAACGCCTATTGATAGAAGCATCAATCAACCAAATCGGAGCAGAATTGCAGATTTTCGATTTTTAAAGCTCTGAATTTGTGGGCTATAGTTCAGTTGATTTTCAATAAAATTAAATTTTACACAAAATGTGTAGAAATATTCGAGCGATCTAAATACCCGTTGGAATCACAATTACAGGTCTCAACACCTATTGATAGAGGCATCAATCATCGAAATCGGAGCACAATTGCAGATTTTTGATTTTTAAAGCTCTGAATTTGTGGGCTATAGTTCAGTTGATTTTCAATAAAATTAAATTTTCCACAAAATGTGTAGAAATATTCGAGCGATCTAAATACCCGTTGGAATCACAATTACAGGTCTCAACACCTATTGATAGAGGTATCAATCATCGAAATCGGAGCACAATTGCAGATTTTCGATTTTTGAAGCTCTGAATTTGTGGGCTATAGTTCAGTTGATTTTCAATAAAATTAAATTTTCCACAAAATGTGTAGAAATATTCGAGCGATCTAAATACCCGTTGGCATCACAATTACAGGTCTCAACGCCTATTGATTGAAGCATCAATCAACCAAATCGGAGCAGAATTGCAGATTTTCGATTTTTAAAGCTCTGAATTTGTGGGCTATAGTTCAGTTGATTTTCAATAAAATTAAATTTTCCACAAAATGTGTAGAAATATTCGAGCGATCTAAATACCCGTTGGCATCACAATTACAGGTCTCAACACTTATTGATAGAGGTATCAATCAACCAAATCGGAGCACAATTGCAGATTTTCGATTTTTAAAGCTCTGAATTTGTGGGCTATAGTTCAGTTGATTTTCAATAAAATTAAATTTTCCACAAAATGTGTAGAAATATTCGAGCGATCTAAATACCCGTTGGCATCACAATTACAGGTCTCAACACCTATTGATAGAGGTATCAGTCATCGAAATCGGAGCACAATTACAGATTTTCGATTTTTAAAGCTCTGAATTTGTGGGCTATAGTTCAGTTGATTTTCAATAAAATTAAATTTTCCACAAAATGTGTAGAAATATTCGAGCGATCTAAATACCCGTTGGTATCACAATTACAGGTCTCAACACCTATTGATAGAGGTATCAATCAACCAAATCGGAGCACAATTGCAGATTTTCGATTTTTAAAGCTCTGAATTTGTGGGCTATAGTTCAGTTGATTTTCAATAAAATTAAATTTTCCACAAAATGTGTAGAAATATTCTAGCGATCTAAATACCCGTTGGCATCACAATTACAGGTCTCAACACCTATTGATAGAGGCATCAATCATCGAAATCGAAGCACAATTGCAGATTTTTGATTTTTAAAGCTCTGAATTTGTGGGCTATAGTTCAGTTGATTTTCAATAAAATTAAATTTTCCACAAAATGTGTAGAAATATTCGAGCGATCTAAATACCCGTTGGCATCACAATTACAGGTCTCAACACCTATTGATAGAGGCATCAATCATCGAAATCGGAGCAGAATTGCAGATTTTTGATTTTTAAAGCTCTGAATTTGTGGGCTATAGTTCAGTTGATTTTCAATAAAATTAAATTTTCCACAAAATGTGTAGAAATATTCGAGCGATCTAAATACCCGTTGGAATCACAATTACAGGTCTCAACACCTATTGATAGAGGCATCAATCATCGAAATCGGAGCACAATTGCAGATTTTTGATTTTTAAAGCTCTGAATTTGTGGGCTATAGTTCAGTTGATTTTCAATAAAATTAAATTTTCCACAAAATGTGTAGAAATATTCGAGCGATCTAAATACCCGTTGGAATCACAATTACAGGTCTCAACACCTATTGATAGAGGTATCAATCAACGAAATCGGAGCACAATTGCAGATTTTCGATTTTTGAAGCTCTGAATTTGTGGGCTATAGTTCAGTTGATTTTCAATAAAATTAAATTTTCCACAAAATGTGTAGAAATATTCGAGCGATCTAAATACCCGTTGGCATCACAATTACAGGTCTCAACGCCTATTGATTGAAGCATCAATCAACCAAATCGGAGCAGAATTGCAGATTTTCGATTTTTAAAGCTCTGAATTTGTGGGCTATAGTTCAGTTGATTTTCAATCAAATTAAATTTTCCACAAAATGTGTAGAAATATTCGAGCGATCTAAATACCCGTTGGCATCACAATTACAGGTCTCAACACTTATTGATAGAGGTATCAATCAACCAAATCGGAGCACAATTGCAGATTTTCGATTTTTAAAGCTCTGAATTTGTGGGCTATAGTTCAGTTGATTTTCAATAAAATTAAATTTTCCACAAAATGTGTAGAAATATTCGAGCGATCTAAATACCCGTTGGCATCACAATTACAGGTCTCAACACCTATTGATAGAGGTATCAGTCATCGAAATCGGAGCACAATTACAGATTTTCGATTTTTAAAGCTCTGAATTTGTGGGCTATAGTTCAGTTGATTTTCAATAAAATTAAATTTTCCACAAAATGTGTAGAAATATTCGAGCGATCTAAATACCCGTTGGTATCACAATTACAGGTCTCAACACCTATTGATAGAGGTATCAATCAACCAAATCGGAGCACAATTGCAGATTTTCGATTTTTAAAGCTCTGAATTTGTGGGCTATAGTTTAGTTGATTTTCAATAAAATTAAATTTTCCACAAAATGTGTAGAAATATTCTAGCGATCTAAATACCCGTTGGCATCACAATTACAGGTCTCAACACCTATTGATAGAGGCATCAATCATCGAAATCGGAGCACAATTGCAGATTTTTGATTTTTAAAGCTCTGAATTTGTGGGCTATAGTTCAGTTGATTTTCAATAAAATTAAATTTTCCACAAAATGTGTAGAAATGTTCGAGCGATCTAAATACCCGTTGTAATCACAATTACAGGTCTCAACACCTATTGATAGAGGTATCAATCATCGAAATCGGAGCACAATTGCAGATTTTCGATTTTTAAAGCTCTGAATTTGTGGGCTATAGTTCAGTTGATTTTCAATAAAATTAAATTTTCCACAAAATGTGTAGAAATATTCGAGCGATCTAAATACCCGTTGGCATCACAATTACAGGTCCCAACGCCTATTGATTGAAGCATCAATCAACCAAATCGGAGCAGAATTGCAGATTTTCCATTTTTAAAGCTCTGAATTTGTGGGCTATAGTTCAGTTGATTTTCAATAAAATTAAATTTTCCACAAAATGTGTAGAAATATTCGAGCGATCTAAATACCCGTTGGCATCACAATTACAGGTCTCAACACTTATTGATAGAGGTATCAATCAACGAAATCGGAGCACAATTGCAGATTTTCGATTTTTAAAGCTCTGAATTTGTGGGCTATAGTTCAGTTGATTTTCAATAAAATTAAATTTTCCACAAAATATGTAGAAATATTCGAGCGATCTAAATACCCGTTGGCATCACAATTACAGGTCTCAACACCTATTGATAGAGGTATCAATCATCGAAATCGGAGCACAATTACAGATTTTCGATTTTTAAAGCTCTGAATTTGTGGGCTATAGTTCAGTTGATTTTCAATAAAATTAAATTTTCCACAAAATGTGTAGAAATATTCGAGCGATCTAAATACCCGTTGGCATCACAATTACAGGTCTCAACACCTATTGATAGAGGTATCAATCATCGAAATCGGAGCACAATTACAGATTTTCGATTTTTAAAGCTCTGAATTTGTGGGCTATAGTTCAGTTGATTTTCAATAAAATTAAATTTTCCACAAAATGTGTAGAAATATTCGAGCGATCTAAATACCCGTTGGTATCACAATTACAGGTCTCAACACCTATTGATAGAGGTATCAATCAACCAAATCGGAGCACAATTGCAGATTTTCGATTTTTAAAGCTCTGAATTTGTGGGCTATAGTTCAGTTGATTTTCAATAAAATTAAATTTTCCACAAAATGTGTAGAAATATTCGAGCGATCTAAATACCCGTTGGCATCACAATTACAGGTCTCAACGCCTATTGATTGAAGCATCAATCAACCAAATCGGAGCAGAATTGCAGATTTTCGATTTTTAAAGCTCTGAATTTGTGGGCTATAGTTCAGTTGATTTTCAATAAAATTAAATTTTCCACAAAATGTGTAGAAATATTCGAGCGATCTAAATACCCGTTGGCATCACAATTACAGGTCTCAACACTTATTGATAGAGGTATCAATCAACCAAATCGGAGCACAATTGCAGATTTTCGATTTTTAAAGCTCTGAATTTGTGGGCTATAGTTCAGTTGATTTTCAATAAAATTAAATTTTCCACAAAATGTGTAGAAATATTCGAGCGATCTAAATACCCGTTGGAATCACAATTACAGGTCTCAACACCTATTGATAGAGGTATCAATCATCGAAATCGGAGCACAATTGCAGATTTTCGATTTTTAAAGCTCTGAATTTGTGGGCTATAGTTCAGTTGATTTTCAATAAAATTAAATTTTCCACAAAATGTGTAGAAATATTCGAGCGATCTAAATACCCGTTGGCATCACAATTACAGGTCTCAACACCTATTGATAGAGGTATCAATCATCGAAATCGGAGCACAATTGCAGATTTTCGATTTTTAAAGCTCTGAATTTGTGGGCTACAATTGCAGATTTTCGATTTTTAAAGCTCTGAATTTGTGTTCAGTTGATTTTCAATAAAATTAAATTTTCCACAAAATGTGTAGAAATATTCGAGCGATCTAAATACCCGTTGGAATCACAATTACAGGTCTCAACACCTATTGATAGAGGTATCAATCATCGAAATCGGAGCACAATTGCAGATTTTTGATTTTTAAAGCTCTGAATTTGTGGGCTGTAGTTTAGTTGATTTTCAATAAAATTAAATTTTCCACAAAATGTGTAGAAATATTCGAGCGATCTAAATACCCGTTGGAATCACAATTACAGGTCTCAACACCTATTGATAGAGGTATCAATCATCGAAATCGGAGCACAATTGCAGATTTTTGATTTTTAAAGCTCTGAATTTGTGGGCTGTAGTTTAGTTGATTTTCAATAAAATTAAATTTTCCACAAAATGTGTAGAAATATTCGAGCGATCTAAATACCCGTTGGCATCACAATTACAGGTCTTACCACCTATTGATAGAGGCATCAATCATCGAAATCGGAGCACAATTGCAGATTTTCGATTTTTAAAGCTCTGAATTTGTGGGCTATAGTTCAGTTGATTTTCAATAAAATTAAATTTTCCACAAAATGTGTAGAAATATTCGAGCGATCTAAATACCCGTTGGAATCACAATTACAGGTCTTACCACCTATTGATAGAGGCATCAATCATCGAAATCGGAGCACAATTGCAGATTTTTGATTTTTAAAGCTCTGAATTTGTGGGCTGTAGTTTAGTTGATTTTCAATAAAATTAAATTTTCCACAAAATGTGTAGAAATATTCGAGCGATCTAAATACCCGTTGGCATCACAATTACAGGTCTCAACACCTATTGATAGAGGTATCAATCATCGAAATCGGAGCACAATTGCAGATTTTCGATTTTTAAAGCTCTGAATTTGTGGGCTACAATTGCAGATTTTCGATTTTTAAAGCTCTGAATTTGTGTTCAGTTGATTTTCAATAAAATTAAATTTTCCACAAAATGTGTAGAAATATTCGAGCGATCTAAATACCCGTTGGCATCACAATTACAGGTCTCAACACCTATTGATAGAGGTATCAATCATCGAAATCGGAGCACAATTGCAGATTTTCGATTTTAAAGCTCTGAATTTGTGGGCTACAATTGCAGATTTTCGATTTTTAAAGCTCTGAATTTGTGTTCAGTTGATTTTCAATAAAATTAAATTTTCCACAAAATGTGTAGAAATATTCGAGCGATCTAAATACCCGTTGGAATCACAATTACAGGTCTCAACACCTATTGATAGAGGTATCAATCATCGAAATCGGAGCACAATTGCAGATTTTTGATTTTTAAAGCTCTGAATTTGTGGGCTGTAGTTTAGTTGATTTTCAATAAAATTAAATTTTCCACAAAATGTGTAGAAATATTCGAGCGATCTAAATACCCGTTGGAATCACAATTACAGGTCTCAACACCTATTGATAGAGGTATCAATCATCGAAATCGGAGCACAATTGCAGATTTTTGATTTTTAAAGCTCTGAATTTGTGGGCTGTAGTTTAGTTGATTTTCAATAAAATTAAATTTTCCACAAAATGTGTAGAAATATTCGAGCGATCTAAATACCCGTTGGCATCACAATTACAGGTCTCAACACCTATTGATAGAGGTATCAATCAACCAAATCGGAGCACAATTGCAGATTTTCGATTTTTAAAGCTCTGAATTTGTGGGCTATAGTTCAGTTGATTTTCAATAAAATTAAATTTTCCGCAAAATGTGTAGAAATATTCGAGCGATCTAAATACCCGTTGGCATCACAATTACAGGTCTTACCACCTATTGATAGAGGCATCAATCATCGAAATCGGAGCACAATTGCAGATTTTTGATTTTTAAAGCTCTGAATTTGTGGGCTGTAGTTTAGTTGATTTTCAATAAAATTAAATTTTCCACAAAATGTGTAGAAATATTCGAGCGATCTAAATACCCGTTGGTATCACAATTACAGGTCTCAACACCTATTGATAGAGGTATCAATCAACCAAATCGGAGCACAATTGCAGATTTTCGATTTTTAAAGCTCTGAATTTGTGGGCTATAGTTCAGTTGATTTTCAATAAAATTAAATTTTCCACAAAATGTGTAGAAATATTCGAGCGATCTAAATACCCGTTGGCATCACAATTACAGGTCTCAACGCCTATTGATTGAAGCATCAATCAACCAAATCGGAGCAGAATTGCAGATTTTCGATTTTTAAAGCTCTGAATTTGTGGGCTATATATAGTTCAGTTGATTTTCAATAAAATTAAATTTTCCACAAAATGTGTAGAAATATTCGAGCGATCTAAATACCCGTTGGCATCACAATTACAGGTCTCAACACTTATTGATAGAGGTATCAATCAACCAAATCGGAGCACAATTGCAGATTTTCGATTTTTAAAGCTCTGAATTTGTGGGCTATAGTTCAGTTGATTTTCAATAAAATTAAATTTTCCACAAAATGTGTAGAAATATTCGAGCGATCTAAATACCCGTTGGAATCACAATTACAGGTCTCAACACCTATTGATAGAGGCATCAATCATCGAAATCGGAGCACAATTGCAGATTTTTGATTTTTAAAGCTCTGAATTTGTGGGCTGTAATTTAGTTGATTTTCAATAAAATTAAATTTTCCACAAAATGTGTAGAAATATTCGAGCGATCTAAATACCCGTTGGAATCACAATTACAGGTCTCAACACCTATTGATAGAGGTATCAATCATCGAAATCGGAGCACAATTGCAGATTTTCGATTTTTAAAGCTCTGAATTTGTGGGCTATAGTTCAGTTGATTTTCAATAAAATTAAATTTTCCACAAAATGTGTAGAAATATTCGAGCGATCTAAATACCCGTTGGCATCACAATTACAGGTCTCAACACCTATTGATAGAGGTATCAATCATCGAAATCGGAGCACAATTGCAGATTTTCGATTTTTAAAGCTCTGAATTTGTGGGCTATAGTTCAGTTGATTTTCAATAAAATTAAATTTTCCACAAAATGTGTAGAAATATTCGAGCGATCTAAATACCCGTTGGAATCACAATTACAGGTCTCAACACCTATTGATAGAGGCATCAATCATCGAAATCGGAGCACAATTGCAGATTTTTGATTTTTAAAGCTCTGAATTTGTGGGCTATTATAGTTCAGTTGATTTTCAATAAAATTAAATTTTCCACAAAATGTGTAGAAATATCCGAGCGATCTAAATACCCGTTGGAATCACAATTACAGGTCTCAACACCTATTGATAGAGGCACCAATCATCGAAATCGGAGCACAATTGCAGATTTTTGATTTTTAAAGCTCTGAATTTGTGGGCTAGTATAGTTTAGTTGATTTTCAATAAAATTAAATTTTCCACCAAATGTGTAGAAATATTCGAGCGATCTAAATACCCGTTGGCATCACAATTACAGGTCTTACCACCTATTGATAGAGGCATCAATCATCGAAATCGGAGCACAATTGCAGATTTTTGATTTTTAAAGCTCTGAATTTGTGGGCTGTAGTTTAGTTGATTTTCAATAAAATTAAATTTTCCACAAAATGTGTAGAAATATTCGAGCGATCTAAATACCCGTTGGTATCACAATTACAGGTCTCAACACCTATTGATAGAGGCACCAATCATCGAAATCGGAGCACAATTGCAGATTTTTGATTTTTAAAGCTCTGAATTTGTGGGCTATTAGTTTAGTTGATTTTCAATAAAATTAAATTTTCCACCAAATGTGTAGAAATATTCGAGCGATCTAAATACCCGTTGGCATCACAATTACAGGTCTTACCACCTATTGATAGAGGCATCAATCATCGAAATCGGAGCACAATTGCAGATTTTTGATTTTTAAAGCTCTGAATTTGTGGGCTATTATAGTTCAGTTGATTTTCAATAAAATTAAATTTTCCACAAAATGTGTAGAAATATCCGAGCGATCTAAATACCCGTTGGAATCACAATTACAGGTCTCAACACCTATTGATAGAGGCACCAATCATCGAAATCGGAGCACAATTGCAGATTTTGATTTTTAAAGCTCTGAATTTGTGGGCTGTAGTTTAGTTGATTTTCAATAAAATTAAATTTTCCACCAAATGTGTAGAAATATTCGAGCGATCTAAATACCGTTGGCATCACAATTACAGGTCTTACCACCTATTGATAGAGGCATCAATCATCGAAATCGGAGCACAATTGCAGATTTTTGATTTTTAAAGCTCTGAATTTGTGGGCTGTAGTTTAGTTGATTTTCAATAAAATTAAATTTTCCACAAAATGTGTAGAAATATTCGAGCGATCTAAATACCCGTTGGTATCACAATTACAGGTCTCAACACCTATTGATAGAGGCACCAATCATCGAAATCGGAGCACAATTGCAGATTTTTGATTTTTAAAGCTCTGAATTTGTGGGCTGTAGTTTAGTTGATTTTCAATAAAATTAAATTTTCCACCAAATGTGTAGAAATATTCGAGCGATCTAAATACCCGTTGGCATCACAATTACAGGTCTTACCACCTATTGATAGAGGCATCAATCATCGAAATCGGAGCACAATTGCAGATTTTTGATTTTTAAAGCTCTGAATTTGTGGGCTGTAGTTTAGTTGATTTTCAATAAAATTAAATTTTCCACAAAATGTGTAGAAATATTCGAGCGATCTAAATACCCGTTGGCATCACAATTACAGGTCTCAACACCTATTGATAGAGGTATCAATCATCGAAATCGGAGCACAATTGCAGATTTTCGATTTTTAAAGCTCTGAATTTGTGGGCTATAGTTCAGTTGATTTTCAATAAAATTAAATTTTCCACAAAATGTGTAGAAATATTCGAGCGATCTAAATACCCGTTGGAATCACAATTACAGGTCTCAACACCTATTGATAGAGGCATCAATCATCGAAATCGGAGCACAATTGCAGATTTTTGATTTTTAAAGCTCTGAATTTGTGGGCTATTATAGTTCAGTTGATTTTCAATAAAATTAAATTTTCCACAAAATGTGTAGAAATATCCGAGCGATCTAAATACCCGTTGGAATCACAATTACAGGTCTCAACACCTATTGATAGAGGCACCAATCATCGAAATCGGAGCACAATTGCAGATTTTTGATTTTTAAAGCTCTGAATTTGTGGGCTGTAGTTTAGTTGATTTTCAATAAAATTAAATTTTCCACCAAATGTGTAGAAATATTCGAGCGATCTAAATACCCGTTGGCATCACAATTACAGGTCTTACCACCTATTGATAGAGGCATCAATCATCGAAATCGGAGCACAATTGCAGATTTTTGATTTTTAAAGCTCTGAATTTGTGGGCTGTAGTTTAGTTGATTTTCAATAAAATTAAATTTTCCACAAAATGTGTAGAAATATTCGAGCGATCTAAATACCCGTTGGTATCACAATTACAGGTCTCAACACCTATTGATAGAGGCACCAATCATCGAAATCGGAGCACAATTGCAGATTTTTGATTTTTAAAGCTCTGAATTTGTGGGCTGTAGTTTAGTTGATTTTCAATAAAATTAAATTTTCCACCAAATGTGTAGAAATATTCGAGCGATCTAAATACCCGTTGGCATCACAATTACAGGTCTTACCACCTATTGATAGAGGCATCAATCATCGAAATCGGAGCACAATTGCAGATTTTTGATTTTTAAAGCTCTGAATTTGTGGGCTGTAGTTTAGTTGATTTTCAATAAAATTAAATTTTCCACAAAATGTGTAGAAATATTCGAGCGATCTAAATACCCGTTGGAATCACAATTACAGGTCTCAACACCTATTGATAGAGGCACCAATCATCGAAATCGGAGCACAATTGCAGATTTTTGATTTTTAAAGCTCTGAATTTGTGGGCTATTATAGTTCAGTTGATTTTCAATAAAATTAAATTTTCCACAAAATGTGTAGAAATATCCGAGCGATCTAAATACCCGTTGGAATCACAATTACAGGTCTCAACACCTATTGATAGAGGCATCAATCATCGAAATCGGAGCACAATTGCAGATTTTTGATTTTTAAAGCTCTGAATTTGTGGGCTATTATAGTTCAGTTGATTTTCAATAAAATTAAATTTTCCACAAAATGTGTAGAAATATCCGAGCGATCTAAATACCCGTTGGAATCACAATTACAGGTCTCAACACCTATTGATAGAGGCACCAATCATCGAAATCGGAGCACAATTGCAGATTTTTGATTTTTAAAGCTCTGAATTTGTGGGCTGTAGTTTAGTTGATTTTCAATAAAATTAAATTTTCCACCAAATGTGTAGAAATATTCGAGCGATCTAAATACCCGTTGGCATCACAATTACAGGTCTTACCACCTATTGATAGAGGCATCAATCATCGAAATCGGAGCACAATTGCAGATTTTTGATTTTTAAAGCTCTGAATTTGTGGGCTGTAGTTTAGTTGATTTTCAATAAAATTAAATTTTCCACAAAATGTGTAGAAATATTCGAGCGATCTAAATACCCGTTGGTATCACAATTACAGGTCTCAACACCTATTGATAGAGGTATCAATCAACCAAATCGGAGCACAATTGCAGATTTTCGATTTTTAAAGCTCTGAATTTGTGGGCTATAGTTCAGTTGATTTTCAATAAAATTAAATTTTCCACAAAATGTGTAGAAATATTCGAGCGATCTAAATACCCGTTGGCATCACAATTACAGGTCTCAACGCCTATTGATTGAAGCATCAATCAACCAAATCGGAGCAGAATTGCAGATTTTCGATTTTTAAAGCTCTGAATTTGTGGGCTATAGTTCAGTTGATTTTCAATAAAATTAAATTTTCCACAAAATGTGTAGAAATATTCGAGCGATCTAAATACCCGTTGGCATCACAATTACAGGTCTCAACACTTATTGATAGAGGCATCAATCAACCAAATCGGAGCACAATTGCAGATTTTCGATTTTTAAAGCTCTGAATTTGTGGGCTATAGTTCAGTTGATTTTCAATAAAATTAAATTTTCCACAAAATGTGTAGAAATATTCGAGCGATCTAAATACCCGTTGGAATCACAATTACAGGTCTCAACACCTATTGATAGAGGTATCAATCATCGAAATCGGAGCACAATTGCAGATTTTCGATTTTTAAAGCTCTGAATTTGTGGGCTATTATAGTTCAGTTGATTTTCAATAAAATTAAATTTTCCACAAAATGTGTAGAAATATCCGAGCGATCTAAATACCCGTTGGAATCACAATTACAGGTCTCAACACCTATTGATAGAGGCACCAATCATCGAAATCGGAGCACAATTGCAGATTTTTGATTTTTAAAGCTCTGAATTTGTGGGCTGTAGTTTAGTTGATTTTCAATAAAATTAAATTTTCCACAAAATGTGTAGAAATATTCGAGCGATCTAAATACCCGTTGGAATCACAATTACAGGTCTCAACACCTATTGATAGAGGTATCAATCATCGAAATCGGAGCACAATTGCAGATTTTCGATTTTTAAAGCTCTGAATTTGTGGGCTATAGTTCAGTTGATTTTCAATAAAATTAAATTTTCCACAAAATGTGTAGAAATATTCGAGCGATCTAAATACCCGTTGGCATCACAATTACAGGTCTCAACACCTATTGATAGAGGTATCAATCATCGAAATCGGAGCACAATTGCAGATTTTCGATTTTTAAAGCTCTGAATTTGTGGGCTATAGTTCAGTTGATTTTCAATAAAATTAAATTTTCCACAAAATGTGTAGAAATATCCGAGCGATCTAAATACCCGTTGGAATCACAATTACAGGTCTCAACACCTATTGATAGAGGCACCAATCATCGAAATCGGAGCACAATTGCAGATTTTTGATTTTTAAAGCTCTGAATTTGTGGGCTGTAGTTTAGTTGATTTTCAATAAAATTAAATTTTCCACAAAATGTGTAGAAATATTCGAGCGATCTAAATACCCGTTGGAATCACAATTACAGGTCTCAACACCTATTGATAGAGGTATCAATCATCGAAATCGGAGCACAATTGCAGATTTTCGATTTTTAAAGCTCTGAATTTGTGGGCTATAGTTCAGTTGATTTTCAATAAAATTAAATTTTCCACAAAATGTGTAGAAATATTCGAGCGATCTAAATACCCGTTGGCATCACAATTACAGGTCTCAACACCTATTGATAGAGGTATCAATCAACCAAATCGGAGCACAATTGCAGATTTTCGATTTTTAAAGCTCTGAATTTGTGGGCTATAGTTCAGTTGATTTTCAATAAAATTAAATTTTCCACAAAATGTGTAGAAATATTCGAGCGATCTAAATACCCGTTGGCATCACAATTACAGGTCTCAACACCTATTGATAAAGGTATCAATCATCGAAATCGGAGCACAATTGCAGATTTTCGATTTTTAAAGCTCTGAATTTGTGGGCTATAGTTCAGTTGATTTTCAATAAAATTAAATTTTCCACAAAATGTGTAGAAATATTCGAGCGATCTAAATACCCGTTGGCATCACAATTACAGGTCTCAACGCCTATTGATAGAAGCATCAATCAACCAAATCGGAGCACAATTGCAGATTTTCGATTTTTAAAGCTCTGAATTTGTGGGCTATAGTTCAGTTGATTTTCAATAAAATTAAATTTTCCACAAAATGTGTAGAAATATTCGAGCGATCTAAATACCCGTTGGTATCACAATTACAGGTCTCAACACCTATTGATAGAGGTATCAATCATCGAAATCGGAGCACAATTGCAGATTTTCGATTTTTAAAGCTCTGAATTTGTGGGCTATAGTTCAGTTGATTTTCAATAAAATTAAATTTTCCACAAAATGTGTAGAAATATTCGAGCGATCTAAATACCCGTTGGAATCACAATTACAGGTCTCAACACCTATTGATAGAGGCATCAATCATCGAAATCGGAGCACAATTGCAGATTTTTGATTTTTAAAGCTCTGAATTTGTGGGCTATAGTTCAGTTGATTTTCAATAAAATTAAATTTTCCACGAAATGTGTAGAAATATTCGAGCGATCTAAATACCCGTTGGAATCACAATTACAGGTCTCAACGCCTATTGATAGAGGTATCAATCATCGAAATCGGAGCACAATTGCAGATTTTCGATTTTTAAAGCTCTGAATTTGTGGGCTATAGTTCAGTTGATTTTCAATAAAATTATATTTTCCACAAAATGTGTAGAAATATTCGAGCGATCTAAATACCCGTTGGCATCACAATTACAGGTCTCAACGCCTATTGATTGAAGCATCAATCAACCAAATCGGAGCAGAATTGCAGATTTTCGATTTTTAAAGCTCTGAATTTGTGGGCTATAGTTCAGTTGATTTTCAATAAAATTAAATTTTCCACAAAATGTGTAGAAATATTCGAGCGATCTAAATACCCGTTGGCATCACAATTACAGGTCTCAACACCTATTGATAGAGGTATCAATCAACCAAATCGGAGCACAATTGCAGATTTTCGATTTTTAAAGCTCTGAATTTGTGGGCTATAGTTCAGTTGATTTTCAATAAAATTAAATTTTCCACAAAATGTGTAGAAATATTCGAGCGATCTAAATACCCGTTGGCATCACAATTACAGGTCTCAACACCTATTGATAGAAGTATCAATCATCGAAATCGGAGCACAATTACAGATTTTCGATTTTTAAAGCTCTGAATTTGTGGGCTATAGTTCAGTTGATTTTCAATAAAATTAAATTTTCCACAAAATGTGTAGAAATATTCGAGCGATCTAAATACCCGTTGGTATCACAATTACAGGTCTCAACACCTATTGATAGAGGTATCAATCATCGAAATCGGAGCACAATTGCAGATTTTCGATTTTTAAAGCTCTGAATTTGTGGGCTATAGTTCAGTTGATTTTCAATAAAATTAAATTTTCCACAAAATGTGTAGAAATATTCGAGCGATCTAAATACCCGTTGGCATCACAATTACAGGTCTCAACGCCTATTGATTGAAGCATCAATCAACCAAATCGGAGCAGAATTGCAGATTTTCGATTTTTAAAGCTCTGAATTTGTGGGCTATAGTTCAGTTGATTTTCAATAAAATTAAATTTTCCACAAAATGTGTAGAAATATTCGAGCGATCTAAATACCCGTTGGCATCACAATTACAGGTCTCAACACCGATTGATAGAGGTATCAATCAACCAAATCGGAGCACAATTGCAGATTTTCGATTTTTAAAGCTCTGAATTTGTGGGCTATAGTTCAGTTGATTTTCAATAAAATTAAATTTTCCACAAAATGTGTAGAAATATTCGAGCGATCTAAATACCCGTTGGCATCACAATTACAGGTCTCAACACCTATTGATAGAGGTATCAATCATCGAAATCGGAGCACAATTACAGATTTTCGATTTTTAAAGCTCTGAATTTGTGGGCTATAGTTCAGTTGATTTTCAATAAAATTAAATTTTCCACAAAATGTGTAGAAATATTCGAGCGATCTAAATACCCGTTGGCATCACAATTACAGGTCTCAACACCTATTGATAGAAGTATCAATCATCGAAATCGGAGCACAATTACAGATTTTCGATTTTTAAAGCTCTGAATTTGTGGGCTATAGTTCAGTTGATTTTCAATAAAATTAAATTTTCCACAAAATGTGTAGAAATATTCGAGCGATCTAAATACCCGTTGGCATCACAATTACAGGTCTCAACACCTATTGATAGAGGTATCAATCATCGAAATCGGAGCACAATTACAGATTTTCGATTTTTAAAGCTCTGAATTTGTGGGCTGTAGTTCAGTTGATTTTCAATAAAATTAAATTTTCCACAAAATGTGTAGAAATATTCGAGCGATCTAAATACCCGTTGGTATCACAATTACAGGTCTCAACACCTATTGATAGAGGTATCAATCAACCAAATCGGAGCAGAATTGCAGATTTTCGATTTTTAAAGCTCTGAATTTGTGGGCTATAGTTCAGTTGATTTTCAATAAAATTAAATTTTCCACAAAATGTGTAGAAATATTCGAGCGATCTAAATACCCGTTGGCATCACAATTACAGGTCTCAACACCTATTGATAGAGGTATCAATCAACCAAATCGGAGCACAATTGCAGATTTTCGATTTTTAAAGCTCTGAATTTGTGGGCTATAGTTCAGTTGATTTTCAATAAAATTAAATTTTCCACAAAATGTGTAGAAATATTCGAGCGATCTAAATACCCGTTGGCATCACAATTACAGGTCTCAACACCTATTGATAGAAGTATCAATCATCGAAATCGGAGCACAATTGCAGATTTTCGATTTTTAAAGCTCTGAATTTGTGGACTATAGTTCAGTTGATTTTCAATAAAATTAAATTTTCCACAAAATGTGTAGAAATATTCGAGCGATCTAAATACCCATTGGCATCACAATTACAGGTCTCAACACCTATTGATAGAGGCATCAATCAACCAAATCGGAGCACAATTGCAGATTTTCGATTTTTAAAGCTCTGAATTTGTGGGCTATAGTTCAGTTGATTTTCAATAAAATTAAATTTTCCACTAAATGTGTAGAAATATTCGAGCGATCTAAATACCCGTTGGAATCACAATTACAGGTCTCAACACCTATTGATAGAAGCGTCAATCAACCAAATCGGAGCACAATTGCAGATTTTCGATTTTTAAAGCTCTGAATTTGTGGGCTATAGTTCAGTTGATTTTCAATAAAATTAAATTTTCCACTAAATGTGTAGAAATATTCGAGCGATCTAAATACCCGTTGGCATCACAATTACAGGTCTCAACACCTATTGATAGAGGTATGAATCATCGAAATCGGAGCACAATTACAGATTTTCGATTTTTAAAGCTCTGAATTTGTGGGCTATAGTTCAGTTGATTTTCAATAAAATTAAATTTTCCACAAAATGTGTAGAAATATTCGAGCGATCTAAATACCCGTTGGCATCACAATTACAGGTCTCAACACCTATTGATAGAAGTATCAATCATCGAAATCGGAGTACAATTACAGATTTTCGATTTTTAAAGCTCTGAATTTGTGGGCTATAGTTCAGTTGATTTTCAATAAAATTAAATTTTCCACAAAATGTGTAGAAATATTCGAGCGATCTAAATACCCGTTGGCATCACAATTACAGGTCTCAACACCTATTGATAGAGGTATCAATCATCGAAATCGGAGCACAATTACAGATTTTCGATTTTTAAAGCTCTGAATTTGTGGGCTATAGTTCAGTTGATTTTCAATAAAATTAAATTTTCCACAAAATGTGTAGAAATATTCGAGCGATCTAAATACCCGTTGGTATCACAATTACAGGTCTCAACACCTATTGATAGAGGTATCAATCAACCAAATCGGAGCAGAATTGCAGATTTTCGATTTTTAAAGCTCTGAATTTGTGGGCTATAGTTCAGTTGATTTTCAATAAAATTAAATTTTCCACAAAATGTGTAGAAATATTCGAGCGATCTAAATACCCGTTGGTATCACAATTACAGGTCTCAACACCTATTGATAGAGGTATCAATCAACCAAATCGGAGCAGAATTGCAGATTTTCGATTTTTAAAGCTCTGAATTTGTGGGCTATAGTTCAGTTGATTTTCAATAAAATTAAATTTTCCACAAAATGTGTAGAAATATTCGAGCGATCTAAATACCCGTTGGCATCACAATTACAGGTCTCAACACCTATTGATAGAGGTATCAATCAACCAAATCGGAGCACAATTGCAGATTTTCGATTTTTAAAGCTCTGAATTTGTGGGCTATAGTTCAGTTGATTTTCAATAAAATTAAATTTTCCACAAAATGTGTAGAAATATTCGAGCGATCTAAATACCCATTGGCATCACAATTACAGGTCTCAACACCTATTGATAGAGGCATCAATCAACCAAATCGGAGCACAATTACAGATTTTCGATTTTTAAAGCTCTGAATTTGTGGGCTATAGTTCAGTTGATTTTCAATAAAATTAAATTTTCCACAAAATGTGTAGAAATATTCGAGCGATCTAAATACCCGTTGGCATCACAATTACAGGTCTCAACACCTATTGATAGAGGTATCAATCATCGAAATCGGAGCACAATTACAGATTTTCGATTTTTAAAGCTCTGAATTTGTGGGCTATAGTTCAGTTGATTTTCAATAAAATTAAATTTTCCACAAAATGTGTAGAAATATTCGAGCGATCTAAATACCCGTTGGCATCACAATTACAGGTCTCAACACCTATTGATAGAAGTATCAATCATCGAAATCGGGGTACAATTACAGATTTTCGATTTTTAAAGCTCTGAATTTGTGGGCTATAGTTCAGTTGATTTTCAATAAAATTAAATTTTCCACAAAATGTGTAGAAATATTCGAGCGATCTAAATACCCGTTGGCATCACAATTACAGGTCTCAACACCTATTGATAGAGGTATCAATCATCGAAATCGGAGCACAATTACAGATTTTCGATTTTTAAAGCTCTGAATTTGTGGGCTATAGTTCAGTTGATTTTCAATAAAATTAAATTTTCCACTAAATGTGTAGAAATATTCGAGCGATCTAAATACCCGTTGGAATCACAATTACAGGTCTCAACACCTATTGATAGAAGCGTCAATCAACCAAATCGGAGCACAATTGCAGATTTTCGATTTTTAAAGCTCTGAATTTGTGGGCTATAGTTCAGTTGATTTTCAATAAAATTAAATTTTCCACAAAATGTGTAGAAATATTCGAGCGATCTAAATACCCGTTGGCATCACAATTACAGGTCTCAACGCCTATTGATTGAAGCATCAATCAACCAAATCGGAGCACAATTGCAGATTTTCGATTTTTAAAGCTCTGAATTTGTGGGCTATAGTTCAGTTGACTTTCAATAAAATTAAATTTTCCACAAAATGTGTAGAAATATTCGAGCGATCTAAATACGCGTTGGCATCACAATTACAGGTCTCAACGCCTATTGATAGAAGCATCAATCAACCAAATCGGAGCAGAATTGCAGATTTTCGATTTTTAAAGCTCTGAATTTGTGGGCTATAGTTCAGTTGATTTTCAATAAAATTAAATTTTACACAAAATGTGTAGAAATATTCGAGCGATCTAAATACCTGTTGGAATCACAATTACAGGTCTCAACACCTATTGATAGAAGTATCAATCATCGAAATCGGAGCACAATTGCAGATTTTCGATTTTTAAAGCTCTGAATTTGTGGGCTATAGTTCAGTTGATTTTCAATAAAATTAAATTTTCCACAAAATGTGTAGAAATATTCGAGCGATCTAAATACCCGTTGGTATCACAATTACAGGTCTCAACACCTATTGATAGAGGTATCAATCATCGAAATCGGAGCACAATTGCAGATTTTCGATTTTTAAAGCTCTGAATTTGTGGGCTATAGTTCAGTTGATTTTCAATAAAATTAAATTTTCCACAAAATGTGTAGAAATATTCGAGCGATCTAAATACCCGTTGGCATCACAATTACAGGTCTCAACACCTATTGATAGAGGTATCAATCATCGAAATCGGAGCACAATTGCAGATTTTCGATTTTTAAAGCTCTGAATTTGTGGGCTATAGTTCAGTTGATTTTCAATAAAATTAAATTTTCCACAAAATGTGTAGAAATATTCGAGCGATCTAAATACCCGTTGGTATCACAATTACAGGTCTCAACACCTATTGATAGAGGTATCAATCAACCAAATCGGAGCAGAATTGCAGATTTTCGATTTTTAAAGCTCTGAATTTGTGGGCTATAGTTCAGTTGATTTTCAATAAAATTAAATTTTCCACAAAATGTGTAGAAATATTCGAGCGATCTAAATACCCGTTGGTATCACAATTACAGGTCTCAACACCTATTGATAGAGGTATCAATCAACCAAATCGGAGCAGAATTGCAGATTTTCGATTTTTAAAGCTCTGAATTTGTGGGCTATAGTTCAGTTGATTTTCAATAAAATTAAATTTTCCACAAAATGTGTAGAAATATTCGAGCGATCTAAATACCCGTTGGTATCACAATTACAGGTCTCAACACCTATTGATAGAGGTATCAATCATCGAAATCGGAGCACAATTGCAGATTTTCGATTTTTAAAGCTCTGAATTTGTGGGCTATAGTTCAGTTGATTTTCAATAAAATTAAACTTTCCACAAAATGTGTAGAAATATTCGAGCGATCTAAATACCCGTTGGCATCACAATTACAGGTCTCAACACCTATTGATAGAGGTATCAATCATCGAAATCGGAGCACAATTGCAGATTTTCGATTTTTAAAGCTCTGAATTTGTGGGCTATAGTTCAGTTGATTTTCAATAAAATTAAATTTTCCACAAAATGTGTAGAAATATTCGAGCGATCTAAATACCCGTTGGTATCACAATTACAGGTCTCAACACCTATTGATAGAGGTATCAATCAACCAAATCGGAGCAGAATTGCAGATTTTCGATTTTTAAAGCTCTGAATTTGTGGGCTATAGTTCAGTTGATTTTCAATAAAATTAAATTTTCCACAAAATGTGTAGAAATATTCGAGCGATCTAAATACCCGTTGGTATCACAATTACAGGTCTCAACACCTATTGATAGGAGGTATCAATCATCCAAATCGGAGCACAATTGCAGATTTTCGATTTTTAAAGCTCTGAATTTGTGGGCTATAGTTCAGTTGATTTTCAATAAAATTAAATTTTCCACAAAATGTGTAGAAATATTCAAGCGATCTAAATACCCGTTGGCATAACAATACAGGTCTCAACACCTATTGATAGAGGTATCAATCATCGAAATCGGAGCATAATTGCAGATTTTCGATTTTTAAAGCTCTGAATTTGTGGGCTATAGTTCAGTTGATTTTCAATAAAATTAAATTTTCCACAAAATGTGTAGAAATATTCAAGCGATCTAAATACCCGTTGGCATAACAATTATAGGTCTCAACACCTATTGATAGAGGTATCAATCATCGAAATCGGAGCATAATTGCAGATTTTCGATTTTTAAAGCTCTGAATTTGTGGGCTATAGTTCAGTTGATTTTCAATAAAATTAAATTTTCCACAAAATGTGTAGAAATATTCGAGCGATCTAAATACCCGTTGGCATAACAATTACAGGTCTCAACACCTATTGATAGAGGTATCAATCATCCAAATCGGAGCACAATTGCAGATTTTCGATTTTTAAAGCTCTGAATTTGTGGGCTATTGTTCAGTTGATTTTCACTAATATTAAATTTTCCACAAAATGTGTAGAAATATTCAAGCGATCTAAATACTCGTTGGCATAACAATTACAGGTCTCAACACCTATTGATAGAGGTATCAATCATCGAAATCGGAGCATAATTGCAGATTTTCGATTTTTAAAGCTCTGAATTTGTGGGCTATAGTTCAGTTGATTTTCAATAAAATTAAATTTTCCACAAAATGTGTAGAAATATTCAAGCGATCTAAATACCCGTTGGCATAACAATTACAGGTCTCAACACCTATTGATAGAGGTATCAATCATCGAAATCGGAGCACAATTGCAGATTTTCGATTTTTAAAGCTCTGAATTTGTGGGCTATAGTTCAGTTGATTTTCAATTTTCCACAAAATGTGTAAAATATTCGAGCGATCTAAATACCCGTTGGCATAACAATTACAGGTCTCAACACCTATTGATAGAGGTATCAATCATCGAAATCGGAGCATAATTGCAGATTTTCGATTTTTAAAGCTCTGAATTTGTGGGCTATAGTTCAGTTGATTTTCAATTTTCCACAAAATGTGTAGAAGTATTTGAGCGATCTAAATGCCCGTTGGCATCACAATTACAGGCCTCAACACCTATTGATAGAGGTATCAATCATCCAAATCGGAGCACAATTGCAGATTTTCGATTTTTAAAGCTCTGAATTTGTGGGCTATAGTTCAGTTGATTTTCAATTTTCCACAAAATGTGTAAAATATTCGAGCGATCTAAATACCCGTTGGCATCACAATTGCAGGTCTCAACACCTATTGATAGAGGCGTCAATCATCGAAATCGGAGCATAATTGCAGATTTTCGATTTTTAAAGCTCTGAATTTGTGGGCTATAGTTCAGTTGATTTTCAATAAAATTAAATTTTCCACAAAATGTGTAGAAATATTCGAGCGATCTAAATACCCGTTGGCATAACAATTACAGGTCTCAACACCTATTGATAGAGGTATCAATCATCGAAATCGGAGCATAATTGCAGATTTTCGATTTTTAAAGCTCTGAATTTGTGGGCTATAGTTCAGTTGATTTTCAATTTTCCACAAAATGTGTAGAAGTATTTGAGCGATCTAAATACCCGTTGGCATCACAATTGCAGGCCTCAACACCTATTGATAGAGGTATCAATTATCCAAATCGGAGCACAATTGCAGATTTTCGATTTTTAAAGCTCTGAATTTGTGGGCTATAGTTCAGTTGATTTTCAATTTTCCACAAAATGTGTAGAAATATTCGAGCGATCTAAATACCCGTTGGCATAACAATTACAGGTCTCAACACCTATTGATAGAGGTACCAATCATCGAAATCGGAGCATAATTGCAGATTTTCGATTTTTAAAGCTCTGAATTTGTGGGCTATAGTTCAGTTGATTTTCAATTTTCCACAAAATTTGTAGAAGTATTTGAGCGATCTAAATGCCCGTTGGCATCACAATTACAGGCCTCAACACCTATTGATAGAGGTATCAATCATCCAAATCGGAGCATAATTGCAGATTTTCGATTTTTAAAGCTCTGAATTTGTGGGCTATACTTCAGTTGATTTTCAATTTTCCACAAAATGTGTAGAAATATTCGAGCGATCTAAATACCCGTTGGCATAACAATTACAGGTCTCAACACCTATTGATAGAGGTACCAATCATCGAAATCGGAGCATAATTGCAGATTTTCGATTTTTAAAGCTCTGAATTTGTGGGCTATAGTTCAGTTGATTTTCAATTTTCCACAAAATGTGTAAAATATTCGAGCGATCTAAATACCCGTTGGCATCACAATTACAGGTCTCAACACCTATTGATAGAGGTATCAATCATCCAAATCGGAGCACAATTGCAGATTTTCGATTTTTAAAGCTCTGAATTTGTGGGCTATTGTTCAGTTGATTTTCACTAATATTAAATTTTCCACAAAATGTGTAGAAATATTCGAGCGATCTAAATAACCGTTGGCATCACAATTACAGGTCTCAACACCTATTGATAGAGGTATCAATCATCCAAATCGGAGCACAATTGCAGATTTTCGATTTTTAAAACTCTGAATTTGTGGGCTATAGTTCAGTTGATTTTCAATTTTCCACAAAATGTGTAAAAGTATTTGAGCGATCTAAATGCCCGTTGGCATCACAATTACAGGTTTCAACACCTATTGATAGAGGTATCAATCATCCAAATCGGAGCACAATTGCAGATTTTCGATTTTTAAAACTCTGAATTTGTGGGCTATAGTTCAGTTGATTTTCAATTTTCCACAAAATGTGTAGAAGTATTTGAGGGATCTAAATGCCCGTTGGCATCACAATTACAGGTCTCAACACCTATTGATAGAGGTATCAATCATCGAAATCGGAGCACAATTGCAGATTTTCGATTTTTAAAACTCTGAATTTGTGGGCTATAGTTCAGTTGATTTTCAATAAAATTAAATTTTCCACAAAATGTGTAGAAATATTCGAGCGATCTAAATACCCGTTGGCATCACAATTACAGGTCTCAACACCTATTGATAGAGGTATCAATCATCCAAATCGGAGCACAATTGCAGATTTTCGATTTTTAAAGCTCTGAATTTGTGGGCTATAGTTCAGTTGATTTTCAATAAAATTAAATTTTCCACAAAATGTGTAGAAATATTCAAGCGATCTAAATACTCGTTGGCATAACAATTACAGGTCTCAACACCTATTGATAGAGGTATCAATCATCGAAATCGGAGCACAATTGCAGATTTTCGATTTTTAAAGCTCTGAATTTGTGGGCTATAGTTCAGTTGATTTTCAATAAAATTAAATTTTCCACAAAATGTGTAGAAATACTCGAGCGATCTAAATACCCGTTGGCATCACAATTACAGGTCTCAACACCTATTGATAGAGGTATCAATCATCCAAATCGGAGCACAATTGCAGATTTTCGATTTTTAAAGCTCTGAATTTGTGGGCTATTGTTCAGTTGATTTTCACTAATATTAAATTTTCCACAAAATGTGTAGAAATATTCGAGCGATCTAAATACCCGTTGGCATAACAATTACAGGTCTCAACACCTATTGATAGAGGTAGCAATCATCGAAATCGGAGCACAATTGCAGATTTTCGATTTTTAAAGCTCTGAATTTGTGGGCTATAGTTCAGTTGATTTTCAATAAAATTAAATTTTCCACAAAATGTGTAGAAATATTCGAGCGATCTAAATACCCGTTGGCATCACAATTACAGGTCTCAACACCTATTGATAGAGGTATCAATCATCCAAATCGGAGCACAATTGCAGATTTTCGATTTTTAAAGCTCTGAATTTGTGGGCTATTGTTCAGTTGATTTTCACTAATATTAAATTTTCCACAAAATGTGTAGAAATATTCGAGCGATCTAAATAACCGTTGGCATCACAATTACAGGTCTCAACACCTATTGATAGAGGTATCAATCATCCAAATCGGAGCACAATTGCAGATTTTCGATTTTTAAAGCTCTGAATTTGTGGGCTATTGTTCAGTTGATTTTCACTAATATTAAATTTTCCACAAAATGTGTAGAAATATTCGAGCGATCTAAATAACCGTTGGCATCACAATTACAGGTCTCAACACCTATTGATAGAGGTATCAATCATCCAAATCGGAGCACAATTGCAGATTTTCGATTTTTAAAACTCTGAATTTGTGGGCTATAGTTCAGTTGATTTTCAATTTTCCACAAAATGTGTAGAAGTATTTGAGCGATCTAAATGCCCGTTGGCATCACAATTACAGGTCTCAGCACCTATTGATAGAGGTATCAATCATCCAAATCGGAGCACAATTGCAGATTTTCGATTTTTAAAGCTCTGAATTTGTGGGCTATTGTTCAGTTGATTTTCAATAAAGTTAAATTTTCCACAAAATGTGTAGCAATATTCAAGCGATCTAAATACCCGTTGGCATCACAATTACAGGTCTCAACACCTATTGATAGAGGTACCAATCATCGAAATCGGAGCATAATTGCAGATTTTCGATTTTTAAAGCTCTGAATTTGTGGGCTATAGTTCAGTTGATTTTCAATTTTCCACAAAATGTGTAAAATATTCGAGCGATCTAAATACCCGTTGGCATCACAATTACAGGTCTCAACACCTATTGATAGAGGTATCAATCATCCAAATCGGAGCACAATTGCAGATTTTCGATTTTTAAAACCCTGAATTTGTGGGCTATAGTTCAGTTGATTTTCAATTTTCCACAAAATGTGTAGAAGTATTTGAGCGACCTAAATGCCCGTTGGCATCACAATTACAGGTCTCAATACCTATTGATAGAGGTATCAATCATCGAAATCGGAGCATAATTGCAGATTTTCGATTTTTAAAATTCTGAATTTGTAGGCTATTGTTCAGTTGATTTTCACTAATATTAAATTTTCCTCAAAATGTGTAGAAATATTCAAGCGATCTAAATACTCGTTGGCATAACAATTACAGGTCTCAACACCTATTGATAGAGGTACTAATCATCGAAATCGGAGCATAATTGCAGATTTTCGATTTTTAAAGCTCTGAATTTGTGGGCTATTGTTCAGTTGATTTTCACTAATATTAAATTTTCCTCAAAATGTGTAGAAATATTCGAGCGATCTAAATACCCGTTGGCATCACAATTACAGGTCTCAACACCTATTGATAGAGGTATCAATCATCCAAATCGGAGCACAATTGCAGATTTTCGATTTTTAAAACTCTTAATTTGTGGGCTATAGTTCAGTTGATTTTCAATTTTCCACAAAATGTGTAGAAATATTCGAGCGATCTAAATACCCGTTGGCATAACAACTACAGGTCTCAACACCTATTGATAGAGGTATAAATCATCCAAATCGGAGCACAATTGCAGATTTTCGATTTTTAAAACTCTGAATTTGTGGGCTATTGTTCAGTTGATTTTCAATTTTCCACAAAATGTGTAGAAATATTCGAGCGATCTAAATACCCGTTGGCATAACAATTACAGGTCTCAACACCTATTGATAGAGGTACCAATCATCGAAATCCGAGCATAATTGCAGATTTTCGATTTTTAAAGCTCTGAATTTGTGGGCTATAGTTCAGTTGATTTTCAATTTTCCACAAAATGTGTAAAATATTCGAGCGATCTAAATACCCGTTGGCATCACAATTACAGGTCTCAACACCTATTGATAGAGGTATCAATCATCCAAATCGGAGCACAATTGCAGATTTTCGATTTTTAAAACTCTGAATTTGTGGGCTATAGTTCAGTTGATTTTCAATTTTCCACAAAATGTGTAGAAGTATTTGAGCGATCTAAATGCCCGTTGGCATCACAATTACAGGTTTCAACACCTATTGACAGAGGTATCAATCATCCAAATCGGAGCACAATTGCAGATTTTCGATTTTTAAAACTCTGAATTTGTGGGCTATTGTTCAGTTGATTTTCACTAATATTAAATTTTCCACAAAATGTGTAGAAATATTCAAGCGATCTAAATACCCGTTGGCATAACAATTACAGGTCTCAACACCTATTGATAGAGGTATCAATCATCCAAATCGGAGCACAATTGCAGATTTTCGATTTTTAAAGCTCTGAATTTGTGGGCTATAGTTCAGTTGATTTTCAATTTTCCACAAAATGTGTAAAATATTCGAGCGATCTAATTACCCGTTGGCATCACAATTACAGGTCTCAACACCTATTGATAGAGGTATCAATCATCCAAATCGGAGCACAATTGCAGATTTTCGATTTTTAAAACCCTGAATTTGTGGGCTATAGTTCAGTTGATTTTCAATTTTCCACAAAATGTGTAGAAGTATTTGAGCGACCTAAATGCCCGTTGGCATCACAATTACAGGTCTCAATACCTATTGATAGAGGTATCAATCATCGAAATCGGAGCATAATTGCAGATTTTCGATTTTTAAAATTCTGAATTTGTAGGCTATTGTTCAGTTGATTTTCAATAAAGTTAAATTTTCCACAAAATGTGTAGCAATATTCAAGCGATCTAAATACTCGTTGGCATAACAATTACAGGTCTCAACACCTATTGATAGAGGTACCAATCATCGAAATCGGAGCATAATTGCAGATTTTCGATTTTTAAAGCTCTGAATTTGTGGGCTATAGTTCAGTTGATTTTCAATTTTCCACAAAATGTGTAAAATATTCGAGCGATCTAAATACCCGTTGGCATCACAATTACAGGTCTCAACACCTATTGATAGAGGTATCAATCATCCAAATCGGAGCACAATTGCAGATTTTCGATTTTTAAAACCCTGAATTTGTGGGCTATAGTTCAGTTGATTTTCAATTTTCCACAAAATGTGTAGAAGTATTTGAGCGACCTAAATGCCCGTTGGCATCACAATTACAGGTCTCAATACCTATTGATAGAGGTATCAATCATCGAAATCGGAGCATAATTGCAGATTTTCGATTTTTAAAATTCTGAATTTGTAGGCTATTGTTCAGTTGATTTTCACTAATATTAAATTTTCCTCAAAATGTGTAGAAATATTCAAGCGATCTAAATACTCGTTGGCATAACAATTACAGGTCTCAACACCTATTGATAGAGGTACTAATCATCGAAATCGGAGCATAATTGCAGATTTTCGATTTTTAAAGCTCTGAATTTGTGGGCTATTGTTCAGTTGATTTTCACTAATATTAAATTTTCCTCAAAATGTGTAGAAATATTCGAGCGATCTAAATACCCGTTGGCATCACAATTACAGGTCTCAACACCTATTGATAGAGGTATCAATCATCCAAATCGGAGCACAATTGCAGATTTTCGATTTTTAAAACTCTTAATTTGTGGGCTATAGTTCAGTTGATTTTCAATTTTCCACAAAATGTGTAGAAATATTCGAGCGATCTAAATACCCGTTGGCATAACAACTACAGGTCTCAACACCTATTGATAGAGGTATAAATCATCCAAATCGGAGCACAATTGCAGATTTTCGATTTTTAAAACTCTGAATTTGTGGGCTATTGTTCAGTTGATTTTCAATTTTCCACAAAATGTGTAGAAATATTCGAGCGATCTAAATACCCGTTGGCATAACAATTACAGGTCTCAACACCTATTGATAGAGGTACCAATCATCGAAATCCGAGCATAATTGCAGATTTTCGATTTTTAAAGCTCTGAATTTGTGGGCTATAGTTCAGTTGATTTTCAATTTTCCACAAAATGTGTAAAATATTCGAGCGATCTAAATACCCGTTGGCATCACAATTACAGGTCTCAACACCTATTGATAGAGGTATCAATCATCCAAATCGGAGCACAATTGCAGATTTTCGATTTTTAAAACTCTGAATTTGTGGGCTATAGTTCAGTTGATTTTCAATTTTCCACAAAATGTGTAGAAGTATTTGAGCGATCTAAATGCCCGTTGGCATCACAATTACAGGTTTCAACACCTATTGACAGAGGTATCAATCATCCAAATCGGAGCACAATTGCAGATTTTCGATTTTTAAAACTCTGAATTTGTGGGCTATAGTTCAGTTGATTTTCAATAAAATTAAATTTTCCACAAAATGTGTAGAAATATTCGAGCGATCTAAATACCCGTTGGCATCACAATTACAGGTCTCAACACCTATTGATAGAGGTATCAATCATCCAAATCGGAGCACAATTGCAGATTTTCGATTTTTAAAGCTCTGAATTTGTGGGCTATAGTTCAGTTGATTTTCACTAATATTAAATTTTCCACAAAATGTGTAGAAATATTCAAGCGATCTAAATACCCGTTGGCATAACAATACAGGTCTCAACACCTATTGATAGAGGTATCAATCATCGAAATCGGAGCATAATTGCAGATTTTCGATTTTTAAAGCTCTGAATTTGTGGGCTATAGTTCAGTTGATTTTCAATAAAATTAAATTTTCCACAAAATGTGTAGAAATATTCAAGCGATCTAAATACCCGTTGGCATAACAATTACAGGTCTCAACACCTATTGATAGAGGTATCAATCATCGAAATCGGAGCATAATTGCAGATTTTCGATTTTTAAAGCTCTGAATTTGTGGGCTATAGTTCAGTTGATTTTCAATAAAATTAAATTTTCCACAAAATGTGTAGAAATATTCGAGCGATCTAAATACCCGTTGGCATAACAATTACAGGTCTCAACACCTATTGATAGAGGTATCAATCATCCAAATCGGAGCACAATTGCAGATTTTCGATTTTTAAAGCTCTGAATTTGTGGGCTATAGTTCAGTTGATTTTCAATAAAATTAAATTTTCCACAAAATGTGTAGAAATATTCAAGCGATCTAAATACCCGTTGGCATCACAATTACAGGTCTCAACACCTATTGATAGAGGTATCAATCATCGAAATCGGAGCACAATTGCAGATTTTCGATTTTTAAAGCTCTGAATTTGTGGGCTATTGTTCAGTTGATTTTCACTAATATTAAATTTTCCACAAAATGTGTAGAAATATTCAAGCGATCTAAATACTCGTTGGCATAACAATTACAGGTCTCAACACCTATTGATAGAGGTATCAATCATCGAAATCGGAGCACAATTGCAGATTTTCGATTTTTAAAGCTCTGAATTTGTGGGCTATTGTTCAGTTGATTTTCACTAATATTAAATTTTCCACAAAATGTGTAGAAATATTCGAGCGATCTAAATACCCGTTGGCATAACAATTACAGGTCTCAACACCTATTGATAGAGGTATAAATCATCGAAATCGGAGCATAATTGCAGATTTTCGATTTTTAAAGCTCTGAATTTGTGGGCTATAGTTCAGTTGATTTTCAATTTTCCACAAAATGTGTAGAAGTATTTGAGCGATCTAAATGCCCGTTGGCATCACAATTACAGGCCTCAACACCTATTGATAGAGGTATCAATCATCCAAATCGGAGCACAATTGCAGATTTTCGATTTTTAAAGCTCTGAATTTGTGGGCTATAGTTCAGTTGATTTTCAATTTTCCACAAAATGTGTAGAAATATTCAAACGATCTAAATACCCGTTGGCATAACAATTACAGGTCTCAACACCTATTGATAGAGGTACCAATCATCGAAATCGGAGCATAATTGCAGATTTTCGATTTTTAAAGCTCTGAATTTGTGGGCTATAGTTCAGTTGATTTTCAATAAAATTAAATTTTCCACAAAATGTGTAGAAATATTCGAGCGATCTAAATACCCGTTGGCATAACAATTACAGGTCTCAACACCTATTGATAGAGGTATCAATCATCGAAATCGGAGCACAATTGCAGATTTTCGATTTTTAAAGCTCTGAATTTGTGGGCTATAGTTCAGTTGATTTTCAATTTCCCACAAAATGTGTAAAATATTCGAGCGATCTAAATACCCGTTGGCATCACAATTACAGGTCTCAACACCTATTGATAGAGGTATCAATCATCGAAATCGGAGCATAATTGCAGATTTTCGATTTTTAAAGCTCTGAATTTGTGGGCTATAGTTCAGTTGATTTTCAATTTTCCACAAAATGTGTAGAAGTATTTGAGCGATCTAAATGCCCGTTGGCATCACAATTACAGGCCTCAACACCCATTGATAGAGGTATCAATCATCCAAATCGGAGCACAATTGCAGATTTTCGATTTTTAAAGCTCTGAATTTGTGGGCTATAGTTCAGTTGATTTTCAATTTTCCACAAAATGTGTAAAATATTCGAGCGATCTAAATACCCGTTGGCATCACAATTACAGGTCTCAACACCTATTGATAGAGGCGTCAATCATCGAAATCGGAGCATAATTGCAGATTTTCGATTTTTAAAGCTCTGAATTTGTGGGCTATAGTTCAGTTGATTTTCAATAAAATTAAATTTTCCACAAAATGTGTAGAAATATTCGAGCGATCTAAATACCCGTTGGCATAACAATTACAGGTCTCAACACCTATTGATAGAGGTATCAATCATCGAAATCGGAGCACAATTGCAGATTTTCGATTTTTAAAACTCTGAATTTGTGGGCTATAGTTCAGTTGATTTTCAATTTTCCACAAAATGTGTAGAAGTATTTGAGCGATCTAAATACCCGTTGGCATCACAATTACAGGTCTCAACACCTATTGATAGAGGTATCAATCATCCAAATCGGAGCACAATTGCAGATTTTCGATTTTTAAAGCTCTGAATTTGTGGGCTATAGTTCAGTTGATTTTCAATAAAATTAAATTTTCCACAAAATGTGTAGAAATATTCAAGCGATCTAAATACCCGTTGGCATAACAATACAGGTCTCAACACCTATTGATAGAGGTATCAATCATCGAAATCGGAGCATAATTGCAGATTTTCGATTTTTAAAGCTCTGAATTTGTGGGCTATAGTTCAGTTGATTTTCAATAAAATTAAATTTTCCACAAAATGTGTAGAAATATTCAAGCGATCTAAATACCCGTTGGCATAACAATTATAGGTCTCAACACCTATTGATAGAGGTATCAATCATCGAAATCGGAGCATAATTGCAGATTTTCGATTTTTAAAGCTCTGAATTTGTGGGCTATAGTTCAGTTGATTTTCAATAAAATTAAATTTTCCACAAAATGTGTAGAAATATTCGAGCGATCTAAATACCCGTTGGCATAACAATTACAGGTCTCAACACCTATTGATAGAGGTATCAATCATCCAAATCGGAGCACAATTGCAGATTTTCGATTTTTAAAGCTCTGAATTTGTGGGCTATAGTTCAGTTGATTTTCAATAAAATTAAATTTTCCACAAAATGTGTAGAAATATTCAAGCGATCTAAATACTCGTTGGCATAACAATTACAGGTCTCAACACCTATTGATAGAGGTATCAATCATCGAAATCGGAGCATAATTGCAGATTTTCGATTTTTAAAGCTCTGAATTTGTGGGCTATAGTTCAGTTGATTTTCAATAAAATTAAATTTTCCACAAAATGTGTAGAAATATTCGAGCGATCTAAATACCCGTTGGCATAACAATTACAGGTCTCAACACCTATTGATAGAGGTATCAATCATCCAAATCGGAGCACAATTGCAGATTTTCGATTTTTAAAGCTCTGAATTTGTGGGCTATAGTTCAGTTGATTTTCAATAAAATTAAATTTTCCACAAAATGTGTAGAAATATTCAAGCGATCTAAATACCCGTTGGCATAACAATTACAGGTCTCAACACCTATTGATAGAGGTATCAATCATCGAAATCGGAGCACAATTGCAGATTTTCGATTTTTAAAGCTCTGAATTTGTGGGCTATAGTTCAGTTGATTTTCAATTTTCCACAAAATGTGTAAAATATTCGAGCGATCTAAATACCCGTTGGCATCACAATTACAGGTCTCAACACCTATTGATAGAGGTATCAATCATCGAAATCGGAGCATAATTGCAGATTTTCGATTTTTAAAGCTCTGAATTTGTGGGCTATAGTTCAGTTGATTTTCAATAAAATTAAATTTTCCACAAAATGTGTAGAAATATTCGAGCGATCTAAATACCCGTTGGCATAACAATTACAGGTCTCAACACCTATTGATAGAGGTATCAATCATCGAAATCGGAGCATAATTGCAGATTTTCGATTTTTAAAGCTCTGAATTTGTGGGCTATAGTTCAGTTGATTTTCAATTTTCCACAAAATGTGTAGAAGTATTTGAGCGATCTAAATGCCCGTTGGCATCACAATTACAGGCCTCAACACCTATTGATAGAGGTATCAATCATCCAAATCGGAGCACAATTGCAGATTTTCGATTTTTAAAGCTCTGAATTTGTGGGCTATAGTTCAGTTGATTTTCAATTTTCCACAAAATGTGTAGAAATATTCGAGCGATCTAAATACCCGTTGGCATAACAATTACAGGTCTCAACACCTATTGATAGAGGTACCAATCATCGAAATCGGAGCATAATTGCAGATTTTCGATTTTTAAAGCTCTGAATTTGTGGGCTATAGTTCAGTTGATTTTCAATAAAATTAAATTTTCCACAAAATGTGTAGAAATATTCAAGCGATCTAAATACCCGTTGGCATAACAATTACAGGTCTCAACACCTATTGATAGAGGTATCAATCATCGAAATCGGAGCACAATTGCAGATTTTCGATTTTTAAAGCTCTGAATTTGTGGGCTATAGTTCAGTTGATTTTCAATTTTCCACAAAATGTGTAAAATATTCGAGCGATCTAAATACCCGTTGGCATCACAATTACAGGTCTCAACACCTATTGATAGAGGCGTCAATCATCGAAATCGGAGCATAATTGCAGATTTTCGATTTTTAAAGCTCTGAATTTGTGGGCTATAGTTCAGTTGATTTTCAATAAAATTAAATTTTCCACAAAATGTGTAGAAATATTCGAGCGATCTAAATACCCGTTGGCATAACAATTACAGGTCTCAACACCTATTGATAGAGGTATCAATCATCGAAATCGGAGCATAATTGCAGATTTTCGATTTTTAAAGCTCTGAATTTGTGGGCTATAGTTCAGTTGATTTTCAATTTTCCACAAAATGTGTAGAAGTATTTGAGCGATCTAAATACCCGTTGGCATCACAATTACAGGCCTCAACACCTATTGATAGAGGTATCAATTATCCAAATCGGAGCACAATTGCAGATTTTCGATTTTTAAAGCTCTGAATTTGTGGGCTATAGTTCAGTTGATTTTCAATTTTCCACAAAATGTGTAGAAATATTCGAGCGATCTAAATACCCGTTGGCATAACAATTACAGGTCTCAACACCTATTGATAGAGGTACCAATCATCGAAATCGGAGCATAATTGCAGATTTTCGATTTTTAAAGCTCTGAATTTGTGGGCTATAGTTCAGTTGATTTTCAATTTTCCACAAAATTTGTAGAAGTATTTGAGCGATCTAAATGCCCGTTGGCATCACAATTACAGGCCTCAACACCTATTGATAGAGGTACCAATCATCCAAATCGGAGCATAATTGCAGATTTTCGATTTTTAAAGCTCTGAATTTGTGGGCTATAGTTCAGTTGATTTTCAATTTTCCACAAAATGTGTAGAAATATTCGAGCGATCTAAATACCCGTTGGCATAACAATTACAGGTCTCAACACCTATTGATAGAGGTACCAATCATCGAAATCGGAGCATAATTGCAGATTTTCGATTTTTAAAGCTCTGAATTTGTGGGCTATAGTTCAGTTGATTTTCAATTTTCCACAAAATGTGTAAAATATTCGAGCGATCTAAATACCCGTTGGCATCACAATTACAGGTCTCAACACCTATTGATAGAGGTATCAATCATCCAAATCGGAGCACAATTGCAGATTTTCGATTTTTAAAGCTCTGAATTTGTGGGCTATTGTTCAGTTGATTTTCACTAATATTAAATTTTCCACAAAATGTGTAGAAATATTCGAGCGATCTAAATAACCGTTGGCATCACAATTACAGGTCTCAACACCTATTGATAGAGGTATCAATCATCCAAATCGGAGCACAATTGCAGATTTTCGATTTTTAAAACTCTGAATTTGTGGGCTATAGTTCAGTTGATTTTCAATTTTCCACAAAATGTGTAAAAGTATTTGAGCGATCTAAATGCCCGTTGGCATCACAATTACAGGTTTCAACACCTATTGATAGAGGTATCAATCATCCAAATCGGAGCACAATTGCAGATTTTCGATTTTTAAAACTCTGAATTTGTGGGCTATAGTTCAGTTGATTTTCAATTTTCCACAAAATGTGTAGAAGTATTTGAGCGATCTAAATGCCCGTTGGCATCACAATTACAGGTCTCAACACCTATTGATAGAGGTATCAATCATCGAAATCGGAGCACAATTGCAGATTTTCGATTTTTAAAACTCTGAATTTGTGGGCTATAGTTCAGTTGATTTTCAATAAAATTAAATTTTCCACAAAATGTGTAGAAATATTCGAGCGATCTAAATACCCGTTGGCATCACAATTACAGGTCTCAACACCTATTGATAGAGGTATCAATCATCCAAATCGGAGCACAATTGCAGATTTTCGATTTTTAAAGCTCTGAATTTGTGGGCTATAGTTCAGTTGATTTTCAATAAAATTAAATTTTCCACAAAATGTGTAGAAATATTCAAGCGATCTAAATACTCGTTGGCATAACAATTACAGGTCTCAACACCTATTGATAGAGGTATCAATCATCGAAATCGGAGCACAATTGCAGATTTTCGATTTTTAAAGCTCTGAATTTGTGGGCTATAGTTCAGTTGATTTTCAATAAAATTAAATTTTCCACAAAATGTGTAGAAATACTCGAGCGATCTAAATACCCGTTGGCATCACAATTACAGGTCTCAACACCTATTGATAGAGGTATCAATCATCCAAATCGGAGCACAATTGCAGATTTTCGATTTTTAAAGCTCTGAATTTGTGGGCTATTGTTCAGTTGATTTTCACTAATATTAAATTTTCCACAAAATGTGTAGAAATATTCGAGCGATCTAAATACCCGTTGGCATAACAATTACAGGTCTCAACACCTATTGATAGAGGTAGCAATCATCGAAATCGGAGCACAATTGCAGATTTTCGATTTTTAAAGCTCTGAATTTGTGGGCTATAGTTCAGTTGATTTTCAATAAAATTAAATTTTCCACAAAATGTGTAGAAATATTCAAGCGATCTAAATACCCGTTGGCATCACAATTACAGGTCTCAACACCTATTGATAGAGGTATCAATCATCCAAATCGGAGCACAATTGCAGATTTTCGATTTTTAAAACTCTGAATTTGTGGGCTATAGTTCAGTTGATTTTCAATAAAATTAAATTTTCCACAAAATGTGTAGAAATATTCGAGCGATCTAAATACCCGTTGGCATCACAATTACAGGTCTCAACACCTATTGATAGAGGTATCAATCATCCAAATCGGAGCACAATTGCAGATTTTCGATTTTTAAAGCTCTGAATTTGTGGGCTATTGTTCAGTTGATTTTCACTAATATTAAATTTTCCACAAAATGTGTAGAAATATTCGAGCGATCTAAATAACCGTTGGCATCACAATTACAGGTCTCAACACCTATTGATAGAGGTATCAATCATCCAAATCGGAGCACAATTGCAGATTTTCGATTTTTAAAGCTCTGAATTTGTGGGCTATTGTTCAGTTGATTTTCACTAATATTAAATTTTCCACAAAATGTGTAGAAATATTCGAGCGATCTAAATAACCGTTGGCATCACAATTACAGGTCTCAACACCTATTGATAGAGGTATCAATCATCCAAATCGGAGCACAATTGCAGATTTTCGATTTTTAAAACTCTGAATTTGTGGGCTATAGTTCAGTTGATTTTCAATTTTCCACAAAATGTGTAGAAGTATTTGAGCGATCTAAATGCCCGTTGGCATCACAATTACAGGTCTCAACACCTATTGATAGAGGTATCAATCATCGAAATCGGAGCACAATTGCAGATTTTCGATTTTTAAAACTCTGAATTTGTGGGCTATAGTTCAGTTGATTTTCAATAAAATTAAATTTTCCACAAAATGTGTAGAAATACTCGAGCGATCTAAATACCCGTTGGCATCACAATTACAGGTCTCAACACCTATTGATAGAGGTATCAATCATCCAAATCGGAGCACAATTGCAGATTTTCGATTTTTAAAGCTCTGAATTTGTGGGCTATTGTTCAGTTGATTTTCACTAATATTAAATTTTCCACAAAATGTGTAGAAATATTCGAGCGATCTAAATACCCGTTGGCATCACAATTACAGGTCTCAACACCTATTGATAGAGGTATCAATCATCCAAATCGGAGCACAATTGCAGATTTTCGATTTTTAAAGCTCTGAATTTGTGGGCTATAGTTCAGTTGATTTTCAATAAAATTAAATTTTCCACAAAATGTGTAGAAATATTCAAGCGATCTAAATACTCGTTGGCATAACAATTACAGGTCTCAACACCTATTGATAGAGGTATCAATCATCGAAATCGGAGCACAATTGCAGATTTTCGATTTTTAAAGCTCTGAATTTGTGGGCTATAGTTCAGTTGATTTTCAATAAAATTAAATTTTCCACAAAATGTGTAGAAATACTCGAGCGATCTAAATACCCGTTGGCATCACAATTACAGGTCTCAACACCTATTGATAGAGGTATCAATCATCGAAATCGGAGCACAATTGCAGATTTTCGATTTTTAAAGCTCTGAATTTGTGGGCTATTGTTCAGTTGATTTTCACTAATATTAAATTTTCCACAAAATGTGTAGAAATATTCGAGCGATCTAAATACCCGTTGGCATAACAATTACAGGTCTCAACACCTATTGATAGAGGTAGCAATCATCGAAATCGGAGCACAATTGCAGATTTTCGATTTTTAAAGCTCTGAATTTGTGGGCTATAGTTCAGTTGATTTTCAATAAAATTAAATTTTCCACAAAATGTGTAGAAATATTCAAGCGATCTAAATACCCGTTGGCATCACAATTACAGGTCTCAACACCTATTGATAGAGGTATCAATCATCCAAATCGGAGCACAATTGCAGACTTTCGATTTTTAAAACTCTGAATTTGTGGGCTATAGTTCAGTTGATTTTCAATAAAATTAAATTTTCCACAAAATGTGTAGAAATATTCGAGCGATCTAAATACCCGTTGGCATCACAATTACAGGTCTCAACACCTATTGATAGAGGTATCAATCATCCAAATCGGAGCACAATTGCAGATTTTCGATTTTTAAAGCTCTGAATTTGTGGGCTATTGTTCAGTTGATTTTCACTAATATTAAATTTTCCACAAAATGTGTAGAAATATTCGAGCGATCTAAATAACCGTTGGCATCACAATTACAGGTCTCAACACCTATTGATAGAGGTATCAATCATCCAAATCGGAGCACAATTGCAGATTTTCGATTTTTAAAGCTCTGAATTTGTGGGCTATTGTTCAGTTGATTTTCACTAATATTAAATTTTCCACAAAATGTGTAGAAATATTCGAGCGATCTAAATAACCGTTGGCATCACAATTACAGGTCTCAACACCTATTGATAGAGGTATCAATCATCCAAATCGGAGCACAATTGCAGATTTTCGATTTTTAAAGCTCTGAATTTGTGGGCTATTGTTCAGTTGATTTTCACTAATATTAAATTTTCCACAAAATGTGTAGAAATATTCGAGCGATCTAAATAACCGTTGGCATCACAATTACAGGTCTCAACACCTATTGATAGAGGTATCAATCATCCAAATCGGAGCACAATTGCAGATTTTCGATTTTTAAAACTCTGAATTTGTGGGCTATAGTTCAGTTGATTTTCAATTTTCCACAAAATGTGTAGAAGTATTTGAGCGATCTAAATGCCCGTTGGCATCACAATTACAGGTCTCAACACCTATTGATAGAGGTACCAATCATCGAAATCGGAGCACAATTGCAGATTTTCGATTTTTAAAGCTCTGAATTTGTGGGCTATAGTTCAGTTGATTTTCAATAAAATTAAATTTTCCACAAAATGTGTAGAAATATTCAAGCGATCTAAATACCCGTTGGCATAACAATTACAGGTTTCAACACCTATTGATAGAGGTATCAATCATCCAAATCGGAGCACAATTGCAGATTTTCGATTTTTAAAACTCTGAATTTGTGGGCTATAGTTCAGTTGATTTTCAATAAAATTAAATTTTCCACAAAATGTGTAGAAATATTCGAGCGATCTAAATACCCGTTGGCATCACAATTACAGGTCTCAACACCTATTGATAGAGGTATCAATCATCGAAATCGGAGCACAATTGCAGATTTTCGATTTTTAAAGCTCTGAATTTGTGGGCTATAGTTCAGTTGATTTTCAATAAAATTAAATTTTCCACAAAATGTGTAGAAATATTCAAGCGATCTAAATACCCGTTGGCATAACAATTACAGGTCTCAACACCTATTGATAGAGGTACCAATCATCGAAATCGGAGCACAATTGCAGATTTTCGATTTTTAAAGCTCTGAATTTGTGGGCTATAGTTCAGTTGATTTTCAATAAAATTAAATTTTCCACAAAATGTGTAGAAATATTCAAGCGATCTAAATACCCGTTGGCATAACAATTACAGGTTTCAACACCTATTGATAGAGGTATCAATCATCCAAATCGGAGCACAATTGCAGATTTTCGATTTTTAAAACTCTGAATTTGTGGGCTATAGTTCAGTTGATTTTCAATAAAATTAAATTTTCCACAAAATGTGTAGAAATATTCAAGCGATCTAAATACCCGTTGGCATAACAATTACAGGTCTCAACACCTATTGATAGAGGTATCAATCATCGAAATCGGAGCACAATTGCAGATTTTCGATTTTTAAAGCTCTGAATTTGTGGGCTATAGTTCAGTTGATTTTCAATTTTCCACAAAATGTGTAGAAGTATTTGAGCGATCTAAATGCCCGTTGGCATCACAATTACAGGTCTCAACACCTATTGATAGAGGTATCAATCATCGAAATCGGAGCACAATTGCAGATTTTCGATTTTTAAAACTCTGAATTTGTGGGCTATAGTTCAGTTGATTTTCAATAAAATTAAATTTTCCACAAAATGTGTAGAAATATTCGAGCGATCTAAATACCCGTTGGCATCACAATTACAGGTCTCAACACCTATTGATAGAGGTATCAATCATCGAAATCGGAGCACAATTGCAGATTTTCGATTTTTAAAGCTCTGAATTTGTGGGCTATAGTTCAGTTGATTTTCAATAAAATTAAATTTTCCACAAAATGTGTAGAAATATTCAAGCGATCTAAATACCCGTTGGCATCACAATTACAGGTCTCAACACCTATTGATAGAGGTACCAATCATCGAAATCGGAGCACAATTGCAGATTTTCGATTTTTAAAGCTCTGAATTTGTGGGCTATAGTTCAGTTGATTTTCAATAAAATTAAATTTTCCACAAAATGTGTAGAAATATTCAAGCGATCTAAATACCCGTTGGCATAACAATTACAGGTTTCAACACCTATTGATAGAGGTATCAATCATCCAAATCGGAGCACAATTGCAGATTTTCGATTTTTAAAACTCTGAATTTGTGGGCTATTGTTCAGTTGATTTTCACTAATATTAAATTTTCCACAAAATGTGTAGAAATATTCGAGCGATCTAAATAACCGTTGGCATCACAATTACAGGTCTCAACACCTATTGATAGAGGTATCAATCATCCAAATCGGAGCACAATTGCAGATTTTCGATTTTTAAAACTCTGAATTTGTGGGCTATAGTTCAGTTGATTTTCAATTTTCCACAAAATGTGTAGAAGTATTTGAGCGATCTAAATGCCCGTTGGCATCACAATTACAGGTCTCAACACCTATTGATAGAGGTATCAATCATCGAAATCGGAGCACAATTGCAGATTTTCGATTTTTAAAACTCTGAATTTGTGGGCTATTGTTCAGTTGATTTTCACTAATATTAAATTTTCCACAAAATGTGTAGAAATATTCGAGCGATCTAAATACCCGTTGGCATCACAATTACAGGTCTCAACACCTATTGATAGAGGTATCAATCATCGAAATCGGAGCACAATTGCAGATTTTCGATTTTTAAAGCTCTGAATTTGTGGGCTATAGTTCAGTTGATTTTCAATAAAATTAAATTTTCCACAAAATGTGTAGAAATATTCAAGCGATCTAAATACCCGTTGGCATAACAATTACAGGTTTCAACACCTATTGATAGAGGTATCAATCATCCAAATCGGAGCACAATTGCAGATTTTCGATTTTTAAAACTCTGAATTTGTGGGCTATAGTTCAGTTGATTTTCAATAAAATTAAATTTTCCACAAAATGTGTAGAAATATTCAAGCGATCTAAATACCCGTTGGCATAACAATTACAGGTCTCAACACCTATTGATAGAGGTATCAATCATCGAAATCGGAGCACAATTGCAGATTTTCGATTTTTAAAGCTCTGAATTTGTGGGCTATAGTTCAGTTGATTTTCAATTTTCCACAAAATGTGTAGAAGTATTTGAGCGATCTAAATGCCCGTTGGCATCACAATTACAGGTCTCAACACCTATTGATAGAGGTATCAATCATCGAAATCGGAGCACAATTGCAGATTTTCGATTTTTAAAACTCTGAATTTGTGGGCTATAGTTCAGTTGATTTTCAATAAAATTAAATTTTCCACAAAATGTGTAGAAATATTCAAGCGATCTAAATACCTGTTGGCATAACAATTACAGGTCTCAACACCTATTGATAGAGGTACCAATCATCGAAATCGGAGCACAATTGCAGATTTTCGATTTTTAAAGCTCTGAATTTGTGGGCTATAGTTCAGTTGATTTTCAATAAAATTAAATTTTCCACAAAATGTGTAGAAATATTCAAGCGATCTAAATACCCGTTGGCATAACAATTACAGGTTTCAACACCTATTGATAGAGGTATCAATCATCCAAATCGGAGCACAATTGCAGATTTTCGATTTTTAAAGCTCTGAATTTGTGGGCTATAGTTCAGTTGATTTTCAATAAAATTAAATTTTCCACAAAATGTGTAGAAATATTCGAGCGATCTAAATACCCGTTGGCATCACAATTACAGGTCTCAACACCTATTGATAGAAGCGTCAATCAACCAAATCGGAGCACAATTGCAGATTTTCGATTTTTAAAGCTCTGAATTTGTGGGCTATAGTTCAGTTGATTTTCAATAAAATTAAATTTTCCACAAAATGTGTAGAAATATTCGAGCGATCTAAATAACCGTTGGCATCACAATTACAGGTCTCAACACCTATTGATAGAGGTATCAATCATCCAAATCGGAGCACAATTGCAGATTTTCGATTTTTAAAGCTCTGAATTTGTGGGCTATAGTTCAGTTGATTTTCAATAAAATTAAATTTTCCACAAAATGTGTAGAAATATTCGAGCGATCTAAATACCCGTTGGCATCACAATTACAGGTCTCAACACCTATTGATAGAAGCGTCAATCAACCAAATCGGAGCACAATTGCAGATTTTCGATTTTTAAAGCTCTGAATTTGTGGGCTATAGTTCAGTTGATTTTCAATAAAATTAAATTTTCCACAAAATGTGTAGAAATATTCAAGCGATCTAAATACCCGTTGGCATAACAATTACAGGTCTCAACACCTATTGATAGAGGTACCAATCATCGAAATCGGAGCACAATTGCAGATTTTCGATTTTTAAAGCTCTGAATTTGTGGGCTATAGTTCAGTTGATTTTCAATAAAATTAAATTTTCCACAAAATGTGTAGAAATATTCAAGCGATCTAAATACCCGTTGGCATAACAATTACAGGTTTCAACACCTATTGATAGAGGTATCAATCATCCAAATCGGAGCACAATTGCAGATTTTCGATTTTTAAAACTCTGAATTTGTGGGCTATAGTTCAGTTGATTTTCAATAAAATTAAATTTTCCACAAAATGTGTAGAAATATTCAAGCGATCTAAATACCTGTTGGCATAACAATTACAGGTCTCAACACCTATTGATAGAGGTACCAATCATCGAAATCGGAGCACAATTGCAGATTTTCGATTTTTAAAGCTCTGAATTTGTGGGCTATAGTTCAGTTGATTTTCAATAAAATTAAATTTTCCACAAAATGTGTAGAAATATTCAAGCGATCTAAATACCCGTTGGCATAACAATTACAGGTTTCAACACCTATTGATAGAGGTATCAATCATCCAAATCGGAGCACAATTGCAGATTTTCGATTTTTAAAGCTCTGAATTTGTGGGCTATAGTTCAGTTGATTTTCAATAAAATTAAATTTTCCACAAAATGTGTAGAAATATTCGAGCGATCTAAATACCCGTTGGCATCACAATTACAGGTCTCAACACCTATTGATAGAAGCGTCAATCAACCAAATCGGAGCACAATTGCAGATTTTCGATTTTTAAAGCTCTGAATTTGTGGGCTATAGTTCAGTTGATTTTCAATAAAATTAAATTTTCCACAAAATGTGTAGAAATATTCGAGCGATCTAAATAACCGTTGGCATCACAATTACAGGTCTCAACACCTATTGATAGAGGTATCAATCATCCAAATCGGAGCACAATTGCAGATTTTCGATTTTTAAAGCTCTGAATTTGTGGGCTATAGTTCAGTTGATTTTCAATAAAATTAAATTTTCCACAAAATGTGTAGAAATATTCGAGCGATCTAAATACCCGTTGGCATCACAATTACAGGTCTCAACACCTATTGATAGAAGCGTCAATCAACCAAATCGGAGCACAATTGCAGATTTTCGATTTTTAAAGCTCTGAATTTGTGGGCTATAGTTCAGTTGATTTTCAATAAAATTAAATTTTCCACAAAATGTGTAGAAATATTCAAGCGATCTAAATACCCGTTGGCATAACAATTACAGGTCTCAACACCTATTGATAGAGGTACCAATCATCGAAATCGGAGCACAATTGCAGATTTTCGATTTTTAAAGCTCTGAATTTGTGGGCTATAGTTCAGTTGATTTTCAATAAAATTAAATTTTCCACAAAATGTGTAGAAATATTCAAGCGATCTAAATACCCGTTGGCATAACAATTACAGGTTTCAACACCTATTGATAGAGGTATCAATCATCCAAATCGGAGCACAATTGCAGATTTTCGATTTTTAAAACTCTGAATTTGTGGGCTATTGTTCAGTTGATTTTCACTAATATTAAATTTTCCACAAAATGTGTAGAAATATTCGAGCGATCTAAATAACCGTTGGCATCACAATTACAGGTCTCAACACCTATTGATAGAGGTATCAATCATCCAAATCGGAGCACAATTGCAGATTTTCGATTTTTAAAACTCTGAATTTGTGGGCTATAGTTCAGTTGATTTTCAATTTTCCACAAAATGTGTAGAAGTATTTGAGCGATCTAAATGCCCGTTGGCATCACAATTACAGGTCTCAACACCTATTGATAGAGGTATCAATCATCGAAATCGGAGCACAATTGCAGATTTTCGATTTTTAAAACTCTGAATTTGTGGGCTATTGTTCAGTTGATTTTCACTAATATTAAATTTTCCACAAAATGTGTAGAAATATTCGAGCGATCTAAATACCCGTTGGCATCACAATTACAGGTCTCAACACCTATTGATAGAGGTATCAATCATCGAAATCGGAGCACAATTGCAGATTTTCGATTTTTAAAGCTCTGAATTTGTGGGCTATAGTTCAGTTGATTTTCAATAAAATTAAATTTTCCACAAAATGTGTAGAAATATTCAAGCGATCTAAATACCCGTTGGCATAACAATTACAGGTTTCAACACCTATTGATAGAGGTATCAATCATCCAAATCGGAGCACAATTGCAGATTTTCGATTTTTAAAACTCTGAATTTGTGGGCTATAGTTCAGTTGATTTTCAATAAAATTAAATTTTCCACAAAATGTGTAGAAATATTCAAGCGATCTAAATACCCGTTGGCATAACAATTACAGGTCTCAACACCTATTGATAGAGGTATCAATCATCGAAATCGGAGCACAATTGCAGATTTTCGATTTTTAAAGCTCTGAATTTGTGGGCTATAGTTCAGTTGATTTTCAATTTTCCACAAAATGTGTAGAAGTATTTGAGCGATCTAAATGCCCGTTGGCATCACAATTACAGGTCTCAACACCTATTGATAGAGGTATCAATCATCGAAATCGGAGCACAATTGCAGATTTTCGATTTTTAAAACTCTGAATTTGTGGGCTATAGTTCAGTTGATTTTCAATAAAATTAAATTTTCCACAAAATGTGTAGAAATATTCAAGCGATCTAAATACCTGTTGGCATAACAATTACAGGTCTCAACACCTATTGATAGAGGTACCAATCATCGAAATCGGAGCACAATTGCAGATTTTCGATTTTTAAAGCTCTGAATTTGTGGGCTATAGTTCAGTTGATTTTCAATAAAATTAAATTTTCCACAAAATGTGTAGAAATATTCAAGCGATCTAAATACCCGTTGGCATAACAATTACAGGTTTCAACACCTATTGATAGAGGTATCAATCATCCAAATCGGAGCACAATTGCAGATTTTCGATTTTTAAAGCTCTGAATTTGTGGGCTATAGTTCAGTTGATTTTCAATAAAATTAAATTTTCCACAAAATGTGTAGAAATATTCGAGCGATCTAAATACCCGTTGGCATCACAATTACAGGTCTCAACACCTATTGATAGAAGCGTCAATCAACCAAATCGGAGCACAATTGCAGATTTTCGATTTTTAAAGCTCTGAATTTGTGGGCTATAGTTCAGTTGATTTTCAATAAAATTAAATTTTCCACAAAATGTGTAGAAACATTCGAACGATCTAAATACCCGTTGGCATCACAATTACAGGTCTCAACACCTTTTGATAGAGGTATCATTCATCGAAATCGGAGCACAATTGCAGATTTTCGATTTTTAAAGCTCTGAATTTGTGGGCTATTGTTCGATTTTCGAGAAAAAGGAATTATTTATTAAATGTTTGAATGAATTGTCAATCTAAACGCGTTCTGGAACAACAAATATAAGTTACGATACCTGCAAATGAGAAAACGACTAGTCAAGCTGCCTATAACAAAGTGATTACTTAATTTGGCATGACCGATGCCAAGATTTCAAATATTCTACTTGGAGTTGGATACTTCAAAGAAGCAGATACATCGGAAGTTCTACTGACCAACAACAACTATAGAAAACTCATCGGAAGCCTGCTATATATTTCTGTTAATAGCCGCCCAGATATTTCGGCAAGTTAGTGTTGCTATTTTAGCACAAAAGGTCCAAACACCAACACAAACTGACTGGATATAGGTAAAAAGAGTTTTAAAATATCTCAAGGGCACAATCGATCTTAAACTCAGACTAGGAGGAAACACAGATGAGCCGCTGCTAGGCTATATACTGATGCCAATTGAGCAGAAAATCGAAAGGACATAGAATCCAATTCGGCTATATTTTCTTCGTGTTTGGAGGAACCGTCAGCTGGAGGTGTAAGGAACAGACATGCCGTGCCTTTTCATCAACCGATGCCAAATCCATTTCCCTTTTGGAATCTTGCAAAGAAGCCATATCTATAAGACGACTTCTGGCGGACTTCAACCTAAAGATGGATGACCCAACGCTTATTCTAGAAGACAACTAAAGCTGCCTTAAATTAATTGAAGAAAAAAAGATGTCCGATAGATCAAAGCTTATTGGCACCCGGGAATTCTTCGTAAAAGACAACGTAGCCAATGGACAAATCACATGCGAATACTGGCCAACTGAAAACATGCTAACAAAACCGTTAGCTACAATCCGAATACAGAAGCTGCGCGAATTATGTGGCCTGGAAGTTCATTGAGGAAGAGTGTCGAATTAATAATTATATTTAACATGATTTATTTATACGTAACTAATTCAATGAATAAAGAACAAATAAAATCATTCCTAAATAACTTGAATCATCAGGCTTTTGCATTTCTTAAATCATCTACTGCTATTCTTACAAGTCTTCCGGCAGCTAATTCAATCTATTCAATAGAAATGTTAACTACATTTTTATAAAATTGTGAAATTTCTATTCGAAAGGCCCATCATTGCTAACTTCACTGCTTTTAATGTATCCCTAATATGGTCGAACGAAAGGCCATAAACTACTGCAACCATCAAATAACAAAACAGCGGAAGCAATTTCATGGCGATGGCGTTTTTACTCTCGGTTGGCTTTTGTTTTTGAGCAGGAACCACATTGACGTGCAGCGTATTTCTCATTTTCAAAATCATCGATTTCAATTCTGATAAATTCTGTTTTTCACTTCGTTGATGCTTTAAGAATGAATATGCTACCAAAATATGTACAAAGCCTTGGATGTTTCTTTAAGTACAATATAAAAGAAATTTGTAAGCGGCATGATTTTATTATCAAGGTGTTTTTCAATTTCTACCTTACGTCGATAGTTTTAGTGGTTTGTATATTATTAGTTTTTCTAATATTAACTAGATGGCAGCAACATCAGAATTTTCATAGGTAATGCAGTTAGTGTATTTGCTAAATATATTGCGCCATCTTTATGTGAGAATTATAAATGGCTTAACAAAAAGTCTATTCGTTTGCAATGTAACGTTCTGTTTCATTTTAGAATTGAAATTAGGTACATTTTAATTGAACAGACCCTTCTTGAATGCTACTAAGGAAAATTTTCGATTGGATATAAATCCGAAAGAGGAAACAAAATTTCTTCAAAACAGTTATGGTTTGTTCATCAAATTGACTTTATTGCGTGATGATGGATGGATGTGAAAATGGATTGTCAAAACAAAATTGAATTAACTTAATTGGAAGGCTTTTAAGACAATTTCTTGAATTACCACTAAGGCAGCATTTCAGAACCAACGCAAAAATTATTTGCATAAATAGTTCGATTGAATTCGAGAATAGAGTATTTTGTTCTGTGTGGAATTTTTAATTGGAACTTGCATGGGGATTTGCAAGGGAATTATGACAAATATTTCTAGTGATAGTTTTCTGTACACCCACATGCTATTAAATCCAAAATGTCTTTTGCTGCAGCATCCAAAGTGGTTTAGATTGGTTGCAGAATATCTCCTCTTTTTCCCATCCCCACTCTTCAGGAAATTTTTCATTACAAAGCCATTTTTTCACTAGGTTCTGTATGAGTCCTATGTGGCTGCAGCAGCAGCCGTTAGAGACAATGATTCCAAATGAGCGGTTTTTTTTTAAGCGATACTTGAAACATGAAAAAATGTGCTCGTATATTTGTTTGATATCCATACGTACTCAAACAATTCTCTCTTCTGCCTCTTTTTTTATTTCATTTAAAGAAGAATCTCGAAGTAAACCTTTTGTAAATAGTTTTATTGTTCCTTTTATTCCTTTATTGTAATGGGCGCTCGTTATGTCGCAGCCGCTTATCGCGAGAGCTGAAATGTTTTTTATATTATTGTACTGCTCTGGCAAATCTATTAACGAATACATTTTTGAGGAGCTAGTGCTATTAGAAGAACGAACAGATATCGTATCTTTGAGTACGCTCCTCCATAATAAGGATATCCTCAGAATGTTTGCTGAACTATCGCAAATCTTCTAAATTTTCGTTCAATATTTGTCAAGTTTAGATGAAATTTGGTGCTGTAATGAAATTTTTCTCAAAATGGCTGTAATGAAATTTTTCTCAAATAGATTCGGGTTTGATCAGATTTTTTCATGAGATGGGATTTTGTACCAAACGAGATTTTTGAATTCTGTTTCAGTGGAATAAGAAAATAAATCCCGCATAATTTGAACCTGAAATTAAAATATGTATAATGGAATTTTCTGTGAAACACATGCTTGCGTCCCAAAACGAAAAATCTGTGATAGTTCATCAATAAAGCTCTAGAACAAGTACCAAATAATTGTCTAGCAAAAAGAACGAGAACACATATTTGTGGAATGAAATTATTCAGTGAGAAATCGAAATTCATCTCATTAAACCGGATTATGTACATACAGTATGCAAATTCCTTAACTACTTCTGGCTGATCAGTCTTCTGAATCGTGAAATCGCAAATATTGGCAGCCTTTGATTTTCTTATTGTTGCTATAAATTTTATAAATTCATTTATCACAATTTTCATTTTCAATATTGGAGTATATAATCAAGATGCATAAGATGGGACCAGTAATCAGTAAGAGGGATCCAAAATGCTGAACTTTTCTCGTACCAAGCTTGAAACGATCAAATACGATGTTATTTCCTTCATTTATATTAAAACTAGTAATTGCACGTCAAAACTGACGAAAGTTTCTGAAAACTGAATCGCCTGAAAAGTAAACTGTTTGTTCCTAGAAGAATACGAAATAAGACAATTTAATATTACCTAATTCAAGAATTCTTTTAACACAACGTTTCTTGTAAAAGTACGATTATCATTTAATATTGCACCTTGGTATGAGGAATTGTTGCCCAGCACTCTAAGGTTCTCATGATTTCGTATTCGCGTTTAGCGAAATAAAGCTGGCCATAAGCAAACACAGATTCTGGAAAAAACCACCCAACATTATCGAACGATTGTCCCTGAGCCTTGTAAATCATCATTGTAAAAGCCAAAATGATGGAAAATTGTCGTCGCTTCAACCTATAACCAAAGTTTAAGGTCTGCACAAATTTTTTCGAGTTAAAGTAAAGTTTTCCTGTACTAATTGGGTTGTCTCATTAATTTAAACTAATTAGTCTTGCCCTATGGATTCTGGGTAGGGCCAAATACTGCATGACAGAAGTGATGCCAGCGGAAATTTTATATTGCAAGCAGCTGGATCCAGTGAAATTACCATTGACCTAGAATAGGAAAATATGGATCTCTTGGGGAGACTACAGAAACTGGAGCAATCATTTGCCAAGCTAAGCGAAGAAATTGTGTATCTAAGGCGAGAAAATGAACTTCTTACAATGAATCGGGATGCAAAAGAACTTAGCGAATTATAGAGTATTGAACCAGAGAAATTCAACTATTTCACTGATGAGGATGAATTAGAGAGAGACAGACTGGATCCTAAAGAAGAAAAACAGTCCAGGAAGGGTAAGAAAAGAAAAGCAGAATCATCACCTGAGGTTGAACAACTAAATGTTAGTGGAACTACAAGTACCGAACCGAAAGTTGTCCAACCCGAGGTCAATCAACCGAAAGGTAGTAAATCTACCAAGAACATTGCACCAAAACTGGTGCAACTGAAAGAAAAACCACCCCACCAATAAATATTGTGGGCGTAACCAGTTACCCAAAAATTCAGTCACTGATGAAATCGGTTACTGACAAAGAGTATTAGGTAATAGCGCTAAACAACGACGTTTAAAAAATTAATACTCTGGACTCAGAAACCTACAGAACATTATCTATCAAGCTGAATGCTGAGGTTTGAATCACACTTGCTCAAGCCAAGAAATAATGGAAGACTTAAAAAATAAAGACATTAAAATACTAGATGCTGTGAATATTGTTAAAAATGATAGAACAGAAAACCAAACTTTCAGTAAAAGAGAACCTCCTCTTTTTATGCTGGTATTTCATAACAAAGAGAATGTACAAAACATTTATGGTATAAAAGAAATTCTTCACATGAAGTTAAATTGAACCAATGAGCAGAACCACTATACACGCAACCACTACCCCAATGTAAGAAATGTCAGGGATTTAATCACACCCAAAAATATTGCAGCCGGTATCCGAGATGTGTAAAATGCTCAGGTAAACATATTACCCATGCATGTACAATAGGGAGAGATGTGCCATAAGTGTATAAATTGTAAGGACCAACATCCGGCCAATTATCGAGGCTGTAAGGTTGCTAAACAACTTCAAAAATTAGGAGGTAAAACACGAAATCAACCGCAAAATCATAAAATACAAAGGATTCAAACATCAAATCAGATGGATCAAAATCTACAACAAGCCTCTGAAATCAAGAGCCTCTGAAAATAACCGAATTATGGAAAACATTATGAATAGCATCGAAGCTATAACAAAGCGGCTAGATGACCAAAGTACTCTGAACAACATGATATTTGATCAACTGAAGAAAATGCAACTCCAACAACGCAATCCGATAAAAAATGTTAAGTAAGAACACAACTTTCAGAATAGCAATCTGGAATGCGAATGGGCTTATGCAACATATTCCAGAAATAGAAATATTTTAAATACAGAAAAAATCGACATTTTCCTAATATCCGAAAGCCATTTTGTTAAGTCTTTGTTTGTTAAAATCCGAGGTTATAACTTATATCATTCCATTTATCCAGCGGAAAGAGCAAGAGGTGGTTCAGCATTACTTATAAAAGAAAATATAAAGCACCATGTAGAAGCAGAAATCGGAGAAGAAACAATGCAAGCCGCTACTATAAGGATATACATAAAACATAGGCAGCTTACTGTCTCCGCAATATACTGTCCTCTCCGGCATAACTTGAACAGGGAGGACTACATTAAATTATTTAAATCGCTAGGACGTGATTTTATTTTTGGAGTTGACGTTAATGCGAAAACACCTATTGGGGATCTAGACTTACGACTTATTATTATAAGCAGGACATACATCAAAATGTGAATTTTACTCTGGTGGTTCCCCAACATAGAATCACAAGCATAATTGAAAGAACATTAAAACGTAAAAAGTATGCTCAAGCATATTCCGGGACGTCACGCAAGTATACGATAAAGTTTGGCACAGTGGTCTGGAATATAAGCTGCATAGAGATCTGCGATCTATGCCATACTAAGATCTTATTTATGCAATAGACATTTCAGGTTGAAATATGAGGATGAGTTCTCTGAGCTAAAGAAAATCTTTGCCGGTGTCCCGCAGCGGAGTGTCTTAGGACCAATCCTGTATTTACTATATACAAGGGACATACCAACCACAAATAAAGGAACCATAGCCACATTTGCAGATGACACATCAATTATGACAATTGGACGTAATGTCGCTAATGCAACGAGCAAACTCCAGAGGATGATCGATGCGGTTTGTAACTGGATAAAGCGTTGGCGAATCAAGCTTAATGAGGTATTAGTACGGTATACAACTCTGGGGATGTACCAAGCAAACTAATGCCAAAATGATACAGACGTTTCAAAACAAGGTTCTTCGTAGCACCATCAATGCTCCGCGGTACACAAGAAATGAAAACCTTCACAGGGACCTACGGATGGAATACATCAAAGATGAAATAAAAATGCATGCCGCAAAACACGAAATAAGGCTCCAGGAGCATGGAAATCCCTATATTCGATATATGATAGTTAACCCTGTCGTTGAAAGAAGACTCCAAAGAACGAGGCCACTTGACCTAGTGAACTTACCAAACTAAAATTAGTAAATAGATTTTAATTATGGGACTAACCAGTGGGTTACACCCCAACAAACGAGAATTTTACTAGAAATAAAATAAAATTTGTAAATTTGAAAGAAAAATTGCTAGATGAGCGCAGTCTGAGTCGTAATTAAAAAAATAAACTAAATTAGTTGAAATGGTAAACAGGTTTCTATCTGTGAGCACTTTAATTAAGAGTATTTTGATACTGATAAGGTTGGAAATTTGAATTCAATATAAAACCCACTTTATATGTCAAGCCTTTTGTTCCAGTTGCGGACTTGCGGTTGCGATTAAGTTTCTCCAAAATATCATAGTTTGGATTTATTAATAAAACCAAGCTGTTAAATATCAATATTTATATAGGTTAAATTTAATGCATTCAAAACTTATAAAACATTAAATTTTGTTTGAAGTTTTGTGTTTTTATTTATTGACTGTGTACGTGTATGGTATTACACATTCGTTTTGTTTTATTTTAAAGTAATTACAAGTACCATTACATAGTGAATCTTAATAATTAAAAAAATTATAATTTGTTTTTATGTATGTATAAGTTCTTTTTATTAATCAATTTTATTTAATAATATTTTTTGTTTAATTAATTAATTAATTAAATCAGTAATCGTAATTATAGAATATATTTATAATATAACAATTAAAAATTAGCAAATAATAAAAATTATTAATATTAATTAATTTATTTGTATATAATTATAATTAATGTTATTTATGTCTATTATATAAGTGTATAATGTTAATCATATAATTAAGAATAAACTGTTAGTAATTTGTATTTTGTTGTGTTCTAATTAATTAAAATAAATTAAATGTATATATTAGAGAGGGCTGAGAACGTATACGAAGGAAGCTTAAAATTAAATATATCAGTATATAAATCGTTCGAAATCATCTCCACTCGGTTTTAAAATAGTATTTGTTTTATTTTTTTTTAAATTAAATTACAAATTAACTTATATTTTTTCTGTTTATATATGTACCTATAAATATTTTATTTTATTATTACATTTCCATTTTTAAATATTTAATTCATTTTATAATTTATATGGTTTATATAAAAAAATGAACTCAGTCTTTCTTAAGTTCGTTAAAAATAATAATATAATAAATATAAATGTATTAATTAATTAAAAAAAAATATTATTAAGTTTAAGACCATTTATTTTTTAATGTTAATTAAAATTTTAAAAATCAAGCATTCAAGTACCTATATTTATTTACAGGTAAATATATACTTATATGAATTTGTTATCGTGAAATACTTAGTTAAGAAGTAAATTTGTAAATTATACACTTTGTAATTAATATAAAAATCAATTATTATCTTTATTTTTATTTCTATCGTTGCAATGCAACAACATCGTCAAATTCATTTTCATTCTCTTCTAATTTAGCGGCTCCACTGCATATTCGACATTTACAGCAAACAATACACGGTGCAGCTAACAGCAGAAGTGGTGATGCGACTAACAGTAATATACCAAAGCCAGCAAATATACCGATTACTTGAGCTCTGTGCCACACGACAGATGCTCTTGAATGTCCTAATTTGTTTTTGCATGGTCCTTTATCATAGTGTCGTAATAGAAAATCGTCCTGGAAATAAATAAATGAAACAAAAATGTTATATTTCAAGTCACAACAATGATATAAAAATACAAGTTCGTTGTTTTTAGGCACCTTGTATCTATGATTCAGATAAAATTTTCCATTTTGAATGTAATTCTATTAAGGGGGTAACCTGGTGTAGCGGCTTGAAAAACTCAATTTTTTTTTAAATCTATAGCAAATCGATATTATCCCTTGAATATTTTACAGAATTATTTTCTGTTTTAACGTTGAAATATTGTACTCTAGATAACATCTGTGTATATCAATTAATAAATTCTACAAGCTTCAATTATCCAAACTGCGCCATTAGGTTATGGGCCCAGGATTGGAGAAAATAAATCACTAAATAAAAAAAAAGTGAAATACATATTGAGAACTGTGCGAGAATGACGACAAGCGATGCAAAGATGAACGGAGGACATTCAATCCGATTAGAAACCTTCAGCAAAGATAATTATAACACCTGGCAAATACAAATGGAACCATTACTAATTAAAAACGACGCTTGGGGATATTAAAACGGTTTAACATCAAGGCTGTAGTTATGGAAAGAAATGATGCGTCGATTGCTGCTGAAAAGACATGGACGGCGAAAGATCAAAAGGCAACATCAGATATTATTTTACCAATCAATCCGTCAGAGCTAAAACAAATAAAGGGCTGTGGCAGTTCTCTTGCGGTTTAGTTAAAGCTTAAAAATATCTATCAATCAAGAGGACCAGCTTGTAAAGCGATGCTTCTTAAGCAGTTAACACTCCAGAAGATGCAGGAAGGGGTGATGTTTGTGTCAAACAAAACAAAATAAAAAATAGTAGTAGTGGTTTTGACTGGCATTTTAATTAAGCCACTTACATATAAAACTAAATAATTTAGAAAAAATTCATTATTTAGTTGGGAAAACCTTTAGCTTCTAGATTATACCTTTCTTCTGTTGCCTATACTATTTGTAATGGAGGCATTTTGGACTAGCGTTGTATTCTTCCAAACCTCCAGAATTTTGGCCCATAAATATTCTCTGTTTGTCTTTTTCTTAGTGGGACTTGCCATTTAACATTTCCCCATAGATTTATGGTTGCCGGCTTGTGGTTGCGCATTTAAAAGTGGTGGCGCTAATTGTACTGAGTCATTTAAAGATTTATGATACGTAATATGATCGTGTTACAAACACCACACGAAGCAGTACGTATCGCTTGTTTAAACAAAACAAACCCATCATTAGACGAAGCTATACAGATTGCACTTGTTTGCGAATCTATGCAACAAATGGTACAAATAATAAAAGGTCACCTAGAGAACACGTGTGAAGTGAACCAATCGTATGGCAATACGGGCCGTTCGCGATCTTTGAATAGAAATTACAACACACAATTCACCACGGGACTTTCGTGCAGAAACAACAATGTAAGATTCAGGGTGAATGGGCTTCGGTCATGCCCTGGGTGTTTAACGAACCATAGTAGCGAGTCATGCAAATTTTTACTTGAAGATTGTTGCGCCTGTGGAAAATGAGGACACATTGATTCAGTCTGTTTAAATAGACGAAATCACACAATGGAAAAAAGAAGTTCATCACTACAACGGCATAGTTCAAATGAATGCAGTCCCATGATGTCGTATCAGAATCGGAGGTATTTGCAAAATGCACGTATCAGTCAAAGTAAACGAAACAAATTTGAAATTTTTGCTGGATACGGGTGCTACTGGATGAATAATCGGTCTTCGTGGTTATCAACAGTTAGGTAAACCACCATGTGTAGGAACAACAATATTGAATTCATATGGAAAAAAAACGGTTCCTGTTAAGGGATTATTATCTGTTAAGGTTCTTTACAACAATATATGTAGACAAAACAATTGCCGCTACTTGTCACATCTAGCCCTAAAGGAGCAAATATTTTGGGAATGAATTGGTTTGAGGAACTTCAGTTCCAATTTTAAATTGCAATTAAATCCAACTTAAGTACCAAAGTTTTATAAGGCAAGACCCCTTGCTATTTGTGAAATGGAGTCAGTAGAAGAAGAGCGAAATTAACAGATTGGCGCAAATTGGAGTTTTAAAACCGATTAGGTTTAGCGAATGAGTCGCTCCAGTTGAGGTTGCCAGAAAACCTAATAATTCAATTCGATTGTGCGCTGATTTTAAGATCAACGTAAACTCTCAGTTATGCATTGAACAGTACCCAATTCAAACCACAGAAGAAATTTTTGAAAAAATAGGTAAGGGCCTATTTTCAAAAGTAGACATTTCAGATGCTTAGTTACAATTGGCGTTGGATGAGGAATCGAAAGAATTCATGCTTATCAACACACTCTTTGGATTATGTCAGTTCCAGAGATTAACATATAGAGTCACAAGTGCACCAGCTATATTTCAAAAATTTATAGAAATAATCATAAACGTACCGCAATGCACCAGTTATTTAGATGATATCGTAGTGACTGGCAGATCAGAAGAGGAACACTTGTCTAATTTGGAAGAATTATTCAAACGCCTAAAATTAAATGGGTTACGTTTTAAAATATCAAAATTTAATTTTAGGCAACGCGAATTACTAATAATCTTTCTCAAATTTCAGCTCCGCTAAACGAGCTAAGAAGAGGAAGAATGTAGAATTCACGTGGAAGCAACCTCAAAAAGAGTAATTTAAGAAAACTAAACAACAAATTATTGATGCCACCAAACTTTATGGGCGACAGTTCTAGTTGGTAACCGACCACAGGTCCTTGCTCTTTCTTTTCAATCCAGCTAAAAATTTGCCAGTCATCACCGCTAATAGATTGCAGAGTTGGGTAATCGTATTGATGTAGTATACCTCTACAATTCCGGATGCTCTTTCCCGGTTGCCTGCAGGTTCCGATATTGGTTTCGACAGATCAGAAAAGGCTGAATTCGGGAAAAACGAAGTATATGCAGTTGAAATTTCTTCATTTCCAATCGATGCTGAAACCATTGTAAATTATACCAGGAAAGATAATGTTCTACGAGAAGTATTGAGATATATTAAGAAAGAGTGGCCCGAAAACACAACGAAACTGCAAGAAGCGATGATACCATACATTAATAGGAAGAGTTCCGTCACTGCCCATAATGATGTAATTTTGCTTAACACTGATTGCGTTAGATTAGTTATTTCTGAGATATTACGGAACAGAGTCTTGAAAATGCTGCAGGATGACCTATTGTTGGTGGCCAAAACAAGATGCCGCAATAGAATTGATAATAAAACAATGTACCACTTGCCAAGAATGTGCATCAGCCCCAAAGAAAGAATTCAAACGTTGGCCAGTTGCATCTAAACCGTGGGAAAGAATCCACATAGATTTTGCAGGCCCGTTTCTTAATTCAATGTGGCCATTATGTATAGATGCTTACTCAAAATACTCGTTTATAGTGAAAATGTCCGACAATAATACAAATTCAACCATTCGGGGATTGCAATCAATATTTTCTAAAGAAGGCCTTCCTGGCTGTATTGTTTGTGACAATGGCCCATATTTAACATCAGCAGAATTTGCTCAGTTTTGTGAAAATAATGTTATTTCACACCTGACTATGCTGAAAGATTCGTCGGGAATTTCAAAACATCCATGAAGAAAACTACAATTGATGGAGGTTCTACGGATGTTGCACTACTTAAGTTCTTGAGTAGTTATCGATTTTCACCAGTTTTAAGTGGGGAAAACCTCGTCGGAATTATTCCATGGACGTCAGCCTAAAACTATTCTTCATCTGATGTTTCCACGAACATCATCAACGACCCTACAAAATGCGGCTAAGTTTCCACCTGGAGATGAGGTGTACATAAAGAACAAACAATGTAAATGGATGCAAGGAGAAATACGGGAACGCGTAGGCCATATGATGTATCTGATTCAGATCGATGGAGCAATGGTTAAACGAGATCAGAACCAAATTCGCTTGCGAATATCGAAAATTGATGGCTATCAATTGGCAGAAGGGATTCTAAAATCACAGGAATCGCAGAATCATGCAACTATGAAGTCTATTCTTAAAACAAAAGATCTCTGTTCTTCCAGTATTGCCAAGAATGCATCAGCAGATTATGAGACGAAATGTACAAGTGCGCCTGAGTCAGATATTATGGGAATAAGAGATATACCCAGAAGAACCGAGCGAGAAACAAACCCATTGTTCGATTTCAGTCAAAACAACGCACAATAAAACCAAGAGGAGAGGAATATTATAAATGCGCTAGTAATCTACTATACTTTGTATAATTGAATTAATTTAGCACCTTTTTGTTTTACTTTTAAAATCACAACAATATTGTCAAATTATCTCTTGCCCAGAAAATATCGGCATTCAACGTGAAATAACGTTAAATTTGTATTATTACAAAGTCTAAGTAAATTGTGTTGAATATACAATAAAAGTGGCGACGAGGATGGGACGTATTATTTGCTTCTTCCATAGATGCCGTATTTTGTATGATTTAATCTTTAGTTGTCGTTTGCTGCTATTATTATGATACTTATTCGTTTCGAGCAAGTGCCTTTTTCCTTTAGCTATTTTGTTAGTACACCTTACACGCCTGGTCATACAAGTCTGCTCTACATCAGAATTATTCCCTTGTTTGTTGTTAGATCTCCTCCACTATTTTTCCATTTGAGTTCACTGATGGCCTATGATCTCGATGTTGTATCTCTTCATTTCCTTTTAAACTTTTGCTAGCCATGATTTTTCTGTTAGATTTCTGACGTTATAGTTTTCAATCCGTATCCTTGCAGCAGCCAACAGTCGATATTTGATTATACCGGATTGTATTATTTCTTGCTTTAGTAGAATTCATTTCTGTAATAATTTGACATATATTCAGATTAATGAATGATTGACCATTAAATCCTATCCACTTTTCAGGACTGCTGAATAAGGTATGCTGGCTTACCAGAGCAGGGGAAGATTTTCATTCCATCATCATCATGATTTTTACTACTGCATATTTTGAGTAGGTATTTGAGGCAGTATGAAAATTTGTGTGCCATTTCTTTAGCAATGTCTAAGCACAAAATCAAAGACCTGGCTGAAGGGTAACGGGGCATTATCAACCCTTGAATTTTGTTACGTCAGTACCTTAGTTCTGGAAATCACCAACAATACCCTCCTTTTCCGGAATTCTTTACTGCAACTGACAAGGCCTATTTCTTGTAGGTGTTTGCACATACATATATTCTAATAAATTTGTTATATAATTTATTTCGCATTGCACATCGCACACCGCCATCAATTCTGCTTCCATTGTTGATACAGTGACCATTCTTTGCTTTTCACTTTTCCGATTAACTAGAGATTCGCCTAGTTTTATGGTATACATATACACTAAATTGAATCGTTTATTCTTGAAAGGGCTCATGTCCACTTTTTGTCAAAACTAGTATTATGACGGTTTTGTACCACAGACACGTATATACGTTTTATGGCAAGACGAAATTACCATATGGTTAATGGAACGGTACCTGCCTTGCAACAAAAAAACCATTTATTTCTAGAAAGGTCTCATGTCATAAAAGTTTTTTTTATTTCCTGAATAATTTGAAAAAGTGGACATGAGCCCTTTCAAGAATAAACGATTCAATTATTTACCATCAGTAGTAGTGTACCATACAGTAGTTGAGCTTAAATGTTTATTTATGCAGAACCATCTGGATGTGAATAGAGCCGACATGTGAAAAATGAACTTAAAATAAGGGATATAGAAACACTAAAAATTCATTTATTTTCATAGTGTTTGTATGAAAAAACGCGATTCAGATTCAAGATAAAACATGAATTAAAAGGTAAACCCAGTTAAATATTTGTTTATAAAATCGCTAATAAACAACTCAATGTCTTACTCATTTGAAACACAGATTCCCAAATTTCCCTAGTTTCCAGCAATAATCAAAAGAAAATAAGGGAAATTAAATTAAAAAACATTCTACAACAACAACAATGTGTATTAAAAAGAGAAAATTCAGTTTAATGACGACATCATAACTCCATATCTAAGACCAATGGTAAGAAAAAAGACAACACGTCTCCGCTCAACAATCAAAATAAAAATAAATCACAAAGAGCAACAAAGAAAGAAACATTGTAAATTGTTTACGTGTAACTTTGTTCTCTTTTTTTTTAATTTGTTTTTTAGTTTTTGTTTTTGGGAAAATTTCTCTATTTTGTTTTGATTTTTAGCACGTCATACGGTACTGAGCAGAAAAAGAAAATTTAGAAACATCTGTCGATCATACCTATAGTATCAATTAATCGTGCTATATACCGATATTTTGTGTTATATATTTTAATTTAAGATCACTACACAAACACATACATATGTGTACATATTTGTTTGAAAAAAAAAATCTACAAATTACTAGAAAAAAAATCCAGAAAAAATATTTTGTTTAAAATAAATAAAAAAAAATCGCGATGAGACCCGTAATTTTGTGCAAACAAATTGTTAAAATTTTATTATTTTATTGGCTATGCCTATAAAGGCATATTTAGATCTTTGTGACAACTTAAAACATTTGTGGAAAACTATCAGCAGTACCAGTAAAAGCGATACGAGCGGTACAATTCCTTTGATATGTGTCTGCAAGGTTGACGAAGCATTTACGTACGAAGCATTAAATCCGCAATTTGCTTCAATGCATTCGTCGATGCCATACCACTAACCCAACGAATTAAGCCAACCACAAAATAACTTGAAACATTTGTGGTAGAACTATCAGTAGAAGCGATATGAACGATACGATTCCTTTGGACTGTGCCGGAAAGGTTGACGAAGCAATTTCCATTATCGTAAATATTAAGAACTTTACAGAAAAAGTAAAATTCGATAGACATTTTATAAATTTTAATTTTAATTTGGTCCGCACTTTGATAATTGCGTTTCTGGATTTTAATTTTCGGGATTTTTGTTTTTCTGAATTTTTTGTTTCTGGATTTTTGTTTGCGATTTTCAGTTTCTGTATTATTTTTTTCTAGATAAGGTAGCCAACCCGAAAAATTAAAATCCATTTCGACACAAACGGCCTTTCGACATTCGGCCTTTCGACACAATCGGCTTTTCGCTATTCGGCTTTTCGATATTCGATCTTTCGGCCTTTTGACATTTGGCCCTTCGACACATTTGGCCTTTCGATATTCGGCCCTATTCCGACTATGGGAAATGGGGCGTTAATTTCGCGAATACTATCAAAAATTAGAACCATGATTTTACGATTTTATCGACCATTTCAAGAATAAAAGACTTTTCGAAAGGGTCGATAACTTAAAATTTCATCGTCGTCGCTTTTAGGGTCATAGTTATATTATGCGCATGACTCTTCTCTCGAGTTTCATTAGTCATATCTAGTAATCAACCGCCAAATGGGTCTAAAAGTGTGGTACAATCCGGTAATTCCATTTAAAAAATCATGCGAGTTGCATTCAATGCCGTAAACATATTTTGCGTTAAAACCAATCATATTTTGGTTTGTTTGGTCGTCGGTAGGCTCTTTGTAGCGTACCGATAAAATTTAGAAATTATAACGTAGTAAATGAATTCGCTTGGGAGAATTCATATTTCTAAATGGATCTTATTGTGCGATCCCAAAGTATATCATTCTTTCATCAATCTTGTTCATAATTTCGTAGCAGGAATATCAATTTGGCATCAATTCAGAACATCCAAAATTGTATAGAGGAGCCATTCTCTAAGTTGGCAAGTCACAAGCAGAATTGGATATAACTTATTCGAGTTTCATGAAAAGCAACTAGTTCTGCGGCGGCTCAATATTATTTTAGCCGTACATACGTTTTAATCTTGTTGACTTTTTTAATATAGCGAACGATTTAATAGATACGACGTCATTAGCCGAGCATTTAATGTGAAATAAGAAATATTCGGAAAGAATTACGTTTTATAATAATTTTATGTATGTTAAAAAAACACAAAATCGTTTTAAAAAATTTAAAGTGATACAATTATCTGTTACCAGGTAAAACCAGAATATTTGGTCAATGACTTCAATACAACTAAAATCAAAATATTGCGACTTGTTATATATTTGAAATTACAGTCAACAAATTGAAGGTAGTCTGCAAATTGATCATTATCAAACTTCTTTTATGAAGGATTTTCCGAAAATACGTGAATATAAAAAAGTCAAATACCGGAATTGGAACAGATAGCGCGATACAACTTTTAAATTTATATCTAAGCTAGATTTAAATTTCATATAATACATTTTGTCTTGATAAATATTTAATTTTATAATTTACATTAAACCAGCATCCAAAAATGATCTAATAAAAGTTTATTTCCATTTTAGAATGTATAATAAAGTAACAAGATAATTTTTGTAAATTCATTTAAATTTCAATGGGGATTAAATCCCAAGCCTAAATATAGCATTTACGTTGTATGTCAAGAACTTTTTATAATTTTGTCTTTTGAAGAAAATTGAAAAATAATTTAATAATAACAAAAATAAAATCTAAATTAAATTATGTATTTATAAAGATTTCATGGTTGTTTAGAGTAGCAGGTACGACAGTTGCTGTTTAATACTTACATCAAGACTAGCTAAACAGTACCAACAAAATACATGTTTACAACGTTTACACATCATTTGAGCACAGCCTTCGTCTTTTTCAATTGGTACGGCGCACATGGGACAACATTTTATTAAATCACCATCAAACGGTATTCCGGCATCATCTTCATGACCATCAGCAGCCAATCGTCTTGTATTTTCCTCGCATGACATTGTTGGATGCCACTGCAAAACATATAAATCAAATTAAAAATCGAAATCATTTTCAAAAAGGAATTTTTTTTACCGTTTTTTTACAACCCGAACAAAAATCATCTTCACACGTCGGGCAATGTACAGCACAAGGTGATTGTAAATGTGATGAGGAGGGTTGCAGCGTTACCGCTTTTTCGGTTGTTGTTTGAACTAGACAAACTGTTTCACATCCGGCTTTTGGGCACCATGTTCGATTCATATCAAGCTCAATTTCTGAAATTATAAACAAAAAAATTATGTTAGCAGGTGTAGTAACATGTGCGAACTGAAGAAGCACCACTTGAATATATACATTTCTCACAAACTATATATATAGGTACCTCCGGCCCCTAAGCCATTTTAATTGGATTTTTTTTTTGCTTCTAAAAAGTTACATGTACAAATCAGGCAATCGATGAAAAATCAATTACGACTTTAAAATCCAATTAACTTCATCTTGTTTTTATTTAATTGTATAATAGCATTATTTTTACTTTGTGAACCAAAATGAAAAACCTTTCCTTGTAATTTATTTACTACCTGTAGGTTACCTTTATTATATTCATACAAATATTTTGTTTTCTATCTAACATTTCAATAAAAATATTTTCTTTTAATTTAAAAAAATTTAATTAAAACGTTTCTATCTACTGTCTGACAGCTCGATGGATTGAGAAGTTTGGGAGGAGTCAGGCGCAAAAAACATCTGGGGAATACAATAATTCGTTCGTTATATCCTTGATTTGTGCGCGAGATGTGTTTCGTTATTGTTCTCATTTTTCCAATATCAATTAATGCCAATCCAATTATTAATGAACAATAGAAATTATTTTTAATGGCATTCGTAGAAACGGAAGAAGAAACATCTGTTTATAACAATGAATAGCAAATTGCTGTTGTTGCTTTGATAAAAGTTATAAAATAAAACAATCAAGATGAAAGATTATCTTGCTAACAATGATGCGTTTACTTTTCCTTTCATCCATTTCACACTTGTCGTTAGTCGCCATTGTCCAAGTACTAATTTATAATCTTATTTGGTATAAAATAGCTGAAAAAATTTAAAGCTCTTTCATCCAAATATTAAAAATATTAAAAGGGTGCGAGCAGAATTTTAGTTAGTAAAGAATTTTAATAGAAATAGTTCGCCTAAATGTCCGCCCGATGTAACATGTACTCGTATGACAAAACTGTAAATTTCAACCAGAAATTCGTCGAGGGGGGGGGGGGGGGGACTTCTTAAACTTCTTAAACAGGAAAATAATTTCTATAAGGAAATAATGCATTCGAATTTATTTGAATTCAATTTTTGATTAGTTTTTTATTGATTCGTCATCACACTAAGGCCAATTCATCGAGGACACAGTCTATTCTCTATTTATATAATCACATCACTGTGAATATTTAATGATGCCAATCCATTTAGTCGCTTCCCACCAATTGTGTTTCGTAGGTAATTCTTAATGCGCTTGAATGTCCTCGAACTCTCCAATTGGAGAGATTATCCAGGTTAAGAGTACTAGTAGAAATCTGGCAAATATTTTGTGCTAATTTTGTTATTATAGGTAGAAGCCAGTGCCGAAGCGTGACAATTTCCATTGGGGAAGCAATATTATAAATTGTGAAAATAAGGAAAAAATATTAAAATTTTTGATTAACGGTAAGCTCGGTTTCTAAAATTTAAAAATCAATTAAATGAGAATAAGTTTTTCTCAGACAACTAAATGCATCGTGCGGGAAGTCAATTTCAAAAGATAGAAATTGACTAATGTCTAGCAATTTTATGAACTTTATATGTTGTAAATCCTGAAACCGAAATTTAATTTCGTTCTGGATTTTTACCGTAATTTCAGATATAAGGTTTCTTACGTATTATTTTCCTTCAAATGTAATTCGGGATCTACACCGTCTTAGATGAATTTTGTCTGCGATTTTTTTTCTTGGTTGGCTTTGTCCCAAAATGCATCAAAATTACTTGAATTTTTTCAATTATTTTCTAAAAATCGTCTAGACTTTCTAAAGAATGTGCAATATCGTTTGATTTTTTCTGAAGCATACTAAATAATAAGTCGACTTCTGGAAATATTTCTGAACAAAATATAACAACCCCACCTTCTTCCAATAAAAGAAGATATCCACGAGAGTTATTTATTGTCTCACAGTCCCATTTCTCAACATCTTCGTTTACTATTTTATTAAATAGCTCACGTAAATCGTCTAAGTGTTTTTTCAACATTAGAACCATTAAACTCCCACTTGTTGGTGAAGTTGAAGGTAGTTTTCGTTTAACAATTTCATCAAAAGCAATACTCCGTTTCGATGAATGGTTAAAAAAGGCAGTTAATCCACTTAAGCTTGAAAAAAAAAATGATTTACACTCAACAATTTTACTAAACGACTGAGAGAGAACCAAATTTAATTTGTGTGCAAAACAATGAATACAAATTGCTAACGGATAAATTTCTGTAACTTTTGTTTGCAGCCCTTTGGAGCTCCCAGGCATTACCGCACCATCATAACTTTGACAAATTTGCTTTTCCTCGATTTTATGTTTTTTTAAAAACTCGATTACAAATTTTGAAAGACCATCTCCGCTTCGATCGGAAGAAACATCAATAAATTCTATAAATCTCTCTAGTTGCCAATTTAATCTACATAACGTAGAACTACCGCGAGCTGACATTTTCTGGTGACGTCTAAGGTGTCATCTAAAATAATTCCAGCAAAATTCGACGAATCGATTTCCTTTTGTATTTGCTTTTTAATTAGTGATGTGATACATGCTATCAAATCGTTTTTAATGTCGCTGGATATTCCCAAAAAACCCTTTGATGTTTCTAAATGATTCGATAACGAAGAATTGTGCCGCGACAATACATAATTGTAAAAATTCGATATAATTACCGCAATTATTTAAATCATGAGATTCATCATTTCCTCTGAACTCGAGCCTTTGCATTCCCAAGAAACAAACGGTGTAGTTATCGCTCAAATTCAAAATGAAACTTCTATCGGCTTTTGAATCCAACATGAATAATTTCGTTAATAACAAAAACAAAAAAAAAAACTTCAAATCATTGCAAGGCTAGGACAAATATATCTTGTTTACTTTTTCTATTCAACAGTGTGTTTAAAAAAGAGAAGACAAAACATGAGAGTAGTTTGTTTAAAAATTTTTAAATATTGTTTTGTTTCTACCTTTACCCTGTTTTATTTTTATTAAAAATATAGTCATCTCTTTTTTTCTCGATAGTTTCTTTCTCATTATTTTTGTTTTGTTTTTCCAATTTGGTTTTATTGTGCATTGTGCAATAACAATAATATACGACCCCACCAGAAGAATCAATGATTCTTTTTAAGGGGAAATTGTGTGAAATAAAATGCAAGCAATGAAAAATTTGGAGAAAAAATCCAAATAAAGTTTCAAAAACCTTTGCAGCAAATAAACAGATTAGACTTCTGATTATTTCTAATTGGAATAACGAACATACTTATAGGATTTTTTATTTCAAGTTGGATTAATTTGAGTATTTACATTTCTAAAGGTTGAATGCAACTGTTATATTATTCTAATGGTTTTAAATTGTTATTTTGTAAAATAGAAAAATGTTTCTCTTGGAAAATATAAAATTTTAAGGGAAGCAGTGCTTCCCTTGCTTCTATGGACACCTCGTCCCTGGTAGAAGCGTTCAACCGGTAGATATGTACCTGACCGTCTTTTAAACATTTTAATTAAGTTCGGTTAGGTAATCTAATTTCGACTTAATCTGGAAAGAAGGTCTATCCAGATCTACAAAAAGCACGGCTAATACTATGCCGCTTTGTTTAAACTTCTTTTATTTGAAGAATCAAAAATAGGTTACATGTATTGTACCTATAACAGGCAATGTTTATGTGCCTTGTCCGAATTATAAATTATTTTGTGTAGATCACCTCATGGGCATGTAATGATTTTATAATATGTGAAACTCAGGGCGGGGAGCAGGTGTTCAACTACCGCACCCCTGCTTCCCTACGCCGCTGTACTCTACTATTCCTACGTTTTCAAGGTCGCTGAAACCGAATATGACCATAAACAATTATTTCAATTGCCCATTTTCCCGTTACCACCCCCCTGGAGGTTGAAATTTCAATTTTCATGCGAAGCAGAATTGTATGTATATTGCCACGTGTGTTGGGTCGCTCGAAACGAAATTGACTATAAAACACAAATTTGAACCTTCAATTACACCTTGCATCTCGTGACAAACCCCTCAAGTAGGATGAAGACGCTCCTCCGTAAACCAATGTAGAATCGACGTATATTTAGAGAGCTTAAACTAGTTTAGCATGATTGTCATTAACGGCAACAAGGGGGGTATGATTCTGGCTTACAGTGCTTACGTTGTAGGTTTCGTATTTGCCGCTCAGTGTGGAAGAAGCTCTGAAAGCTAGGTTATGATATTTGAAACATGGCACATTATGTTTCTTATTTGCCAACAATTTGTTTTGCTATACGTATGTGAGTTGGGAGTGAAATTAATTCAAATTCTAACAGCGATGAAGCGGATGGTCTCTTCAAACGAGTTACGATATGACGATATCGTAAGGGACTTGGGGTTAGCGAAAAATACTGCAGAATATCTTGTGTCAAACATGAAGAAGGATGGACTTTTGGCAAAAGGTACATGTGTAACAACTTTCCGGAATCGGGAGAAAGAGTTCCTCCCCTTTTTCATGAAAGAGGAATCTCTCTGCTACTGCACTGATATTCAAGGCCTCATGAATGGTTTGAAACTAAACATTTACAGGAGTGAACAATGGAGACTCTTTATCCATCGATTCTTCCACCCGCAGTCTGAAAGTTGTACTCTTACACAATATAAATGAGTTAGCTTCGATACCGATAGCATATTCGGTAAATATGCCAGAAGAGTATAACTCATTGAAGCTTGTGCTTGAAAAAATAAAATATACGAAACACAACTGGCAGATTCGGTGATCTGAAAACCATAAATCGAAAGAGTCCGAGCTACAAGAGAGAAATAAAAAAACTGCTAACAAACTTTAAGAATCTTGTTTGCCTGATGAATTTGAAACTGCACTTCCTCGAGTCCCATATAAACTATTTTCCGGAGAATTTAGAGGACTATACCGAGGAGCAAGGTGAAAGGTTTCACCAGGATCTTAAAAAAATGAAACGACGCTACAAGGTAAATGGGATGTCAGTATGTTGCCTGACTACTGCGTGAATTTGAAAAAGGAATTGCCAGAACAGAGGAGAGCCAACAAGAAGAAACCTCTCAGAAGATCGTTTGAAAGCAAGAGAGTTCCGTACCACAGGAAGAAGTAAGCGATCGGAATCGTGAGAGGCGAGGGGACGCATATTTAACAAGCACCCCGAATAGTAAGAGGCAAGGGGACTCACTTCAAACAAGCACCCCGAATGGTGAGAGGCCAGGGGACTCACTTTAAAGAAGCACCCGAATCGAGAGCCGCGCGTAAAACATAAAAATACACATCCATCTCGATTTTGGAAGGAAATAGAAATTGTAACTCCCTCCAGGAGGTAGTAATGTGGTGCTAGGAGTGATGGAGGGGTCAAATTTACTTTTTTTTGTCATTTTCGGTTCCAGCGACCCAAAAAACATAAAAATGCACATCCATCTCAATTTGCATGGAAATTAAAATTTCAACCCCCAGGGGGGGGGGGGGGGGGGTGAAGGGGGTGATAACGGGGCCAATTGGAATAATTTGTATGGTCATATTCGGTTTCAGCGACCTCGAAAACGTAGAAATAATGGGGTCTACAATGGGCGCTTTCAGATCCGCAAACTGTTGGCATCATGTTTAGTGAAATCATTGCTAATTTGATTTGAATTACTAATAAAGTTCTTAAATTTCATAGCGTTGGCCGTGATTTTACTCAACATGTTGCCAACTGTTTGGTGCTCTGAAAGCGCCCATTGTCTACTCTCTGGGTCACGATTTTTTTTTGTGTGCCTGTGTTATTGAAGGAATGAAAACACGATTTGAGTTAAAAATGTTTAATAAGTTTGCACTGGTTTGTTAATATTGGGGCCTTTTATAAGTCGATATCAGATTATTTATTTATTTATTTACCAACTTTATATACTTATATACAATCTGGTTACAATTTCAATAATACAATAATTGTATACTAAAAGTAAAATTAATCAAACATGAAAAATTACCAATAAATTAAAAGAACATTAGACATCAAATTCTTAAATGCATCCCTTGACAGATTAAAGTCCAAAGCCGATCGAACTTTATTAAAAGAAACAGTAGCTTGATAAACAGGTTCACATTTACCGTAGTTATGCCTAATATAAGGCAGCTTAATTTGGAAATCTCTAACGCGAAGGGTCCGTAGCGGAGAATATCTATCGTACAACACCAAAATCTCAGGACAGTCAATTTTAGACACCAACAAGTCTCTAACCAATAACGCGCCAATTTCGATTCTGCGGATAAAGAGCGGTTCAATATTTATTAATTTACATCTACCTCAAACCTTAAAAAGCGCTTTTGAACACTTTCAATTGGGTTTGAACAGTTACCATAAAACGGATTCCAAATTACTGCACCATATTCCAATAACGAACGCACAAACGAGATATATGTATAATATTTTAATAGAATAAGGATCTTGAAAATCCCTTGAAAACCTTTTAATAAACCCAAGCATGGAATTCACTTTAGAAATGCAAATATCAATGTGCTTATTGAACGATAAGTTCGAGGTAAATGTTATACCTAGATCCACAAACGTATCAACATTATCAATACTACAGCCATCCAGGAAAAAATCAAAACTAGCAGGTGCGTTTGCACGAGTAAAACGGATTGTTTTACATTTGGAAATGTTTAGGGTCAAATTCTGAACTGTGCACCACATACTAAAATTATTTAAGTCGGATTGGAAATCTCTTGCGTCATTGATGCATGAGATGGTTTTAAAAATATTAATGTCGTCCGCATAGATGAGGATGTCGGAATAACTCAAACAATCCACTACGTCATTGATGAATAGTATGAAAAGCATAGGACCCAAATGACTACCATGAGGCACTCCCGAGGTGACATTAATAACTCTGGATGTGAAACCATCAATCTTTACTATCTGCGTACTGGAATCAAGATAAGATCTGATCCAGTCCAGTGGGAGAAAACTACACTGCAAGGAATCAAGTTTCCTCAACAGCAAGTCATGATCAATCTTATCAAAGGCCTTACAGAAATCAGTGTACACAACCTGCACAATTATATAAGGCATCAGAGACGGAATTTATAAGCAAGAGTATATATAAGGCATCAGAGACGGAATTTATAAGCAAGAGTAAGTTAGTAACAGTTGATCTGCCTGGAAAGAAACCATGCTGTTTTGGAGAGATAAAAATTTTCACGTGAAATTGATCTTTAACAAGTTTTAACAAATTTCTCAAACAACTTGGGTAAGACTGAAATTATACAAATACCCCTATAGTTCTCAATGTTACCACGAATCCCGGATTTGAAAATAGGTTTAATAAGCGATCGCCAGCGATACCAATTTAATGAAATAGGGTCGAAGGGTCGACTGTTGAAGAAGGGCCAATTGGGTCGAAAGGCCGAAAGTTTTGAAAGGATGAATGTCGTAGGACCGAATATTTTTTCTTCTTCGCTAAATTAGCAGAGACGGCAAGAATCGGTTTAAAATCATATAAGGTTACTTTTACTTTCTATATGTAAATATGTTACATGATTATTACGGTTAGTTCGAAAATTATCGGGAGTTCATTCAACCCTCTAAAATTTGGTAAAGCCTTAGTACTGACATCATGAAAAGTGGGTCGGCCAACAGGAGGTCACAGGTCATAGTTGTGTTCATCGCCAGCACAAATCGTAATTAGACAATGAAAAATCCATTTTGCATGTCGCCCCTATTGCGATTCATAGTTTTAACCACTGTGCAACGTGGTCTGCATAACGAAGTTATTAATGGGTAAGTATTGTAAAAAAATGTTGTCCATGGAGACTTAGATAACAAAAAAAAAACAGTAAAAAATATTGGTTGTACTGGTTGTCGAGGTAATATAAAACATTTGGAACAAATTTGTTTCTACGGTTAATACACCGTACAAATTCCAACAATTCGACGAGAAATCGACGATAATTTTTGAGACTATCGAGGATTCGCGAGTTATCTGAAATGTGTAAATTTTTGATTTATGACAATTTATTTAATCATCAAATAAAATTGAAGCTAACTTCTTTGGCTCGTATTTTTGAAATTGATTCCATCCGTCCACCGGTGATTTATTTCGGTTAAAAAATTCCCATTTAATCGAATTTGATTTTTACCACTTTAATTATAATCAGTACATACTTTATTTTGTTAAAGACAAAATACGTAAGCACCTCCGTTAAAACAATTTACTGGATTCGCATGCATCCAGTACTCACTGTTTCTTGTCCTGGAAATTGCTTAGGTAAAATGTCTTATGAGTCCGGCTCGAGGTGTAATATACTAAAATGATCACATTTCATGTTTAAGATTGGCTCTAATAGCTCTGTAACGCTGAAAAGACATTTAGCGCATTATTACTTCATAATTAAAATTTATTTTGCTAATTTAAAGCTTTAGCTTGCGAACACCTATTCGGGTTCATTATACTTTTGAAAATGAATTCGAATTGGGTTCAAACCAATAAAATTTTAATTATTTCCATTTAGGTTTAGGTGCAAGAGTATTTTAGGCAATTTTCAAAACCGCTAAGAAATTGTTTATTTCTTCGAGAAATTAAATTTTGTAAATCTATTTGCTATTTGACAGATCGTATGCGAAAATGAAAGTCCATGGCTTTATACCAGACAAGAATTTTCAAGAATACAGCAACGCTAATTTTTGGTTGAAATCTGAAATTTAACAAATATGCCGGTACATTTTTGGAAGGTGATTTCAAGAAAAGGAATCCTGTAATTTAGTACAAAATGGAGTTTTAACCCACATAAAGTATCGCACAGCCGAGTCAGACCAGCGAGTTCTTTCCTATGACACAAAATTTATTGGCATACAAATATAATATTGAAAATGTATCCCATTTTGAGTGGATGTTGGTCGAACAGTCATGGCCTGTGTTATTACTCGATAAAATGAAAATGTCTCCATTTACTCAAAAAAGGTGCATCCAATTCCCCCTTCTGAATTGAAAAAATGAAATAAAACGAATAAAGCATTTTATTAAGATTTATTAAATCTAGAATTCTCGAAAATGTCTACTTAAATTCTTGATAATTCGATTTATTTCTATGTACACATAAATTAATTTTGGCAAACTCTATTTTGAGAATGGGCTCATCCACAATATAAGAAGCGGTTAAAATGTAAATAAAACACTGACTCCAAATAAATAAAGGCCGCACAACTGCTGTCCTTCGCCTCTTGAATTTTTCTAAATTTAACTACAATACTTTGGTGACGAAAGTCAAATTTCTAAATTTAATGGCAATCAACGGTCAATTAATTTTTATTTGCTTTGTTTTTTAAATGTTACTTTTTTATCTTATATCTATCACAAAACTGACAAGTGAAGGTCGATTGGTTCGTTAACAAGGCACTTGATTTCATCGATTGGTCTGATGGAATTTCGATCCGACCTCATACTCATACCACAAATTTGCTCGGACAACAGGTTGACTGTCTGACCCAATTGGAATTTATAGGCCCATTTTCTGTGACGTTTTAGTGACGTTCACGTTTGTATTGTTTGTATTTCATTGTACTCTTGGAGTAGTTCACAACGATGATTCAGACTGAAGTTTTGGGAAAAGAGTAATCTGCCAATTCTCACTTTACTTACAAATACTATGACTTTCGCGTCAGCCCGACGTTAACAAATATTTTGATTTTGAGTTTTTCAAAATTTTAAAATTTAATTTGTGTTTTACCACCTGTAGAAATACAGCAAGGTATTTTCTGAATGCAACCGATTTATCAAAAATTGTATGTGATTTTTCCATCAGTAAATTTTCAGAGCCTATAGTTCGATAAAATAAGACATCAGTTATATAAAACGCCTTTTTATTACGCCACAGACTAATCGTATAACATATGGGAGCGCAACTCGAATGAGTTTGTAGATATGTAGGTAGATAGGTTCCAGCAAGACATGCTGTGCATGCCTTTTGATTTTTCTAAATTGAACTTTTCGAATATCAACCAAATGTTATTGCTTGCAACTTTTGGCATTTGGAATTGAAGGCACTGACTGGGTTCAAATATCAATGGGGGTGGATGGAATACAAAAGTATTTTTGATCTAGAATATTTTGGTATTCCTAGTAAACAAAATGTTGCTACTTTACCTTAACACAAAGCTATTGGCGACCGGGATGGTAAATAGCTGATCTGAGGTTTTAAAGATCATGACGCAATGAAATTTAGTATAGTAGTAGATCTGGAAGGAGTGACTGGATTCCTTGGATGCCCTAATGCTCCCTGCTAATATTTCGCCATTTGCTACCTCAATCAGTTCAAATTGGCTTATACAAGGGGACATTTAAAATTGATAATCATGAGGGAAAACTGTCATAAATATTTTCAAAGTTTTTCGTTTAATGTGAGTTCAAGAGCTCCATTCAGAAAATTTTTAAAATTTGAATAAAACACAAATCCTACCGATATTTTTAAATATTTGAAATTTTAGTTAAATCCAAAACGTGATCGCAAGTGTCTTCAGCAACTGAGTTTATCTTTGGAATAATCACCATTATTCGAGATAACCAGAATTTCTCGACTCCAGTGCGTAAGGACATTCATTAGCTGTTTAAATTCAATTTGACTTATTTGCAAATGCTCTTTCGTTATGAAAAAATGGGTTTCTATGTCTTGGACTGGGTGTAAGAATTACTAGTGAGGGGTCGATTTCGAATATGCCGTGAATTTTTTTTTTTCAAAAATTGTAGGTTGCTACTCCAAAAAAGTTTAAAACGGCCCATACACGAATACGTTTAATCGTATTACAAGTTGTTCAGATAATTGGACAGATAAATGGTAGACAGTTTTACCCACAAATGGGCACGATTTGTCTAATTATCTGTAAGACTTGTTTTACAATTTGAAGTTTATGTGATTTTGCCAAAAGCTTGCAGTTGACAAACAGTCTCTCTGAATGTAAGGCAAATTATTCGACATACATAGCATGCCTTACTACCGAACCATAAAACCGATTCGTACTGTATAGTTTGCACAGTAGCTCGACACACGATATAACTTTCCTTTAATCGGCCAAATCTGCTGAAGTCATACGACAATCGTATCGTGTCATGGGCCATTTAAAAATGCTTTAAGGGTTAGTCATCTCAATGAATATTATATAAATTATATATTTGGGAAATTTGTTTGTTTCTATTTCCAATAATGTTGCATAAATCTGGTATACGGTCATCCATCCCACTTGGAGACGGCACGCTCGTGAGGTCACCGATTTAGATACAATTTTGTGTGTGAATAGTACTTTACACAAATTGAGAATAGTAGCGTGCAATACTCAAGTATTATCGAGAAAAAGCCTCCCGAAGTTTATACCGTGTGTTCGTTTGAAAAGTTCTCAACCGAATTATCTCGAAATCCAAGCGTTTTTGAAAAATGTGTTCCATGGCAAAGTTATACGGTTTTGAGAGGGAAGGAGGATAATAATATTTATTTTATAATTTGGGGTTATCTTCAAGGTTATTTCAAGGTCAAACTAGTGTTATGAATAGGAACTTATATTTTTTTTAACCAACCCGTACATAACATTGCTAAATATCTTGAAAAAAGAAAATCTAAATTGCCAGTTAATGTTTGACTTATACCGATTATATTACGGTTTTGATAAGATGACAGACGATTAATGAATTAATTTCTTAATTTTTAATGCATTTGACCAGATAAAGACAAAATTCAGTAGAATATTCTAAACAATTTATAAAAAGGAAACTTGCCCGAGAATTACTCGTATACCCAACATATTTGCCTAGTGTAGTATTTCGCAAAACAGATACTCGTGGTAGGGAAGGATTGGATTCCTTAGCTGCCCTGGCAATGCTGCCTGCACATATTTAGCCATTCATTACTCCGATCAGCTCAGCTTGGCTTACATGGAGAAATTTGAGGATCGTGAGGTACTCCTGACGTAGTCTCTCAAACATTTACAAAATGTCTCTTTTAATATGAGTTCAGAGCTCCATTCATTATCATCATATTGATTATTGAGGATTTAGCAAGCACGCAAATTAAAATTTTACATTATACGTAACACAAAAAGGTAACCTAGCGGGAAGACATTTCGTTTACCACCTTGAATAGTAGTGGGCCACAGCGTAATGTAGTCCTAAAACTTAATAATTTAGCCAAAATTCGGCCTGAGACACTCACACAGCATTAAACCGAAGTTTCAAACTAAATAAAGCTTAACTAAGTCAACGATGCTTTTATTTATTTTGTTTCTTATTTAAGTCGAACTTCACTTACTTCAATAATTTTCTTTTTCTTCTTTTAACTTGAATTAATTATTTAATTCGTGTAACCACGAAAACAAAAAATTGTAAGAGAATTTGGTTGTATTAGTACAATTCACTAATACAACCTGCATAGTACATTCGGTATATATAGAATGAAAATTGTGGTACAATCAGTACAGTCGCCGCGGCTTGATGAGAAGATTGATTTTTTCATAATCATAAGCTCATCAGTTCGAAATTGGATTAAATTCTCTTACAATTTTCAGAAATATTACCCTCAAATAGAAATTAAAAAATTAACTTACTTCCTTTATTCAAACTAAAAGATGTTTTGTCTAACAACCGCTTTTAATAATGAGAAATAGACTTGAAATAAAGAATAAAATTTTCAGAAATGCGCAATTAAAATATCACCGTAACTGAAGATTATCCAACTAGAATTTTTCTTTATGTAGTAAGTTCCAGAAATAACATTTTGGCCAATATCGTTTTATCTATTAGTTTCACGAAAAGATATCTGGAGAAAATCACATTCTAAAGAAAATTTTCTTTAAAATGAGACCAGAGTGAAAAATCGATAATCGAACTTTCCGGTTCCAATGAAGACTAAATAATTGTAATCTATGTAAAGGTGTTTCATAAATTAAAATACACATTAAGGGAGTATAACATTTGACAGCACCCATCACTTTCTACTTAGTATCCAAAACTAAGTAGTCCCCTAAAATGGAATTGCTTTTAAAGAAGGATCAAAATTTTAGATTTACTGATTGAGAATTTTTTTATAAATTTAAATTTTAGTTGCCCAACCAAGGCTTTTAACTTCAAAAATAAACACAAAACAATTGTTTCGTAATTGTAGTCTTTAACCGGCGATTGTTTATTAATTACAATTTAAAGACTCCGCACCAACCTTCTGTGTTTTCTGTGATTTTTATTAAATTTTTCTACCACAAAGCTGTCTTTTACGTAAATTCCAATATTAAATAATTTAGTGACATCATCACAAAAGTGATACTTACTTACAATTTGAATAATCATGAACTGAAGTTCAATAAACTATAGGTGCTTCAGTCTTAAAAAAAAAATGAGAATTTTTGAACTTCCCTCAAAAAATGATTGCAAAAGCACAAGGATAAACTAATTAGGTTTGAGGATAAATGAATATTTCAACTTGTCTTAAATTGGCTTAGATTAAAATATAAAACTCTTCGACTATTTCACAAATTAAAATACACTAATTTAATTTTAACGACTAACCTTGATTTTTGCGTTCGATTATGTCACAATAGATTGGTCTTCAAAAATATTTTAAGATCGTCAAGACATTAATATTTTAAATGTGAATATTAAATTTAAAGTGTATAATTTGAATATTTCGAAATTAGTACAAATCATCGCTAGGCATTTCCAAGATTGATGTTCAGTAATGGAGAAGTTCTTGTGATTTTTGTATCGATAATATGATAATTGCTTATTTATAATAAGGTAACAAGCATATTATTAATTTATGGATGAAAAAGACATTGGAGATGAGATGAATTCGTCATATAACGAAAATCAAATCGTGCTTTACAAGCACAACACTTTCACTACGTTATCAACTGAAGCTGGTTTACCTGGTCGGTCACTTAACCGATATGTCAGCGTTCATATTCACAAGGTAAACAAGAATCTAAGAACAACTTAAGTTTACTGGATATCGGAAATAATCTGCTGGCAAACATTCTGCATTATTTTGGTATCACTAATAACAGAACAGCTTAAGGTAGAAGACATTGATAGTCGCATTGGAACTAGACCGGTCAACGATGATCTTTCCATGGTAACATTTACCATGGATAAAGTGCGCGATTTTATATAACCTGTGTGCAACGAAACCGGAATCAAAAAAAATTTTGCCGAACAGTAATCATACGGAAGGTAATGGTTTATTGTTATGATATTAGAGAAAAATTTTGTTCTAAGCTTTTATCAGCAACGTTAGTAAAATAACAGTTGAATGTATCAGATAAAATATTTCCAATAGAAGATGCTTTAGGCTTTTTTGTTAAAATTTCATTTACAAGGCTCCAATTTTTTTTATCGTCACCTCCATTAATAATAGAAACGATTCATGTAATACCGTTCTTTCTCACTCTTCACATCAACAATAATTTGTTTGCAAATACAATCATATATGTATATCATTTGGATGTTTTTTTATTTTTTTTTCGAAATTGGTTCCTTTTTTTTTATTTGACTGGCCAGATTAGGTGAGATCCATGGCTGTAAAAGCCTGATATTTTTGACCCGAGAATAAAAATAACACTACTTCAAAATGTTCGTAAAAATGCTATAAAATTATCAAGAGCTAGAGACGTATCAACTAGATCCAGAATCACATTTAACAATACCATATTAACTATTTTTTTCTGACCACAATAAAAATTAGTACGGGATGTCAAAACTGTATCAAATTTGAATAATATCTCAATGAAGTGATGATCAGAAATCTTAAGGTCGATTGCAGGTGACTTGAGGCATGAAAGATCATTTGATCGAAGACGAGCAAAGAAGTGATCAAGGCAAGTGGATGATGATGCTGTTACTCGAGTAGGCACATTAATCAATGGTTCAAGACCAAAAGAAGACATAAGAAACATATAATCTTCGCAATGCGGTGGAATATTAATGTCACCGACAATAAAGCGATTCCATAAAAAGAATTTAAAAATAAAAACAAAATGACAAACAAATGACAAATATGGCATTCCAGATAGGATAAAAATAATGAAATAGTTATTAAATAGCACTTAAAGATAAAGATGAGTAAAATATATATACCAATAGACAAAGCTGGAACAAAATGATTTATCTCATAGGAATACTGCTTTAATTGCAAGTGATAATTGCTATACCGATTCCACGATAATATTTTAATCTACTGCAGTATTCTCCAATGGATGATGGATGCGGTTGAGCCAAAAAATATCATTAAGTGAACGTATACGCAGAACATCAGATCCCGAAGATTTTCGTAGTAATATATTCCCGGATTTACACCATAAATACTTAAAATTATATTTAGATTTAATAATCTTAGCTTCACGGTATAAATTAGATGGAAATGGTGTTAAGTAGCGCATTATTTAAATACGTTGTTCTAGGTGATTTTGCGGCAAAATTACATCCAAATCTTTCGTGGACAGAGCTTTCTTTCTCAGCATAATTTCTAAAATCCTATTTTTTATACCAACTGAGCATAACTTGACATTAAAAAAATCTCTTAAAAACGGTTTAATGGGTTGTCATTTTTAGAAGCATTTATGTCCTTGTGGATTGGATCAATTGATCCTTGGCTTGAATTTCCACTCTAAATTTTTTTATAGTATTAATGACTAAACCTTTAACGTCACCGTACTTAGGTAATCCACTGATAATAATTCGGCTAGCATTTTCCAATTGCTTTGGATAATCACAGTCAGCTTCCAAAAGATGAAATTTAGACTGTCTTCAAGTATGTGAATTCTGGATTTAATGGCTGCGTTTTCCGACATTAGAGATGTTACAACAACACTCATTGCTTCCAACGCCGAAAGTATTCTTTTCCATAAATTTAAGCTGGTCATTATATCCGATAAACTAAGCCCGCTGTGAGTAGGCTCCGAATAATTCTCGTCCTCGACGATGCTAGATTGGTTCGAAGTAGATCGACAATATTCACATAACCAATTAGCAGATCGGTTTTTAATTCCTTGTAGGAGATCATCGGAAATGCGGGCAACGACCACTAGTTCTCGACGTCTCTTTTAGATTAAATAGGATTTTGGCACATCCATACACAATCGGTAATTATCAGCGAAAATACCCACCGGAATTTTTAAGTTTTACTTTTAGCGACTCAAAAAAATACAAATATAAATTTAAAATACCCTTAATCAAGTGTTTTGCACGGTAACTCACAATCGAATGCCTTTTTCATTTTCCAGAAAAAACCAAAAAAAAAAAAGTATTCCCGTTTTAAAATATCCGCCAATTCTATATACAATTGCTATTTTTATTTTATTTTTTGTTTAACTTGGTGGGGAGAAAGTAGCCGATTCATAATAAAAAAAAAATTACGTTATTTAAATCATTCATTGATCATTTATTTTACAGACTGCATCGCACGATCGTTATAGGGCAGATTCGTCGAGTGTTTACCAGAACATCGACGGAGCTGAGTTTTATCATTTTTTTTCTTCTTTCTTTATGAATAGTTAAAGCTTCAAGTCTTTGGCGTGAATAGTTCCCAATATTTTACCCGATTCGTCTTTCCATTTATAGTTGACATTTCCAATTTTTTCAACTACCACGGCTTTAATGAATTTCGGTGAAAATTTAGCACAAAAGTTTTTCAACGAATCGCTAAGAGGAGGTTTACGAACATAAACTGTTTGTCCGGGAGTGTATGTAACAGCCCTGGTTCGTAAGTTATAAAATTGTGAATATTTCTGGTATGCTTCATTTAGGTTTATTGTTATAGTGCTGCGAAGAATAGACAAACGGTCATGCATAGGTAAAGGATCTACCTCTTCAGTCAGAGAGTTCACATCTCGTAAAAGCTGGTAAGACTTTCCGTTCGTTACCATGTGATAACCAAACAACAAGAAATCCGGAGGGTATTTAGTTGATTGGTGAATTGCTTTTCTTAAGGAACAAGCTATTTCAGCCAATTGTGAATCCCAAGTTCTATGGTCTGATTTCACATAGGCCCGAATTGCAGCTATCACGGATCTATTTATGTGCTCTGAGGCATTCGCCTAATGTTCAATTCGTCCAGCAATTGACTGAAGGATTTGCTGACAAATTGACACCCGTTACACGAATGTATTTGTTCTGGAAAACCAAACAACAGAAAAACTTCATTTCGTAGATATGGTATTATCTTGTTAGTAGACCGAGGATATAGGCCCATCAAATCTATATAAATTCGCTCCCATGGTCTTTGAGCGAACACGGGTTGACCTATAGGAGGCTTTAATACAGTATATGTGCCTTTGGAAATTTTGCGTCACGTAATTATAAATTTTCCTTCGCATACCTGGCCAATAATACAGACGTCGCAACCGTTCTAAAGTTTTGGCAATGCCACTATGGGCAGCTAATGGTTCATCATGACATTGCTTTATCAAGTCATCCGTCATGCTTTGAGGTACCTAAACTTTCCATTCGGGAATATCGGATAGGGATGGATCCATTTTAGCCCCTACTTTTATGAAAATTCTATGGTCTTTAATAAGGAACGCAGGGTACTTACTCGGCGTATCACTTATTTTTTTACGGAGTTTCACGTATTCGGAGTCATTAAGGGCTACGGATAGGAGATTTATCTCGGCTATATCAACAGTTACTTCGTCATAATAAATACGAGAAAGTGTGTCAGGGACGACGTTCTGCGACCCTAGTCGATGTCGAATATCGAAATCAAAAGCTTGGAGCTTAAGGCTCCAACGAGCTAATCTACCATTCAAATATGCCTGCGACATTAACCACTTGAGGCTAGAGTGGTCCGTAATTATCGTGAAGTAATAGCCTTCTATATAAGGTCGAAATTTTTTTACCGACAGAACGGCGGCTAAACACTCTAGCTAAACACTCTTGCTCAGTGGTTGAGTAATTTGACTGGGCTTGATTCAACTTTTTGGAGAAGAATGCGATGGGTCGTTCGTGCCCATCCTGATCCTGTTGGTACAATACGCTGCCTACCCCATATTTACATGCTTCACACCTAATAAAAAACGGCTTGGAGTAATCCAGATTTATGAGTACGGGAGCTGTAGTCATCAGGTATTTGATTTTCTCGAACGCTAATTGAGCTTCCAGTGTCCATACGAATTTAGCATTCTTTTTCAGAAGATTTGTTATAGGGGTGGTAATTTCTGCGTAGTTAGAGATGAATCTCTGATACCATCCGGTCAATCCTAAGTCTAGTTTGCGTAAGGGAGGTCGGTACTGGAAAACTTTTTATTGCCTCAACCTTATCAGGATCGGTTTTAAGTCCACCGTTACCCACAATAAAGCCCAAATATTTCACTTGCTTCATAAAAGATCTACTTTTAGTAATATTTATTGTTAGACCGGCTTGCTTCAGTCGTTCTCCAATGAGTTTCAGCAAGGAGAGATGTTCTGAAATGGACAATGAGGTTACAAGCAGGTCGTCGAGATAAACAAAGATCTTCGTATGTAGTTGATGCGGCAACACTTTATCCACTAATCGGCACAACGTCTGGAGAGAGTTACACAACCCAAATGGCATGACTCGAAAATGGTAAAGTGGGCGTCCCGGAACCATAAAGGCAGTTTTAACTCGCGAAGTTTTGTTCAAAGGAATTTGCCATCAGGCATCTTTGAGGTCAATGCTGGATATTATGGAAGTATCTTTCAAACGACCGAGAATTCCATTTATTAGAGGGAGGGGATATGCGTCCCTTTTCGTCACAACATTGACCTTCCTCGAATCCAGACATAACCTCACCTTATTTGGCTTGCGAACCAACACGACTGGAGAGGACCATGAACTGGAGCTTTCTTCTATAACACCCATTTCAAGCATTCGGTCTAGCTCCTTATAAAGAAGATCTTGAATGGCGGGAGACACGGCGTAGTGCCGCTGTTTAATCGGGGTACAATCTCCGACATCTATGTGATGTTCTATCATGGAGGTACGTCCGAGTCCATGGCATTCAAAAGACGGATAATAGGACAGAATGTTGTCAAACTACAGTTGTTTGGATGGTGACAACACATGCTTATCGGAATCATCAGAAAGAGCAATGTCTATAGAGTCAAGCAGCTGTGGCGCAATATTAAAAGAGCTCCAAAAATCAATTCTTAGATATAATTGCCCCTGTAAAGTTGGGACAAGATAAAATCTTATGGTGTGGCTCTGATTATCGTATTTCACGGTGGCCTCAATGTATCCGATTATTTGATTTTTATAGATCCGTCTGCGGTTTTTACTTCGGAGAACAGTTTTTTGTAAGGCAGTCCCCATTTAGTTACCAGGTTTAAGGAACCGTGACCAAGTATACTTATCGACGCTCCGCTATCTAACAGACCTCGAACATCAAAACCAAATATGTTAACCACTATGTACGGGCGAGGATCATCCAAAGCTGAAATAATTGTTTCTGCACAGACTTGTTTAAGGACTTTCCGAAATTTAAAATACCTAACTATCCGCAGATGTCTCTTGTTTTGACTAGGTTTATGTTGTTGAAAGGAAATGGTATCTAATGTCTGAGTAGTAATTGTTGTTTCTGCGTTTGACGCTGTTAATAATTTTTCTTTGCTAGGAACTAACCAAGTGTGAGGTTCGGTGTTCCACGCAGCATTCGTTGTGTGTGGTGGTGTGGGTTTTCCGCCTGAAGTAATCGGGATGTTAGCTGGACCGGCCATGTGGTTCCCCTATTATCCACGCCCGGTTGTCGGTTTCCCGACAAGCAATTTGATGTCACCGTCTCATTCGAACTTTTCCGAAGTATTGACCTAGGTTTTGCGATTGCATCTAAATGAATTTCGTGCGAGTAGGTACCCTCTGGTGGTTCCTGACCATGTAAAGCATAGTGGTGACCTCATTAACAAATTTTGAATTTCGTGCAAAACTCGCTTGTCTATTCTTTTGAGCCCATAACTTCTCGTATTGCTCACATACTATACAAAGTTCGCCTGCCGTGAACGCTGGAGTTGACAAGATTACTTCTCTATAAGATATTTCCATGTTGTCCCTTATGATTTCGTCTAATTCTCCCTCTGAGTATGGTCTCAACAGTCTTCCGTTTAGGACTTCCATCTCTAAAATATAATTCCCTATAAGTTCGCGATCTGCTTGCCTTTTATTTTGAATGAATCTGCGCAAAGCATGATCCGACTCGGTGGTACTGAATCTGTCTATAATTGTTTGTCTTACCTGGAAATATGAGGGGTACTCGCCAAAGATTCTATACGAAAGATGAAATCGTGGACGTCTAGGCCATCGGATTGACCAGAAAATGAAATGTTCCATTTCGGATCTCTCATTGCATAAGGATTGCATAAGGCGAAAAATATCTATTCTGTTTGTTATTCCCCGGAGCTTGTTCGATATTGGAGTATGATGAATGAACCTTAGGGATATGTTGTCAAATGCATTCTATTTTTGTCTTTTGAAGAGGACAGGTCAATAATCATAAAAGTTTAGTAAAATTTCTATTTATTGTTGTTTAACTGTTTAAATTTAAATAAAAACAAAAAGATAAATATAAATAAAATAAATCAATGAAGATCGCAAAAAATTGTAGTGAAATGTGTATTACTATTTAACAATAAAATGAGTTTCAAAATTCTATTTTGACAAAGTTAATTCTCTCTAAATAAAATTTCTACTTAATCATTGTAATCATAACTGTGCCAATTACTGTTATATATAAACTCTTGTAATAGTGTTATTTTCGTGCTATACAAAACTGTTAAATTTTCTTAATTTACAATTTTTTAAAAAGTTTCCTAAATCTTGAATAATGAGTATATGCAGAATTTGTAATAACAAAGTAAATCGTGACGATTCTAAAGTCAAGTGTGTAACATGTTTAACGCTGTACCATTTAAATTGCGTTGGATTAAGTGAAACTGATCTCGTTAAGAAACCATTTGCTTGGAAATGTGATGATTGTACAGATATGCATAAGTTACCTAAACCAACAACTTCGTCATCAATTTCCAATTTGGGGAAAACAGCGTATATTAAAGAGACCGTTTCTGCACAACAACCAGCTGTTCAAGTGTTGGAAACAAGAGATGTAGATTTCAGTGATAGTGTTGCGTCATTTAAGTTTATTTACGAACAATTAAAGATAAGTGAAATGTCCATCTCAAAAAGGTTTGATAACCTTGAAAATCTTTTTGCTAAACTAGATGAACTGCAATTTGAAAATTCAGCCTTGAAAAAGAAAGTATCTGATTTAGAATGGCGCATTGATAGCATTGAGCAGCTGAATAGAAATACATCATTGGAAATATTTGGCATGCCTGATTCACTCACAGCTGATGTTAACAACTCTACTATCAATACGATTAATTTAATTTCGCAAGGTCTTAATGTAAATATCGATGTGTGTGACATACAGTCTGTAACTAAAATAATAACACCGCGTGTGAAGAAGTTAATTGTCAAGTTTAAAGATCAACACATTCGTGATTCAATCTTGGCCGCCAAAAAGAAGCAGCGATTATCAACCAATTGTTTAGGAGTATCACCACCAGCTAATATTTTCATTAACGAAAATTTGACAAAATTCCGGAATTATTTATTTGCTGAAGCGAGGAAATTTAAAAAGTCTAACAAATTTAAATATGTATGGGTTCGTAATGGTAATATCTATGTAAGGAAAGCTGAAGGATGTCAGGCAAAGTTAATCAAATCGTTGTCCGATCTTGATGTAATTTAAATGTATTAAGTTATTTTTCTTAAATTCAGTTGTAGTTCATGAAGGTGACAGTGATTTGATTAATGATGTTAATGACAGTGTAGTATTATCCAATTTTTATATAATGCATTTTAACATAAGAAGTTTACGCACAAATTTTTCTTCGCTTCTAGCTAATCTGTCTAGTTATTTCATTAAGCCGGATATAATTTTTTTAACGGAAATTTGGATCAATAGTAATGAAGTCAATCTGTACAAGGTTCCTGGCTATAATTTTTTTAGTTGTTGTAATGATATAAATCGTGCGGGTGGTGTAGCTGCGTTTGTAAAAAATAATATTACGGTTAATTACTTTAATTACAATTTAACAACTGCTGACTGTATGGAGCTCAATTTCTCATTTGGGGATTTTTTAATTAGTTGTTTATGTGTTTATCGTTACCATTGGTGCTCTATTGATAACTATTTAATCGATACTGTTCCGATCCTAAATAAATTTCGTAAATCAAAAAATTTTCTTTATGTCGGTGATATCAATATAGATATTTTGTCGTCAAGCAATGCAATAGACAATTACATGATGACTTTATCATCTTTTGGGCTTTGCTCTTTGATTAATACACCTACTCGTATAGTAAATAATAGCTCGACATGTATTGATCATGCATTTTATCGATTCGGTGCTAAGCAATTATTAATTATAGGAGATACAGCAAACGTTCAGGTGTCAGATCATTTACCGATCCTATTGACACTTTCAATTAAAGGCTTTTTAGACCTAAATTCAAATAAAACCAGTCGATGCGTATCTATAATTAATTATGACATTTTTAATGATCTTTTGCAGTGTCAAGTGTGGGATGATGTGTTCTTGTCAAATTGTGTGAATGATTCAATGAATAAGTTCTTTGACATATTTAAAGTTTGCATTGAGAGTAGCAAGTTTGAAAAGCGACATAATATCAAGAGATTCAAAATAGCTCCTTGGATGTCATATAAACTATATTTACTGGTTAACTTGAAAAATAAATTGTCTAATAAACTTAGGAAACATCCTCTGAATGCTAACCTAGTTAATCGTTTTAAGTATGTTAATGAAAAGTGTAGAGTAGCAATAAACACTGAACGTTCGAATTATTATATGAATCTATTTCAAAATTGCTCTCAAGACAGTAAAAAACAATGGAAAGTAGTTAATTCATTAGTTGGTGAGGATTCTTGTAAATCTGAAATAATATCTTCGATACTTGACGTACATGGTAACTTAATTACGAATTGTTTGGATATCTGTAATCTATTTAACCGTCATTTTATTGGTTCATTGGGTAATTTGCACTATGGTTCTGCTTCGCATTGTTATGTTAAGTGGCAAAGAGAAACTTTCAAATTCCAGGAATTTACTCCTGAAGAACTATTTTATACTATCGCATCTCTAAACAATAAAAACTCCAGTGGTTTCGATGGAATTAATTCGAAAATTCTTAAACAAACAGCTTTAAATATTTGTTATTTACTTGCTCACATTTTTAATCGCAGTGTAATAACTGGTGTATTCCCCAACATATTGAAATGTGCAAATGTTACCCCACTGTTTAAGAAAAATGATAGACTGCTTATGACAAATTACCGCCCAATTTCACAGTTATCAACAATTTCAAAAGTTTTTGAAAAATTGATGAAAACTCGTATTGTTTCATATTTGGATAAACTTAGATTTTTAAGTGACTCCCAATATGGTTTTAGAAAGGGTCTAAGCACGGAAGCGGCGCTTTTGGCATTTTTTAATTTGATATACGATTCTTTAAATAGTGGAAAAGCAGTGGGTGTACTTTTTCTTGATATATCTAAGGCTTTCGATTCCGTTAACCATGAAATATTATTAGACCAACTGTGGCGTATTGGATTTAGAGGTGTTGTATACAACTGGATGAAATCCTACCTTCAAAAGAGATCTCAGAGAGTTATAATAGGTGATTGTGCTAGTGACTTTAATGAAATTCTTTCAGGTGTCCCTCAGGGTTCTGTCCTTGGTCCTTTACTATTTTTAGTCTATGTGAATTCTTTTTTTCATTTGAATTTGTATGGTAAAGTTGTAGCATTTGCGGATGACATTGCTTTGGTTTATTCTGCGGATAGTATAGATGAACTGGAATACAAAATGAATGCCGACTTGATAGTATCACATGCCTGGTTTTCTAATCATCAATTGCGTTTAAGTGATAAATCTAGAGGCATGATTTTCAACATAGGGTCAAGAGTGACTAGAGATTTGAACGTATTTTATCATGATGATGAGTGCACTAGCTCTAAGGATTCAAACCATTGCTTTAAAATGCAATTTGTCGAAGAATTTAAATACTTAGGAATAACGATTGATAGCAAATTGAATTTTAAATCTCATATAAGTAATGTTAAAGGTTATTTGTATTTGGCTCTTAGAAAGCTTTATCTACTTCGATCAATTTGTCCGTTTGATGTGTTACTCAAAGTTTATTATGGCATTTTTAATTCAAAGATTGAGTATGGTCTTGTTGTCTATGGTGGAGCCTATGTCACTAACATTAAACCTTTAACAATAGCACAGAAATTCGCTTTAAGAATTATTTTTAACCGTAAGCGTACTGCTCATAGTTTTACCTTATTTCAGAAGAGTCAAGTGCTACCTCTTCGGTATTTGTATGTCTATAAAGTATTGAACCTTTTCTTTGCGCGTAGCGGGCATAAAGTAGTGAAACCGTACTTGTACAATTTAAGGATTAGAAGTTCTTGTGTTGTGCCGTTTACTCGCAAAGAGTACTTCAGGCACTTTTATATTTCAAGTGCTCCAACTCTTTTTAATAAATTACCTCTAGCTATTCAGAATGAGCAGTCGACCAAACGTTTCAGTGTTTTGTTGAAGGAATGGTTATTTCAACAGGATGATGTTGAAAGTTTGTTCCAAGTTGTTCAGTAGTATTGTTATTGGGAGTCATACTATTCTAAACAAAGGAAAATTCTAAACAAAGGAGAAATTATTCGACGTACAGAGATGAGCGTAAAAAAAAAAAAAAAAATAAAAGAATTAACTTTCGTGACTGGTAAAGCATTTCTTTTTTATTGTTTCCTTCCTCTTCATGATTCTTATTGGTTCAAATTTTTAAATTGAAGGTGGTTCAGTATAGACATTTTTTGTCTCAGTCTCACCTACCTATATTCAACATAACGCTTATGTATTGTGTATTATATGATGTTAGATATTAAGATATTATAAGTATGTATGTACATATATCAGTTTTCAATTTTCCATTGAATTTATTTTTCTATTTTTATATATGTAATTATTAATTGTGTATAACTGCTTACTTTTGTAAATTTATTGTAATGTTGAATAAAGTGATTAAAAAAAAAAAAAAAAAAAAAAAAAAAAAAAAAAAAAAAATATTTTGTATGGGACGATTTGATAAAGGTATTGATTCGGCTTCTGAATATACGTGGGCTGGAATACGGAACGGCTCACTAGATTTATTAGTCTGCATGAAATATGGGGTGTCAACTGAATTGGTATATGACGGCAAAGTAATCGACGAACATCTGGTGACTTGACGATGGTTTGTCCAAGTCATATGGGTTGCATGGGTCGGTTGGATATTAGGAATATAAATAGAAACAAATGGTTGAAGTAATGACGTAGTTGGTTCTATGGTTGGAATACTCACAGGTATGTTCATAGGCTTTTGGTCTTCTCTAGTTATTACTGTTACTATTGACTCAATGAAACTATTACTTCCTTGAATAGGCGGGTTGGGTATTTCTTTGGAAACCTCATCCCGGCGAGCTTCGAGCAATTGTTTCAATCTTCGAAAATGGTTTAGTAATTTATCTACATCGTTGTCTTGGTGGAAGCAACCTTTCAGACTTTGCATTCACCCTCGCCAGTGTCGAATTTGATTCTCAACCGCCATTAATTGTTGCATAGTTGCTGGTTGTTTATTTAGCACTGCACTGATTGCCGAAATTTGTTAATTACATAAACTTAATTCAATTTGGAAGTTGTTAGTATGACTACTCGTGGGAACTTTTGAGGGATCCAACCCTTCCTCTGTCAAAGCTTGCAGTAGTAATTTTTCAGCATTTTCCGCAGGATTTATACCACGACTCAAACAGACCCAACAAAGGATGGTAGTCGTTCTCTGTTTTACTCATGACTGGAGATTAACAATAATTTAAAAATTTTCTTTTTACTATGTGAATTCAGATATATAAAAAAAATGATAAACAAAAAAAATATACGAATCTCTAATGATCGTTGATGATTTAATAACGTATGTAAGTAGATAAACCGAAGCAAATAATTTTTGGAGAAAAATTTGAATTTCCAAAGTAGCAAAGAAAAATTTATTAAAACGTAAATAAATTCAACGGTTTCATCCAAAATATAAATTGCAACAAAAATTTGGTACAAAATAGTTAATAAGATGATTCCGAAATAAATCAATATACAAGTAAGAAAGAGGCTACTGATAACATGGCTAGGCAACTGTGTGGGGTCATAAAAAATAAATCATTTGGGCAAAACAAGAAAAAAAAAACGTAAAATTCTAACGAGTTAACACTACAAACCGTACAACGATTTGTAGAACCTATGATTCATACGGTTTGTTTACGAATTAAAGTCACGTTAATCTAGGGGACATTATCACGAACATACGATAGGTTTACCTAGAACATGAGCGTATAACCCGTGCTAATACGTTTCTTTTCATTCGGAACCTTCAGGTCCCTGTTTCGGCGCTATTTTGTAACGACCACTAGTTCTCGACGTCTCTTTTAGATTAAATAGGATTTTCGTACCTCCACACAAAATCGGTAATTATCAGCGAAAATACCCACCGGAATTTTTAAGTTTTACTTTTAGCGGCTCAAAGAAATACAAATATAAATTTAAAATACACTTAACCCTTTAATGCATACTGTAGCATATCTGCATCATGTTATTCTAATTTGAACTGCATCTACATTTGAGCATATTTTTTCTGTTTTGTTTCGTATATCTGTTGTTCATTTGTTTTTCTATCTCGTTTCACACATTTTTTTGTTTTTTTCTGCATTTTGAAAATAAAATCGCCATTTAGAACACTAGTTAGTCGATGTTTTGCATACAGTTAGTAGTAAACATACATTTACATACATATGTAATTTTTTATAAATAAGAATATTGTTTTTGAATATTTATTTTAATTTTGAACGAATTGTCTTTTTATAAAGAAGCGTTATAAATGAAAAAATATTTAAATTTTATACCACAACTGCATAATGATGCAAATAGGCATCATGTCATAAAATCAATTTTCCGGGAAAACTAGCTGCTTCCAACCATTTTTACTTTGAAATTCTTTTCAACCAAATACATCTTTATAAGAAAAAAACTATTACAATTAAAAAGAAAAAATCATGCATTAAAGGGTTAAACAAATGTTTTGCACGGTAACTCACAATCGAATGCCTTTTTCGTTTTCTAGAAAAAAACCCAAAAAAAAGTATTTCCGTTTTAAAATATCCGCCAATTCTATATCCAATTGCTATTTTTATTTTATTTTTTGTTTAACTTGGTGCGGAGAAAGTAGCCGATTCATTTATTTTACAGACTGTATCGCACGATCGTTACAGTACCCCCACAATTAATACCAGAAAATCGCTCCTTGTTGATATTGGAGGAGCACAACTTACAAGTAGCTGACATTACAATCAATAAACATTTCGACAAATCTTTAACAGTAAGTCTATTTTACACACACAAACAGTTCGGAAAATTTTACTGGTTTATGTTATTTATTAATATGATTTAGTAAATTAAAACTTTATTGATTAAAGTACAAAACTGTCAACCCAACCATAGGCGGAAAATAAAATGAAGGATTACTGTACTTTCACATACATAAACAGATCGATAAATTTTCACTGTTAGACTTTTTACACAAACAATCCGATTGCACCAAATTATTACTGGTTTTGTAATGTTTCGATTATTAATTAATTTGATAAAGTATGTGTTAATATCACGTACTACAACTATTAAAATAATTACGAATAATGTTCACAAACTAATCACTGTAAATAACCGATTATTTTCACTGCGCGGAGATACTGAAAACTTTATAAAATAATAATTAAAATCATATCATGCTGAATTTCAGATCATTCCATAAAACCAAAACATTTACATGAAACCATATTACAAATTTCTATATATTCCAACTCAAAGTATTCTGTCTTTTCTATATGTATGTAATGTATGTATATCTTAAGCGATTTTTGTTCTTAATTGTTCAAAACAAGCAATGAAATAATCGATGCTGAGAAAAGGGTACACTATGGGGTACTTATAGAATTCTAAAATTGACTCAATACGCTAATTTCTAATTCTATACACGCATAAACATAATTAAAATAATCTCAACACCTCTTGAAAATGCTTGAGCGTTATAGAAAAACGCCAAATTTTCTAAATAACGCCCTTTTACCCTTAAAACAGCAACAAAATACCTAAATCCCTTTTTGTTTTATTTACTTATTATTGTTATTACGTAACACAAAAACAGCAACAGCATGAACAATTACAAGCACAATGAAATCGGAAAATTTATTTCTTCATTATTATATTAGCAAAATCTTTTAAAATTAAATATACATTTTATAACTTCCAACCAACCAACCTAACAACCGAAAAAACTTTTTGTACTCGCATTAAATGTACCGTAAAATACAAAAAATAAAATTAATTATTATTCAAGTCGGATAGAGCTTTGCTTAATTTTGTTTTATTTTTGGTAATTTTATGTTAAACAATTTGGATTGGTTATCCTTGAATGTTATGGTCTGATTGTAAGAGTATTTAGTTTTAATACCTAGTTTGAACATTACATGTGCATATATTATATAAAACAAGCGAAAAACAAAACCAATCTTAATTGATAACAATAATTTTCTAATCATCTCTCGCTCGCTCTTAAGATTTCAATTACAGAAAGAAATAACAAGTTTCTTTGTAAATCGTGCTGCCAGCAATATAAAATTATTACGTATGTATGTAAACCAAAAGCTTTCCTTCGTATACTTGTTTGTATAAAAATATTCAAGGATACACATAAAAAGGAAAACAAAACAAAATTCTAATTTTGATTGAAAATTAATTGTTTTTCCCGAATACGCATATCTTTCCAGTTATCTTTGTTTTGTATTTTTGCGTTATCTTAAATCTATATAAGCTACTCGTATATGTACATGTAAATACATGCATAGGTAAATAAATATAATCGATTTGTGAATTGTGCGAGAAAAAAATTCTTTGTTCGATAAAATTTCATGTAAGTTGATTACTTTATCATCAATATATTACAAGTTGCTTATTTGAAATGTGCGATCACGATGAAGGCGTTTTGATGATAATAATAATATTTAAACTTAACACGTCAATAAGTTTTACCTGGAAAATTCAAAAAATCAATAGACATTCATACATATTCAAATTTGTATTTGCTTTGGAGAATTAAATTAACATAACAAAAAAATAAAGACCGTTATTGGCAGAAGCGCGTCAGTGCATTTTATTAAAAACGTAAATGGTGTTTATGTACTTGTGCAATAAGCAATTTTTGGATAGCAGTAAATTAATTATGATAATTTTATGCTCGGCAGCGTTACTGATTATTAATTATCGATTAACGTGTACATTCTATTATTTTTTTTTATTAAAGTTCAGTGAACAATCGTATTTTGAACGTCTTAGTATTTTGGCGAAATGTAAGGTGGCAAAAGCACTTTAACATATTTATTTTAATTTGTTTTGAATTTTTTTTTTTTCGCTGGCCCTACATCCCATATAGGGATCTGGCCTCTTCACTATGAAGTTTCGTAATCAATTTTTTTTTAACGGATAATGAATGATTAATTCATTGATCCTACCATTAACCAGCCGGGATTTTTCATCACCCGCCGGGAATCGAACCCGGGGCCTCCGGAGCTTAAAGCAAGCATGCTAACCACTGTGCTACCGGGGTGGCGAATTTTGAATTTTGCCTTAGACGAATTCTTTTGATAATAGCTATTCGTGTTTCATCTTATAGTTTGGTTAGTGTCAATAAACAGGTTTGATATATTTTTAAAAACAATGCTAATTAGCAGAAAAATTCCCTTAAATATTTTATTTATGTGGTTTGCAATTTAAGATCATTAAACTCATCAAAATTTATTTTACTTCTGTTAGAAAATATAGTATGCACATTATATCTATGTATACTACACTAGAGCGGCTTATAATTTCCTGGTGTGATAACAATTCCGGGATCTTAGGGAAATTTTAATTCAGAAAGATTTCTGTTGTATTTTTGTAAAGAAATCGAATAAGTTTACACAGTTATTAGATTCCGTAAAATTCGTCTGTACCCCTGGGCCAGAAAATTATCGAAAACTTTAAAGGGAACTCCATCAAAATGTATCAACTCATTCCCAAATGCATTTAGTTTAATATTGATAAAAACCTGTGTACAAAATTCGGAAGTTCTTAAATTAGTAAAATATAAAGGGCTGAAACCTCACGAGGTGATCAGAACTTCGGTCTTTGGTATCTTCAATGGAGGTAGCATTCACATGTCTCATAAAGTTGGTGTGACAATTTTGACAGTATTGATTTCTATTCCAACATATATTTACTTATCAAATAACAGCCAAACAGCTCAAAAGTTTCAGTAACATGAGTACAGGCATCCAATTTAACACGAAAAATCGTATTCTAGAACTTTATACAGAAAGTAGTATACCAAATCTGTCGCAATTCAACAAAACCACTTATCTCATTCTCACTCAGTTTTCAGGAGACAATAAATTAACAGTAAGACAGTAAAGTAATAAACACTTATCTCGAGATAAATGATTATGTTGAAAGGCCCAGACTGTGGCCCAGGCTGTGGAATCATTTATCTCGAGATAAGTGTTTATTACTTTACTGTTTTACTGTTAATTTATTGTCTCCTGAAAAGTGAGTGAGAATGAGATAAGTGGTTTTGTTGAATTGCCACAGAAATTATACTGATATTTCTAACCGTGTAACTGACCATATTCCAGAACTTTATTTAAAAATCATTTTAGAAGCCTATTTACAACGCAAATGTCAAATTTCATAATAATCGAGTAAGGAATAACCAAGTTCCACCCTACTTGGCCATATTCCAGAGCTTTATCCAAAACTCATTTTAGATTCTCATTTCCAATACACATGTCAAATTTCATAATAATAGGTTGAGAAATAAGCCAGTTCTATCATACTTGGCCATGTTCCAGAACTTCATCCAAAACTCATTTTAGAATCCCATTTCTAACACACATATCAAATTTCATATTAATCGGTTGAGAAATGGGCAAGTTCCATCATACTTGACTGTATTCCAGAACTCAGTCCAAAACTATTGTAGAATCCCATTTTCAACGCACATGTGATGAGAAATTGTCAAGTAATTGTCAATCACACTTGGCCGTATTCCAGAACTTCATCCAAAAATCAATTTAGAATCCCATTTCCGACACTCATGTCAAATTTCATAATAATCGGTTGATAAATAGGCAAGTTCCATCATATAAAAAATTTGTTAACTACTCTCTACATCCTAATCCAACCCCAACTCAACTCCAACTCAACTTCAACTCAACCCGCAAATCGACCCCTAGCTTAACATTCAAATCAATTCCCAATTCAATAATCAAACCAGCATATTATATAAAAAAAATCGTAAATATTTATAAAACCAGGTATTTTGGGTCAATTCGTATGGCTATGGTAGGTACCCCACCCTCTTGATGTACAGTCTCCAAAAGCTTTTCAAATCTCCGCCTTGACCATAGAAACAGATTGGCGAAAAAAAAATCCAAATCGGACAAGCCGTTCTCGAGATACCACTGGTACAGACATCCAGACGTCCAGACATCCAGACAGACGGACGGACATTTTTTTTTTTGCTTTTTCCGACTCAGGGACTTTTACAACGTCGAGAAAAGTGGTTTTGGACCAACGAAATTTTTCGTCATTTTTGACAGGATTTCAATACTTTGGTCTTTTTAGAGATGTTTAGCATTAAATTATGCGATGTACACCAATCTTTAAAGTTTGTCAGTTCAGATTGAAAGTTAATTGCGTCATTTGCGCACGAAATAGTTTTGAAGATTTTTAAGTTGTCCGCATAAATTAGAATGTCGGAATGACTCAGACAATTTACCAAGAATATAGCATGGGGCTCAAATGACTACCCTGAGGTACTCTTGAAGAAGCATCAATCATTCTTGAAGTGAAACTACCAATTTTAACAATGTGAGTTCTACATTCCAGATAAAACCTAATCCAAATTATTGGCAAAAAGTTACAATCCAAAGAGCTGAGTTTCCGCAGCAGCCATTCATGATCGATCTTGTCAAAGGCCTGGCAGAAATCAGTGTAAACGACCTGTAGAATATTAACATTTAATAGTGCACTTGAAATACAGTTTGTAAATACCAGGGAAAAATCCATGCTGCCTGGGAGAAACGAAAGTGTTAATATGAAACCACAAATGTTCTTTAACTAGTTGCTCAAATAGTTTTGGTAAAACTGAAATAATGCAAATACCTCTATAGTTCTTCTCATCGCTATGAGGCCCAGAGTATCATCTTAATAAGAGAGCGTTTCCATAGAATAGAGACTTCGATTAAATAGGAAGGAAATATGGCCAAAAATTGCATTACCCGTTAATTACAAACCGTTAGAATCAAATCCGGAACTTTGATTAATATCAAGATTTGACAATTCGGATAAAATAGTATCCACTTCCAGACGAAACATTGAAAATGATGACCTACTTACAACATTATTCAAATTACGAACATTAGATTTTGAATTATGTACACTTTCAAAAAAATGTAAAGTATCCCGCACGTTATCGCACGAACGATCATTTAAAAACATCGTAGAATGGTAACCATTCGATTTTCTTTTGTAATTAACAAAGTGCCAAAATTGATTTGGCTTTGATCTAATCGTTGATTCAAGTTCCAGAATATAACTGCTATAAAGAAATCGGTTTAGATATCTACTTCTTGCGCAATACAATGCACGAGTTGTAATTAACAACATTAGGACGTAATTTATATTTTTTGTTGGCCTTGTCTTTTCTATTTTTTAAATTTATCAACTCATTAGTATACCATGGTTCCTTCTTTGCACTTGAAGCTTTCATCCTAGGGATACATCTCTCAATACCTCTAGGTTAATGATTCCGACTGGATGGATATTTATTAGAAACTGCGGCAATTACAATACCACCACCCTTGTTATAAGTGTTTATTTGCAGATGTCTATCACTCCCAAAAACAGCATAAGACAACGGAAAATATTCTTCCATTTTGAAATGGACTGTTAACTATACGACTCAACGATGCAAATGACATCATAATCTTCCTCTAAAATTGACATATATATGTACAGAGATTTTGATTTGGCTCGGTTAGTATTTGAATTGTGGTATAGTAGATATTTTAAAATGACAGTAGCTGGAGAACCACTTAACTACTGTTAGGTACCGGAAAAGTTATCGGAGTTAGGTACCGGATAGTTTAGAAGTTGAAAAGTGGACCCACTCCAGTTTTTTGCTATGCGTGGATAATGTGTAAATGGCCGGTTTAATACACCAGGAGGCCAAACGCCAAAGTTATTGAGTAAGTCGAAATGAGACTCCTTCAATCCAATTTAGAAGGAAATGAACGTCAGTGAACTGTCCATTACCCGATCTTTGGAGAGTAACAGTTTACAATTTACTTCCTCCGGTGAGCAATTTTGCATTTTTTCACAGATGTATTGAAAAATCAGGGCAGGGGATACGGATGGATCAATACGACTGATATATAAAAATTTCTTATCAGGCAACGAAACAGTTTCAATCGAATTGACGGGTATGCCCGTCCCCACGACAGCTTGCACCGGTCTCCGCGGATTGCTCTCATTGGATTTGGAGACAGACTGAACAACTTTCGTCAATAAAGGCTTAGCGGTGTTATCATCATCAAACCTATTTATCAAAGCATTGATTAATTTGCGATTTTCAGCAACCTCCGATTCAATATCTTTTAAGTCAATCTTTTCGGCGGCCCTGTCCACAATCACGTCAATTTTCTTCAAAAGATTGGACATGTTCTAATTCGCGGACAATGGTATAGAGCAGTTGCCAAAATAGCGCATACTTGAATACTTTTTAATTGAATTGATCGCAGCACGATCAATCTCACTGCAATCATAGCAAAATTGGTTATCACACATGAATGAACAGAACCAATCACAGATGTATTAAAAAGAGTTCCAAGTGCAGACAAATAGTTTTCAATTTAAATCGCGCGGTTTACTCACACATCATAGATATTTTTTTTCTAAGTTGGCAGCATTGTGATAGACATCTGTGACAAATTTGATGTCAAAACATTCATTAGTTTTTGCTTTACGCTTGGTTTTGTACGTCGCTAAAAAAGAATTCGGCGGTTTTTTCAATGTCTAATTATGTATATCGAACAAAGAAGTTGCATTACATTTTGTTTGCGGAATGAAATTTCGGGTGCAGAAGCCTTCGGGGACCATGCTTTGTTGGAAAGGAATGTTTACAAGTGGCATAAACAGTTCAAAGAATGTTGATAGTTTTCATCGATTATCGTGGTGTTATCCGTTCAGAATTCCTTCCACCCGGTCAAACCGACTACAAACAGTATTATTTGAGTGTTATGCATCTTTTGAGTGTAGCTATTCGCAAGAAGAGGCCAGAATTGTGGGCAAACAATTCTTGGTATTTGCGTCACGATAATACACCTTCTCACGCTGCACTCATTCTTCGAATACGGTGGTTGTGGAACAATCTGGATGGCTCAAGAATTTAATATTTCACGCAGTTCTGTGATGAGGAAGGCGCAATTTCCCACACAGCAAGCGAAACAATCGGTCTTTTGCATACTGTCTTCGGGATCGAATAATCAGCCATAACGGAGATGTCAATTGGCCACCAAGCCCTGTGGGGAGCCATTACGCTAATCATCCAAAGACTATCCAAGACTTCAAAGATCAAATCAAATTAAAAATGTTCTGAAAAATTGGGTAAAGCCAGCCGTGGAGGTGAATCGTTTGCTGTCCTTAATGTGGATCTAATCTAAGATTCGCGTTTGACCAATGGTAAATCATAACTCTTCATGGTTACGCTACATCACACGCTGTCTCACCTTCTCCATGCAGCAAAAATCACAATGAAAAAAATAGGCTGATTTGAAACCAACGAAACTAAGATTAAACTGTCGTTCCACGTCCCGAGTGTAGCAACTGAGAACTTTTCCGTACTACTTACCAAAATTCACTCGATGAGACTGGTAATTAGATTTCACAACACTCATTACAGACGTATCCTAATACCCTTTTTAAGGATCATTTTGCAGACTTTCCAATTGTAAATTTGTCCTAGCTACCATTTACTGTGATTCCTTACACGGGCCGTAGCCAAAAGGGAACCTCAAGTATTCGAACTTTCTTCAATATTACCGAAGATAACCATTCGGTCATTTTCATCAGTAATTATTGTTCCGAACTTCAGGAGAAATTGAATCTTATCTTTGCTTATTCGAAAATGATTTACCAGCGTCAAAATTGTGGTTCCATCCAACAATTCCCTCGTTTAGATCTAGGGTATAGGGACCGAGAAAATCTATGTACAGCTTTTGAAAGGGGCGACTCGATTCTGACTGATTGATTACCCATGGTAGGTTTTGATGAATAATTTAGAGGTTTGTTCATCTTACATACACTGCAATTTTTTACGAAAAGATTGACGTCATGTGCCATACGTGTCCAATAAAACTGTCTTTGAATTCTCTCCAACGTCTTAGCTACTCCCAGATTAGCGGCTGAAGGTGGTAAATGCGCCTGTTTGATTAGAGATTCAACTAAAGAGTTGGGAACGACCAGTTTCCATGAGGGCACGTCCGTGTCTTGATAACGCAATCCGTAGTCAGGAGCAATAAGAAGTTTTCCGTCTTGAACGCGAAGGTTGTTATTAGAATCCGGCATCATTTCAACACTTTTAATTAAATCAGTATATTCAGTCTCCAAAAAGGCAAGACTTGTAAGATCAATATGTAACGGTTCACTGTTTATTGTTGAATCGATCGAACAGATTGACAGAAATTCTTGTTTTGCCCGTGCTGCAACCTTTTCTTCCACAAACGAACCTCCACCGGATGTTATTTGATCACAAAATGCGCGAGATAGAGCGTCCGGAACTACATTTTGTGAACCTTTTCTGTAAGCCATCTGAAAGTCAAAAGACTGGAGCTTAAGACTCCAGCGCGCTAACCTGCCTGACAAATCCTTCTGGGACATTAGCCATTGCAGGCTAGCATGGTCTTTATAAATAGTAAAGGGGTATCCTTCTATATACGGTCTAAATCTCTTGACGCTCAGCACAGCAGCGTAACATTCCAACTCGGTAACCGAATAGTTTCTCTGTGCGGCGTTTAGTTTTTGCGAAACGAAAACTATCGGACGCTCTGCACCGTCGGCATCGCGTTGAAATAGTACGCCGCCCACTCCTATTGTGCTGGCATCACATTGTACATAGAAGGGTCCAGATTTGCCAGGGCAGGTGAGGTTGACAAAGCGGTTTTCAAGGCTTCGAAGGCAGATTGAGCTGAAGGTGTCCATTTAACTTTACAACCTTTCTTTAATAAATCTGTGAGAGGTGCGGCGGTACCAGCCGCTCATTCCCAAAAATCGACGAATTTGCTTTGATGTTTTTGGAGTCGGGAAGTCCACTATGGCTTGAACTTTATCAGGATTAGTTCGGAGATATCCGTCACCAATTATGTAGCCCAGATACTTAGCTTCTTTTAATAAGAATTTACTCTTCTCAACATTTATGGTGAGTCCAGCATTATTTAATCGATTTGCAACTTCTTCTAGCAGATCAAGATGTTCATCAAAGGATGCTGATGTGACCAGAAGGTCGTCCAAATAAACAAAGATTCGGTCATGCAGTTGGTGCGGGATCACTTTGTGCATCAAGCGGCACATCGGCTGGGGAGCGTTACATAATCCGAATGGCATGACCGTGAATTGATACAAGGGTCTCCCAGGTACGGTAAATTCCGTCTTATCTCTGGATTGCTGGTCCAACGGGATCTGCCAAAAGGCGTCTTTAAGATCAATACAAGATATGGATCTTGTTTGATCCAAACGGCCCAGCAATCCATCGATAAGTGGGAGTGGATACGCGTCCTTAACGGTGACCTTGTTCAACTCACGGGCATCCAAGCAGAGACGAACTTTGCCGCTTGCTTTACGCACCAAAGTGACCGGTGAGCACCAACTGCTCTGACTTTCCTCTATTACGCCCAATGACAGCATTCTGTCCAGCTTAGCAAATAGTTGGGATTGAACAGCGGGAGACACGGCGTAAAATCTCTGTTTAATTGGTCTAACAGTACCAAAATCAATCATGTGCGACAGCAACGAAGTTTTCCCCAATCCCAGTTTACCAAAAGACGGGAATTTCTCAATGACTTTGTTTAACCTGCTTTGATTTTCTGGTGAGAGAGTATGGTAGTCAGCCACATCCGAATTAGAATCATTAACAGTAGTTGTTAAGGCACATAAAGTGGGTGTAACGTGGAACAAGTTCCAGAAGTCGATTTTAAGGTACAATCGTTGTTCCAAACCAGGGACAATATGCAAGCGCATGGTATGACACCTATTGTTGAAGCTCACTACCGCACAGATATACCCAAAAACTCGCTCTGCCTGCCAATTTGCAGTGTTAATAGTAGATGGAGAATTATAAAATTTAATTTTTGGATCATTTAGGAATGATTCTGACCCAACACCTGAAACACTAACCGTAGCTCCACTATCTAGCAGACCATTATACTCAACTCCATTAATTAAGACCTGAGCACACGGTCGGGGATTTAATGAATCATTCATAACAATGGAATGTATTACATCGGATTTTAGAGTCTTACGAGTTTTCCAATATATCCTAGTTCGTTTGCGCGGATGCAAATTATAATGACGCCTTTTATAACGGTTAGATTCTGAGTTTGCACTACGTGAATTGCCAACCGCGCTTGTTTGAGAGTGTAAGTTAGAAGACATTTGATTTGATTTTGATGACGATGTATCTTTTGGACCTGAGGGGACATATAGGGTATGATTAGAATTATGAGGAGAATTTAACGAGTTTGACTGGAAGAGTTTTGACGAGCCAGGATTCGCAATTCCTGGTCGGTGTTGCTGGCTGTTTCCTCCGTTCGGACCACCTCCTGTCTCGTCTGGCTGGGTCCAACTATTTTCGGGGTTCCATGGTTCCCAGTTCTCCACTGACCCCTCGGGATGTTTTCCGAACACTTTGGGCATTTAGCGATACTGTATCCTTTATGCCACATTTATGGCAGAACCACCGAATGGGATTATACGGACAATCATTGAAAGTATGACCTTTCATATCGCAATTAAAACATATTAATTCTCGATTATTGATTGGCCGAGAAAAATTAGTATTAGGCTGATACGTCCCACCTGCTAACCACGGCTTTGATGAGCAACCGGTAACATTTTGAACTCGGCTATTTGCTCGCCAAGTTGCGGTGTATTAAAATAATTTTGTTGTTGTATTGCCATATTGGGTTCACGTGAATTAATAAACTGTAACTCGTTAATTCCTCTCTTGTGATATAACACAGATTCCGGATCTATTCGCAGTCTATGCCATGTGTCTTCCCAAGCAGTACAACTAGAGATTAGGTCATTAATAGATCGAAAAGTCCTATCGGTTAATTGGTACTGAAGGCCTCCTCTCATATTCTGTATAAGAATCTCGATTAGTTTTTCCTCGGAATATGGCGTTTTACACTGCAGAGTCATGCTCCAAACTTGATGGTAGAATTCTACGAATGTCTCACGGGGTAATTGCTTCCTAGTTTCTATAAGCCTCCTAATTTCGAAATCAGACCGTCTGTCCTGAAATCTTTCCATAAATTGTCTTTTGATGTCTATCCAAGTTATGGCTGGATTATGCCGTCTACAAGTCCAGTACCATTGCAAGGCTATCCCCTTTAATACTGAGCTCATTTCAATGAGCAATGTTTCATCTGAAATGTCTAGTGACCTTGCGACGGTTTCTAACTGGAAAACAAACATATCAATGGGAATGTTCGATGCTGAACCATCAAAAGATAATCCACATCTAGACAAACTACGGTAGTCTGGAAAACCTCGACTAATCGGTACATGTTGTGCAATGGTAGCGTTTGAATTTGTTTGCGGCATAGATGAAAAATAATTGGGGAAAATAGAACCTAATGCTGCTGAAATTACGGGAGCATATGAGGTTGGTATTTCTGGCCGGCGCTGGGACAACATTGACAAGGAAGGAGCAGCTTGTACGTTTGACGGAATAGTCAACTGAGGATGACTAATAGTTGCGATGGATGGGTTGTTGTAGATGGCACTAGGAACTACAGGATCTGACCTTATTGTACCGGTATTGAATGCCTGTTGATTTTGACGGTTAAATTGGGTAACTACGGGATTCACTGAGGCACTAATGTTTGGAGGTGGACCTTGTAAATAAGTACCAGGCGTAACGTTCATTGCTGGAGGACCCTTAATTGGTTTTTCTTGGATGATTTGCATCTGCAACTGATCTTGGCGTTGATTTAATTCAGACATCTGTAGCGATAAAACACTGAATTTCTCCAAGACAGATTCCAACAATTTGGTTTGCGTTTCAATTTGCTGATTCTTCATCAGGCTTTCTGTTTGCACCCGTTCAAGGAGTTCCTCTAATGTGGATTGCCTCACATATGTCTGCGATGTTGAAGGCGCAGGTTTATTGTCGTGAACAGTTTCGGATTGCGGATTTGTCTCATCTATCTCATGGGTATCTATATTTACTAAATTTCCCGAGGATTCCACCTGAATTAATTTTGCCGCTTCGATAGACTTATTTAATTGGTCCGCGTTGGTTATATAAATCTGCACACTTGATAGTAGTTGTTCACAGCTTTTTAAGGTATTTCGAGCACTATCTTGGTATTTAGGGGATTTGGTTGCCCGCTGCAACCGAAACGCTACATGAAAAAGACGCGACTCTATCTGATATGCCAAACTCCAGACGTGCTCGTCTTGCTTTTCATTGAGTTGGGTAATGTCTTGTTGCTAGTGTTGTAGTTTGCTCTGGCAAGTCCGGATTTCTAAATCTGGCCGTTTTATTGCTGCCAGATGCATCTCAGTAGGTATGGTTTGTGGATCTGAAATTTCATTTTGAATAGCTTCGTCAAGTACTTGAGTGACGTCGGGTGTACTAAAATCAATTCCGCGCACTGCGCACTCCACCTCAATTTCGTCGAGTCCCAAGACCGAAGGATCCATTTTTAATAGCAACAAAAACAATTCTGAACTTACAAAATAAACAAAAGTACCTTTCAAAGATAAGGTTCGCACTCTATAAAATTAAACTGAAATTTACAACGAATATTTAGTTATATTATAGCCCCTGTGAATATTGTAAAGGTAAAAACATAGGTAAGCTCAAGTCAACATATAATACGGAAGCAGCTTAACGCAATTTTAACCAACACAAAACGCATAGATATCTACAGAAGAAAAAAAAATTAAAGAAGAACGGATAAATTGCAAAATTATAATCATTTGATCAAATCAAACATTTTTGTCAAATTCAAACAGTTAATTGAAACTGGACAAAGACGTCAATGTTTGATGAAAAAAATGAAATAAAAAACAAAATAATAAAAGTATGTCAATAGGATGGAAAGGAAGGATTTTAAAAAAGGATTGCTTTTAAAGTGTTTGGGCGCCACTGTAACGAAATGCAATGGAGTCTGGTTCAATTACGCAAAAATAATAAATTAACACGAAACCAGACTCCAAAACACGTCAGTTAACAGATATCCACGTCACTTTAATGTCTCTGGAAAACCCAAGTATTCCCTGAGCTTTAGCCGGCAAAATGACCGCCCAGAGACATTAAAGTGACGTGGATATCTGTTAACTGACGTGTTTTGGAGTCTGCTTTCGTGTTAATTTATTATTTTTGCGTAATTGAACCAGACTCCATTGCATTTCGTTACAGTCTTACGGAGTTTTGAAAGAATACATAATTTGAAACTGAATTAGATAAGTAGAAAGTCGGCAGTACGTTTATAAGTTCCAGATTTAATTTTTCTGGTTGGAACAATTTTACCTAATCTGGGGGCCAGATTTGGCAGAAAAGGCGAGAAGCGAATTTTTAGCATTATCTCTCAAAATAAATGTTAGCTATGTTTCTCTCGTTTGAAGGCGAATAAAAGATATAGAATAAAATGACTTTCACAACCAAGGTACATTGACGAAATGGAGTGGAGGGGGGGGGGAGGAGGTTCAAAAGAGAGAGAGAGATAGTTCATACCTAATGCAACTGGCTTAGATCCTCATAGAAAAAGTTAAATTGTATTCTTGGAAAAAGACATTTCGCTGAGGAACCCAATTGTTACATTTTTTTAAATGGTTAAGTATATATTGCAGTTTTAGGCACTTCAAAGATTTTACTGGCCGTGCAAACAGTCTACCCATACTTCGCAGCGCCTAGAGCATTGTTCAACTTTAGAATACTCTTTAGGTGCATAAGATCTCCATCAGGTACAAAAAAGATTCCTATATAAGTACCAAATTTGGATCCCGCGGTCCGCATTTGAGGCATGAATGCAATTTTTAAATCATGCAATTCTTCATTAAATTTAGTTAATAAAAATTTTCTACAAAGTAATTCTAATTAAAAATACCCACAGAAGTACGTTGCCTTCAATTTGACTTATAAACTTTTTGCTTGATTTAATTCATATTTTACTAATTAATTTGCCCGTCTATTTTACAATTTGATTTATAAATCAAATATTTTTCATATTTTAACCTAAATTCAGTTGGACGATCCACAATTGGTACAACGAACCACATTGTGGTCGTTTACCTTATGTGTATAATAATAATTAAATATTTTGTTTAATAAATTAACCGTGGCTTGTGTGTGAATGATATAATTATCGATGTGCTTGTGATTCTAAAATAGGTACCGCTTAATTATGGACATTACGAAATCGATGAAATAAAAAAAGCAAATTGTTTTGTGAAGTGCAAAATTCTTGTGTTGTGTATGGTGAAATAATATAAATTGGGAAACGTGGAACGGGACAATCATTATACAGGTACTTTTTTATAACAATATGTATTGGTATAATATGTTATATGAATTGTGTCAAAAACACCAAAAATAAAAAAAATCATGTCCTATAATTTTTTTTTTTAATTAGTGCTACACATTCAAAACATAAAAATCATAAAATTAAAACATGACTTCCGAAAAATGTGATTTTACGGATTTTTCACCATATATAAGGCTCGGTCACATTTCTTCTGCCTATTTCATACGAATTCTCATAAATTCGTATACAGTGTTTGAAATTTGAATACGATCAAAATATTTTGTTTTTGATCAGTTGCGGTCGCACGAATTATCTATGTCAACAGTACCTTATAGCAGGGGGTTACAGAAATTGTGCAGCAAAATTTTTCTTGCGGTGAAATGCAGCTTCAAAAGTTTGAGTCTATTTCGTCTATTTAAGTTTGGTTTATTTCGCTTGCCTGGTTGACATCATTCGGCTAGGCGATTACCCTCAAATTTGAACATTAAATTTGCTTGTCATTTGATAAAGTGAAACTGTCCATTAACAAAAATAATTTGTAATCCAGTAATAATTCATCGACACCAAAAAACTATAACTTAAATTCTACAATTCAAAGTCTCAAGTAGTAAGTAAAATTAATCTGCTCAATAATAAATCAGAAAAATGTGCACCATACATTGTGAGCTAATTAACTACCTGTAACTTTTATGAATCACTTTTATTTTTATTTATTTTAACTATTGACACTACAAACAAACATGTAATTTATACGTGACACCATGTAATGCTGTTAAGACACCCAAAATATTATACAGATAATTTTTATATTTGTACATGTAATTTTATGCCCCTAAATTATAATTAAAATAACATTATGTCATAAAACTGAAAAAAAAAATGTAATTTCCTTTCGAAATTACAGAAACGACTGCTGAAAAGAAAAAGGGAAATTTTGTGAAAATCGATTTTAAATTAAATCGAAAAATAAAATAAAATTATCCAATTTAGAAATAACAGCCGAAAACCTCTGTCAATGTCATACGTATATAGGGGTTTAGGTTTTTAATAGACGATTATATTGTTAAGCTTTAGGGCACAGGATATTTATTTTAAAGTCACCCTGATTTGGAAACCGTAATGCGATGTTGATGCATGTCAAACATAAACAAGGACTTTCAACAATATTATAACAATATAGCAAATAGAAGTGTTGTGTTGTTTGTTATTGATAAAAAAAATATTTGTTAAAAGTATGTTTAAACTTTTACTCAAACTATGTACTCGTACATGTACATACTATATGTACGTATATGTAAAAAAGTTTGAGTTCCTACCGAACCAATATAGATTTTCACCGTTCGTATTGTAAAATTCTATTTAAGTATTTACGTTAAATATTTTATGCAATATAAGTCTGTGAAACATAATATTTTGGGCGTATTAAAATCACATTAAAATATTTTATTATATTGTTGATAACTTTGAAGGTTTTTTCCTCTCGGGTATTTCTACGTTCTCTGCACTCTACTATGATCTATGTATACTAATGATCTAATAATGTAACTTATAAATAAAACGAATAAAGATATTTTTACCCCGGTAAAACTGTTCCCATCATCGTCGTTGCTTGAATGCTTACGATTCCACAAATTGGTAATTGAATACTTTTCTTTTGTTATTATTTAAATTAAATGTTAAATTTTTTATTTTGATTTGTTATTGTTTACTGAACATAACTCTTGCAAGACAAAAATGTTGAAGGTTATTTACTTCTATATCAAATGTATCGTAACAATAGCAGGTTAGCACGTTAAAAGTTCGGCGCCGGCATTACGAGAATAAGCGAGTACAACAAATAAGATTCTGCATATTTATGTGATATTTGGAGCTAAGCTAAGATTCAACCACCTAATATATTTATTTATATCTCATATCGCCTGACGGTATCAAATCACCTTGATCAATAAAAGTAGAAGGTGGCGATTTGAATTGCACTTAAAATGTATGACGCATTTAACTATTCTTTTTTTAAATTCCATTATCACCTAAACAAGATGTTTCTAAAATATCATTGATTTGGAATTTACAATAGATTTTAAAACTAAATTTACCCGAGCTTATTTGCAGAAAAAATGAATAAAATTGAATATCATGCGGGTACTAGGTTATATTGTAACATGAAAAGTACAATTGAAGTGGATTCATGTTATATGAATACAAAAAATAGCTATAAACAGTATATAGTGGATCCTGTTCCCATTGGCTTTTTGAATAATGTGTATCGGGATCAAGTTTCAAAAAAGACGATTAATGTAATTATGTAATATAAAGGTTTTGGTTTTTAAAATATATATTTTGATTAGCCAGGCTTCAAATTTTATTTCCTTGAGACAACTTAAGGGAATGACCAACTACAATTGGAATAATAGTAACTAAATCTGTTGCACATTTAGCGATATTTAGGATATGGATTATTTTGAAAAACGATACCATATGTATGAGAAGGTACACAAAATTCAGATTTAAAATGTTTTGAATGTAAAAACATCATGAACATAAAGGATTCATTGTTCCGACTTTCCGGCAGCCTGATTTTCACTTTTTCAGAGGTTTCTTTCTTAGCTAGTTATTCGGTAAATCCCTATTTAGTGATGTCCTGTGAAGTTACAGTACAGTTCCTTGAGTCACACACCTTGCAGCAATCTTAGTATCTTAAAAATTTTCTCTTCGTGCAGTTTTTTTGGCGTTAGAATAAATTCAAAATCTTTTTGGATGCTATTTTTCATCAACAAGTAGCCAACAGTTCCAGCATTGGTACTAAATTCTATTCATTAAATAGACAACAAATCTAAATATTGTGTAAAACTGTGAATTATATGCTGAATTCAGTATTGTGCGTCTACACGTAATTTAAGATTGTCTACATGCAAGTGTCGACAGTAGCGTAGACAATAGTTTTCGACGTAGACAATGTGTAGACAATGTAGACAATGTGTAAACAATGTAGAAAATTCGTAGACAATGAGATTTTTATTGTTGTTTTTTCACATGTATAGATTTAATGACTTCTGCGAACTATGCTCATATTTGAAGTTCCTAAATCAACCATAAAGCCAGAATCGATAACCTAGAGCTAGGAGGCCAAAAATAAGACATTCTAGGTTTGCAAAAGAAGTAGGTATATGCTATAATTTCTCAGGGATACGAAAAAAACTTTAAGTATAATTATTTAGATTGTTACATGGACTGGGTACAACGGCGGCTCGATGATTTTTCTATAAGCCCAACGCCCTAGGCAAGCTTTAATAAAATCAATTAGAAATGTAAAAAGTAAAAGCCAAACACGATTAAACAAAACAAATTATTTTATATTTTCTTTTATGCTTTAAAATTTGAGAAATTTTTGTTAAATTAGATAAATTGAGTTTGATCTATGTTTCTTCCTCAATTGACAAAGTTGTCAATCCAGTAAGCCGATCCTGGGGCATTGTTGTTCTTAGATAGTTTTTTGTAATTCTTAGCTTAATTTTTAGCATATACCGGCCGGCAGCGGCAGCATTATTAGGTTCATTAAGAGCCTGAATATTGACTGAACCACTCATTGAGCAGGGTTCATGCACAAAAGATCTTGTCCCTACAGTAATAATAATAGCTTTGAAAAATTCCTTTTTGCATTAGCAACTGATACAGGTAAAGTCAGCATAAATGTTCGGAAAGTACTCCGATAGTTTCTTCAAGCAGATGTACTTTAGAGCCTCCTCTGGCATTGTACTATTTTTGAAATGTCTGCAAAGAGATTGGAGCTCAACGAACAAGTCATTTCAACCTATATATTTGGAATTATTGTGGCATAAGGCTGCTTCGATCCCATTAAAAGCTTTCCTAATATTTTCGAATGTTTCATTTATTAAGTTATGTAAATTGTACAGAATGGGTTGTGTAGATATTTTTCTTATGGTGGCTACCAATTACATTAAACAATCGCATTTATATGTATATAGACTGCAGTACAATTAAACAGATATATGACACACTGTTAAATTTTATTTGGCTAATAAAAATATTTGCTAAATAGTTAGTTAAGTATTTTATTTGAAAATCAGGTTTTGTTTCACAATTTTATTCGAGAATTTAGATTTTAGCGCCCTAAGGATAGTTGGTCAGGGCTGCTGTGCATGCAGGGGGATAAACACAAGACTTGCTTAGAGAAAAGAAGGTTGGCGTTGGGTTAACAGCCCAACCTGTAAAAATTCTTTTGTTACGAAACCTCAACATGAGCCTCGGATATTTTTGGATTCACAACAACGACCTCGGACACGATATAAGGACAACGATTTTAAATTTGGAACATGGAACGTACTCAGCCTAACCGCCCGGAGAGCCGAAACAAGACTAATCGGCACGTGGATACAGATGAAATTGGATGGATAAAGATGACATGAATAAAGATGAATTTGGCGTCGTTTTCTTGATTAGTAATCGATGTCGCCAATTTGTGACTGACTTCATGCCTGTCAGTAATCGGATTTGTACACTCAGGTTTCATGGACGTCACTTTAACATCTCATTTGTGAACATTCATGCTCCCACCGAGGAGAAGCCTGATCAAATCAAAGACGCTTTCTACGACCAGCTCGAAACCGGCTTGAGCAAAATTTCTCAACATGACATTCACCTAGGATCACTGATCATTGAGCAAAACTCCGTTTCTGTGGACATTTCATCGAGGATCGCAGCAAGCTACCGAGCATTTTACGTCAATATCAAAATTTTCAAGTCTCCTCATATATTGCGCAAAATAAAATTTGACATCTACAAGGCGCTGATAAGACCAGTTGTCACCTTTGGTTGCGAATCTTGGACACTAACAGCACAAAACATCCATAAAATCGCTGTAACTGAGCGTAATAAGAAGAATTTTCGGTCCCATTAAAGAGGGAGCCACGTATAGAATGCGAATGAATTACGAGATCAGAAATGATCTCGATAAAGTCGACATCATCGGATTCATAAAATCGTCAAGGCGATGGCTTGGGCACGTATTTCGTTCACAAAATCAGACCACAAAACAGGCCTTGGAGTCGGCACCAACGAAAGTATAGGACCTCGTGGGAGACCAACTATCCGATGGATGGACGACGTTGAGAGGGTCCTATGCACACTCGGCGACATTGTCTACATTGCCGATGTGATTTTTTCAATTGTCTACACGTGTAGATAATTGATTATTTACGTGATGTAGACTACGCGGCACAACACTGATGCTTATGATGACTTGAAAATATCAAAAACTGTATGTAGCCCGCAGCAATGTAATGAAATGCAGAGTGATCTTACTTTGCTGTATAATTGGTCAGTTGTGAATAAATTAAACTTAAAATTGGAAAAGTGCAAGATTATGAGCTTCTCCAAGAAAAAAGCAATTATTCGTCATCAATGTCTTATTGGTAATCACCAGATGGAACGAGTTATGACATTTAAAGATTTGGGTGTTATCTTGGACAATCAATTGAATTTCCGAGACCATATTAATTTAATAGTGGCTAAGTTTAATTCTCTACTTGGCTTTATTCGTCGTATCACAAAAGATTTTTGTAATCCACAATCAATTAAAACTTTGTATTGTTCCATTGTTCGGTCTAATTTGGAATATGCGTCGAGTATTTGGGATCCCGCTTACCATATTTATATCGATTGAATTGAATGAATACAGAAGAAACCGCTGTAAAATTGCTAATTTGGAATCATTGCTTGTAAGACGAAGATTTGCTGCTTCAACAGTCATCGCTGTTTTGCTGAACAATTCTATTGACTGTCCGGAACTACTTGCAAAGATTGATATTCATGTGCCCTGTAAACTTACTCGAGCCAGGCATTTTATATATTTGCCGACATTTAAATCTAACTATGCTGTTAACTACTTTTACAAGGCAAATCAAAGCTAAATTGTAAAACAGTAAATAAAATTGTAATGAAAAAAGGATTTTCATCCCGTTTTTTCAATCCCGGAATTTTAAACGAAATTCCTGAAAATCGGGGTTATAAAAATAAAATAATTTCCCAGGATTTCGCTTCAGAGAACTCTCAGGAACGTGCCGTTAATAAACAGCTCTCCCCAAGCGTTTAATTCATTTAATTGTTCAGCCAAAATTGTACTGAGGTAATGCTAAATTCTAAGTTTCTTACTGAAGTTGGAATTTGATGTCTATATGGCTAATCAGACTAAGAAATTTATTGTGAGAAATTATTACACTTCAAAATGTGCATTATTTATACGCTTACACGTTTATATTCGAATAAAAATATTGAAGATGGAGCGAAATTCGCCGGGTTGAACATTTTTAATGACCAACGAAACGAAATAAGGTAAACCCGAAAAAGAGATTTCGAATCAAGATTTTCTTTTAGAATGATTTTAAACGGCTGACTTTTACTTTCCAAATACAAAACATTTAAAAAAAATCGTAATTCAGTTTACTTTAGTTTTTAAAAGTAAATTTTCTCAAGCGTTGTTATCAAATTGGTACAGGCTAAATATTGTTGAGTAACTAATATTATCTTTAACAAAATATATCTTCGAACTTTATTTATCTCTCAAGAAAAAACAAATTGTAATAAATAACAGAAATAAAAAAGATTCTTTGTAAACTAAAATCGATCATGAAATAAATAAATACACTTATCGCGTACATATATGCATCACGTCCATAAAGCAATTTATATTGACATGACATTGAAACTAAAATGAACGAAACAAACATTAATAAGATTGAAAGTAGAAAACTAAATAATTGTTCAATGCGTTTTACTATTTAATGTATTATAAATATTTGTGTACGCGGGTTTGAAGGATCTATAAAAGCGTATAAATCTTCTGCATAATAAAATAATAACGTATGGAACTAAAATTTACTGACCCAAATTGATTGCTTTTTTTTTAATATGATTCGAGCATTCAAGGGTAAGTTATAGAATAAATCAAGGTTACAGTTACTATTATCTAATACTTATATCCTTTAAATGCAAGAAATACTTAAAAATTTGCAAACTAAAGTGGGCAGTACATTTTTTTAGTTTCAATATTTACAACCACAAACGCCTACACGTTAAAGGTTTTGTATTCCTTTTAGATACAAGGGTTTTTTTCGTTATTGTTTGCTTGAATCAATTTCCATGATAGGTTTAGGAAAATATTGCAAAGTAGGATTTGGAATCTTTTTTTTTTAAATGGTTAACCGTAAACTCTGAAATTTCAGAAAACAACTGGGTTGTAAAATAACGCCATCGATTAGTTTCCATTTGCCACTTTAGACTCTATTCATTTGGTCAAACGCAACTATGCCCTTAGTATTACTGTAATCTAATATTACTTGTAAAAACACATTTTTCTGGTATATCGGGATAAAAGCCAATGCTACCAGAATACCTCCTCTACGCCGAATGAGCCTTTTTACTGGAAAAAACCAGTCATTTCTTGCAATTGTAGATTTGACATATTCCAATTCACTATAGAAAAGGCATTGTAGCGAATTTGCTTTACGTAGTAAGTGGAATGCTGTGCTGATTTTATCGTAAATAAATTTGACATACTACAATATTTCGCGCAATATACCTCGCAATGTCACTCTTTTCGAATAACCGCGTTATCTATTTTCCTTCATTTCACTGTGTATAGAGTACGCGAATAGTATTCAAATTTACTTTTCGTAAAAGAGACATACATAAAAACGACTCACCATATTCTGCCCACCGCGAATAGCAAGTTAGAAGTCAAATGGGAGAATACAAAAAAAATACTCAACTTCCATCCCACAATTTTCTCAAAGATGAAGTGAAACTGTGGCGTCATAATTAATGGTAGATGGTTTTTTGGCCAAGGGTACCATTACAAACAATTTAGAACAAGCACAATCATTACTGGACAAGTCACTATTGCACCACAGAATTAAAATTATACTTTCAAAATTTCATGAAATTAGAAAGGGCGCACTAAGTAAGAACTTAATTAGACACACCACCCTCCAATACACCAGTTAGAGACAATTGGACCACCAACAGCTTGCAAAATGCGAGACTGGCTCCTGACAAATTGAAAATCGCACAAGACGAATTCGAACATTTGATGTCACAGGGCATGTGTCGTCCCAGTAGCAGTGCTTGGTCAAGTCCATTACATAGTAATGAAAAAATGGTACCTGGAAACCATGCGGCGATTACAGGGTGCTAAACAATATCACGGTCCCCGACAGATACCCGATACCACATCTTCAAGACTTTTCGTATCAGCTTCATCAAATTCCGATCGAACCTTCTGATATTCCAAAGACTGCCATTACGACACTCTTTGGTTTATTCGAGTTCACCAAAATGACAACGTTTCAAAGATTGATGCATTCAATATTGTCCGATGTTTCGAGACGACGATGTTTTAATCCCTTCAAAATCGTTCGAAGAACATTTAGGCCATCTAAATTTAGTCTTACAAAAATTCTCGGAGCATGGTATTGATTAAAAATCCAGATAAATGTGTTTTCGCTGCACACGAGATTAACTTCCTAGGCCATATAGTCAACGAACAACGCATTTCACCCATTTAGGAAAAAATCGAAATAATCAAAAATTATGAGTTATGAACTACAGTTAATCATCTCAAAAGATTTTTGGGTGTGATTAATTTTTACAGGCGTTTGATCCCAAACACAGCTTTGGACCAAATTTTATTGAATGATTTCTTGAAAGTCTTCAAGAAAAACAGTAAAACCCCAATACAATGGCCAGAAACTTCAATACAAGATTTCGATAATTGTAAGGATAAGCTGTGTCAAGCGACGTTACTTGCACATTCCTCATCTACGGCTAGGTTAGTCATTACGGTCGACGCATCGGACACGGTGATGGGGGCTATAGTCCAGCAGAATGTTGCATGTATATTCACCTCTCGGTACATTTGTAGTTGCATCGCGACGCTTTTCTGAAATTCATCTGGAAATCATTGGTTCATTACCAATTTCTGGAAACAATCGTTATTGTGTGACGTTAATAGATCGTTACACACGTTGGGCTGAGGTGATTCCAGTTCCGGACATAACTGCTGCCTCGGTCACCTTCGCTTTATACTCTGTCTGGATAACCAGATTCAGCGCCCTTGATTTCATTGTAACTGACCAAGGAGCACAGTTCGAATCTCTTTTATTTGCTGAGTTATCGAATCTATTGGGATTACTTCACAAGCGTACTACAAACAACAACCGTAAATGCAGCATAATGATAGAGCGGTGGCATCTAGTGTTAAAATCCGCATTATTAGGTGATGACAGAAGCGACTGGACCAGCATACTTCCGCTGATTCTACTGGGATTACGGACTACGTATAGTACTGAACTGAAGATCACACCAGCAGGACTAGTTTAGTAAAAAACACTTCGATGAAATTAAACCGACTCCAGCTTCCAGACACTGCACCGACAAAACCTTTATTTTGAACATTTTAACGGATACAACCCACGTTTTTCTACGTAAGGACGCGGTACGGAAATCCTTGGAGTCACCATACACTGGACCATACAGAGTAATAAACAGGAACGGAAAAACATTTACAATTGAAATTAACGGCAAGATCAACAAGGTGTCAATCGACAGACTTAAACCATGCCATTCGGTAAACACCCTTGAAAATACTAACACTACTCGACAACAGATCAACTTTAAATGGACAGGGCGACAACAAAAATATCAATATTCGCAAAGTTTCCTTCGAGTTACCGGACGAATACCCAACAATTGTAGAAACAATGTACACGAGAACAGGACGGATCATTAAAACACCATCCAAATTTAAGGACAATTGAAGAAACAGGTACTTGACCTACGGATAATTGTTCGGAGCGTGAATTCTCACCGAATTCACTGGAGGGGGAGTATTGTGGCATCATAATTAATGGTAGATGGTTTGTTCACGCTGTAAAACTCGCGTATCAGGTTTGTGGATTTAATATCGTGCCACAATTCAGAAGCGAACGGCAATGCTTACCTCGATAGTCAATTTGAGATGTTGAAGTCGATCGCAATGTAGAAAAATGCTGCAGATAAATTGTCCAATGACTTGGAGTAAAATATAAAATAAAATATCACCAAAATAGATGAACAAAATGTATTTATTATACGTAGTATAAATCGATGTTATCGCTTCCACGGCTGATGACAAAGAGAGAGATTAAAATCTATTTTTTCTTTAAGAAGGTAGTTTTACAATAGTTTGAAAGTTTGAATTTAACAAAGATAAAATTTACTATATTTCAGGCGACAACAAATGGAAAATTTAAGTTCAAGGTTAAGTATTAATAAATTGATTTGTTGTGAATTATTTTAATGATGTTTTGTTTGTGTTTTGCGGATGTAAATACGGGATGATCAGCAAATATTCCTCAGCGATGCGATGGGCGATGTCAACAGAAATTGGAACATGTTGTGTTGCTGTTGCAATACACGCCAAATTATTTTAAATCAAAGCTCACAGAATTATGTGCCAGGGAAAACCAAGGTTTCCCTGGAAGTTTTGTTTTTTCCTTTAAGGAAATTTTGCATTATATAAAAAATTCAATTTTATAATCATAGCCTAACATAGGTAATAAAGATAAATTATGTAACCTCGAATCGCACAAACTTTACTTAATTCTTTTTAATCTGGCTCCAATTTGTTCAATCCCCATAAACTTGTTAAAAATCGGCATCATTTCGCAAATTTCTTTTATTTCTTGATTTTTCTCCTCTTGAACAATTAAAAATACTCCCAAACTATTCGTTATTAATTTGTTTACATAAAACACACAAAAAATAACACACATTTTAATCCCTTCCAAAACTGAAGTTTTTCGATGAAAACCTCCCTTAGTTAAGCAGACTCTTTATTAGAACGGGAACGGAGAGATATTTCTGCGATGATAGGACCATTATTTAGTTCTGGAATATGGCCAATTAGGAAAGAACTTGGCCAATTCTTATACGAATTTGTTGAAATTCAGCATGCATGTTTGAAATGGGATTCTAAAATGATTTTAGATAAAGTTGCGGAATGGCCAATTAGGAAGAAATTAGGCGATTTTTTATCCGATTTTAAGGAAATTCAGCATGCACGATGGAAATGGGACTCTAAAATTATTTTTGGATGATGTTCTGGAATTTGGCCAAGTATGATGGAACTTGCCTATTTCTCCATTTCACTTACGGCCCGCGGGCCGCATGCTGTAATTTGTAACAACTATTGCGGTGAACTTCATATCTATTCCGAAGTGATAAATCCTTTGGCCGTGGATACATAAATAATTACCGCGTTGTCCAGTTGGCTTTATATTCTAATCGCAGTTTTAATGCTCTAATTATTTTGAAAATTTGTCAAAAATACTCATTTGGCTTGGAAGCCCCTGATTTAAATAAAATATCAATAAAAAATAAAATAAAATAAATTAATTTGAAAATGTAGTGAATAGAAAAGTTGAACAAATTCAATATTATACGAGTTACCATTTTTGATTTTTCAGAATTTCCATTCTTGCTCAAAAATTTTTTTTTTTGAGTTTATAACGTTATAACATAACTGATACAAAAATTATTTGGTTACAAACCCAAACCCGTAACAGAAACTACATTTTAGTATATGAGTGTAACTGAAACCATAACGATTGAGAATTTTTTCGTTATGCCAACGTCCATTTTAATATCCCATTTCCAACGCACCTGTCAAGTATTATCTAATCGTTTAAGGAATAGGCAGGTTTCATCATACTTGGCCAAATCCCAGAGCTTTATCCAAAAATCATGTTAGAATCCCATTTCCAGCGCAGGTGCAAATTTCACTCAAACCGATTAAGAAATATCCAAGTTCCATCTTAAAGGGCCATATTCCAGAAATTCATCTAAAAATCATTTTAGAATCCTATTTCCAACGCACATGCCAAATTTCATCATAACCGGTAAAGAAATAGGTAAGTTCCATCATATCCACCATATTCCAGAACTTTATCTAAACATTGTTTAAGAATCCGATTTCCATCGTGCAGGTTGAATTTCAGCAAAATCGGATAAGAAATGGCCAAGTTCTTTCCTAATTGGCTATATACCAGAACTTCCCTAAAAATCATGAATCCCATTTCCATTCGAAATGCTGAATTTAATCAAAATCAGATAAAAAATGGCCCAGTTCCTTTCTAAATGGCCAAATTCCTTCCTAATTGGCTATAATCCAGAACATCGTCTAAAAATTGTTTGAAAATTTCATTAAAATCGGATAAGAATGGCCAAGTTTCTTCCTAATTGGCTATATTTCAGAACTTCGTCTAAAAATTGTTTGAGAATCCCATTTCCATTGGAAATGCTGAATTTCATCAAAATCGGATAAGAAATATAATTTCAATAAAATGTTTATAAAAAAGAAATCACAAAACCTCAGTTTACAAGTGACACCTCACTACAACGGACAACTTTTTTGATCCCATCGATGTCCGTTGTAGTGAGGTTTCTCTGTAACAAACTTTGACATTTAAATACCCTAAAAGCAAATTAAAGTTACATAATTTTTGATTTCGAAAATATTTCACAATTCCACCGGAACTCATGATTTGATTTTTGTTTTCTGCTAAATTTAAAGTTTCAGCAGAATCAGGTATTTTGTTGGATTGAAATTTTTGTAATGCCTAGGTTAACTAATTGGTAGACGTGTGCCTCCGGAAAATTTCAGTTCAACACTAATATTTTCAAATCAATTCAAACTTGCGAAACTATAAAACCATTTCACACTTTACTACGAGTATATCACAGAAAATTGATCTACCATTTATTAAAATTAGCAGAATTCAGTGCCTCAAAAGATCAAATTCTAATGGTACAAACCTTAAAAAATTAACTGCGAAGCAGTTGTCTTTGGTTGAGGCCCGGAGAGTTGATTAATAATACAATTATTTAGTCGTCTTAACAAACGAACAAATTCTTAATCATGATGTTTTTAACATCCTTTCTCCCATTCATGAATATTTCCATGTATAATTAATTTATAAATTTTAATCAGAAATTATTTATGCTATTATTAATTTGACAGATTTATAGTGCGTTATTGTTGTGATTTACATACATATAATGATTTTGGAGAATAATAATCGTAACCAATATTAATAAATTATTCTTATGTAAGTGAAATTAAAACGTTCCGATAGTTTGTTTTTAGAAAGGAACAATTTTTTAAAAAGATGTACTATAAATAAAATAATTTTAAATATAGATTTTATCTTTAATCATCATCAAAATGACCTTGATCCGTTGTATATACTGTACAGAGATATACCATAAAAAATGTATAGAATTTTTTTTTAAGATATCATGCGTCTGAAACAATCTTATAAACAATTAAACAATATAGTTTTATCGGTTCACTTACCTCGATTTAAACGATAACGCTGATGTTTCTCAATCAATGAATTCGATGCAAGCAGCATAATTTCAGCAATTGTTAATATTCCTTGACTATGGCACATTGCATCAGGGCATGATATCTCATAAGCACCTTCCAGAATTTCAAATTCTACATACGCTGACATACACTGAAAATAATAAAAATAAATTTGGTTAGAGTTAAGAGCAATATTGCATCAGATATTATCAGTGCTATTGTTTTCCTGGAATTAAGGTTTACTTAAATAAATTAGTCATACACAGTAATTTTACTTATCTATCTCCTTAATTGTAATACCTTTCCTATTTTATTTAGGTAACTTAATTAGATCAATACTAGATAATATACTAAAATACTAATATTTTTTGGAGAAAAAAACTAAGTGATTTTACTAATAAACAGCTCTATATGGGATTATAACTATGAATTATTTTTGTGTTGAAAGCATAGAGTGTAAGCACCACAAAATAATTATCAGTTAACTGGTGGGGTGCTTGTTGACAGCCTCCTCGTGGCGCATCCTGGGCAATGTGCTGTAGATCGAACGGTTGTGGTATCCAATCCCTACGTAGTAGAGAAACAGTATAGCAGATAGTCAACAAAAAGATGAAATGTCGGGTGTAAACAATAATGTACTCCAGGTGGGTCAGAACTTAGATTCTAAATCCCGCCCCGGTTTACCGGGATGCTCCGCGTATTCTGGAAGGAACAATAAGACATTGCAAGGGAAATTGTCGATAGGCAACCAGGCTGACCCTTTTCCTAGTACTACTGGAAGCACGGAACAAAACATAAATGTATGGCTCTTTGGTGGAAGAAGTACGGCACTTCACAGAACACCACCGTCAACTCCACCGTCAGGGAGCACCACACTATTCAGAGAACTTAACAATGAGAAGGAAAATACCTCTCCTATGAAGCATTCATTAGTCAATCAAACTTCTGAAGTCGTGCAAAGTGCACAAACAGACACAAACAACGCGGATTTAATAAATAAATTTGAGCAAATGGAGAAGTTAATCGCGCAGCTAAACAATGAAGTTGTCGTGCTAAAGAAAGAAAACATTATGCTAAAGGAAACAGTAAATAGAAATAACAACGCAGGAAACTCAGCATTAATGAACAATCAATTTCAAGTACTCAGAGAACAAGAAGAATATCACACTGATGAAGATGAGCTTGAAAGAGAAACAAATTGGATACTACAGAGAGCCAGGAGAACAAATAAGAAACCAAGAAAAGAATCCAACCCAATTAAGAGGAAAGCTGAATCATCACCAGAAGTTGAACCAATTCAAACTCACTCTAAAACTACCGACGCAATTACTGCACCAAAAGTGCATGAGCCAGAAAAGAAGAAACATGTTCCACCCCCGATCAATATTCTAGGAATATCAAATTACGGTATTATTCAGAAATTGATGAAAGAAGTAGTACGAAATGACTACAAAGTAATATCGCTCAATAATAATATCTGGAAAAATAATACAACAGAGCCTGAAGACTATAAAGCTCTAGCTAACAAATTAAATGCTGATGGTCTCCAGTGGTACACCTACGAGGAAAAAAATGATCGATCAATTAAAGTAATGGCAAGAGGTCTACACCCAACCTGCTCAAAATATGAAATCATTAAGAGCCTGCAAAGCAAAGGCCTCAAAATAGTTGATGCAGTCAACATAATTAGAAAAGAGAGAAGAGAGAACAAGGAGGGAACTGTTGAAATCAATAGAAGAGGTCTCCCACTCTTTATGCTAACCTTAGACAACCAAGAAAAAATAGAAAGTATTTATAATATTAAGGCTATCCTTAACCTTAGAGTTAAAATAGAAACACCGAGAAAGGTCACCCGACTACTACCTCAATGCAAAAACTGTCAAGATTATAATCATACACAGAAGTACCGCCATCGAGAAGCAAGATGTGTTAATTGTGCAGGAAAACACGCAGGAAATGATTGCATAGTTCCCCGAAATACAACACCGAAGTGTATCAACTGTAATGGCCAGCATCCGGCCAATTACAGAGGATGTGAAGTTGCAGTAGAACTACAAAAAATGAGAGATAAAACACGCAAATCAGTTACATCAAGAAATGTACAATCTATTAAAAAAAACACCGAGCCAAAATGGTTGACTCCTAATCCTAACACACAAAGAGAGCGAGTAAATGAAAATGTTACTTATGCACAAGTAGTTCAGCAAACAGAGCAGAAACAGCTCAAAGTGGATCTCGTTTTACAGGACATACTGAGAAATCTAGAGAACCTCAACAAAAGACTTTCTTCACAGGAAATGAGTCTGCAGAACGCGCTAGAAGAAATGAAATCACAAACTAGTTTCAATAAAAGAATAGAAGAAAATTTTGATCGAGTGTATCAGTATCAGAATATAAATTATATAAAATCGAATTATAAAATAAAGAAATGAATAAAACATTACGAATTGTAACCTGGAATGCAAATGGGCTATTGCATCACATTCAAGAACTATAGATATATTTTTAAACATGCATAATATAGATATATGTCTTATATCAGAAACCCATTTCACCAAAACTTCATTCTGTAAAATAAAAGGATATAATTGCTACCATGCATTACATCCAGAGAACAAAGCTAGAGGTGGATCAGCTATCCTGATAAAATATCATATAAAGCATAACGAAGAACTTAAAGTTGAGAAGCTTTCCACGCAAGTCACAACAATCAAAATACAATTCAACAATAATAAAACTTGTAGTATCTCAGCAATCTATTGCCCCCAAGATACAATCTCAAACAAGGAGATTATACTAATCTTCTCAAAATACTAGGAAGTGTCTTTTTAATTGGAGGTGACTTTAATGCAAAAAATACCTATTGGGGATCACGGTTAACGACCACTAAAGGAAAAGAACTATTCGCAGCAGCCAAACAACTAAAATGTGAATTTCACTCAGGCGGTACACCCACCTATTGGCCTTCGGATATCAGTAAGACTCCAGATCTAATAGACTTCTTTATTACAAGAGGAATTTCAGATAATTATATCCATATAGAGAACAGTGAAAGTCTATCATCAGATCATTCACCAGTTATTATGATACTTAGCCAAACAATTATTATGAAAGAGACCAACCCGAAATTAACGAGTTTCAAAACCAATTGGGATCTCTTCCAAACACGGTTAACAGAAAGAATTAATCTGTAGAACCCAATTCAGGGATCAGTCCAATTAGAAGAAGAACTAGATAATCTCATCTATAATATCCAAAGTGCTGCGTGGGAAAGCACTCCTAATAACAGTCAGAAAATGAAGCGCAATGCTAGCTATCCGGAGGAAGTGAGAGAACTACTTAAAATTAAAAGAAAAGCACAGAATAATTGGCAAAAACATCGAAACCCGGAAAATAAGAGGGTATTTAATCATTTGTGTAACAAATTAAAATATCTAACAAAATACATTAAAAATCAGTCAGTTAATAAATACCTCAGCACTCTAACTGGGCAAAAAGACACTGATTACTCATTATGGAAAGCAACTAAGAATCTTAAAAGACCCAAACTTCAGGTTCCTCCAATTAAAGATAAAGACAATTGGGCTCGAAATGCTACACAAAAAGCTGAGTTGTTTGCAAATTATCTTGAAGAAACATTCCAACCTTACCCAAAACAAACGGAAGAGGAAAATATTACCCCGATAAATAAACAGGATGAAATAAAAATTACACCTATAACATTGAAAGAACTAAAATGGGAAATCAAAAATAATCTGAATGCGTATAACGCTCCAGGATATGATCTTATAACGGGTCAGATAAAAAAGTGTTACCGGAGAAAGCGTTGAGGAAACTAATGCATATAATTAATGCAGCATTTCGACTAAGATATGTACCAAGACAATGGAAAGTTGCAGAAGTAATTATGATACTTAAGCCGAACAAACCTCCGAACGATAAAGCTTCATACAGGCCGATTTCTCTGCTACTACTAAAACCAATTATCGAAGAAAGGAATCTTATCCAATCACATCAGTTTGGATTTAGGGAAAAACATTCTACTATAGAACAAGTACATCGAATTACTGATGTAATCGAGAAATCACTAGAAAGCAAACAAATATGCTCAACTATATTCCTTGATGTAGCGCAAGCATTTGACAAAGTATGGCACCAGGGGTTAGAATTCAATCTTCATCGAGCTCTTCCGGAGCAATTTTTTCAAATTCTAAAATCCTACATATCAGAGAGGCACTTCCGAGTAAAGTATGAGAATGAATACTCCCAACTTAAAAGAATAACAGCAGGAGTTCCACAAGGCAGTGTTCTTGGGCCGATCCTTTATCTCCTATATACTAGAGATATACCAATTACAGAAGCAACAATGGCGACTTTTGCCGATGACACGGCAATACTTGCAACAGCAAAAAACATCAATGAATCCACTAGTAAACTACAGAAGGCTACTAACCTGATATGTAAATGGACAGAGAAATGGCGAATTAAATTAAATGAAGCAAAATCAGTCCAAGTGAACTTTACAAATCTAAAAGTTAATCATATACATACCAATAATCATAAACTCTATAGTAGTACCGCATGCGAATACTGCTAAGTATCCTGGCATGACTTTAGATGCTAAACTTAGATGGAAGGAACACATAAAAAAAGAAGAAAGAAGAACTAAACATAAAATTTAGAAAGATGCATTGGCTCTTAGGGAGACAATCTGAACTAGCGATCCATAACAAACTGCTGTTATACAATCAAATTCTGAAACCTGTATGGACGTACGGTAGCCAACTCTGGGGTTGTGCCAAGAGGACAAATATTAAAATCATACAAACAAATATTGTTAATGCACCGTGGTACATTCGAAACGACAACCTCCATCGAGATCTAAAGATCGAGCTTGTCGCGGATGAAATTAAGCATCATGCAACAAAACACCTACAACGTCTGCACCAGCATGAAAATCTGGACATACGCTGTATGCCGACTACCATACCAACAAGAAGACTGCAAAGAATAAAACCATTGGACTTATCGCGACCAGGTGGTCAGTAGACTTACTGTGGCGAAAATCCAGTGGATGAGTTACACGAAATGGGGGGGATAATCATGTGATTGTGCCGACTAATCAAATACGTTATTATGCAATGTAAATTACTAAATGGGTACAAGACTCAGTCGTAATATAAATATTAAATAAAAAAAAAATAAAAAAAAAGTTAACTGGTGTTCTATATACTGCTACGATCACCCTATCTTTTATTATAATCAGTGGCTGCTGATAAAAAATAAAAAAATAAAATTGTAAAGGAAAAATGTTTTTATTCAATTTGAATTTGTCTTTTCCTTTATCTTTACACCTATAATTCATTATTCTTATCTCTTTCTTTATGTGTCGGTATCAAATTCTGTAAAAACCACTAAAATTGTAGGCGACTTAAATTTTTCATTTTATTTTCACAAACGTAACACTACGCATTGTGAAATTTTCAATCCGCTGAGGCAAGCAAGTGAGAATTTATGACATACAGTGGTAGACATTCGTATAAACGCACTCTGTTTTTTGAATATAGTTCTAAGAGTAAAGTGTTTTGATTTTTTTCAAGTGGTCTAAATTGTGTCTATCATCCTAAATCTGTTGCTAAGATAAACCATTAGTAAAAATTTTAATGGTTTACTTTAATAAATTGAAAACTCTAAATTTCAGGTGGACATTCGTATAAACGCACCTACGATAATGTACTAAAATAAAAAACAAAATTAGCAATTTTGCATATATTATTTTATTTAATATTTGATCTGGCCCCGACCTTTCTGAATAACTTCGAAAATTCGAGAAGGCATTGAATTTGTTAAATTTTTGAGGGCTTTCAGATCAATTGTAGCCCAACATCCACGGATGGCACTTTTCAAATCTTTAATTGAATTATATTGCTGTTCATTTCCATAAACTTTTCGGGGAAGGCCCTCTAAAGGTTCTCGATAGGATTGCAATCACGACCGCAAGCTGGCCATTCAAGAAGGGGAATGTTTTTCTCGAGAAACCACGGTGTGGTCTCCTTCGAAACATGGATCGAGGCATTGTCTTGTTGAAAATTATAATTTTTGTTGATGTTATTATCCAGATAATTTATCAAAACGTCTTCCAAAAGTTTCACGTACATACGGAAGTTCATTCGTGTCGTTATAAAGCAGATGGGAAGCTCCTCGTTATAAGAAAATGCTCCGCATACCATAACACACCGCCACAAAATTACGCTTCGACTAACGACGCCATGTTCCTCCAAATTATGCCAGTAGCAACTGTAGCAGTCGGGAAAATCCAGATTAATTTTTTTTTCCGTAAGAAAAAATCACATTCTGCCAATCCGTTATCGACTACATGTATTTACGAGCAAATTTGAGCGGATTATTCGTTTGCATGGCCGTTAAAAGTGGTTTGATCCAAAATTTTGTCCATTTTATGTTCGGTGAACTATAAAAAATACGGGCAATGTGTCGGGTCGTCCCAGTAATATCTAATGGCCTGCATGATAGACGGTTTAGTGTAGCTTCTTTGCGGATTAGACCTTTCTGGCGAGCTGAGATCTTGGATAGGCAATAGTCCTGATTGCAATCCTATCGAAAATCTTTAGAGGGCCTTCCCCGAAATGTTTATGGAAATGAACAGCAATATAATTCAATAAAAGATTTGAAAAGTGACATCCGTGAATGTTGGGCCACAATTGATCCGAAAACCCTCAAAAATTTAACAAATTCAATGCCTACTCGAATTTTTGAAGTTATTCAGAAAGGTCAGGGCCAGACCAAATATTAAATAAAATAATATATGAAAAATTGCTAATTTTGTTTTCTATTTTAGTACATTATCGTAGGTGCGTTTATACGAATGTCCACCTGAAATTTAGAGTTTTCAATTTATTAAAGTAAACCATTAAAATTTTTACTAATGGTTTACCTTAGCAACAGATTTAAGATGATAGACACAATTTAGACCACTTGAAAAAAATCAAAACACTTTACTCTTAGAACTATATTCAAAAAGCATAGTGCGTTTATACGAATGTCTACCACTGTAGGAGGACATAACGTTGTTTAAGTCTCTTCGACCAAAATCTTTTTATAACGATATTTACGGTACATAAGCTCCATTTTGTGACCAAGGGTACAAAACGAATTTTTTTAAATGTTTGCTCTAATCCAACTTAGTTTTACTGGTTCTTCTTTTTTCCGAAATCTAGAATCGATCAGCCTGACACTTGATGAGCCCACTTTTAAGTCTGTTATATTATTTAAAAAAAGCTAAATAAATTCTAAATTAGCTAAATAACTAATTAAAACAATATTAGCTAGTAGAAAATAAAGAGGAACTTATCTATGTGTCGATAAATCTTAAATAATCTCAAACAATCTAAGAACATTTTGAACAATTTTAAATAAATTATAATATTACGCCAGAGTAACCAACGAATAATCTTCTGTAACAAACTCGAAAGTATCGAAACATCTCGAAAGCAGTAAAATGTCATCTATCTAACTCAAAATCCTGCAAACTTACCTTAAATGTATCTGTTTGTAACTCCATGCACATCTTGAAAAGCTTAAATACAAAATTCTTGATAAATCACTGATTCTAATCTCGAAAACCTCGTACAATCTGAGAATTTTAGGATAATCTCAATTTTTATAAACAATTCGAATATTCAAGGAAATCTCGGATAAACTTAAAATCATATACAATAATCTTGGAAACTAAAAAATCACTAAGTATCTCGAAAAATCTGAAAAATATCATGCAATCTTCACGAAATCTTGAATAACATTACCCAACGCTATTTAAATTTGGTAATCTATAGATAAATCGAAAAATCCTGAATTTCGAAAGTCTCTTCTCAGTAAAATAATTTAACTACTTACTCGTAATTTGACTTCAAGCTAAATTGAAAAATTGTATATCTCGAATAATATCGAAGTGTACAATATTTCGAATAATAAACTTAAAAATCTCGGAAATCGTAGAAAATATCAAAAATCTCGTTACGTCGCTAATTCTTGTAATATTACGTAACTCAATAATGCATTGCAAATTTCGAGTATAAGCAAAAAAAAAACTCGAAAGTCGAAACTGATTTTCCAACTAAATACCGCAGTTTCATAAACAGTTCAAGTTCAACAGTTGTTATTTTCCACCAAAAACAAAATATACTATTGTAGGGTAAAATACTTAGTCATGAGCTCTTTACCAGTAATGAGCCCTTAATGAGATATTTTCTCAAAAACTAATTCTCTTTGTGATTTTATAAAAATATTTGTACGTAACGTAACGTAACTACTAAAATACCGTTAATTTTCCGTTTTATTTCTCGTTGCGTCTCATTTGCATTGAAACGCATTCAGAAAAGTAATTTCACTTTGAACCAGACGTACTTCGTGAATATTATGAAAAGTATACATATTGTTTTAACAAATTTGATAAGGGGCCCTTTAATTTAATTTTATAATTTTAATGCTAAGTTAATTTGATTAATTATTAGTATTGTAGTTCAATTGAATATTAATTATTAATATACTAGATCCACTATACACCAACCATAACTAATAAAAATGTCTTTAATACGAAAGTATAACTGGGTTCATTGCCAGTACTAACGCCATCAGAAGAAACCAAACTAGTTAGCTGGATTTTTGAGAACCACGCGAGAGACTTTCCAAGAAGAAAGCATAATTTATAGTGCGCGGAGTTGTTAAGGAATTTTTGGATACTTGTCCAAGAGGAAATATGTTCATCGACAATTATTCTGGTGATAAATGTTATCAAGGATTTCTTAAAAGCCATTCAGAGATATCAATCAGAACAACAGAAGCAGTGTTACTAGCTCAAGTGCATGCGTTTCCGAAAAAGATCTTAGAGGATGGTTTCTTCATATTGAAGAATATTTTAAATCAAAAAATTTTACTAATATACATAAAGATCCAGCTCGAAATTTTAATGGAAACGAATTCGATTTTTAATTGTGTCCAAAGGGTGGAACAGTGTTGGCACCTAAAGGAGGAAACAATGTGTACGAAACCGACAAAGGTCGAGGTAAGGAAAGTGTAACCATAATGTTTACATTTTCTGCTGGTTGGTTTATTAACTCAACAATGATTGAATTTCATTACAAAGGCATTCCCAAAGACATATTGGATTCTATTCCAGAGGGAATAAAGTATGTATATGTCGATAGTCATAAAACTCACTTCACGTATGCGCCATCAAAATTATGTGAAGAGCTAAAAATCAAACTAATTTGTTTATATCCGATTTCAACCCGAATCTTGCAACCAGCGGATGTTACCATCTTTCGGCCATAGTTAAACTTGGTTGGACGAAACAAGTCCAGTTGTGGAGAATTGCAAATATGGAGGAACAATTTACAAAAAAACACTTTGCGCCCATGCTGAAAAAAGTGGTCCACAAATATTATATGAAACGTGAAACAATAATTAACGGTTTTCGCACATGCGGTCTATTTCCTTTCAATCCAAATGGAGTCAACTACTTTAAATGCCTTGGAAAATCGTATCCAACTCTTAATTAAAATGTTAACGCAAACACGAACAAAATAAACCTCTCGGAATTTCCTAAAATTATTGGTCCTTAAAAAATCGGTCAGTTAGTTGAGCGGAGCAGCTGTTTATATTCCGAAGAATTTATGTTATTAAAAAAAATCAGAGGAAGTGGAATACTTTAATTCTGATATACTATAAGCAGAAATAATGAACAACACGATTAGGTACATATTTATAAAAATAAATTGCAGGCTGAAAGCTGATACCCAAATATTTGAAACATCGGATATGAGAACGAAAATGAAAACCTTGAAAATAATGAAATAGAAAGCTTTTTGCAAGTGACTAAGTCGCCGGCTAGGAAAGGAATTAGTTACGAAAAAGCAACCATAGATAAACTAAAAATATAAAAAAGAAGGAAAAGCTGGAAAAACAAAATTAGAAACAAAAACAATTGGATGATAAACATAAACACAACCAGAAAAACAACCGAAATTAAAAGAAAGCTTAGTGTGATTCAAAACCCAAAAATTGTAAGTGAAAAGGAGAACAATTGTGTTGCAAATATACTTAATAATCCTAGGCTTCATAGAGGCATGGATTTAATATATTTTATACAAATTTAAATAAAAACATAATTATTCCCTTTTACTAAAGCAACGGAGGCTCAGGTTCGCAATTTTTCAAAAAGAGTTAGATCCAGACGTTACTGAAAACTATACACATCAAATCGAAACCTCGGGACTGTGTTATGTATGCTCAAATAACTTATCCAAAACTGAAATTGGGATTTCTTGTTCGGTTTGTTTCAAAGCATATCACATAAAATGTGCATCTAAATGCTGCACAGATTTTAAAGACTTTCGTTGTAAGAAATGCCAGATAGATTATCTGAAATCTTAAACAAAAACAATATTTTTTAAATACCTACGGTTTTCTTTTCCGAAACCCAGATTTAAATATTTAATTCGTGTAATATTAAATTTGATGTAATATTGAAGATTTGAATATTTTTATTTTTTGAGAGAATCAAAACGGATTTTTGTTTAATTTCTCATCTTAAGTGGCTACACGAATTAAAAAAGGCTGAATTAAAAATGTACATCAAAACTGAATTAAAAATGGTGATTTTGGTATGAAGAATTGGAACCATTTTTAATTCATTTTAAATAAATAAAATCTGTATTAAAAATGTTGTTTTAGACAAAGAAACGAAAATTGAAAAATGAATTAAAAATGGAACTTTAACAAAAAAAAAGACAATTTTATTTCATTTTTTTTGAATTCATTTTCAAAATGAATAAAAAAAAGGCCCATTTTAAATACATTTTTCAACACATTTTTATTTCATTTTCAAACTGAATAAAAAAAGGCCCATTTTAAATTCATTTTAAAAATTAACAAAAAAAAAAATTAAAAGTTCAATAAATTTTATTTTTATGTATTTTCATTAATGAAAGCAATAATTACAAACATTTAAATAAAATTGGAACTATTTTATTTTATATGAATTTTAAATTAAAAATTAAAAAATTGAAATTAGTTTTAAAATATTCTGGAAAATGGAGATCCCTAATTTAACTTAGAATTGTAGAGGCTAACGGCTTCGGTAACTGTCACGGGCACGCGGGAGGTCGCTTCGCTCCCCCCCGCTTAGCCCTCCGAGGGGCTTTAGATTTCAACTTCGGGGGACGTAGGAGCCGGGATAGGCAAACATGTCGCACTGCGTGCCGCACGTAGGAGCGGATTATATGGAATCTATTAATGACACTGCAACATTTTATATCGATCCCCATAAAATATTAAATAATTTGTATCGATTAAATTTAATTTTTTGTCTAGAATTTTTTATTATTTTTTTATTACTAAAAATTATTTTTTTCTGTTCCAAAATATTATATTTGTTGCCAATTTATTATTTTTGATGCTAATGTTTGTCGCCAAAAATTATTTCTTGTATAATAATTGTGCAAGTAGTCGTTGGATATAACGGATGTTTTTTTTTTTCGCGAGAAAATAATTTTCATATAATTTGAATTAAAATAAAATTGGTAATTTTGGGTTATATTCAATTCTATAATTCAATTACGCGGTTACAGTCGGTTAGTTTTAGTTGGTGCAATAATAGTTGATTTATGTGTGTTTTGTGTTATTAGTGATTTATCGTACATTCAAATAAATATTGTGACAGTTCCTGTAATTTTCGTGCTACGAAACATACACTAACATAGTTAGAATGGTGCAAAGTTGTGCAACATTCACCAAACCGGTTAATGGTCGCGAATCGTTGGTTTGCTTTGGTCAGTGCAAAAAGCATTTTCATCCATCTTGTATTGAGCTAAATTTTGAGAAATGGGCAAAATTATTCAGGGACAGTCAATTCGCCAAGTTCGTATGCGGCAACTGCCAGATAGATGTAAAAGAGGATCTGCGTTCAGAAATAATGGACCTTAAGAAAACAATCGTGGATCTAGCTGGCCTGTTAACTATAAATAACTCGGCGCTGGACACAAAAATCGAAGAGTTACGGCAAAGTTTTCTTAACACTAATCTTCATAAGCCACATATCACCCCCCACATCAACTCGACGGATTTGGGATTAATCAACCGGAATTCTGCATCACAGCTGTCAGATCCAGTACTATCTCAGGATGCAAATGCAATTCCAACTACATCCAGTGATGACCAATCGTATGCTGCGGTAACAGCTTGCACAAACAATCATGATGAAGGCAAAAGAACAAACCCACCAAGAAATAAAATTATTCGTGGACAGGATCTATCAACGGATTCTCTTAAATCGGTACAAGTGCCTGATAAACATGTGTTGTATGTAAGCAGACTACATCCAAGCACAACTTCGGAACAAATTATAGCGCATGTATCAGCAAAAATTGGCGTTGATATTTCAAGTGATCTCATTTGCAACGCACTAATCCCTAAAAACAGGAGTATTGAAGATCTTTCTTTTATATCGTTCAAAATTGGAGTAAATACCAATGCGCTAACAAAGGTTTCTGATCCCTCTATTTGGCCGGTAGGGATAATAATTCGGGATTTTAAAAATCGGCCACGGGTACCGTCGAATGTGATGCTATCTGCTCCAAAAAACGGTTAGAACACTCAGCTCCAACTCAACACTCAGCCATCCTGCTGTCCAGCGGTTTGTATACATCACCAACCAAATCAACTTCAGTTTCAGAAAAGAAAATTAAGTCTAAATTATTTATTGTACATCAGAATATTCGAAGTTTACGTAAAAATTTTAATTTATTTTTAGCAAATGTGGCTGCTCTTGAGATGCTGCCGCAAATCATTTTACTATCGGAGGTGTGGATTAACCAATATGAGCTGGAAAATTATCAAATTCCTGGTTTTCAAATCCATGGAAACTGTAATTATTTAAACAGAGCCGGTGGAGTGGTGGTATACGTTAAAGAGGAAATTATGTGTAATGCTATTTCTTGTATTCGAACTGTTAGTGCTGACATTATTCAGGTAAACATTAAATTTAACTGTGATTTGTTCTCAATCATTTGTGTGTATAAACTCCATACTACAAATACGACAGTATTTGTGGATGAATTTAGTAATGTTTTGGCAGCTAATAAATCTAAAAATTTGTTGGTTATGGGTGACATGAATATCAATATTCTTAACAAGACTTTTTCATCCGATTATATTCTTATGATGTCATCTTATGGCTTGAAGTCTTTGATAAATGAACCTACTCGTATTTTAAACGACTCGTCTACTTGTTTAGATCATTTGTATTTTAGGCATTCTGGAAAATTCCTTTATGATTATGAAGCTGCTGTTCATGATCTTCACATCACTGATCATTGAATGACTTCTTTTACTATCGTACCTAATTCCATTTCTAAAGATTTAAATTCTAGGCGATCAACTAAATTCAAAATTAATAAGATTAATTTTTCAAAACTGGTTTATGATTTAGGGAATGAAACTTGGTTTCCGGTTTATTCTAAGACTGATGTTTCTGATGCATATAATTGTTTCATTGACTTATTAAAATTGCATATTGATAACAATACTTTCCTTATGGAAATTAAAAGCAAAGATAACATTTTAAAACCATGGATCAGCCAAGATTTGTGCCGAAAAATCAGACATAAAAATGCATTTTCCAGAAAGTTAGCGAAACATCCAAATAACACTGATTTGAAACTAAAAGTTTGTGAGCTAAGTAAATCAATTAAAAAGGAAGTGAATATGGCTAAAACTAAATTTTATGATATAAAATTTAATAATGTCAAAGGCGATATCAAAAAGAGTTGGAAATTACTTAATGAACTTTTAGGAAAGGGATTTAATCATGTTGCTATTGACGAAATTGTTGTTGATGAGCATCACGTGGTTACACAAGATATTGAGAAAGCTGAACTCTTTAACAAGTTTTTTGTTAGTGTGGTTCAAGACCAAAAAATTAATGGTTTAAGCGGAGATATTTATTGTGATGATTTATTTGCCAACAATTCTCAACTTAAATCTTTTGCTTTTTATGATACTTTTCCGTTAGAAATTCTACAAGTTATTTCATCACTTAAATCAACAAATTCGTCGGGCAATGATGGTATTAGCAATTATACAGTCAAAAAAATTGCCATTTATATTGTAGATGTTTTTTCCTATATAGTCAATGTTAGTTTTAGTTCTGGAATTTTTCCATCTAGACTAAAAGAAGCAGATGTAATCCCGATATTTAAAAACGGTGACAAAAAAGTTATCTCAAATTATCGTCCAATAAGCTTGCTTTCTGTCTTTGCCAAGATTATAGAGAAATTAGCTCATGTAAGACTTTCAGGTTTCTTAAATCACACAAATTTTCTACATAAAATGCAATTTGGTTTCAGGAAATCCAGAAGTACTGAAAATGCTTTGCTACAGGTTACTAATTTTGTGTATAAAGGTCTCGATGTGAGAAATTCTGTAGCTACAGTTTTTGTTGATTTGAAAAAGGCGTTCGATATGGTAAACCATAGTGTATTATTAAAAAAACTATTTTGTGCTGGATTTCGTGGAGCTAGTATTAAATGGTTTAGTTCTTACTTGTCGAATAGAGTACAGAGTGTAAAAATTAATGATTGTGTTAGTTAAAGTCTAGTGATTAATGATGGAGTTCCACAGGGATCTGTATTAGGACCATTGCTGTTCCTGATTTACCTAAACTCCTTATTTAATATTGAATTTAATTCTGTAGTGGTTGCTTATGCAGATGACCTAGTATTCATGTACAATGAACCGAATAAGATTGATACTATTAACCATATTCATTTTGACTTAGGATTGCTCAGGAGATGGTGTGATTCGCACTCCATGTTGCTGAGTACAAAAACCAAAGCTATGTTTTATAGTCTAAATGGTACTGGTATTTCGGATCACAACATCATATATCATGAATTGGAATGTAATCAGGCAACATGTTCGAATGAATGTCTTAAAATTGAATGTGTCCCAACATTTAAATACCTTGGACTCACTATTGATAACTCTTTAAATTGGAAATGTCAGACTGAAAATCTCCATAATTATCTGGTAGCTGTGATACGTAAAATGTACATTTTAAGATTAATTTGTCCAATTGAGGTTTTAAAAAATGTGTATTTTGCACTTGTAAACTCAAAACTATCTTATGGTATAGTTTGTTGGGGAGGTACGTATTATGTTAGGATCCAGCCACTAGTTACTGCACAGAAGCATATATTGAGAATTATGAAGGGTAAGCCAAAATTAACTGAGTCTTGGCCACTATTTCAGTGTTTAGAAATTTTTCCACTAAGACATTTATTCGTGTTTAAAGCTTTGAAAGAATTTTATTTAAATATTAGTAATAATGCCGGTGTTAACAGTACTAATTATAAATTAAGAAATAAGCAACACATCCATCTACAAAAATTTACAACTACCAGCTTCCAAAATTCATTTTTAATTTTGGCTCCAAAAATATATAATAGTCTTCCAAATGATCTAAAAACATGTACAAAATTGAATGTATTCACTTAGCGTTTAAAATCTCATCTTTTATATTGCTCCAGTATAAATGATTTGTGGCACTTCCAAGTTTAGAGCTTTAATTGTTAAGTAATATTTTAATGTTTATATAATGTCATTTTTACCTTTTTTTCCAATATTGTATTATAGTTAATTATTAAGTTATTATATGTACATATGTAAATATATACAATCGACACTGGATTTGTAGGATCCACAGATTGTTCTGTTAAATTAATTAAATAAATAATAAATAATAATAATAATAATAAAATACCCGTTTAAATTGTCCCTTTTCTAACCACATTTTTAATTCATTTTTTCTTAATTCCTGTTCAAAATGAAATAAAAAATGCATATTTTATTTCATTTTTAACGCATTTTTAATTCATTTTCAAACTGAATAAAAAAAGGCCCATTTTTAATTCAGAAAAATACCTTTTTTGATTCGTGTAGCCATCTTAAGTCATTATAGTTTTATTTGTTTAAGTTTACATTCAATTGATTTAAATAAAAATCAATATAAATAGCTACCTAAACAGTTTTCTTTTTTATCTTAAATATATTGATTTATAAGGGGCAATATTATTGGAAAAATGGGGGGCTCACAACTGGCAAAGGCAAAGGGCTCATTTTTTATTAAATACAATTTTATGAAATGTTCTCAAACGGCCATTACAAAATTTATTAATTAATATTGTTTACAATACCTAAATCCATAATTCACTGTTAAAATTCTTTGGAATTGTGCAAAATCATAGCATATAATCAAATCAAAATGAAAATTTTTCTTAAGGGGGGCTCATGACTGGATCACGGTGTGCTGGAAACGAATTTTAATGAAAAGTTCTGTCACTAAAGAAAATCATAGTGAACCTTATTGAAGGGAGTGTACTGAGCTCGGAACAGTTGAAATTAAAATAATTGGAAATGCCGTTTTTTTGGCGGCAATTTTAAAATTTGAATAAATTTCACAATATGAATGCTTCCTTTATACGTCGTTTTTCATTTAGAAGTTTGAGATTTGTCTGTATTATCAATTAATCAATTAAAATGATTTTTTCGATTTTTTATAGACAAAATATATTATTTTTAATAGTATTCCCATTATTACGACTTGTCAGTCAATCAGTCAATAAAATAAAGAGGCTATCTTCCCACAATACATCTATCAAAAAAAAAAAGTAAAAATGCACCCCCCCCCCCTCCCCCCGGAATTTTCCTAAGGGTTTTTAAGATTTACGATGTATTGGACCCTTTCAAAAAATGAGAACTTTCCTAAGGCTCCTGGTAGTTTGGTTTCGTACTGATAAAAATTTGGTCTACTTTTACTCATCAGGTAGCTACAACTAAACTACAAAATACAATTCCCAACTTTTACGTCGACAAATCGACAAATGTTGATGATATGTATACATGTAGTATGACATGTCGTGTGATCAGTTTTCATATCACCAATGTGACATTTGATACATTGGTATATACATTCGCTAAATAGACGGTAAACAAATACACATCAAAGGAGACCACCAACATTGGTTGACATACTGGTAATGCGGTCCAGACGGTGTGGCATGATTTGTTTTAGTTTATTTAGAAATGTATTGCATTTTCTATTAATGTTAACCTACAATTAGGTATATTATGAAATTATAATTAATTGATTTGTTTCTTTACGGCAATGGAGTTTAATCTTGTTTTGTAACGTAAAAAATTGTTTTCAAATGCAATTGTAGGTTTACATGTCTGTCGAGATTAGAAAACTATTCCTCTATATTTATTTAATAAAAGCTGGGTATTTTGTCATTTAGGTAAGTTTCAGTAGGAAAACATGCTAAAAGGTACATTCTGGCTCCTGTATTTGTCCATAACGTATTAACAAACAATTAAATTGAAATTATGAACAGAAACATAATTTTAAAATAGATTTGGTAATTCACTAAATCATTACGTTCTTACCTAGTGCTATGCGTAAAAGGTGGGAAAATTGAATTTGTATAGTTTGATCGTCGCTACCTGATGAGTAGACTAACTTTTTATCAGTACGAAACCAAACTACCAGGAGCTTAAGGTAATTCACCCCCCCCCCCCCCTCCCCCGTTAGTAATTCATCCTCCCCCCCCCCCCCTCTTTATTTTATTGACTGATTGACTGACAAGTCGTAATAATGGGAATACTATTAAAAATAATATATTTTGTCTATAAAAAGCCGAAAAAATCATTTTAATTGATAATACAGACAAATCTCAAACTTCTAAATGAAAAACGACGTATAAAAGAAGTAATCATATTGTGAAATTTATTCAAATTTTAAAATTGCCGCCAAAAAAAAACGGCACTTCCAATGATTTTAATTTCAACTGTTCCGAGTTCAGGACACTCTTTTGACACTTTAGTGACAGAACTTTTCATTAAAATTCGTTTCCAGCACACCGTGGGATAGTTTACCTTAGCTAGTGTGGCAAAATCATAAAAATTCCATCACCGTTTTCATCAAAAATTTTTTAAAAAAGTTTAAAATCCTCTGAGATATCGCATGTTAAAATTGTCAGTTTTCTGCATAGAAATAAAAAATCACTTTGATGATTTTTCCGCGGAAACTGCCCATTTTCAGAATAATCTAAGCAACTTCTTAGTTGGTTGTTACCTATATAATATTTTATGCCCATGTAATGTTTTTATTTTTATTGTTAATGGTTATAAATTATAATCATGATACAAATAACGTATGCTTAACAGATAAACTAAAAATAGGTTTGATTGAATTTTTTTTCACTTTTTAAAGATTTGATAGATTTGAATAGAAGAACGCAAATGCACGTAAGGAAACAGAAACATGGCGACGCTTATTAGAACATTCCTTAAATTTTGTTGGAATAATGCCATAGGCTACGATTAATTGGAATGTAGGGTTCTCCAAAACCGATTTATAGAGTCAATAGATTGGTGATCTCTACCAAAGGACTACCGTATAATTTTTGGTAGCGACTATTCTTTCATGTAAACATATTTTGATGTGGCGCTCTACCATTCTATACAGTCGCTACAATAATAATATTAAACGGACTGAAAAGTTGTTTCTCTACGGTAGTGCAATCAATTCAAGGTTTTAATGTGATTCAGTGCTGAATGTTGTGTTTATTATTGAATTACTGGCTTATAAACACTTATATTTTATTTTAAATTAATAAAAAATTAAAATTTATTTAGCCAAATTTTGGGTGTGGTGCATCCTCAAGGCATTCAATTAAATATGAAATATGTAAGTGTTTATTTGAAAAGGTCTATAATTTCAGCCAATAATTCAATAATAAATAAAGAAAAGAAAGACGTACTGTAAAATAACACCATCATTTTATTAACTTGGTAAATAAAACTGACATACTTTCTTGTTGTCTGTCAAAGGTTTAGTTAGTGGCTGGAAATAAATCAAATTATCGTTTACATACTTTTATCAACAACTTTCTTAAAATTTTAGATTCAGAAATTCTACTGTGTATAAGGAAATGATTGCAAAAATTGTGTTGCAAATCAAACACTTCTTCCCATTTTTCCTATTTTATATTCTTTGGTGAGCGGTGATGGTGACAATGGTAACAGTGGCAATAAATAATAATAATCGTTTGAATAATAAGACAATCTACGTGCCTCTGAAACGAGGAAAATGACATTTTTTATTTGTTTATTTTGACCGCTTTAATAACAGCGATTTTCACAAATAAAATTTTTTTATAGAGCTCATCATACCGCGATTAACGTATTTAGCCCTGTAAATAGCCGTGTAGCCATTATCGAGATATAAATAATAACACAATGCACGATAACTCTAAAACGATCTTCTCGTTGTCTTTTTTTTTTGGCTTTTTCTCGGGTTTAATGGTGGGAATTATCACAAATCCCTCAGAGATGGTAACATCTACTTAAATCCAGAATTTCATCTTAAAACAGCTTTTTCCTGAGTTAAATGACGCGCCGCCTACCAGGACATACTGCAGAGCAATTGGTGGAGCTATGCTAAATCTCTCTACCAACCAACCGTAGAAAAATATTTTGGTAAAGTTGTGTAAACACGTTCAATTGAAACTAAATTTGGTACACAGTTATTTCTCCAACCGTTAAGTCGACGCTTTAGAAAAATTACTTTTATAGTTAGTTAAAATCAAAATGTTGCCTCCTAAAAAAATCTATTCGTGTTATGATTGAACCCTGTTGCATGAGAATAGGCAACATGACAAAGTTAAAATAGTTAAAAATATGTGATCTCATGACAGTACACCAATTCCTTTTTTTGTTGTGTTTGCTCTTAGTTGCTTTAAATATTTTTTTGTTGAATTGATATGAAACTCGTCAAGCAAAAACAACGCTACAGCAACAATGTTTTATTTTTTTATTGCAATGATCTGTCATGAAAATAAAGTATCTTCTCCAGAAATTGTAGTTTCAAATCGAACTTCAAAATCAGGTGTATTAAATCAAAATCAGCAAAATAGGCCCGATCACGAAAACCAACCTACTAAAATTAAGGAAAAGGCACCACCACCAATCAATATTATTTGTACTATTCAATCAATAATCCATTAACACCTAAAAAATAACTACATACCTGTAAAAAACTTTCAAACTGCAATTATAAGGTGATAATAAGTAAAGAACATAAATAAAACAAAAATTTCAAAGAAAAACTAATCGGCGTCTCTAATCGTGGTTTTTTGAAATGATGGATTGGGATGAAATTTTTAACTCTAAATTGAGTGATATTAATGCTTTACACATACATTTGCCAAAGGTTTTGGTGATAACTTGGATTGTCTTAATTATTTCCTACAACTACGCCGGGAATTTGATAAGGAACAATACCGAGCATATAGAAACTATATTTCACGGCTGGAAGGTAATTTAATTTTAAATCCAAAACTATAGTTTGGCCTTTTGTTGATGTCAAAATTAAATGTTCCGGTTATGCTGCGGACATTATGTGAATTATTTGTTATATTGCAAATACAATGATAATGCTATTAACGTTTCCTTAGGACCTCGTATTTCGCATCATCAAAATTTAATTGGAATCCCTTATATTTCAGAAAAAGAAGTCAGCCTTGGTATATCCATGATGAAATCGGGATGTAGTGATACCATATACCAGCAAAAATACTTAAAGACCTTAATAGCTCGCTATCATCACCACTATCTCTGATTTTTAATGCGTATCTGAAGAGTGGTGTATTTCCGTTGATATGGAAGAAGTCATTTATAATTCCCATTTTTAAATTCGGAAAACGGAGTAACATTAAAAATTATCGAGGCAGATCAATATTGTCATCGATTCCAAAATTATTTGAGCTTATTATTTCTGATTATTTGTATTTTAATGTTATATCTTCATTAGCACTTCAACAACATGGATTCGTCTCGTCAGGCATCGTTCTAACACTACCAATCTTTTAAGTCTAACATCTAAAGTATTAAGCGCCGTTGATTCCAAATGTCAACTGGATGTCGTTTTCACAGATTTTGCACTTTGAGCTACTTCTTGATAAACTGGATAAATTTGGAGTGAGTAAATTGTTTTTGGAGTGGATTGGATCGTATCTGCGAATTTAAAGCAACAATTGGGGGAATACCGCCGGGCTAGTTGGTTTGTTGGGCGTCAATGTTTGCAAGCACTTTAGCAACTAATCTAAGCCTGAATCTAATGCGACGTATTGATTAACTGGCCTCAAAGTATTATGGGTGGTGTCAGAGAGAGTTAGGAAGCAAGTAGTTCAAATTAACAAGTTTCGACCGCTGTAAAATTGCTAATTTGCTTATAAGACGTAGATGTGCTGCTTCAACACGCATGGCTGATTTGCTAAACAATTCTATTGACTGACCGAAACTACTTGCAAATATTGATATTTATGTGCACTGTAAACTTGCTCGGGTCAGGAATTTTATATATTAGCCAACATATAAATCTAACTATGCATATAATGCTCCGATCCCATCTATTTGTCGATAATTTAACCATAATTTTGATGTGTTTGATTTAATTATTTCAAAATGTATTTTAATAAAATAAATCAAAGCTAAATTGTAAAACTGTAAATAAAATTGTAATCAAAAAAGGATTTTCATCCCGTTGATGATAAAAATAAATAACCGTCTGCTGGCTTTCCATAATGAATGTCGAAAGCGTAGCAATATCCACCCGGACTGCTTATATGATCCCATTTGATACACCCGAATCTAACACTAACTTTCCGCTGAGATTCGCCAGTTGAGAGATTGTTGTGAAAAAATCCACTGGGAAAACTTTTCCTAAGCATATTTATAAGCGGCCTTACTTTGAACATCCGATGTTTTGAATTCCAATTCCATCATTGTTGGCCAAATGAAAATATTTTCTCGATTTCAAGGTAACGACCTCTTAATCGAACGACAAATAATCGAGAAACAAAATTTTTTTAAATCCGTTAGATTCGAAGAATTTACTATATAAGGTGGTGTACTCAAACGAGTACGCCGGGCGGTAATGGGTTAATGAAATCGGTGACTACAAAAGAATACAGAGTTAGAGCACTGAACAATGGTACTAATAATATATGGAAAATCAATATCAGCAAAGCTGACAGATGAAGGCAAGGAATGGTACACATACGAGTATGTATAAAAATGATCGACCGGATGGTCTGAACCATTGGTGTCGAAAGATTTTTAAGAGTTTAAAACAATAATTGGGGGAATACCGTCGGGCTAGTTGGTTTGTTGGACGTCAATGTTTGCAAGCACTTTAGCACCTACTCTAAGCCTGAATCTTATGCGAAGCATCGATTACCTGGCCTCCGAAATATTATGGGTGGTGTCAAAAAGAGTTAGGTAGGTTTGAAATCGGGGCAATTATAAGAAATAAATTATTTACTTTTTGATTTTTAGAAAAACTTTACAAAAGTAATCTATACCCTGAAAATGTTTCGATGTTTTGTCGACCAATAACAGATATAATGGGAGAAATGTGAACGTAAATTGAGTTTCGATGTTTATTAATGAAGTATTGGCGTTGCCAACAGACAATACTATTTTATGTAACCATGCTTTTGCATGAAAAAATGCAGATAATAATGTTTATGGGTCATTGATAGAGCATCGTACTTGCGCTTAGGAAATTCTGATTTTGGAGTTGTATTAAACGATTATTTTGAATAACCTTGAAATTTTTTATTTTTTATTTGAAGAGGCTTAAAATTAGGCTCCGGGAATTTCAGTCAAAAAGAGAAAGGAATTTCAGTCAAAAATTAAAAGGCAACTCATTCGAAATAGTTTTGACTGAAATGCCTTTCCAGAAGGAAGTTCAATCAAAAAACTAAAAAGGCATTCAAGTCAAAACTTTTTTGACTGAAATTCCTTTTGCATTTGTGACTGAAATACTTTTTGAAAAGGTAATTCAGTCAAACAATTAAAAAGGAATTTCAGGCAAAATTGTTCTTGGGGAATTCAGTCAAAAAACAAAAGACATTTTAGTCATAAAATTTTCCATACAAATATTATGACTAAAACTCTTTTTAAAACGGAACTTCAGTCCACAAAAAAGGTTTTTCGGTCAGAAAACAGTTTGACTGAAATGCCCTGTGTGCATTTCGACTGAATAACCTTCTTGAAAGATGTTTTAGTCACAAATTTTTGTGCTGAAATACCTTTTGTTTGGTTTATTTTATTAGTCGCATCGTAAACAATTGATCGTGTTACAATTTAGCGTGAATAGTTCATCGTGGATACAATTGATCGTATGAATCATTCATCGTGGATGGATACAATTAATCGTAAGGACCATTAATCGTATGGACAATTGATCGTATGGACAATTGATCGTGGATCAATTGAAAAAGTCCACTAAAAACAGCTATTTCACCAAACGGGTTATTCTAACGAACTGAAATTAAGGCGAATTTTATTTTTTTAAATTGTATTATCATAATTATTAGCTTTGAAAATGACAGACTCGTGGGGACTTCATTTCAGGAGATAATCAATATGAAAAGGTGAATGAGTTCAAATATCTAGGATCACTGATCACTGAGCAAAACTCCGTTTCTGTGGACCTTTCATCGAGGATCGCAGCAGGCTACCGAGCATTTTACACCAATATCAAAATTTTCAAGTCTCCTCATATATCGCGCAAAATAAAATTGGACATTTTTAAGGCGCTGATAAGACCAGTTATCACCTTTGGTTGCGAGTCTTGGACACTGACAGCTCAAAACATCCAGAAAGTCGCTGTAACTGAGCGTAAGATCATAAGAAGAACTCTCGGGCCCATTAAAGAAGGAGCCACGTACAGAATGCGAATGAATCACGAGATCAGAAATGATCTCGATAAAGTTGACATCATTGGATTCATAAAATCGTCAAGGCTAAGATGGCTTGGGCACGTACTGCAAATCCCTGCATGGGATGTAGGGCCAGCGGAAGAAGAAGAAGAAGATTTTAAAATACAATATTTTATATATTTTATATTATATATAATATATTTTATTTAATATGGAAAAACCATTTCACTAAATATTCATAATTTCACTATAAAATAATCAAAATAATTATTTCGGAAAATAATTTATACGGTAAGAATTCAAAAAACAAGATTGAACGGCAAAACAAGATTTTGCCTTGCAGCCAAATATCCCGATCCCCTAAAAATGGCAATAAAATTGAGTTTTTTTCATTTATGTATTTTAAGGGGGCACCTCCTCCAAACAACTGGTAATTTTTTACAAAAAATTAAGAGCATTTATTAGAATGAAACAAATTGCATAATAATATTGAGTGGAGAAAAACAAAATGGCGGCGCTAGAGGTGCTCGAACTTGGCTACTAGAGTTTGCGCCGTGAAACGCCCTGGTCCTTGTACTTAACTAAAATCAACGAAACAAATTTTTTTCATTAAAATAATTCATTCCGCTGCATGAACCTAAATGTAGTAAAAAAAATAAAATTGAAAATTTGAGGTCAAAAAGTAAAAAAAAAACACGTTTTTTTTATAAACAATTCGTTAAAACCAATATTTATTTAAACAACTTATACGAAATTTTAGGTTTGTGCAAAGGCCGATAAGCTAAAGAATATATGCACAAAATTTCAAGTTGATTGGTCAATTACTTTTTGAGTTACATTCCACATCGCACAAAACAACATGTTTCAAGAAAAACTCGATTGAAGTTTTCGTTCTTGAAGAGAACACATTACTTCGCATCACTTCGGTGACTTCCTAAGGACCTTTAGGACTTTCTATTGGGCTTGAAATTTTGGAAATATTTCAGATACTAAATGAATTTTTAAAGCAAAAAAAAAATGAATCACATTAAAATAAGTAAAGATCCGCGAAGGACCCTTACAAACAATATTAATATGATTATTTATTAATATCAACAAATATTTTCGTTAAAAAATTTATTCCCCATCAATTCTTTCATAAAACAGATATGGAAGAACAAACGTCAAAACTGCTTTAATTGGGAATAATTTTATCAAAATCAATTTTTCCCCTGATACCAGAATACACTTTGGGGAAAAGGGAATAATACTGCAACACAATTTAAAATATCTATTCCCCAGGAATTACCAGAATAGGGCCACTGGAGGAGGTTCCCCCATTAAACAAAATATTTTTTCTGTATTGCTTTTCACCGTAATTTCTAGATTTTTTTCGGAATTTTTTTTCTGAATTTTTTCTTTTCAACTACATATTCTGGATTTTAAAATTTCTGGATTTTTTTCCAGGCAAATGTAGTGATCCCATTAATTAATTACTTATAATAAAAAAAAATAAATAAATAAATTTGTTTTTTCGACAAAATTTGATCACATGAATATGCTACATGCACAGGATGATCCATTCGGCTTTTCAACATTCGGCCTTTCGATACATTCGGCCATTCGACATTCGGCCTTTCGGCATTCAGCCTTCGGATCCATTCAGCCTTCCAACATCGAACGATCAGTCACTAAACTAAAAGAAATTCCAATGAAAAATGTTTTGACTTGATTGCCTTTTTTGTTTTTTGATTGAACTTCCTTCTGAAAAGGTATAAATGTCTTCTATTTTGACTGAGTTGCTTTTTAATTTTTGACTAAAACTCCTTTATGTTTTTGACTGAAATGCTTTTGACTGGGGCGCCAAAGCCAATATATAGGTCTACAAAGGCATTTCAGTCAAAAAAACTAACCAAAAAAAAGGTATTCCAGTCCAAAAATTTGTGACTAAAATTCTTTTCAAGAAGGTCGTTCAGTCCAAAAACACAAAGGGTATTTCAGTCAAACTGTTTTCTAACCGAAATACTTTTTTTTTTACTGAAGTTCGTTTTTAAAAGGAGTTTTAGTCATAATATTTGTATGGGAAATTTTATGACTAAAATGCCTTTTGTTTTTTGACTGAATTGTTTTTGACTGAATTCCCCAAGAACAATTTTGCCTGAAATTCCTTTTTAATTGTTTGACTGAATTACCTTTTCAAAAGGTATTTCAGTCACAAATGCAAAAGGAATTTCAGTCAAAAAAATTTGACTTGAATGCCTTTTTAGTTTTTTGATTGAACTTCTAAAATTATTTTGACTGAGCTGCCTTTTAATTTTTGACTGAAACTCCTTTCCGTTTTTGACTGAAATGCTTTTGACTAGAGCGCCGGAGCTAACATATAGGGCTACGAAGGCATTTCAGTCAAAAAAAACTAACCAAACAAAAGGTATTTTAGTCCAAAAATTTGTGACTAAAATTTTTTTCAAGAAGGTTGTTCAGTCCAAAAACACAAAGGGCATTTCAGTCAAACTGTTTTCTGACCGAAATACCTTTTTTTTTGACTGAAGTTCGTTTTTAAAAGGAGTTTTAGTCATAATATTTGTATGGGAAATTTTATGACTGAAATGCCTTTTATTTTTTGACTGAAATGTTTTTGACTAGAATTCCCGGAGCCTTAAAATTATAACACATTTTCAAAAATCTGAACAATTTTGCTTATTGCATTAGGTTGCTTGACTTTGAGTTACAATACGTGAAACATTTTCTAACATTTTCTAATTTTCATTTTGAGTTGCCAGATTATCTGAGTTTTATCGAAATTTTTCATGTTTTGGGCTTGTTTTTACTTTTAGGCGGCGATGTTGAATTGTAGATCTTGGCTTGACTTTCACTTTCGAGATTTTCGAATTTTAGAGTTCTGTTGCTTGCTTGACGTTACACATTCATAGTCCGGGAGTCCACCATTACTCAGAATCGAAGGTTTCTTCAGTCGTGTGTCGTTAAAAAAATTGTTTTAACTTTATTAAATTGAAAGTTAAGTAATCTAAAAACCATACTTTAATTTAAAGCATTTTAATCTTTAACTGAGCAGTTTTTATGATCGTTTGGTAGCAGAAGAACGTCACTTACAATGAAAGGTAACTCTTTCAAATTGCTTCGAAATGATAGTTGAATTTTCCAATGATTTTCTATATTTCAAATATATTGCTATCTCAAAACACGATGGTATAATTCAGATTTACATTGGCAACAATTTCCACTGTTCTTTCATTGACTGTGTCGATTTTTCTCAAATTGTACAATCGACAGATCCATTTTCCTAAATAAATGCTCTTCTTGGAAAACCTTCACAAGCCGTGTAAAAATTCGTTTTTTACCTTTCCGGTAAAACAATGAGTTATAGGGTCAGCCTTTTAAAACGTGAATCCTAGAATGCGTCCTAGAAGCGTGAACTTCTTTGGATTGCTTAAACCACAGATATTGAAAATATCAATTTGTATAAAATAATATTTAAGTCCAGCGTGAAAACTGCTACTTTACTCCAGTCCGGCAACTTTTGGCCCCCACCTAAAAAGCGGCCTGGCAACTTTTGGCACCCATCCAAAATGTCTGGCAATGAAGCTGTAGCTCTTGGAATGACTCACACAAGTATTAAAAGAAAGGTAGCCTGTATGATGTAACAAAAAATTTGCATATATTTTTAAATTTTTGATTTACTGAATTAATCCTTTCAGTATCCAAGTTTTACGAAAGATTTTTGGAAATATTAATGATACTACCAGACAGTATAAAATAAGATTGAAGAATTCCAGGGTGCTACCGGACTTTAATAGTAAATGGTAGATTTTTAACGGCAACGATGAAAGGTGACTCTTGGGATTGCTTCTTGGTTTCAGAGATACTTCAGTGTGCAAAAACTATGTATATCATGCATAATATCTGACGAACGTTTGGAACAAAAGATCATAAAAGGTGTTATAATATGGCCTGGCGAAAGTTAACCATAAACAAGTTTAACGCACTTAAAGCAGAACTTTTTGTCTTGGGTAGTATCAGTGTGGAATACTATTTAGTGCTTATGTACGTATGGATCTACATAATGTGTTTTATGGTTTCAAAACTAAATGACATTTTTAGTTCCGAAGTTCTTTCAGTAGTTTTCGAGGGAAAAACATTAATGATTTTTTTTTAAATTCTTGTCTCTCAGCTTTTTTACACAAATTTTGATTGGTTAATGTTAAAGTAGGTTAATCCGGCATTGGAGTTCTTGTTTCTCTCGTTATATGAATATTACTAACACTACGCAGGTATTTGTTCATATTTAGGTTTTTACAAAAATTGTATCAAGTCGCAATCTTACCGCACAGAAAACGGCATGTAAAATCTTACTACGTAGATTTTAAGATTACCTTATGACCTGCATAATTCCGGATATACAAGTACCATCGAATATTGCAAAAAAGTGTAACCAGGATTATCTCGAACTTAACTTTATTTTCCATTTTTTAAACAAATTTTTAATTACAAAATAAAGGCAAAATAAATTATGCTACATGAAGACTAATTCGGCGAACAAAACGTGAACATAGTGAACTTAAGCTAAAAAAAAATTAATCCGAGTTCCAGACATTTGAACTTTGATCAATTTTGGGAAAAATGTATGTAGGTGTTCCTTTAATTTTGAAGAGGAGTTTATATAAAATAAAGACAAAATTAAAAGAAGAAAAGACGTAGAAAGTCATACATAAATATGTATATAGAAACAATATAGCCGTGTGACTGTAAGATATTAAATATTCATAGGAAAAAGAAGCGATGTAAAAATTTTAAGAACTTGTAATATCATAACAATTAATAAAATAAAATGTTTAATCTGTTTACCATTTAAGTTGATTGAAAATAAAGGATTGTTTTTTAGAGGAACATACGAATGTAACTAACTAATATATTTGGATAACTGATTTATGGGGTGATCTTAAATGAACTTCAACTTTATTTTTCTCAAACAAACCTATCTTGGAAATTGGAAAGTAAGCAAAACAAGTAAAAGGCTGGTAAAAAAATGATTCAGACCAAAGCTGTTTATTTTTGCGTAAAATAACCCGATGAACTTGAGCTTGATATATAATTTCAAACTCATCAAAAATAAGCTAGATATGTGTCGCCTTCACCTGCAAGACCAAACAACTTTCTCTTCGGACATTTATTTTTATTTAGTCTTTAGTACTTTAATTCGGTTTTTCGAATTATGCACAGAAAAAAAATAATACGATAATATATAGTATCGAAAAGAGTTCAGACAGTCGCCAGATTAACAAATAGGTTGATTGATGATAATTAACTATAAGTTACAAACAAATATATTTTATACAAATATGTTTATTTTCAATATCAATACTAAATTTTTATTATCACTTCTCATCTTTATAGGATGCAAACTATTTGAACGTAGATAATTTTTCAAAATTCTTAGAATTGCAGACGCAAAGCTCAACAATGTATCTAAATCATTAATTTTTTTTTCTAAAATGAATTTTGCAAAATAAACATCGAGTTACTCAAATGTGCGATCGAGATAACTCAAAATTATTGTTTGATAATCCAATTTTTTAACTTTTAAATTTTGGGCAAATTTCTTTGCTGCTCTCTGTAATTTTCAAATTTGTTCCCTACTTAAAAACTCATAGGAGTATAAATTAACTCATTCCGATTATTTTTCCAAATAGGTTAGAACTTTTACATGCACCTTGAGTTAAAATTGTAACTTAAAACGAGTAGCGTTAACGAACTTGTAAAATACATAAAAATTTGATGCAAATATGTACACCCTTCAGTAGTCCCAAAACGGAACTAAAATTAAGCATATTTCTCAAATACAGATTTATATGAGTCTTGATAAGCTTTCAAATCTACTTTGTGTATGAAACGTTCACAGTATAATGCATTAAAAAATGTAACATCATAAAACTTTAATACACGAAGAGATAAAAATATCTACAAAAAAAAGTTAACGGGGAAATAAAAGAAAATACAAATATGATTTTTTTTTTAAATTTAATAATTTTTCATTTTCATCATTCACTTTTTCATCATACCGAATTACCGTCTTACTAACGTAATTCCGTTTTTATTTAACTTTCATTCATTTTGTATATCATCCACAAGTTTCCATCAGTTTTTATTTTTATTAAATATGAAAGAATTTTCTTTTTTGCGATTGAATCTATATGGAAATACTAAAGAAAATACTAAAAACAAATATGGATTATTGGAAAATTCCATTGAATTATGTACTACCGCAATCAAATTTTCCCAAAACGCAATCTAAATTCTATAATGTATGAAACACTCAACATTACTTGCTACGTTGGTAAATACGTATACAAATGAAACTGGGAATTAGATAATACCGGTAAAAGTCAAATATGACGGTGTTTTTCGTCTTTTATTATTAAATAAGGAAAAAGAAGGATGGAATTAAAGCGCGGAAAATTTTTTGGGGTATAAATTTAATAAAAATTTGGATTAAGAATGGATTAAATCGAAATAAACACGAGTCATAATTCTATACTCGTATTTTTGACCTTACCTTGTGTGTGAATAATGTTTATTTACAATATTAAATCGATATATACCAGCAACCTGGTAATTGAGTCAATGTTGAAAAATTCAATATAAATTAAAAATAAATTATCCGGTATTTTTGTTTGTTTTTATATTTAAGTTTTGGTGATTTATAGTGTGTTCACACTTTGGAATATGAAAAGAATATGTGTGGTCATTATACAAAAATTATCCGATGGCCCAACCGAAAGAAATTCATCAGCAAAATTTTCTTGTAATATTAGCGGAAACTAATAAGATGAGCTAAATATTAACAGAATTGAAAATATGTGTACCATACAAATATTGTCGGCTGCAGCAGAAAATATTTAATAGGCTACTAATATGTTCGGGTAAAGCGTCAATTTTTTGAGTATGCGTGCCATAAAATATTTGTTTAGTACAAAATTATACCGCAAGACACAATCCACAGACAATTTGTAATTTAAAAAAAACCTCCCATGGAAAGTACAAATATTTGAAGGTTAATTTTTAGCCAGTTTAAAGACCAGTTTAGCCAGTTTTAGATTAGATAATCTAAATTATTTACATATTGAAGACCTGTTCAATTTCACATGGCGGTAACGATGATAGATAGATTTAAATTATAAATTCAAATTACTGGAAGTGGTAGGGTAATTCCAAATGACTTGCTGTAAAATATGTTAATACATACTACGAATCAGTACAGCTTTTATCCATCCACAATTAACTTCAAATGCTGTCATCAATAATTGACACCACACAAATATTACCAATGATTAGAGGTACCAGAAAGCTGATTAAATAAGTCTGAAAAAAGTATTTTATCAATGGCGATTTTGCATGTGGTGGGCGCATGGTAATTATACCACAATGCATAAATGGTAAATGCTTCAAAAAATTGTGATTCAAAAATGTTTCGCCGATTTCAAAAATCAGTTGCTATTTAACTGTAAATATATCGTCATTCCCTCTGGTCCTATAGAACATTTTTTTCAAAAATGGGTCAACTATTGGTTCTGGTATTTTGACCATGCTCTCTCAGAATGTTTGATCAAAATTGGCGTATCTCTTACAGGGCCATGACTTTCGAGTCAAACGGTCGTGTTTGTTTCTGTTTTTTTGTTTTCCTCAAATAATTAATTTAAATTAATTTTATTAAAAAAAAAGTGTTCTGTTGATTAAAATGTGGTGTGTGTGTGTGTGTGTTTGAATTGTTTGGGTGCGTTTAACCTTGAAGGTTGAACTCTGGAAGGCGTACATTGAAATTGTTCTGGACCCGGTTCAGTTCTTCAATTGGGGCGTGGCGGACATAGCCTGGAAGTGCACCTGATTGAAAGTATTTGCAATAGTTCCGGATCAGGTCCGATGGCGGGTGCTCATAGCTTTGAAAATTTACTGATGGAAAAAATGACATTCGGTCTATCACATTGCCTTGAAATTTTCGATGAATCGGTTGCATTCAGAAAACATCAGGATTATTTTACTCAACATGTTGTCAACAGTTGACGGACCTGAAAGTGCCCATTGAATAAGATTCACATAATGCAAAATGGTCCTTGGTAGACATGTGTGGGGTGCGATTATTCTCCCGTATTACGAATTGCGATTTTCGAGAGCTCGAAATATGCTGACAAATTCTTTAAAAAGAATCTTAATCATTACGAGTTGTCGGTCGTACTTCACATTGTACAAGTAAACAACAACAATGGAATCTCAATTGCGAAATGTTAACTTAGGTATAAACAAGGTTGGCCGCAATTTGCAAGTTCTTTGCGATCGTATCTAGTACAAATTTCGATACCTTCGATCAGTTTTAGTACATTGCTGGCAAATAAGAATTACGTTTTTGAGTTTTAGTGATTGTGTACATTTTACATTACATATAACATAAATAATTAGCTTGTGTTAAAAAACTCAACTGCGTAGAATTTTCACATAAAATAGTAAATAGTTATAAATTAAAACAAACTATGTAAATTTACAATAAATAATTATGTGAAGGTTATATTTCGTGTGATAATAAAATATTGGTGTACAAGAAAAGTGGTGTATACCAGCGAATTAAAATATATCCGAACCAGTTGAATCTTGGAATTCTTAGTAGTGCTATTGGTGAAAGCCTAAATAATCCACCTAATTTAGTGCTGGCTTGAGATTATATCAGTGTTAAATGAAAGATGAAATAGGCGAATACAGGGAAGGTAAAAAATTGACCCTCTAGTTAATGGAACGCTACCGGGTTTGTGACGTGATTTTGCAGGACAAGAATTATGAGAATATGATTGAAATCAACCAGATGGTTGGTAGTAGCGGTTAATGGAAACTTAGAGATAACCTTGGGTGAATTGCTTAATTGGATTATGATTAAACAGCATCTGAAACAGCACGAGTTTTCCGGAAATAAGAACCTTGAACCTGAAGCAGTAGGCGAATGCGGAATTGTGGAACTTGGTTTGCTGAGATATTCATTTATACTTTGTTTCAGAGTTCAAATTTAAATAACTTTTTACTCGGTTTATGACTTAAAAATATCTGATTAAATTTGATCTCAATTGTCAGAGATATTAATATTTATGATCAATTCTGCGTCATTTTAATGTTATGCTGGCCTACCTACGATACAAATTAATAATCCGTGCAGGTTATTATTTTAAGGCTTGTCAAATTTAGTGATTAATTTGCTGTCTTGACATTTTAGATGCCTAATTTAATTTATTTTTAGGGAGTAATGGGCTGAATTTTAAATTAATAATTAATTTTGAAATAAATTAGGATTTAAGTCTCATAGAATAGGAAACGAACCAGCTGGTAATTAAATATGATGCCGTAATAAAATAATCGATAAAATTGTTTTAGATTAGAAACACGTACGAAACATGACCGAATTTCCGGAAACATTAAGCATCCAACGGATGCAGGTAATTTAGCGATTGGGTGCTTTATTTTTGCCTTCTGTTGATTTACAGGCACTTCAATTCATACTTCAGATACAGAACTAATCAATGTCTTATCATTTTGCTTGTGGTCACTGGGGGCATTAATTGTAATTTCATCACAGGAAAGCGACCATCCAAACTTCAATAATTTTAGTGGCAGGTTCGTGGAAATGCTTTATTTATAATAGTAAATTGCACTAAACTGTACTTTCAAGTTGCGACAGCGACCAGTATGGCGGAAATCATTTGAATAAGTAGCTGAATCTAATTAGATTTATTATGTTAGGTCGTCTCTGAGCTACTGTTTTATAACTCTTAAGTGGAATTTAAATTAATAATAATTACGATTTTCAGAAGAGACCAGAAATCGAACCCAGCAAACTAATAAATGTTATTTCAGAATGCAGTTGTTACTAAAAAATTAAACTTAGATAGTTAGTTAATAATTAGATTTAGACAGCGTTTAATCGTATTTCAACAGTAAAGGTCCGGAGATGGGTTCTGGAAGCTGAAACAGCCAAGGGAAACAGACACTAATATTAACATTAAGGTTGTTTGTAGCACTTAAAAATTAATTCGTAACAGGTTTATAGAAATTAAATTAAATTTAAACTTAGTTGGTTGAGAGTTTGATTAGTTATTTAAAAATCAGCAATCAATTAAAAACGGCCGGGGGAAGTAAGGCGATGGGAAATATATAAGGGGTAATTGATAACTAATTATTATTGACTTTAGCATGCCAAAGATAGAAAGTAGTTTTTAGATGAGATGTAGTAAAGTAATTATTAGAAAAAAATGTAACTACTAACAATTGACCGCCAAGGTGTTTGTAACCGGGTCGTTCTCAATCCTATCCAATCCTTCCAAATAAATGTAAAAAAGGGTGTACGGTGCTCCCAGCATCAACAATTCTTAGAATTACCAGGAGATCCTGCTAAATGGTTGGTCGTACATTCAAAATCAATGAATCAAAAAAATTGGCGTATCTCTTACATTTACGAAAATATTTTTTTTCTATAGTCCTATACACCACAAAACCTTATTTTTTTTAGCGTTTTAATTCTATTCTGTCCTACGTGTTGTTCCTATATTTTTAATTAAATCGAGAATAAACATAATTTAAATAAACTTTATTTAAGATTGCGATGTCAACAATGCATTACCGTGCATCTACAAATTGTTATCATAATCGTTTGATTAATTTATCGATGAGAAAATTACATATGTAGTGTTTGCTAGTTTTTAATTTAAATTTGTAATAATAAGTAGAATAATTTAAAAAAAAAATACTGCATCAACAACCTAATTAATTTGAATTTCGCGGATATCAAATTATTTAAATATTGATCGAAATATTTCTAATAATATTGGTAACCAATATGTAATAAGGTTTAGATGAATTATTCGTGTATATCAAACGTTAAGATTTAATTTAGTAATTTTTATTGTACACAATTGAAATTTGAATAAATTTTCAATCGTTTTTTTGGGTTGGGGTCTAAATCTTACTTTACAAAATCTTATTTTTCAAAATCTTACTTTTTCCAAAAATCTTACTTTTTGAAAATCTAACTTTTCAAAATCTTAGTTTTGACAATGCCATTTTTAAAAATTCGGGCGCTCTCTTTTGAAAATCAAGATTTTAAATCTGATATGAGTGAAACATGCCAAAAATAACAAAAAATATAATAATATTGAAATGAATTACATATAAGCAATTTCATAAAGGGAAATCCCCTAAATATATATAATTTCAATGTCGTGGATTCCCGGGAAAATCATTTTTAATTCTTGTATGTAATTTACCGGGCGCGCGGATAGTAGGGAAATCCCCTGCCTATATAAAATTTAAATGTCGAGGATTCCCAAGATGAAAACATTTTTACTTCTTGCATATTGTAATACTTACGCCTTTAAAAATGTTATTCCCAGAGGCTTAATTTAAAGGATGTTTGTTCCATTTTGGACAGATAATTTGGCGAAAGGTTCAGGCGCAAGGTTTTGTTACTAAATATGGGAACGACGAACATTTTTCTTTACAAATACGAATGCTAAAAAGGTTAATTTTTCAAAAAAAAAAGTTCTTTTGACTGCGAAAGTAAGATTTTAAAAAAAGATATGAAGAATCATGATTTCAAGAAAGTAAGATTCATCAAAAGGTAAGATTTTGATAAAAATAAGATTTTAAGAATTAAGATTTCGATCCGTTCCCGTATATTACACATGCGACCAAATACCCTATATGGGGAATTTTTTTTCACCTGCTTTTACCCATTCGGAAAATTCCCTTAGTAGCGAAAAAATTCTATTATTCCATTTATTTTTATGAATTTTGACAGATATTCACATATGTGAAAAATAAATGTGAAATTCGAGAAAGGGCCCCTCCCTGTAGCCCTATTCTCGAATTCCACATACGGACATCTGCCAAAATACTTAAAAACGTTCGGAAATTGGAATTCATATATTCTTGAATTCCCTACTTAGGAAATATTTCCGAATGGGTATAAGCAGGTGGAAAAATTCCTCATAAATGTCAATATTTTCACAAAATTTTTTAAAAGAATTTCTAAAAATTGGACGGACATGACGCAAATAACTCATCGCAAAAATATTTTTAATAAAAGTAAAAATTGCTGTATTGCATAAAGTAAAAGAAAACATGTTTTACCTGTAACAAAACAAATTTTAGGCCAACGTTAAAACAAAACCAATAAAGCATAACATATAGAAAAAATAAATAAAATTATTGCTCTTGCTTTGGACAATTCTTAAACACCTAAAACAACTTATACCAAACATTTTACCAAAGCAATATAACTAATCATGATCAAAGCTAACAAAATTTTTTAAATTTTGTAGTTTGCTAACAAACAATTATGAAAAATAAATTCCACGCAATACGAAATTTGATACAATTTCAGAGTGGTGAATAAAAAATTCCGAATGATTCAAGAATATGGTATTTGGTGGCATGTGGAATATACATAGGAAATTATTAAGGGAATTTTGACAGTTGTCCACATACACTTCAAGCGGTCACTAATAGTAAAAAAGGAGTTAGTAATGAGACGTAATCGGTTAGTAATGAAATCATTACTAATCCGTGGAGGCAGTTGTTAATTATGCAGTGCCTAATAAGTGTTAATATTTTGCCAAAATAAACGATAATATTATAGAGATAGGTTTTTATTTATTTATGTTATAATGCTGCTTGTTTTATTAAATGCCTCTGATTGTGAATAAAGTGGTATATAAACCTCGGCGAAAAGTACCATGCCCGTCTCGAAAACCAGTTCACCTCGAGGCTACGCCTCTCAGTAAACTAAAGTTCTCTCGACAGGAATTGAATACTTTCCGCCCCAGTGTGTAATCTATTATTATTTATTTGGTATATCGGCGAAACTCGCCGTATTCGTAGGTCCAAAAACAATATTTTTCAGGAGGTATTGAAAACTATCTCTCTACTACTTATTGTTACAGGCAAATTTACTTTCCAAGTTTTTCCACTTAACCCTTTCAAACGCCATTTAAAATTGACTTTCTTCCAAAAATAAAATACGTAGCACAATTATGCACTGCTATTATATGGGATTGCTCATAAAACTGTAGTGTGAACATAAATACATAAGAGAACGATGAGAGAACATAAATGCACAAGAGAAATGAGACAAAAATTAGAAATTACGGTTGGTCGAAGCGATGAAAGTTGATGTACAATATATTGTACAAGGCGTTTGAGAGGGTTAACATTACTTTTTATGATATTTTAGAAACGGCAATCGAATCAAAATTTTCTCTTCTTTCGTTCGATATGAAAAACGTATTTACGTATTCTGCGAGTTTCGCCGAACATATGTGTTTTACTAAAAATTGGTTTTGTTTTTCGTAAATTTAGTTTTTTGTATTTAACTTTTTTTCATTTTGGCCCGACGAACACTGCCAAAGCAACCTAGGTCAAACAAAGCCATACTAGTAGCCTAAAAAACGAAGCTTTTATAAGGGAATTAGAAGCAAGGAAAAAAACAAGCTTACCTTACTAAACACACAAAACATATCGTCAGCGAGAAAGGCAAAGTGTGTAAATCCATTTTTTCAATTTTTTGTTTTTCTATCAAACGAAAGAGGAGGAAATTGTGAACCGATTGCCGTTTCTAAAATATCAAAAAAAGTAATGTTAAGGGAAAAACTTGGAAAGTAAATTAGTGTTTGCATATAGACAACACGGAGAGTGAGATAGTTTTCATTGTCTCCTGAAAAAAAATTTGTTTGGACTTACACATTATTCTGCATTTCTTGCTGACGATACGGGAAATCACTTTTTTTCTTAAGTCAAATTTTTAAATGAAAACGCTACGAATTCTTAAATAAGATCTCAGAGATATTTTCAGAAATGTTTGAATTTCAACATATATGACCATCATTTAAAAAAATCATTTTCATTTTATTGTATTAATTTAGTTGAACCAAAATTAATACAAATCGCGTGGTCACTAAATCAATACGTATTATATACATTTATTTATTTATTTATTTATTTAGAAAAAAAAGGATAAAGCATAGCTTTTCTATCCATACAATATAATTTTAAAAATATACATATATATGTTACAAAAATTTAAAAAAAAATAAAACAAAATTAAAATTTATTTTGAATAAAATTAAATACTAATTTTTTGAATTTTGCAAAAGGCTTCACTCTTCTAATCTCAATCGGAACCTCATTCCAAATAGTAAATGTATTAAACAAAGGTGAATTATTGTAAATATTTGTACGGTTAACAGGCAGTATTATTCTGCCATTTCGACTGGAACCAATTTTAATTTTATCATATAAATATGAAGGTACCCGATTATTAATGACTTTATATAAAAGCAATAATGCTCTGTAATAAAAGAATTGAACCATAGTGCAACCGAAAAATTCTTTAAAATTAGCTGATACGTGATCAAATCTTCTGAGCCCATTAACGTATCTCACGATGTTGTTCAAAGTAACTTGCAGCAAACCACTTGAGGCAGAATCACAACTTAAAAAAAGAAATTCGCAATAAACTACGTGGGGAATTACTAATGATCGTGCTAACAAAGTTCGAACATTTTTAGGGCAAATATTTTTGTGGAGCTTCAAACCATACAAAGTGGAATTGATCTTGCCACAAACATTAACAACTTGTGAATCCCATGTGAATCTGTTGTTTATACAAATTCCTAGATTGTTAACATGATTCTTAAAATTAATTTTCACACTATTGATAAAAATTTCAGGAATCACTGGGAAGTGCTTTTTAGAAATGAAAATTGCTTGTGTTTTTGCAATATTTAGTGAGATTCCATTAGAATTGGACCAATCTAGTATGTATGATAGATCCAGATTGATTTTATTGAAGGTTTCCAAAATATTTTCACTAGTACCACCCAGATAGATTTGACAATCATCAGCATACAAATGGTATTTGGAATATTTTATTACGTGAGGTAAGTCATTTATAAAAAGAGAAAATAGAGTTGGACCGAGTATCGTTCCTTGAAATACACCTGACATTATACGCTCAGGTTCCGATTCTTTTCCATTTATGATGACTTTTTGATATCTGTCTGTTAAATAATTAAACATAAGTTTCAGTGCTGTATTATCAAAATTAAAGAAAAGCATTAACTTCTGTAATAACAAAACATGGTTTAACGAGTCAAATGCTTTTGAGTAATCCAAAAGTATAAGAACAGCAAACGAGTTTATCTTGTCAAGATGACAAGCCAGATCATCGACAACATGAAGAAGGGTCGATGTTGTACTATGGTTATTACGAAATCCGGACTGAAACTGATTTAGATAATTAAATTTAGTTAAATGCTGGTTGATTTGGTCACGAAGAATGATTTCAAAAATTTTTGATAGAATCGAAACTAAACTAATCGGTCTAAGATTATCCAAAGAATCAATGCCCTTCTTTTTTATAATCGGAATCACTATATTCGTTTTCCAAATATCTGGAAATTCGGAACGCATGATACAGTTATTAATCAGGTAGGTCAAAGGTGATATAACATACGGTAAAATATTCTTAAGAAATTTTAAGTTGATTTTGTCGTGACCTGATGAATTCGATATACATGTCAGTGATGGCAGTACAAATTTGGTAAAATTAAACCAAAAATTACCATATGGGAAATTTCAATTTTAAAATTATAGAAAAAACAAAAGAAATTCACAAAATAGTTGAAACGTATGATAATTTTGTGACTAAATAATTTGTTTTCATGTTTTTCTGTAAAAAACTGTAAAAAAATTAAATACTCTACATTTTGAGCTTAAATTAACGAAGCGTCTTAGGACTCGTCGTCATAAACTGGAATGTAAAATTTGTTTTAAGTAGTACAATAAAGAATAAAGGTAAAGAAGCCACGTAAAATTTAGTCAAATAAAAACTAAAATCGTTTTAATTTTGTTTTGTCCAGCATCGCGAAGGAAATTTTACAAATCAGAAATGGGATATAACCATAAACAACGAAGAAGATAGTCATCGAAAAAAAAAAATACAAAAAATAAATGCATTCCTCAAATCTGGATAAAATCATTGAAAACCAAGGCACAAAGCTCAACGCCGAATATTCACTAAGGGATGATCATGTGGATTGTTATATTTTAGCTCCACCGACACAATTACCAAATACTTGGTCACCCGCACCGATACGGCCAGTTATACCAAATACATGGTCACCCGCACCGATACAGCCCAATATGCCACATAACCGAGTATTAAAAAATAGTCATCAGCGTCCAGAGTGGAGCCCATCGCCAATGCCGAATCCAAATCCTCAAGATATTGTGCAAAATGTACATTTCTCCGACATAAATGTTGATGTGCAACAGTCTCAATGATTCGCGTAACGTCACCGTCAACGACAGTGCATAATATGCCATCGCCAGGTCACAATTATCAGACCATACCTGTCAATGTACTGCCAGATACAAGCCCATCACCGACAAATATTTATTAGAGCAGAGTTAATCATAACTACCCTCTAAATAAGGAGCAAATTTGTATTGTTCTGCGAATTAACTGGTATCCCATGATTATGGTCCTCCGCACCGCCCACGAGAGAATGACGGTCATTTGGGACAACAACCAAACTATTATTATACTACGGGTGGGCAACAACACCCACCGCCTGCTGAACGTGTGCATGTTTCTGCGTTGGAAGGTAATACAAACGGTCAATCGCGCGCAAGCTTTAACAGAGGTCAAAGCTAGTTATCCTTTTTAAATGCTGGTGAAGTAGAAAATATCCTTCCTGAATACAATCCAAATAATATGCCGGTTCGAACTTGGATTGAGAAACTGGAAACACTCCTGCTAATCTATAAAATTAGTGATATTGTGCTGCATACAGCCACTGCCAACCTTCGTGGAATAGCTTCGGCGTGGTATCAATCCGTTACTAGCATCAGATATTGGTACGATCTTCGAGAAGGTCTGTTGTCGAAATTTAATAAAGTTTGCAGTTCTTGCGATATTCACCAGTCACTTGCGAGTCGAATTAAAAAACATAATGAATCCTTCGCGGAGTATGTTTACGACTTAAAACTGATTGCTAGTGTAGGTAATTTATCCGAATCAGACGTGATCCAATATACTATTAGAAATATAGGAAATAGGAATATGTTAATACAACTCGCACCATTAGGGATCACAACAATCTTGATAACCAGATGCCTTGTCCCCAAGCATCTCCGACTAGTGGTATGATTCGTCGGCCAGAAAATGCAAATTTGTTTGTATTGCCTGCTAAGTCAAACGGTACAAATAATACTCTCCGTTTTGACAATCTTGTAGCTCGAAACAACCCGTATAATAGTTTCCACGGTGGTACAAGGAACCCTACTAATAATTCACCCGCCGTATGTTATAAGTGTGGTGTTGCCGAATATTTCGCTCGAAATTGTAAGGAAATTGTTTGTAGTTTTTGTCGTGTTGTAGGACATTATGAAATTCATTGTCACAAGAAAAGTATAAAGAAAGTCCATTGAATTGAACAACAAGTGCTCCGTGATGAGTATCATAAAATTATTAAAGTAAATAGTGTCCCGTCTTAGGTTTCATCGATTTGGTTAGTGATAGTTAGTGTGTTTTTTTATTTAGCGTTGTTCTAGTTTGTGATAACATTTTATCGAATTTAGTCAATTTAAAACCGAATATTCTAAATTTTTTTAACTGGTTATGGTAGATCAAAACTTATTCTATATTTAATAAGAAAAATCCATAGAACATTTTTGTTAGATTTCTTGTGCTACCCTAGTTCTTTTTAAACTCTACAATTGGAGAGATTATACAGAACAACCGCGTAACGTAAAAACTAACAAACATATCGAGTGAATTTTTTTTGTTAAATAAAGAAAACATTTAGACCTTATCCAGTTAAAAAAAATGGAAATACTGTTTATTAATTTGACTAAATTCAATAAATTGTTATCGCGAACTCGAACAGGCCTGAATAAAACAACACACCTAATGTCACCATGATATTGGACTTGGCAGACGAATAGGAAATTGAGTTCGAAAAATCAGATCAACTGTGGGATTTTTTGGTGCTACTATTACGATCGATGAGGTCGAGATTGAAGTGAACATTGTGGTGGACCAACCTAATATAGTTTTAACTAAAACTTTTAAAAAATTAACTATTCAGAAAACCGAGACTGCCCCTAGTTCAATTAAGTCAGTCGTGAAGGATGGTCCAGCCTAGAGTAATATGTTAGAATACAATACAATAATTTTATATCCGAATTTTCACATTTCGATGCAAATATAGTGAAACTAGATAATGCAAAATTTGATTCCGATAAGGGGTCCGAAACTAATAAATCCAATGATCGAAAGAGAAGTAATACTACACCGACATTGAACCTGTTCGGAACTGGTGAGGACTCCAGATTGCATGTGCTCATTGTTGACACCGTGAAGAGCTTTTCTGACAATAATTATATAAAAACGAACGTAGTTAATCACCCAAGTACGACCAGGTATTATTCTGAAATCGCTACCGAAGATATATCAATAATAATTTGGCCGATAATGTAAAACAAGGAATTATAAATTTAATCAGAGCAAATCGAGAGTGTTTTGCCACTAGTATGGAAGAGATAGGTAAACCGACAAGGTTGAAATTTCAATAAATTAAAATCCGACAAATCGGTGTTCTATCACCCGTATCGTTTATCGCACCTTCAACGAGATATTGTGTCAGGGATAAATAAATGTATTACTAAGATTAAGCCCAAAGCTAGTCCAATTCTGATCGAGAAATAGAAAAACGGAGAAGATCGCATATGTGTTGATTTCCGTAAACTAAACGAAATTATCGAAAAAGATCGCTTCCCAATTTCCAATATATGTTAGAAGAGACTATCCAACGTCTGAGCGATAAGAAATATTTTACGGTTCTTGACTTAGCCGCTGGCTATTATCAAATTCGTGTTTCGGAACCATCGAAAAATTTTACGTCGTTCGTTACGCCGGATGGTCAGTATGAGTTTAACCGCATGCCGCTTGGTTTAACAAATGCACCGGCTGTATTCCAGCGAACTATGAATTGCATTTGAGGAAAGGATTTAAGGAAGGAATTTTTCTAATTGAGAAGTTGTTGTCGAAATTAAAAGAGTACGGTTTTACGTTAAAGCTAGATACATGTAAATTTTTACAGGAGACTGTGGAATTTTTGAGTCATGAGATTTCAGAAAGGGGTGTGAGGCTCGAGTTAGCCAAGATTGAGGCTGTTGATAGATTTCCAATAGTAGTGTAAAAGCGTATGTCCTGGAACACCCCAAATGGGGTGGATTTTTATATGTAAATTACAACAACACAAACGATTACATATGTTTTTTAATATGAAGATTACAGTAGAACCACGATAATTAAATCTCTATATAAAATGTAAACGTAAGTATATAATTTTATTAAAAATCCGTTGTTCAACTGTACATTAACTGTACAATATTTTTTTAAGACATTTTGTTAGATGGCAGCACAGTCATAAACTTTAAGCTTTGAACTTTTTAATATTAATTAATTTTTCGATAGATGGTGCACATTTCTTACAGTTTAATTATCAATCACGATAACTAAAACTCTATATAAATGTATCTAAAATCAGGTATTCAACTGTAAATTATTATTATTTTCCAACTTTATCTGTAGGTGTCACTTTAAAAGCTTATTTTATGTACATGGTTTGTAACTTGGTTCAATATACAGTTTTATTATCAACCACGATAACTAAAACTCTATATAAATGTATCTAAAATCAGGTATTCAACTGTAAATTATTATTATTTTCCAACTTTATCTGTAGATGTCACTTTAAAAGCTTATTTTATGTACATGGTTTGTAACTTGGTTCAATATACAGTTTTATTATCAACCACGATAACTAAAACTCTATATGAATTTATCCAAAATCAAGTATTCAACTGTATATTGTTATTTTTTAAAACTTTATCTGTAGATGTCACATTTCAAAGTTTATGTATATTCTGTAAACATGGTTTGTAACTTAGACGAATAATATTTATTTTTTAATTGAAATTGGATACTACAAAGTTATAATAATATTTTATAATTTTACCTTGACATTGAAAAAAAACTAGTTCAACGTACAATAAATCTTAACAATTTCTCCTCTTCTAATAAATAAAAACTGTAAAATGTAATCAGCATAAAGTAAGAAAAGAAGATAAGAAAAAAAAATTGCATAATTGAAATTGGATAGTACGTTATATGTATTAATATTTTATAATTTAACCTTGGCTTTGAAATCTTGATCATAATTTTTTTATTTTATCAACTTTATCTGTATATCATCTTTTTTTTTGACGAAAGTAAAATTATGTTCTATTAAAAAGTTATAAAAGGGTACGCATTTATTGTATAATACATTAGAATAATGTATATTGTTAGACCGTTTACAATGATGGTTGCGGGGCCATCAGGGTGTGGAAAAACTACTTTCGTTATAAATTTATTAAAACATTTGAATGATGGTAGAAAAGTAAATAAAATTGTATGGTGTAATGGAAACTCAAAAGCGATACCACAAGATATCTATGAAACAAATCAGATAGAAATTATAAAAAATATCCCAGACACTTTTGAAACTTGTGAAGACGGAAGTATCATAATATTAGATGATCTAATGACAGAAGCTTATAATAAAAATATTTGCGAACTTTTTACCAAAGGTTCACATCATAATAATTTGTCTGTTATTTTAGTAACTCAGAATGTGTTTCACCAAGCAAAATATTGTCGAGATATTTCTTTAAATTGCAAATATCTGGTAGTTTTTAAAAATCCCAGAGATAGATCTCAGATTTGTTCTCTAGCAAGACAAATATACCCTGAAAACACAGCAGAACTTATGAGGGTATATAACGAGGCTACTTCGAGAGCTCACGGTTATTTACTATTTGATTTAACACAGTCAGCCAATGATTTATTTCGTTTCCGTACAGATATCTTAAAAAAAGATTATTTTACATGTTATTGTCCAACTATTTTATTTGAAAATAAAAAAGTGTGTATAAAAAATGAAACGATTGAAGGCAAACAAACATATTCTACATGTGCTAAAAAAGTGTAACCCACAAACGAGAAAAGCGCTACTTAAGGTCTGTCCCCCGGAAGTTATAAAAACTTTATGTGAAATATCACTGAACACATTAAATGGAAACAATAGAATTTCTAAACAGTGTAAAACAAAATTAAAAAAGTATAAAAGAGAACTTCGCAGCTTGGCTTGTCCAAAACTGGGTCTCTCTTCAAAGCGTAAAATTCTTGTACAAAAAGGTGGATTCTTACCCGTTTTAATCGGTACTATTTTATCAGGATTGATAGGCCAAATAATTAATCAGTCATCATGAGTAATTTACAACGGATGATTGTTATACAACCAGAAATTTTCGAAAAAATTAAAAAATATTTAATTGATGATAGTAAACTATCGGAATTAGATAAAAATATGAAATCAATTCTACATAACAACAAACTAACTGATTTGAATAAGTGGCATCTATATAGGCAGAACTTATTGACATATTCATCAATGAAGAGAAAAAATGCGTATAAGAATAAGTTTAATTGGCATCAACCAGCAATACGTCATGTTCAAGGAGTGGGAGTTCAAACTAAAAGAATTTTTTATACAGACCAAGAAGCAAATACAGATTCATCATCAGAAGGCTTTGATATTGGTACACAAACTGATATACCTAAAGTTGAAGAGGTGTACACCAATGTTGATGAAAAAACTAAACCAGATTTTACACAATTAGACACAGAAGAAATATTTGAAAATAATGACGGTGTATTTGATGGTGATGATGATGATGATGATGATGATGGTGATGATGATGATGATGGTGATGATGATGATAGGATTGTTTCTGAGGAGTATATTGATCCAAAAGAAATTTTGCGGGAAAGAGCTTCTTCAGACTCTAACATGTACAGAACATTTGAAATGAAAGACGGTGCAACAATCTCTGTTCCAACAAAAAAATATATTTTTAAAAACCGGAAAGATCTTCAGCCTCCAAAACCAGGATCAATGCAATCATCTCAGGACCCACCTAAGAGGAAAAGTGAACGTACGTTAACAGTTCAAACAATAAAACGTAGTGAACAAGAACGCTTACGAAAACATCCTTGGACAAGAATGAAATAAAAATTATAAAAATAAAAAGTTATATAAAGGATAAAATCGGTGTTTTTATTTATTAATTTATTAGTTATTAATGAGAACAGTGATGGATAATTTCACACACGTAACTCTTTTAAGTAACAGTTCTTTAAAATATTACCCAAACAATTCATTATCGAGGTTCACGGTTAAACTTCCTAACACTATAAATTTGGATCCTAATGAGAAATGGTATGTTGGTCTAACTAACGTTGCTCATACTTCCATAAGTGAACAAACAAAAATTACAATTAAAACGCCATCAAAATACATACTTCCTTTAAACGTTGAATTAATAATATTTTTATATGCAACTACCCCTAAATTTTATCAACCAATCGAAGAAGCTAATTTCTTTGATCGGTATAACTCATCAACTAAATTAGTTAGAATCAATTATAACAAAGAAGAACCATATATTCAGCTACCAGCGTTGAAAGGTGTTAACCCTTTAATAAAATGTCATCAAGAGTACACACTTGAGGAATTTTTTGATGTAATATTTTCTCAGATTAAAATAACGAGATGGCCAGAGTTTATAGAATCTTTACAAATGGAAATTAAAAATTTCAAAGCAACCAAAGAGAATGAAGCTAAAATAAAAAATATTAAAGATAATTATATTGATGTGAAGACTAAGATCAATCCATTTCCATTTTACATGTGTTTTTATTGTAATATAATCAAACCGAGAACTATTGGGGATGCATCTGTATCATGCTTGTATATGCATCCCCTAGGAACAGACGTTGATAGAAGCATATCTCGATCATATCAAATAGATAATGTTCAATATTGCCCCATTGAAAAGTATAATATATCAGAGATCAGTATTTTAATAACTGATGAAACTGGTGAACAAATTAATTTTAAAGATGGACTTTTTATGACCTACCTAGTACTTCACTTTCGCAAAGGTATATAAAGAGGTATCTTACGGATTTCATTAATTACAAATGGATAACTATTACGCAAAGTACTACGCTAACCAATCCGGCGGTGGTGGCTATAACAATGAAGATTTTGGTCCACTATTACGATCTCAAAGAGTATATCAAAAGGGAAGAGGATTAGGAGGATTTTTCGGCGGAATATTCCGTTACTTAAAACCAATATTAACATCAGCCCTTCATGGCTTAACAAGTGAAGCACTTCAAGTTGGTTCAGACATTCTTCAGACACAAAAGCCGATTAATGAAATACTTCGTGATAGATCAATACAAGTGGTTGATAAATTACGAGATAAAGCAGCAGACAAAATTAAACAAATGTCTGGTACAGGAGCTAAAAAATCAATAAAAGGCTGCTTGAAAAGCCGTTGTAAACAGTTGAGAGTTGTTCGTGACAGCGTGAAAAAGAGAAAAAATATATTAAAAAATAAAACAAACAAGAAACGGATTATTGATATTTTTACATAATGGCGTTTACAGAATGCATGAAATCGGAGCTAGATTTATTTCAACCACCTTCAATTCAAACAAGTATTTTAAAAAATGAAGAAGTAGCATACAAACCTATAACCAGTTTAGAAAATCAGTCGGTTATTGAATTTGCTTGTTACAGTCATGGTGATTCATATTTAGATTTATCATCAATAAATTTATGTCTGAAATTTCAAGTAACTAAAAATGATGGCAAATTATATGTAGAGGCCGACAAAGATCAGCCTAGTTTAGTTAACAATATGCTGCATTCCCTGTTTCATCAAGTCAATATTTCTTTAAACGGAAAGAATATAAATTCAACAGATGGGAATTACAGTTATCGAGCATATTTAGAACAATTATTAAATTATGGTGATGATGCATACAAAACACATTTGCAATTATCAGGATGGAGTTTGGAGACAAAAAATCTTGATAATCTTGCTGAAAACGATGGATTAAAATTAAGAACAGCATTAACTAAAAACAGTGGAATTGTAGAAGTATATGGAAAATTGCATGCTGACATGCTCAATCAACCTTTGCTATTATTAAACAATGTAGATTTACGAATTTCGTTAACATTGAATAAACCGGAATTTTATTTACTCGGTGCTGATACAGATACTTCGATTGTCAAAATTACAGAAGCTACACTTTACTTGAGACATGCTCATGTAAATCCAAATATTTTAATTGCACACCATAAAATGCTTGAAAATACAACAGCAAAATATCACTATAAGCGTAACGAAATTAAATCATTTACAATTCCTGCCGGAGGAAACTCAATTTCACTAGATAATATTGTTCTAGGACAGCTCCCAACAAATCTAATATTTACAATGGTAGATAATGATGCATATTCTGGGAAAAGATCTAAGAATCCATATAATTTTAAAAATAATAAAATAACATCGTTCGCAATTTATATAAATGGGGTTCAAGTTCCTAGTGCACCGATTGAAATGAATTTTGCAGATGGGTCCAGTTACGCTAGAGCGTATTCAACAATATTTACATCGAGTGGAATTTTACACACACCTCAAGGAAATTTGATTACCAAAGAAATGTTCAAGAATGGCTATTTCCTGTTAGCTTTTGATCTAACTTCGGACATGTCAAGTACTTTATCATGCAACTCTCTAATGAATCAAGGAAGTTTAAGACTCGAGGCACGATTTGGGGAAGCTCTTAAGACAACTGAAACATGTTTAGTGTACTTGGAATATGATACAACTCTAGAAATAGATAAAAATCGTAATATTGTAACGAATTATTAATAATATAAATACCTCTTATATCCTAAATAAAAAGTTAGTTTATACTAATACACATGATGATTGCCAATACAACAACTACTTTAGATATTCAACAAGCATTGAAAACACATAAATTTACTAAGAAGTATTTTCAAGGTGTTTTTGCAATAAACACAATCCCAAAGAGGGTTAAATCAAAACCTGCTTTATATGTTATTAATACGGACAAATCAAATCAACCAGGGCAACATTGGTTAGCTGTTTATTTTCCATCAAATGGATGTGGAGAATTTTTTGATTCTTACGGAAGATCACCAACGAAATATCCTGAGATTAATAGATTTCTAAAATATAACAGTAAATGCATTACATACAATAATAAACAATTACAAAGTTTATTCACCGGAGTTTGTGGCCAATATTGTTGTGTATATTTGTTAAATAGATGTAAACGTAACTCAATGAAAAAATTTATAAAATTATTTAATGTTAAAAACCATATTGAAAATGATGTAAAAATAAAGAAACTTTTTAAAAAAGAATTTCCTAAGGTTTTAACTACAAGAACAAAAACAAACATGATTCATCACGTTTTAGGAATTTTGTAGAAAGGTTATTTAAGTTCATCGATAAGAAGAATAAAATATGATTTTATTAACATGTATGAAAGGGATAGTACCACTCTTGAAGAGTATAAATACGGAAGTTATTTTTATGAAAAACTAGTTTACATTTACCTTGAAACACAAACAATATGCTTAAAGTAAAAAGCGTTAATAATTTAATTAAAAAAAAGATGGCAACCATACCTAATTTATTGTTGTCTCATACATATTTTTTAAATGATCAACATACAAGTTATCTAAATGTTGGTTATGATATTAACACTTTTGAAACTACTATAATCTTGTTCAAAAATACAATATTTCATACACTAAGTGCTGAAATGTGGACGACTACAATTTTCAATAATTTACCAACAATAAACAACCACTTCAATGGTAACATTTCCTTTGCTGAATTACCAAAAACGAATGGAAATTGTGATGTAAAGCTAACCAGCAGAAATAATGAGAGACGTATTATATTTACGAGTGGAGGGAAGAAAATCGTTTTAAATTCCAAAGAATGGGAACGCTGCTCATCTTTATCATCATTTTTGCAATCAATCATTATCTGGAGCGAAACAGTACGGACTGATGTTGCTAATTATTTCTATTTATACAAAGAAAAATGTTTCGATCAGCTAACATATTCTCTACAAATACAGGATTTTTTTATACCGCCAGTAACAGGATATAACTATTTTAATTATTCAAGATTGTTTAATGAAATACCAGTTTTATGTAAGGAAAAATTAATAAATGAACTTTGTACTCGTACACTAAGAAATTAATGAATAAAAACAATTTATACTTTTTTCAAATCAATTTTTTATTTCTTAAATATTATTTTTACAATGAATTACACCGTCTTGAATCCATTTGGTTTGAATATTATCGATAAACTCTTCACCTCTAATGTTTTTAACGTGTCGGCATGCGGGAAACCAAAATGCATGTTCCGTCCATATTTCATTGGTGATATTCCAATCCTCGAGAACTCCTTTGCAGCTGAAACACTTGATGCAGTCGTCCACGCCTGTGTAGTAAAATCCAGCTCGAGATAGTTCTAATGGATCGATGAACCATTTGTTCCATAACTTCTCGAATGATTTTAGCCGACTCTGCACCTTATTCATTCCACCTTCTAACCCGTATAAACCGCATGTATCTCCTTGTTCCTCTCGATGTACTGGTGAATCCATTTAAATGAGGTTTTTGACTTTTCGTGTGTGACTCGAACAATGTACAAATCTATACTAGATCTAGATAAACTCTCGTATATTTGAAAATGATGTTTTCAGAGGGGCCACGTGATGTACATATACATGTTGACTTGTTTGATTAACCATGATTAAACATGTTTATTGACCTTATTTTACGAATATGGATGTTGAAATCATTGAACGTAACTTGATATGATGACAAAGGTTTGTATTTAATCGATACTTCGTAATATTTATGCTGATGTGGTAAGATTGGAAAAAACTGCGCGTGTTTAAAAGTCAACTTAAACCATAATAAGTATAAATTATAGTGAGCTTCTTTGAAAATTATCAGTTTGATAGTAAGCATAAGATTGTTAACAACCAACCAACCATGGATATTCGTCAACAACTTTTAGAAAAACTCAACAATGTGCCAAGGTTTGCTGAGAAAAAAATAACCAAATTTGAAGATCTGGATGTGGGTAGAAACTACGTGGTACAAGAAGTCAAATCAGTCAACACGAGATATGGCGTGAAAATCCTAATAGAGACTGATGAGAGCATCATATTTATGCCGGAGCGATTCAACGTTTTTAATGATCGAGAAATACAAAATTTAAACCATTTGTGTAAAGAACACTTAACTATGGTAAAAACTGATAGATATAATGTTCATTTTATATAAATAAATAAATAAATAAATAAAACAATATTATATATAAAATTATTTAGAAAAAGTATTTAATTTCAAAACAATCTTATTATGGTTTTCGACTCCGCTACTTCTCTGTTTTCAACACTATGGGCAAATTAGCTAACATTTATTATGTTAAAGATCATTCATTTTGATGAATGTTATAGTGATCATAATCCAAGATATCTCTCGTTTTAAATAAATCCTAAACATTATGAGGAAACAATATTTTATATATACCAATCCAAAATTCATATGCTTTCATTATTAATTCATCCACTTACATAAAATGAGTCGGATTCAAATAGTGAATGAATTGCATAAGCCAGCACGTAAAAATTTTATACGCAGACATGTTAAAATTAAGGGTATTGATGACTTATGGCAAGCAGATCTCGTGGAAATGATTCCATATTCAAGAGAAAATGCTGGTTTTAAATATCTTCTAACTGTAATCGATGCTTTTTCTAAATTTGCTTGGGTTGAGCCTATAAAGAAAAAAACATCACAGATGATTGTTGGTGCTTTAAAAAAAATTTTCAATGAGAGTAAAAGAGTACCAAAGAATCTACAAACGGATATGGGAACTGAATTCTATAATAAAGATTTCAAACAGCTTGTGAAACAGAAAAATATTAACCACTATTCAACATTTAGTCCAATAAAAGCATGTATAGTAGAAAGATTTAATCGAACTCTTAAGGAAAATATGTGGAGGAAATTTAGTCTTCAAGGATCTTACAAGTGGCTGAATATTTTAAAAAAATTAGTGAAAGATTACAACAATAAAAAACATAGGACAATTAAATTAGCACCTGTAGAAGTTACTATGGCAAATGAAAAACAAATTTTAAAACAAGTGTATACATATCCTAAGTTAATGCAAAAAAATAAATTTAAAGTTGGGGATTTCGTTCGAGTTAGCAAATTTAAAACCGTTTTCGAAAAAGGTTATACTCCAAATTGGACTACTGAAATATTTAAAGTTGTTAGTATTAACAACAAATTTCCTGTAACGTATTTACTTGAGGATTATAAGGGACAGCTAATATCAGGCCGGTTTTATGAAAAAGAGCTGCAAAAGACACATCATCCTGACACTTACCTCGTAGAGAAAGTTTTGAAGAAGAAAGGTAATCAAGTTTATGTTAAGTGGCTAGGTTTTGAATCATCACATAACTCGTGGATAAATAAAACAGATTTAATTTAAACTTTATATTTTTTTTTTTTTATTTTTTTTATTACCGATTAAAATTTTCTTAATTATTAAAACTACTTAATATATAATTTTGGTTTAATATTTTAATTTAAAACTAAAAGACATTAAATGTATTATATATATTATATTTAAGAAATATAAAATGTATTATTAAACTAATTAAAATAAAAATTATCAATTTCTTTATTACCCCATGCCAAAGTTTTGTATGAATTTGGAATTACAAATCTTTTATCATCAAAATTTGATAACGCTACTTTGTTTAACAATTGAGTATATAGGTTGTGTCTAATACTTCTAAAATTTAATTGTGATCTAATTATATTATCATTTTTATTTAAACAATTTTTAAAATCATTTAATGATATCGAATCTGAAACTACATTTTTTTTTACACCTTTTATTTTCTTAATTATTTCATTATCATCTTCTAAGCTTATACAGTATGATTTTGCTCTAATCCCAATAAATTCTGTCAAAATTTTACCACAACATTCATCTTTAAACATTCCTAAAACTTTTTTATTAACTAATGGAAGATTATATATGTTATTGGATGGATAATCAGAAGTATCAAACTTCTCATTTAAATCAGGCTTGATATCTTCATAAAAATCCATAGTTTGAATATCATATATTAATGAATCCGTATCAGTATATAAAAGTGAAGCATTATCATCATACTTCGTCTTAATATAATCATAATGAAAATCATACATTAGAGTTTTGGATAATTCTAAAACACAGAAACCCACATAAATGGGTTTATTATACGTAACCGATAATCTATTCATTTGAATAGCTACCAAATTTTCATCAAATATTGCTGAAGAATGAAAATTAGGTTTGCTGATCAAAGTATTTGCTCCAAATCTGTTTCCAATATTTTCCCAATGTGATACTAATCTTACATCTGTTCTCTTGTCAACATTTTCAATTGTTTTACCAAAAACACTATTATTTTTTAATTTATACAAATCTTTATCAAACGCATTTAGAGCTTTAGTCCTAAGATCGGTATTCAAATCTATATATGATTTGAGCCATGGTTTTTGACTAAACTTTAAAACTCTATGTATTTTAGATAATATTAGTCCATTTTTAATACATTTCTTTAAATTTGTTTGATGAATGACGTATGCTTTTTTAGGTTCTAGGTTAGCAATTAATTTATTTTGTTTTGCACTTTCGTATGGTGGCTGTATATTTTCCATACAAAATGGTAAATCATTATGCTTTTGGTGTAATTGATCAGGATATTCTAAATCAACTTCTAGAATATAACCTGATTCTGATTCATTATCTGTTAAATGATCGAAATTAAATTTATCAAGTTCTGCTGAATCAAGAAATCTGAAATCAGCATAAGGGAGTGATTGGCTCATAGCCCAGCCATATAGATTATTAGCATCTAAATAAACAAGAAAATTAGAATCTATATCATTATTATAATTTTTCATGTATTTGTTATTTGCTTTAGCATATCGTTTGGAGCACTGTGTTAATCCGCCACGAATACCTTTTTTAATAAAATTTATCATATCAATGTCTTTTAATAATTCTAATTTGATTTTGGTGAATTTAAGCATGGCATCCCAACTTAAACCTGGGGCTGTGAAATAATGGGCCGGGTCTAGATCGTATGTTTGCATACAAACTTTCCGGAAATTTTCAAATATGTCGGCTAAAATAAGTACATCTGATTTTAAATATAAGTCGGAATAATCACCTAAATTTTTACATTTAAATGTTTTCCATACATTTAGAGCATGATTATATTGCTCATCAGATATATCAGTATTTTGTAATTTGTTAAAAAAATGATTTCTGGATGGTAATTCAGTTTCATCATATTTTTTAAAACTATCTACATAATCGTATGGGAAAACACCTTTTTTCTTTATAAGATTAAATTCATTTTGATTAGAAAAACTCTTTCTAACTTCATCGAATTGAGAGTCATTAAGATTGTTAGCTAGTTTATCAAGACTAGCTGCCATAAATTTAAATGAATCTACAAACCTCAATTTAATTTTTTTAATCTCATTAATTTTGAACATTTTTGTAAATGAAATATATCGCTCCTTATTCTGAGCAATTAAATCTATTTGTTCCGTATCAAAACCTAATTCTTTTATGATAAAGTGCGAATCATAGCCACTTAAATTGTGAAAAAATATTGGTATGAAATCTGCTATCTTATAATTTAAATTGCATTTAGTATGCGCAGCACCTCTAAATTTTCCTGTTAAATGGCAATGGTCCATAACTTTATAGTTTTCATCATCATTAAAATCACCGTTACAAATATGACATTGATTTGATAAATTGTAATTTAATTGCTCCGTGCAGGAAAGTTTTTTCATTTTTCGATTTATGTGTAGGTCATTGTATATAATTTCTAAATCCTCTTTTATTTTATCAATGAAAATTTTTCCACAATCACTACCTCTGTATGTAACAAATTTAGATTTACTATCATTATATGAACATTTAATGTAATATCCAAAACTACTGGGTTCATGTTTTAAAATATTTTCAGTAAATGATGTTATAGGATTTAGAGTACACGAATCAATTGGTTTTAATATTGCTTCGAAGTCGCAATATATCACGTATGGGACTTGTAATTTATGATTATAATTTCTAAATTCTAAAATATCATTATCTTTATTAGGGAGCACACATTTAATTTTGTTACATCCATGTTGTAGATGAATATTTAATTTTTCTTCAGTATGAAAAAAAATTAAACATCCATCACAAATGAATTTTTTATTTGTTCTTTTTGATAATTGTTTGTGCACTAACGTATTTAATTTTTTTATAAAACAATAATGACTATTTACACCATCGTCTATATACAACAAATTAACGTGGTGTGATTTTTTCGAATTTGTATAATATAAAGGTCCCACAATTTGATTACCTTCTATCCCATACACATTTACACTTATATTATTCTGATTTTCAAATTGTGGGATGTCTTTTAATGGCATGGGGAAACTAAGATTACTTAAATTTAAGATAGAACTATAATGAGGATATGAATTACACCGTTGAGGATTTGCTACATTAAGATATTTGCTAGCCATGATCGACCAGGCGAAGCAGGCTTGATCTGAATTTTGGACATTGATTATAGCCTTTTTATCTTTAAAAAATTTTGGGAGAGGTATGTAAGAGGACCCTCTCATAGGACTATATTTATTAAAATTCACTTCAATGAACAATACTTTGTCCATAGCCCATCCAGACTCTTTCTCCTGAAACTCCTCACTCAGAGTATTGAGGGTGCAAACAATCTGAGAAAATATCTCATTCAAATCAGTAGCTTCCGTTAAAATTGCATTTTTAGTATTAAATGATTTTATTGAACTAACATTTGATTCATTTTTCAAATCATATTTGGTGAATAAACCAAACAATTCAAAATTTGTTTTAACAGCTTTAAATGATTCTGTTTGAAGCTGTATTAATTTGATTATTTTATGTTTTATAGAACACATAAAATCATTTATACTAATATAGTTATTAGGTACATCTGAAACCCTATAACTAATTATTCTGGATTTAAATGCATTGCTAATGATTCGAATGTTTTCATCATCATTCTCATTATAGTTTTGTAAACAATTATTTTTATGTAATAATGATCTATAATGATTAAACAGATTTTTTTTTGGAACACTTACATTACAATCACCACATAAAACGTTAGCAGCCTCAGCGGGTGCATCATCCGTTTTCCTTCTCTTAGCGGCTACTACAGCTATCCTTGAATTTGATGGAATAGATGGTCCTGGCTGTTGCAAATTATCAAGACGATTACATCTCTTTTGGTGATAATCCAGCTTTCGTTTATTGATATATGTACATCCACATATATCGCATAACGTCTTTTCTGTTGGATGCTGATTTTCCTGGTGACGTTTTAGATGGTCTTTTGACGAAAAAGTGAACATACATAATTCGCAGTTGTTCATTTTAGTATTAATTATCTGTAATATAGTAAATAATAATAATAATAATAAATATTTCTAATAATATAATAAAAACTTTTTATATATTTAAACTTACTTTTTCTTTAATGCTGAAATTATTTTTATTTATTCAAATTTAATATATTTAAATTGATATACAATAAAAACAGTATTTGAATTAAGTTTTCTTAATTTATTACAACACGTATAAATCAGCTTCGCAAATCTGTATCAATGCTGATTTTATTTTTATTTATTTAGATTTATTAATTCACAAAATAATTAACAAAACGTTTCTATATTTATGTAATAACACTAATAACAGAACTTCACAAATTTCTTGTAGATTTTAATGACCTTATTCACTTTAATAATATATTAAGTCATGTATATTAATTAATGTGTTAGATTTTAATGACCTTAGCAGTTTATTCACGATGATTTTTGTTATATGTACATGTATGTATATGTGAATAATTTTATTTTTTATGAAACGCGATATATCAGGTTAATACACTTCAAAAGCGAATATTTTTCTCTTACATAGACAGAAATTAATCATAATCAATATTTTTTACTTTATTACAGTTGAGTACCTAAAAATAAACTTTCAAAGACACTTGAATACTTGATTTTGGATAAATTCATATAGAGTTTTAGTTATCGTGGTTGATAATAAAACTTTATATTGAACCGAGTTACAAACCATGTACATAAAATAAGCTTTTAAAGTGACATCTACAGATAAAGTTGGAAAATAATAATAATTTACAGTTGAATACCTGATTTTAGATACATTTATATAGAGTTTTAGTTATCGTGGTTGATAATAAAACTGTATATTGAACCAAGTTACAAACCATGTACATAAAATAAGCTTTTAAAGTGACACCTACAGATAAAGTTGGAAAATAATAATAATTTACAGTTGAATACCTGATTTTAGATACATTTATATAGAGTTTTAGTTATCGTGGTTGATAATTAAACTGTAAGAAATGTGCACCATCTATCGAAAAATTAATTAATATTAAAAAGTTCAAAGCTTAAAGTTTATGACTGTGCTGCCATCTAACAAAATGTCTTAAAAAAATATTGTACAGTTAATGTACAGTTGAACAACGGATTTTTAATAAAATTATATACTTACGTTTACATTTTATATAGAGATTTAATTATCGTGGTTCTACTGTAATCTTCATATTAAAAACATATGTAATCGTTTGTGTTGTTGTAATTTACATATAAAAATCCACCCCATTTGGGGTGTTCCAGGACATACGCTTTTACACTACTTCCAATGCCGAGCAGTGTGCATACAATCAGACAGTTTATCGTACATGAAATACATACGGATGCGAATATGATTGGCTTGGAAGGAGTCTTGTTACAGTTGGAGAAGGACGAAAAGTGGCATCCAGTGGCATATTACAGTCGACAAACTTCAAGCCTGAAGAAAATGTACCATAGTTTTGAATTAGAAGCTTTGGCGGTGGTGGAGTCAGTTGATAAATTCAGGCCGTTCGTATTGGGAAAGAAATTTGTGGTCGTTACGGACTGTAACTCTCTCTGAACATCAGCAACAAAAAAAGATTTGGTTCCCCGAATAGGGCGTTGGTGGCGGTTCGCAAATGGGTCATGTGGATGCGTTAAGTCGTGCTCCATTTGAAGACCTGACCCCCATCGAACCTGCCTCATTGGATATATTTAATGTGAACGTGATTGACGAAAACTGGGTAACAACGCTTCAAATAAATGACCCAGAGATAATTGACATAAAGGATCAATTATCGAACTCGTTGAGCCAGCAAATTACGGTGGATTATGAAATTAAAGAAAATCGATTATATCGCCGAACCAAAAATGGTCTATTATTCTACGCGCCGAAAGGGATCCGTGGGAGAATTTTGTACTCTTGCCACGATCAGATGGGACACTTTGGTGTAGAGAAAACAATAGACGCCGCGCCGTTAAGAAATTTTATTTCTTCCGTCGACTCCGGCAATTGTCGAAAAAGTACATTGATAATTGTGCCAGTTGCCTGTTTCATCGAGAGAAGAGAGGTGCCCGAGGCATCCAATTGCATCCCATCGAAAAGATACTCCAACCATTTCACATATGGCATTTGGACCATCTGGGTCCATGTATTAGAAGTCATCGAGGAAACCATTTCCTACTGGTAATAGTAAATGCTTTTACTAAATATATCATCATCGAGCCCGTAAAGAATACATCATCACGAAGTGTCGTAAAAACACTAAGAAAAAATGCTACCGCCACGCCGAGAGTAAATGGTCAAGTAGAGAGGTACAACCGGGCTTTACTCCACGCTCTCCGAACAACTAACGATGCAGACGGTGAAGATAGCTGGGCTATACAATAGGCATTTAATAGCCTACCGCACGCCGTCCCGAAGTTGTCACACCAACAATTGCTATATGGCCACGAACCACCAAAAATTTAACGAAGATAAACTTACAGTGGTATTAGCTTCCGATGGTGTGATCCGCGAGCCTCTACCAGGCTTGCCCGAATTATGCAAAGAAGCTTCGGAAAGAATAAAAAAAACAAGCCGAACAAAAAGCTAGATTTGACCAGCGTTATACCACGCCCGAAGTTTATTTGGTGGGAGATCTTGTCGTCGTTTATAGGGAGCCAGGGTCAACTGGTCAGAGCAAAAAGTTGCAGCGTACATTTAGAGGGCCTTATAAGGTAGTTGAGATTCTACATGGAGATCGTTACCGAATAAAGGATATTAATGTTCTAGACGGTAGACGACGATTTCGATGAGTGTTCCAAGAATTTTGGAAGAAAATGTTGTATTCAAATTTTTCAAAAGTCATCCAGAACCCTTTTTTCAAACGGGTGCAGTAAAAAATCAAATTGAGTGCTTATTAGAGTTAAGAGAATAGCTACGAACCATTTTGGTGTCTATGCCGCACATTTAGCCAGCCACCCTACCCTAACCTAGAGAAAGGAGTTTTGAAGTCATTACAAAACAGTCATTGGGATGCCGTAACGAAATTCGTCTAATCGACTTTGCGGTGATGCCAAAGTTACAGAGAATCCCCACTCTAAGATACCAGAATATCCTAGTCCTCGGGGCTGAGAAACTATTTCATCGGTTTAGAAACGCCGGATGGTTTTCAAAAATCAATCTGGCTGAGGCATTATCTCCAAATCCCGATTGATAGCGAATCGAAGGAGTTTTTGGTAACAAACACACCTATGAGTCTTTATCAATTCCAACGAATGCCTTTTAGACAAACAGCGCTCCTGCAGTTTCCCAAAAGTGTATGGACCAGGTTGGGCTCCCTAACATTATGAGCTAGTCTTCTTGAATTCATTGGAGCTAATATTCAAACGGTTAGATGAAGGTGCTCTCAAATTTATCTTAAAGAAATGTAAATTTCTGATGACCGAGATCAACAATCTGGGACATAGCATATGAAAAAAGGGATATAGCCAACGCACGAGGCAATAACAACAATTTAAAAATTGCCCTGTCGTCAGATGTTGAAGAAAGTTAAATCATTTCTGGGAAATGTGAACTATTCTCACGAATTTTAAAGAAATTTAACGAGTATGTCGGCTTCACTAAACGAACTACGTCGAAAAATGCGTAATTTAATTATTGCGAGAAACTTTGTTCAATAATTCAGTGGCTGCACGGTTCGGCTCGTTTTTGAGCACTTTCCATAAAGTGGGGCAATGTTTCGATCGATATGGTATCGTAAAATTTCGATATGACACGTCTACGAAATATTTGACAAAATGAGAGTAACGCATTCCATACCAAGTTCGTCCACTTCTTGTGCCAAAACTTTTTTAGTGCAAGCTACCGAAGATTTAAGTTCATATAACAATTTAAGCATTTCTGCTTCCTCTCTTGGCGCTCCATGACAAATCGTACGCGACCGCACTCACAAAAAACCAAACCGAACTGAGAAATGTCAAGAAATACGAAAGTGGCTCTATTAACGTTTTTTCAACTTTTCGTTTTACTCCTAGTGCTAAACGAAAACCGCGACTCAAGGTGTTATAAGTCAGACAAACAAAAACCTGCCTATCCTTGAGATGCGTCCTAGTTGTCTTCCAAGTTTTCTGTTAATCATTTTGTATTCGTAAAGAATTTCGGAAAACGAGCAAATTGAAAAATAATCACTAATCTTGATTGGATGCGGGACCGGATTTACTTGTAGTTGGCCAAATTCCATTCTAATCGGCCGTATTCCAGAACACCATTTAAAAATTATTTTAGAATCCTATTTAAATAGAAGATGATTAAATTTTATTAATTAAGAAATAAAATTTGTTTAGATAAGATTTGAATTGTAAAGGGTTGAATTTGATATGTAAAAGGTTAAATTTGAAGTGTAAAAGGTTCAATTTGAAGTAGAACCGATTGAATTGAAAGTGTAAAACCTGTATTAAGAATATTTTTATGTACGCCCGCGAATCAATTTTTTCGTGCCAGTACATCAAATTTAAATCACAACATTAAAACACGCAATAACTCTAGCACAGATGTCAGATAAGGTAAGGTTAGGGTGACTGTCCCCTTAACCGGCATAGACACAAAAATGGTCTGTACTGTAACCATACCATACACAATTTTAACTATACTCCTGACATCCATCCCATTGAGATCCGCCAGGTTGCTGAGAGAAACAACTCTACAAATGTTCATTTGTTTTGCGCTAGACGGAGACAGGTGCAGAGTAAGTGGAGTACAGTTTCGTCTTCCTGTCCATCCTCGCAACTTCTACAGTAATCATTCGAGAGACTCCTAGTCTCCGCGCATGCTCTCCTATAAGACAGTGTCTGTACCAACCCCTATGACCATACTAATATGGCAATGGCGAAGTGTGAACAGCTGTCCAGTTTTTGTACGATCTAGTTTTGGCCAGATCTACCTATATGAAGTACTATTATACCATCTATAGTTCGCTGCTCTCTTAGCTGCTTCCTGAACCAAGAGTTTGCATGTAGCGAGCAGAATTTGCGGTGAGGTAATTTGTATCCTGACGTGACGACATAGTTTATAAGCGCTTACATTCCCCCACAACACTGAAGTTCAGGTTAAGTGGATGTTAAACTCATTTGCCAACACGTTAAGAGTTGACAGACAGCTCTGGGCTACCTTCGACATAACGAATTAAGATCGCAACGTTTTAATAGCGGCTCTGAAAAACGCTACAATTGTTGAGGATAAGACACCACCACCAACCCTACCATCCATTTTTGAACAATCCGTACGAAAGTTTAAAGCTTCATGGTTTAACATATCTACACTTAGCCAATCCTCTCTGGAGGAAATATCAGTACGAATCCTTATCTCCAAAGATGGTGATTGAATCATGGAGTCGGTGGTGCCAGCGATGTCTCTGTTACACAGAATGGATGAGTGTCCTGTATTGATACAGGTCCACATAAAACTGAATTTGAGCCCTATAGCTGTGCTCACTGCCATTTGAATGCCCGGAATATCTAGGGGTATGAGATGAAATAAACTTCCAGTGAGTGGGTGTTCTCCTAGTGCATAGGTGTGGTAAAAATCTGTATCTGGCCTTCGGCGGATGATGTACGAAATAAAAACAGATCATGAATTTGATTCAAGCCACCAGAGCCAAATCCGTTGCCGAAATTGGCATTGAGTGACTATGAGATAAATGAGACATGGTTCATTCCTAGAACCTACGGTATATCCCCGGAGGGAAAGAAAATGTACTTCACCACTAGTGACGCCAGAAAATAAATCGGGCGTAACAAGGAAGGGCCGATGTTGTTTTCGGAGTCTGATGAAATTGATAAATCTCAGCTTTGATCATAAATGGGGCTGAAAACCAGTTGTTCGATTTACTATTGATAAGTTTAATTGGAGAAATATTGCGTATGTGAGTAATTGAGTAATTTTTGGGGCATATTAATTTGTTCGGGTCATTTATTTATTGGGTTGTATTTGCTATACGCTGATTTTTGTCCAATTAACCATAGCTCAGATTCAAAGTAAATCCAAATCTGTTTTTAAACAAAATTGAACAGAGCCTGAACGAATTTTGAAAAATAATTTAACAACAAGTTACTTCGGTCTAAAAAGACCAAAGTATTGAAATCCTGTCAAAAATGACGAAAAATTTGGTTGGTCCAAAACCACTTTTCTCGACGTTTTGAAAGTCCCTGAGTCTGAAAATGCAAAAAAAAAAAAAAAATTCGTCCGTCTGTCTGGATGTCTGTGTGTCTGGACCCATGGTATCTCGAGAACGACTTGTCCGATTTGGATTTTTTTTTTCGCCAATCTGTTTCTATGGTCAAGGCGGAGATTTGAAAAGCTTTTGGATACTGTACGTCAAGGGGGTGGAGTACCTGCCATACGAATTGACCCAAAATACCTGGTTTTATAAATATATACGATTTTTTTATGTATGCTGGTTTAATTATTATTGAATTGGGCATTGAATTGGGAATTGATTTGAAGGTTGAGTTAGGGGTAAATTAGAAAGTTGAGTTGAAGTTGAGTTGGAGTTGAGTTGGGGTTGCATTAGGATGTAGTGAGTAGTTAACAAATTTTTTATATGATGGAACTTGCGCTTGCCTATTTATCAACCGATTATTATGAAATTTGACATTTGTGTTGGAAATGGGATTCTAAAATGAGTTTTGGATGAAGTTCTGGAATATGGCCAAGTAGGATGGAACTTGCCCATTTCTCAACCGATTACGTTAAAATTCGACATTTGTATTGGAAATGGGATTCTAAAATGTTTTTTGGATGAAGTTCTGGGATTTTAAAACGATTTCTAGATGAAGTTCTGGAATATGGCCAAGTATGACGGAACTTGTCTATTTCTCAACCGATTATTATGAAATTTGATATGTGTGTTAGAAATGGGAATCTAAAATGAGTTTTGGATGAGGCTCTGGAATATGGCAAAGTATGATGGAACTTGCCCTGGAATTCTAAAATGTTTTTTGGATGAAGTTCTGGGATTTTAAAACGATTTCTGGATAAAGTTCTGGAATATGGGCAAGTATGATGGAACTTGTCTATTTCTCAACCGATTATTATGAAATTTGATTTGTGTGTTAGACATGGGAATCTAAAATGTTTTTTGGATGAAGTTCTGGGATTTTAAAACGATTTCTAGATGAAGTTCTGGAATATGGCCAAGTATGACGGAACTTGTCTATTTCTCAACCGATTATTATGAAATTTGATTTGTGTGTTAGACATGGGAATCTAAAATGAGTTTTGGATGAGGTTCTGGAATATGGCCAAGTATGATGGAACTCGCCTATTTCTCAAAGGATTATTATGAAATTTGACATATGTGTGCTAGAAATGACGATTCTAAAATGAGTTTTGATGAAGTTCTGGAATATGGTCAAGTAGGATGAAACTTATTCATTTCTCAACCGATTACGATGAGATTCAACATTTATGTTGGAAAAGTGATCCTAAAACGAATTTTGGACGAAGTTCAGGAATATCGCCAATTATGATGGTACTTGGCCATTTCTTAACCGATTATAATGAAATTTGATATGTGTATGGAAATGGGATTCTAAAATGATTTTTGGATAAAGCTCTGGAATATGGCTAAGTAGGATGGAACTTAGTTATTCCTCACCCGTTTGTTATGAAATTTGACATGTGCGTTGTAAATGGGATTCTAAAATGAGTTTCTGGATAAAGTTCTGGAATATGGTCAGTTAAACGATTACAACTATCAGTATAATTTGTTATACTACTTTCGGTATAAAGTTCTACAATACGATTTTTCGTTTTAAATTGGATGCCTGTACCCATGTTACTGAAGCTTTTGACCTGTTTGGCTGTTGTTGTTTAAGTAAATATATGTTGGTTAAAATGGAAATCAATAATGTCAAAACTGTCACACCAACTTTATGACATTATTGAAGATGCCAAAGACCGAAGTTCTGATCACCTCGTGAGGTTTCAGCCCTTTATATTTTCCTATTTAAATTCAAGTTGAGTTAAAATATTTGAGAAGCTACTTATATGACTTAATCGACAGCCAAATTAGGATTGTTTTCTACGCTAACTCTGTTTTAATTTAGTTGATTATGAGAAAATGTTGATTTTTATTAGCTTACCGGCAAATTAATATGTACCATCAATAATTATCACAATTCTAGTAACAGTAAGTATGTATTCAGTTTAATTTATATATGCTATTTATGTATATGGTACGTAAAATATGGTCATCGATAATTATTAAGAGGCGTGTAAATTTAGGCGTGATAAAATATATTAACTTGTGCCATGTTACTAATTTCCAGACACGTATAGAGGAAGTATTTTTAATTCTAAAATGACGGTGCAAAACTGAACATCATATATACATACGTATGTATGCAAATTTGCGAGAACTAACTACTTGACCTCAATATCATTTTCTGACAGTTTAAAACACGAATTGTATATCATTATTAAAAGTACATAATTATATACGGCTCGGTTTGATAGAATTTATGAAAGATTATTAAAAAAAATTCTTTAACATTCAAACTGTTTCCTTTGATAGAATTTATGATTAAAAAATATGTGATGAACATTTTAAAATTCATAACTATAAATAATTCTAATTGCATGTTCTTATAAAGTATAAAGATTTCATATTACGTCATCGCACATGATATTCAAAAAAGAAAGAGACTAATTGAATTAATTACAGGTATGAAGCACATTTTTCTCATAAATTATACCTAAAAATTAACCAAAAATTTTAAATGAAAAACAATTGAAAATTAATGCGATTATTATGCACAGAATTATTCAAAATAATATCGAAACTATTACACAATAAACAACTAATTATCATTATTTATTTCGTCAATCGCTTAATTACATTACTATGAAAGGACTGATTAGTCATTATTACCATAATATTTAGTCGAAGAAATTTAAATTTCATAATTTATAAAACGTGTATGACTTACCTCAGTACAAAATGAACAACCGCATTGTGATATTTTCGTTAAATTTTCTAATTTAACATCACCAAGGCACAATTTGCATGTTATATTGATAAGTTTCTCGTATGATGATGATTCCAATATCGGTGTTGTTTCACCATCACTAACCGCAACAAATCCATTTGATATATTAAGCGAATACTTTGAACCGGCTGCTACCGATAATAAACTGGAACATCGTGAACATGTTCCAATTGATGTATAATTACGTAATCGATTTAATGGTCGTATCGGTTCAGAAGCCGTTTGTGTTAGGGCCAATACGGTATTACATTTACGCAGACTTGATTCGTGATCGGGTGAACTTGGTTTTAAGGCTTGATTAAGACTTGAGCTACTGGTTTCGCGACGAAATAATGGCACAACAGACCATAATTTTTGATTAACTATATTTAACGAGGTGGTTGAGTTACCGACACGTTTTGTTTGTGTTAAATTTGTTAAACTAGTGGCGGGTGATTGTTGCTGCGGTAGCTGATGTTGCTTTTCTTCGTGTTGATCAATTCGAGGCAATAGAGGTGGTGTTGCATTTAAATTATCTTTGGTAGTTTTACGACTTACTAAAGATTTTAAAAATTGTCCAACTTTTCTACGTGCTGGTTGTGATGGGCCCCCAAGCGATTGGGCATGAGGGCCCTCCAATTGAATGTGCTGTTGCTGTGTATTTATATAATTGCCGCCGTTACTAAGGCGATTACGACTAGAATGTACTAAATTATTTGAATTATTTTCTAGAAGGGATGCCGACTCACGCGTCCCATTCGTAAATGTATTCTTCGCTCCCGCCAGGTTGTTATGGTAATGTATATGATCCTGTAAAAAGAAATAAATTTGTATTAATTTCGTAAAAAACCAAAATATTCGAGTACATAACACGAAACACACTTAAGCACTATCGATATTTTTTTTTTGGAACTGAACGGTCTCAGACAATAGAAATAGAATGAAATGAATTAACGGTGGGGGACAGTTAACTATATAACTGATGATCATATTTATGGTACTAATATGGCGATCTACACATAAGTACCTTAAAGTCCACGGAATATTCATCATCACTAGCGCCTGACTCGGAAGTCGTTTCTTCAGCCAACTTTTCCAATTCGGCATGAATTAGTGGTATGCGCGACATAGTTTGGTTTTGTATCTGTAATAGATGTGATAACGTCGTACATTATATAGATCCCGTCTGCACATATTATAACAATAACTACACATCATGCGCTGTATTGTAACTCATAACAATAAAATAATTTAAACAAACCAAGCAACAAACAAAACAAATATATTGAGTATGTAAAGTGATGACTAAAACAAAAAAAAAACAGATGTAAATGATTAAGATGCGATGAGGAAGGGAAATAAAATATCGCCCTCGCTTTATAAAAAATAATATCCGCGACTCGTACATACGTATACGGAAAGTATCGTAAACTTTAATGTTGGTGTCTTATTTTTTTTTAATTACCATGTTTGAGAGGTGAACGACATTATTGTGACAACCGTGAAAGTGTCGTAATTTGTATAATTAATAATAAAATGATTTTGTTGATTTTTTCCCCCCAAAAGTATATATTTTTGCAATAACACGCAAGATCAAGGTAGGGCAAGATAAACACATTAAACAATTTGAATGCTTTCACTTGTATAAACCTTGTACTTGCGGCTCATATACCGAGTCAAAAAATTATATCAAGGATAGTTTTATAGACTTCTTATTATCAATTCTAATAATTTTCAAAGGAATATTATTTGATTATTTTTTTTCAGCTGCCGGGCACAAAATAATATTAAAGCCGACAGAATAATAGGAAATAGTGTAAGATGAAGAAAACTATTTGGAAAGCACTCTGGGCTAATTATTCAGGATTTTCCTATTCTTGTTTTGGTACATATGGTATGTCAAAATAATAAGACCCTGAAGTTTTTATATTGTGTAATGGTAAACTGCTATAATGTAAGTTACTGATATTGTCACCAGGGAAATTAAATATAAATTTAAACTAGCACAGAATAAAAAGGAAGAGTACAAAATGAGCAAGCAAACCTGTAAGATAAAAAAATTATAAAGCGTGATAATCACAAATAAAAAAAGTTTCGAAAGTGTTTAGTGTCATCATGTTTCAATTTATTAAGTTTGAGAGATACCAAGCAAAATTGGAATTGCCCTTAAGTTTGGCAGAAGAAACTAAAAAGTGGCCGACAATTTCAGAAGCGAGATAGAACTCAAACAATTATAGTGATATAAAGAGCTCAATCGATAAAGATCAAAACCGTGAAAATTTAGCAAAACTTTTTCCAGGTAGTTCAAGTGAAATAGTATGTTCTGATGGGGAGGGGACTCGCAAGAAGATTTGACGAGTGTTGCGAAAAGATTAGACAATATAAATTCAGAGAGTCGCAGCTAGATGGATCAGGACAATACAATCAAAGAATTAAGTGGGAAAAATCGAAATCATGATTAAGAAATATCCAGAACACGTGATGACGCCGGTATTAATAAACAAAATAGTGAGGTTATTATACATCAACCAGTAAATGCAAGTTCGAGGTCTTTCGCGAATATTACTGATAGTCTTCCTATATTCGATTCGGTGGATTGTCGATATATCGCAGTTCATCGGCATAATGAAAGAATTTGGATGTCTAAAGAATTGGGATGACGTAGCTATTATCCATTTCACGCTGTCCAAATTGAAAAGCAATGCTGGATGCTGGCGATATAGTCTTGGAGTGTGGGACAAAATATGGTTGACTATTTTTATAGGAAGCTGGCTTTGTGTAACAAGGCAAAGTTCAAGCCGGACGAGTTGCTGGAATGGATTGTCATGGGGTTAAACAACAACAGGTTCCGTGACTATCTAGGTCAATTGTTACAATATAGCACGTCAGCAACACTACTAACAGAGTTAGTGAAGGCTGCCGATTACATTGACAAAGCTGTCAGTCAAACAAAAAGCGGTCAATCCATAAAGGTCGATGCAAAAATTGATAGAAACGTCCCCAATAAGAAAAAAATAGGACGTGTTTTGTGTGCCACAAAGAAGAGCATATGGCGAGGCAATGCCCAAGCAAAAGTGGTTCAAGTGGTGTGCCTGCCACAAGTGATTTCCGGAAAAATTACAGTGGGCAACATGAGGTTAAGCAAGCAGATACAGTTAAGAGCGTAAATAGTCATGCAAAATATTTCAAACGCGGCGCTGGTTCTTAGATTATGTGTTATATTGAGATATGGGAAGCAGTGTAACATTGATTAAAGAAAGTCGGGCAAATGAATTGAAGATACGTTGGAACAAGACAACAGGTGGCGATAGGGTGATTGGTTATGGTGCCGGGAGGAGGAAATTTCAAAGAGAAACTGCAAATAAATGGCGTCGAAGCAGAGGTAAACATTTTAGTTGTTCCAGATTCTGCGCAAACAATGTCACTACTAGTAGGTCATCAATACACCAAACAGGAACATGTGCGAATTATCAGGAATAGCAGTGGATTGATTATCCAGTCAGAAGTATATCATACCGAACATACTTCAGTTCGAAAGTGTCCTTGGTGACAATCCAAGACACTAATATACCGGACAATTACATTGGCTATATGAATATATGTACATGGTGATGTGAGCAATCAGGAAGTATATGTAGAACGAAGTATACGTGAAACGGGCGAAATGATTCAGAGATGCTTAATTAAGTTGAATGGAGATAAGAACGCAAGAACTCCTATATTGAACATATCTTGTAATGACCATCAACAAACATAAAACCGTGGCATGTAGAGAAGTCTGTAGACCAAGATGTTAAAACTAAGTCCGAACGAGAAGGTGATGTGATGCAAATCGGCAAAACAAATAAAGGAGAGATAGATATAATATTGAAGGACGACGTACCAATTTATTATAAGCCTTACCGGTTAGCTCAAACAGAACGGGATACATTTAAGAAATTAGTCGAAGATTTAAAGAAAGCTGATATTATAGAAGACAGCACATCACCATATACGAGCCCTGTAATACTAATTAATTCGGAAGAGGAATGGCGATGTTCGAATGTGTATCGATTACAGGCGGGTCAACAGCAAGATAATCAAGGACCACTTCCCTTTACCACTTATAGATGATCAGTTGGATCGACTGCAAGGGAAAGTTTATTTTACCAGCCTTGATTTAGCAAGTTCATATTACCAGATACCAGTAGCAGAAGAGGGTCGAAGGCAAAGACGGCTTTCATAACTCCAGATGGCCATTATCAGTTTCCCAGGATGCCTTTCGGGCTATGTAACACCCCTGCGGTATTCCAACGGCTAACAAATAACGTATTGGGAAGGTTCCGTTAAACGATAGCCATGGCTCATTTAGATGACATCACAATTCCAGCCTCTCTTTAACTTGAGCAAATGTGTATTTTTTGTCAAAAGTGCAACAGGTGTAAGAGCGATAAGCAGTTTTATTGGGCTCTGTAGTTATTTTCGAAGGTTTATCGGGAGTTTTGCAACTATAGCTAGGCTTTTAACCAACTTATTGAAAGAAGAAGAATTTCATTGGGGAGAAGACAAAAGGGCAGCTTTCCTGGAAATAAAGAAAAGCTTAATGAGTAAACCTATTTTAGCCATATACAATCCAAATTTGAGTTGCGAGGCTCATACGGATGCCAGTGCTGTCGGATTGGGTGCAGTATTATATCAAAAGCAAGAAGACGAAAGCTTGAGGCCAGTAATATCAAAGCAACCTTGATTATACAAGCCATAATCTAAAAAACGAAGCTTTTATAAGGGAATTAGAAACGACGAAAAAACCAAAATTTCCATAGTAAAACACATAAAACATATGGGAAATCACTTTTTTTCCTAAGACAAATTTGTAAATGAAAACGTTGCAAATTCTTAATTATGATTTCTAGAATATTTTCATAAAGGTTTGAATTTCAACATATATAAATCTCGTTTAAGTAAATCGTTTTCATTTTCTTGTAATAATTGATTTATTTAAACCAAAATATAAAAAAAAGTTCATAACAACAGCTTTCTGGTCAAATTAAAAAGAAAAGCTTACTACAAATCGTGTGCATTAAGCCAATATACATAGATGGCAGTGGGCAGTAAACATTTTGAAAAACCGTACCAAAAATCGCCACCTGGGGAAATTTAAGTTCAAAAATTGTAAGAAAAGCAAAACAAATTCACAAAATATTTAAGAACGTGTCATAATTTTGTGATTACACAATCTTTTTCGTATTTTTCTGTATAAATCTGAGACATCTAACGTACACTAGTAAAACTAAAGATAAATTTAGCAAGTATTATTTTAATTCGTCAGAGCCAACTTTGATGTATTTTTCAAAATGAAACTTTGAAAAATATATTTTAGAAATAATTTAATTTTAAAATTTCTGCAATTAATATTTACTTAATACCAATATACCCTTCTTGTATATTGCTGCTAAAGATATGTAGAACACTTTTGTATAAACATTTTGTAACATTTTTGCTGTTTTCATTGAAAAACTTGAAGCTAAAAAACACCATTTTTACTATGGATTCCTATGGAAATTAGTGAAAAGTTATACCACTAAAAAAGCTTCTAAAAAATACGTCATAATGATTATGGCTCTATACTCTAGAAGGCTCTGGTAATATACTATAGTCGAAAAATATCCAGGGAAGAGTCCAATTATTCAGCAATTAGGGGCTCTGGCGATACTGACCGGTTTAGAAAAATGTCGGGTCTACCTATTGGGCAAACATTTTATAGTATGGATCGACTGTAACAGCCTAAAGTTTTTAGCTAATAAGCAAGAGATGTCACTAAGAGTCGCGAGATGGTTCCTTCGGGTATCTGAGTTTGATTTCAATGTAGAGTACATGCCAGAAAAAGCTAATCAAGTAGCTGATGCAATTAGCCGAAATCCGGTGCAAGAAGCTAACGATGACGAGCTTGATAGAAGACAATGTTTGGTTATTAATATAAACACAGACTGGGTAGCAGCTGTATGGCTGCGTACCGATTCTGAAATTTTGAAAATTCGGGAGAAATAGAACAAGGTGCTCAAGAGGGGTTCACAGCAAATATTCGATGTACAATGCTCGCGTATACAAATATACCAAATATAGATGGCGGCTATATGTTCCTGAATGCTTAAAGTACGACGTCGTTAGAGACGCACATGAGTGTGTAGATCATTATGGAGTAGACAAAACACTCGCAAAATTGAAACAGTCCTATTATTTTGGAAAGATAGGGATTTTGTAGAGCAGTACATGAACCGATGTATTAAATGCATATATTATAAATCCCGGGTAGAGCCTTTCGAAACCGTACACATTGATCATGTCGGGCCGTACGTAGCATCTAAAACAAAAAATTGGTACATAGCCGTTTTATTTGATGGCTATAGCAAGTATACGTAGTCCAAAATCCAAATTATTCAAGGAGTTTTGTGAAACTCATTTTAACCAACACATTATGGTGGCAAGTGGTTGTCCACGAGCGAATGGACAAGTCGAGCGAGTAAATCGTATAGTGACTGAAAAATTGGCAATGATTACTTCAGGTAATGAATGTGCTGAAATTAGAAGAAGTTTTCAGATGGCGGTAAACAGCATTGAGAGTAGAGTGATAAAGAAAACAACAGCGGAGTTCGTATTGAAACATAACTACAGAAGCTCAAACGATAGCTCGTTAACTGAATAGATTGAAGAAGTCAATATAGAAGTCGGAGTAGAGAAGGAGGATGTTATTGTAGCGGTTTTATTGGAGCATAACTGTGAGATTCACCAGCACCAATTCAACAAACATAGGATCAAACCGAAGATTTTGCAACCTGGAGATATCATGATGTTGCGAAGTGACCCTCCAGCTTATGAAGATTTTAGGAAGCTATTAGGGAAGTACAACGGGGCTTATGAAGTCATTAAGCCTATAGGTAACAACCGTTATTTGATTAGAGATATAGAGGGTGAGCAGCAATCACAAAGAATATATAAAGCTATCGTAGCCATCGATAGATTAAAATTTGTAAAATCTGCAACACATGAATAATCCTATTGTAACAATCAGTTAAAGTTGAAATCAGCGAGGACGTCATCTGTTATCGGATGGCCGAATTGTTGTTTTTTTTATAATATGGTAAGTATGTTAAAATAATAAGCCACTGAAGTTTGTATATTGTATAAGTGTAAACTGCTATAAATTAAGTTACTCGCCAGGGAAATTAGATAAAAATGTAAGCTAGCACAGAATAAAAATGGAGAGTACAAAATGAGCAAGCAAACCTGTAAGATAAAAATTAATAAAGCGTGATAATCATAAATAAAAGAAAAGTCTCGAAAGTGTTTAGTGTCAACGTGTTTCAATTTATTAAGTTTGAGAGATACCAAGCAAAAGTGGAATTGTCCTCAAGTTTGGCAGAAGAAACTAAAAAGTGGCCAACATTATTAAAAAAACAAATCCAAATAAAATACAATTAAATTGTATACGATTTGGAGCCGCCCAGCGAAAATACCGTATAGAGAATATCTTCATAACTCCTACATATGTACTTCGAAACTAAATACATAAAGTGAAACTTCTCTAAAGTGACCACTCAAGGGACGCAGAAATCTTGGTCAAATTATGCAGGTGGTGAGTTTAAGGGGGAAAGAATTAAATTCAAAAATATTAAAAGGACTGACTAATATTCAAGAGACTGACAAAAGTGGTCAATTTAGGAAGGTGGTCAAAATGGGTCCCATTTGAAACGCGATATTTAAAACGCGATTTGTTAAAACGCGATATTTCAAAACGTAATATGGTACAAAATGCGATATGGTACAAAATGCGATATTTCAAAACGCGATATTTCAAAACGCGATATGGTACAAAACGCGATATGGTACAAAACACGATAATTCAAAACGCGATGTGGTACAAAACACAATATTTCAAAACGCGGTAATTTTTTAAATTTTTTTTGACAAATTTCTGGAATTTGGCCGATTGGATTATGTTCTGGAATATATCCAGATATAGTAGGATATAACTTTGCTATGGCTGGTCGATCATGATTTAAACGGCATATAGTACACTACATATTTTAAAACTTGGCCATTTGTTAACCGATTAAGATGAAACCAGACATGTTTTTTTGGAAAAGAAATCCTAAAATAAGTTTGTTAATTTAAAATTGTAAACTTACAAAATATGTAATAATTGAGTAATTTTACACCTTTCATTCAAAATTGAATAACGTTCAGAATCAAACTTCATTCTTTTTTAGGAATTTATAAGATTTCCGACAATTTTCGTTTATATTTGCCTACGAAGATGGAAAATCCCAACATTATAAATTGACGACTGTTTTTATTTCTAAAATAATTATCAGGTAATAAATAAATTTTAGCTTCTGTTGTAATTCGACAGTTGTTTTTTTAAAGTAGTAACCACAAAACTGGTAAGCGGTTACTAACCGAAAATATAAGTGCAATGAAACATCTGCTATATGTACTGTAGTTCAGTAAAAATAAAAACAACAAAAATTAAATTTAAAATCTGGTATTTCCAAAATATCTTCGTAAACAAGATAATCCATGAAGAAGGGAACAAAAACAATCATTACAAACATAAAATAAAAAATCGGCGAATTAGTTAATTACGTTGCTAATTGTTGGCGTTCCTAGTAAATTTGTTCCATCAGCAAACAATTTTATTTAATTAAATTAGATTTACATAGAAATTAATTTCCATTAGAAAAATAAATTTAATTTTTTTAAGTGACGGGAAATTCTATTAAGCGAAAGAAAAGGGTTCGGTACTAAATCTTACTTCTTTTACTTTCAAAATCTTCCTTTTTGACAAATCTTACTTTCTTCAAAAATGGGGATGTTAATTGGGAAAACGAAGGGCCGCCCTTTTTGGTGAAGGAGGCTTTTAATTAATTTAAAGAGTGTATCGAAATCTTAAATTTCAAGAAAGTAAGATTCGTCAAAAAGTAAGATTTTGATTAAAGAAAGATTTTGAGAATTAAGATTTCGATAGGCCCCCGAAAGAAATTCTGATAACTGACGAAAAATTCGAATAGGTAAAGGAAAATTTAAATAAATTAAAGATAATTCTACTATTTGGAGGAAAATTCTGTTATGTGAAGGTTTAAAAGAAAATCAACAAACAAAACAATAATTAAAATAAATGTTAGGCCTCCAGAATTTTTCTAATATAATTTTTTACCCCATTTTATGAATTAAGTTTATTTTTAACTTATATTTTGCAGTTTCTGTTTCAATTTACAGTCGGCTAGTATCAGGTATAATATTCACGATACGAACAAAAATATACCTTGCGCCACAAACAAAAATAAAACACATCTGGGCAAAATGGTGAATTATTCTAAAACACTTTCTATTGTTTAAGCAAAATTTTTAAATAAATCTATAACATCTATAATTTGAATTTCGTTAAGAAAATAACATGAAAAATTTGAATTCAAATATATTTTAAAAAACTTCGACCATTTTTATTTCACCAAAAATAGTCTAATCACTTTCCACATATCCACATTATAAAATGTTATTAAAAATAACTTTAAAATTGTATTTGCTTACACATCGCGTTTTGAAATAGCTCGATTTGAGATATCGCGTTTTGTACCATATCGCGTTTTGAACCATATCGCGTTTTGAAATATCGCGTTTTAAAATATCGTGTTTCATACTTTGTCTCGTATCGTTGTAACGCGTTTTGAAATATCACGTTTCGAGCTGATCCCGGACAAACTAGAGAGGTTGTCAGTTTTGGAAGTTTCATTATATTCAAAAATAGTAGCCTTGCAGCAAAAATAAATTATATTGGATGACCTTGAAATGACTATTAGGGCCAACTTAATTGTTTTTACTACAATCTTGGAAAATAGACGGAAGATAAATTAAAACAAAAGTTTTTTTTTGCACCACTGTCAAAAAATATAGGTTTGCACAAAAATAATTTGTTACTTCTCCCTCTCACAGAACTCTGTCCAGGAACTTTTACGATGCATACGAATTGCGAAATATTTAGTCGTGTCAATAAGCGTCTTCCATTGGCGAAAGCAAACTACTCGCAAGTACTTGTATCTACTCACAACTACCCATGCTCATACGATGGTGTAGAAAACAGAAGTAGTTACGCATAAAATTTGCGCTAGTGGATTTTAGTTGTGAAAATTCCAATAGATGGCTTTTAGACCTTTTTCGATATTTTTCGAGAGTTTTTTATTACGTTCGAGTTTTTTTATTTTTTGATGATGTAAAATGTCGAAATTAATACAAAATTATTTTGTTGTTGATGATACATTTTTAATAAAAATGTGTTTAAATATCAATGCGGTAAATATCAATGCTTTCCTTTTATTACATGTTCATTTTTTTTGTCATATTTTGAATCTCATTTTAAATATCGCCATTACTATAATAAACAACTTTACAAAAGACAAAAAAAACAACTAAACAGAAGGCTGAATTTTACTTGTGTTACTCAATTTCTCGTTCCATTGGGTATCTACTCGCAAGTACTTCCAAGTAGCAAATTTTGCCCATTGGAAGACGGCTAATGATACATGGTTCACCCAGTGAAACGTTATTAAAGAAAATGAAATTGATGTTTGACTGAAAAATGCAATTAAATTTATGATTATGGTTTAGAACAGTGGTGTCCAATCGCAATAGTGAATGTTTGAGAAATTTTCAAAATAAATAAAGGCAGCGCAATAATTGTTTATGTATTCAGGGCAACAGAATTTATCGCACTTGAATGAGTATGAGGGCCACCGCAATGGTTATTCCATCTTGTAGTATGCGGCAAGTGGGCCAAATAATTACCGCGTTCCCGGCTGATTTTTTTTTGACCGGTGTTATTGCTCTATTGCTGTTTATTTTGAAAATTTCTCGAACCATTGGTTTAGCATTTTTAAATTTTAGAAATGTAAAATATTTCAAGAAATAAAAAAGAAACTGGAGTGCGATTATGTAAGCATTACGAGTTTCGAATTTTTCGAAATAGCGACAAAACCCGATTATGCAAAACTTTACGAGTTCTTAAGTACGACAGACAACGCGTAATGATTAAAAAAAATCATTTTAAAGAAAAGAAAAAGAATCTTTTTAAGCGTTTTTGTCGCAATTTTCGACGTCTACAAAAAAGTTGAAATGTATTTATTGAAAAAAAGTGACTGTGATACCTTTTCTCTCTGTATAATATCTTATGTAATTACAATCTAGTTTCCTGGACTAATGAATAATTTCATTCTGTCCTAATTTAACGACTTCTTCTGATTGGCGTTCCATAGTACTTCGTAAGTTGAAGTAAACTTTAAGGCTCCTATGGAGGTCATTCTTCCTGAGGACATACCAAGGTGCATCAATGATGTTCCTTATTACCAGAAAGAATCTATCTTTCAAGTAAGATTCCAGTATTTTAGGAAATTGCATTGGTGGAAGATTTCTTGTGGTTAAGTCCTTCATATCACACTCTATCAAACGCTTGTGTAACGTCTAAGAATATCGTTGAATTGACTTTCTTCTTTCTCTAGTGCTTTCTCGATTATTTTGGTTATTCTGTGTACTTGATCAATTGTTGAATGTTGGATACGAACCTCGGTTTTTTATCTGGATTATCGGATTTAACCTTTTTACCAGTATATCTTTCCCAGGTTTTATGGTCATAATTATTTCTATAATTTTCCATTAAACAGTGAAAACTTTAAAGCGGAATGCCTCAAAAGTGGCAAGATTTTCCAAGGCATTGTGTAAATGTAAATGTAATACGCCGCCTACATTATGCAGCACCTCTTTGTCACTAAATTGTCACAGTTAGACCAACTACCAACAGCAGCACAAAAGGAAAATTTGGATCACCAAGTTGCTCGATTTATTTTTGCAACAAATGTTTCATTCTGAACGGTCGAGAATGAAGAATTTAAAAATTGATGTAAAGAGCTATGGCCGGATTGTCATCCGCCAAGTCGCAAGCTATAGGTGTAAACTTTGAAGATGAATCCATTGATTTGCGAGAAAAGTACTCTTCTGCTCTCAGATTATTAGGCATTAAAAATTTGACTTTGGCTGGCGTTTGATGGATGGTCAAATATCCGAAATTAAACAACCAATTGTATGTTCCTGTGTAATGGCAGAAAATAGGAAGTTATTTTAGTTAACTCATGTCTCACACAAGCGATAATAAAAAATTTGGTAGAAGGTTGCATAAGCAAAATTGAAACTTATTTCAATGTTTCAATTGTCTGTTTCGTAACTGTCAATACTAGCAACATAAAGATAAAGTAACAAATTTGTGAAGCTGCCGAAAATGAAAATATTAATACATACGAATGGGCCCGCCCATATATTAAACTTATTTGCTTTAGACGTATATAATTGGTAAACCTGGCTGCAAAATAATTTTAGATCAAATAATAGAAATATTTTCGAAATCAGCATTTACTCAAAGTCTGCTCTGCACTTATGCGACATATTAAAATATTATCTACAGAACTGGTCTATATTAGCAAAAGAGGGAGCAAGACCTAGAACAAGCCGGGTTTGATGCAAATATTGGTAAATTTGCCATGAATATAAGCGTCAAGAGAGGAGCGGAAGACTTGGTAACGCTTTTAAGACCCATTTCCAAACCTTTTTACACATGGTAAGTTTTAGAAAAGAATTTGTATTATCTGGCAATACAATAAGTTCTGCTCACTTTGCAGCGTTTCTACATTAAGTACAAAGGAAAATAATACTGCAATTGCGTTCCTATAGAAGACAATTTTAGCTTATCGTCCTGGCATCGTTTTTTAAATATAAGGGGAATATTGCTCCTTTTATTTCATCTAGATCTGTCTGTAGTGCCTCATTTATAGTGGCGATGAAGATAAGTTCATTCTATAATGAAATTTTTGAAGACATTTTAAGCCAAATCCTCAAATTGACATCAGCAGTACGACTGGTATCGAACGAATATTTTCAAAATTTATTTTAACACATACGGATTAAGGAAACATTCTTCGTGTGGAAAAAGCGGCTAAATTGGTGTTTATTCGTCAGCGGTTAAATAAACTAAATTAATATGATTTAATTTTATTAATAAAAAGCCTTTAAATTATTCAAAATTTATATTTCTTTACTAAATCTAATAAATTTAAAAAAATTAATCTAATTTAATACAAAAAGTTGATTTAAATCAAAAAAATCAAATGATTTGCATTTTTTCAAAAAATACATGAATTTAACCAGGTTCTACATTATGTCTTATTGCGGTCCTCATATCCAGCAAGGATTTTACGAAACTCTACGGTATATTATACAGTAGGGTGTAGGCAAATCTATGTTTGTTTGTCATATGATAGGATATAAAGTCCGCAATGAGATATATACCCTTACTCTATCATCCTTTCATTGGTAGACATTCGTATAAACGCATTATGTTTCTTGAATATACTTCTAAGACTAAAGTGTTTTGATTTTTTTCAAGTAGTCCAAATTATGTCTATCACCTTAAATCTATTGCTAAGATAAACCATTAGTAAAAAATTTAATGTTTTACTTTAATAAAATAACTTCAAAAATTCGGGTAGGCATTGAATTTCTTAAATTTTTAAGAGCTTCTGCATCAATTTTGGCCCACCATTCACGGATGGCATTTTTCAAATCATTAATTGAATTATGTTGCTGTTCATTTCTATAAACTTTTCGGGCAAGGCCCTCCAAAGGTTTTTGATGGGATTGCAGTCAGGATTGCAAGCTGGCCATTCAACAAGGGGAATGATTTTCTCGAGAAACCAGTGTGTGTGGTCTCCTTCGAAGCATGGATCGAAACATTGCCTTGTTGAAAAATATAATTTTCATTTGTATTATTATCCAGATAATTTATCAAAATGTCTTCCAAAAGTTCCATGTGCATACGGAAGTTTATTCGTGTCGTTAATAAGAAAATGCGCCCCATATCATAACACTTTCGACACCAAAATTACGCTTCGATTTAACGACGCCATATTCCTGCAAATTATACCAGTAGCAACTGTAGCAGAATGGTCCCGAATCCAAATAAAATTTTCTTCGTCAGAAAAAATCCCTCTGTGCCAATCCGTTGTCCACGACATATATTTATGAGCAAATTTGAGCCGATTATTCATATGCATGGCTGTTAAACGTAGTTTATGGTGAATTATTTAAAATGCAAGCAATGTGTCAGGTCGTCACAATTTTTCCTTTAGTACCTTCTTTGCCAATTGGACATTTCTAGCAAGCTGGAATCTTGGATAGGCAATAGCAAAGCAACCTAGATTATACAAGCCATAATCTAAAAAACGAAGCTTTTATAAGGGTATTAGAAACGAGGAAAAAACCAAAACTTTCATAGTAAAACACATGGAAAATCACTTTTTTTCCTAAGACAAATTTGTAAATGAAAACGTTGCAAATTCTTAATTATGATTTCTGAAATATTTTCATAAATGTTTGAATTTCGACATATACGAATATCGTGTAAGTAAATCGTTTTCAACTATCTTGTAATAATTGATTTATTTAAACCAAAATATAAAAAAAATTCATAACAACACCATTCTGGTCTAATTAAAAAGAAAAGCTTACTACAAAATAAGTCAATATACATTACATAGATGGCAGTGATGGCAGTAAACATTTGGCAAAATCGTACCAAAAATTGCCATCTGGGGAAATTTCAAGTTCAAAAATTGTAGGAAAAGCAAAACCAATTCTCATAATAGCTGTGTTTTTTTATAAGTCTCGATAGATCTATTCAGATATTTGCAAAAATAAAAAATGGGAAATTGTAGCTACTCCTATCATCCACTTAAAAATACTGGCACTCGCAGCACTAAGAATTGTGTTTATTTTAACAACGCTACGCCATGTTGTTTTCATTATATTGTGTTACTCCAAAAGTATAAATACATGAGGAAAAGTGCGAATACATTTTATCCATATATAAAAATGAGACGGACACATTAAGACTTTTTTTTTTCTTTCAAAATACTACTATGATCTTTTAAATGTTGAGCAACTTTTACGAAAAATGATAAACAGGTTCATTTTTCGATTTTTCAATTCTTTTTCGCTAAAAAAGTTGTGGATTGCGGTAAGTAGTATTAAATGACACATTTTTAATATGCATCTTCATAATGGAAGGAAATAATAATAAAATTAATACTTTTATCGTACATATTCTGTCTTTTAAAATAGAGCAACAGATTAAATGTAAATCCGCTACTAGTTTCCTTTTGTATGATAGATGTACTAAAAATTGACTTTGGTATGCGTCCATGCTAAAATACAAATTTTTAATTTGTGTCTTTACTCATAAAAGGGAAAATCTGTAGTCTCGATAGCATATCTGGATAAAATGCAAGATTTTCATGTACAATTAATAAGTTATGTAATTCAAGGAAATTAATTAAAAACGATAAACTGTTGAATAAAATGTTATTCTTGATTAAAATAAACCGAATCAATTGCAGTTTAATCACAAAAATAGAGAACATCTGGATGCGATCTATTGAGATCTATCGAGACTTATAAAAAAACTCGGCAAATATTAAGAACGTGACATAATTTTGTGATTAAACAATTATTTTTTCGTATTTTTCTGTTTAAATCTTAGACATCTAACGTACACTAGTGCAACTAAAGATAAATTTAGCAAGTATTATTTTAATTCGTCAGAGCCAACTTTGATGTATTTTTCAAAATGAAAGTTCGAAAAGTATATTTTAGAAATAATTTAATTTTAATATTTCTGCAGTTAATATTTACTTAATACCCTTAATTTACTATATACCCTTCTTGTATATTGCTGCTAAGGATATGTAGAAAACTTTTGTAAAGGGTTTTCCAATAAGGGCTTGACAACTTTTTTTTTAAATTAATCGCAAACCATTAGAGATATTTCAAAAACTTTATTATCGGTATGAAGTACAATCAAAACATTTATGAATGGAACTCTACTTCGTTCATATGACCACCGCGGGCACGTTTGCAGCGGTCGATTCGTTGGACCCAATTTTCGATGACTCGGCCACACATTTCAATGTTGGCTCTGAGCTGTTCCAACGTCGTCGGCTTGTTGGCATAGACCAATGACTTGACGTAGCCCCAAAGAAAATAGTCAAGAGGCGTTAAATCGCATGAAAGAGGCGGCCAATTGACTGGCCCGTTTCTTGAGATAAGACGCTCATCTAACTTGCTTTTCAGTAAATCGATTGTAACATGTGCTGTGTGGCTTGTGGCACCGTCCTATTGAAAAAACATGTCGTCCAACTCCATATCTTCTAATGTGGGCCAAAAATAATCGGTAATCATGGCGCGATAACGATGGCCATTCACAGTAACGTGACGATCGTTATCGTCGACGAAAAAATATGGTCCAATGACGCCGCCGGCATGCAAACCGCACCAAACAGTTATTTTTGTGGATGAAGTGTTGATTCATGAAGCACATGTGGATTTTCATCCGACCAATAACGCATATTTTGCTTATTTACGAACCCATTGAGCCAAAAATGAGCTTCGTCACTGAAGATGATTTTGCGATGAAATTCATCATCTTGGCGCATCTTATCCAGAGCCCAATCGGAGACCGTACGTCGCTTCAAATGGTCCATCGGCTTCAATTCTTGAGTCAGCTTGATCTTGTCTGGGTGTAAACCAAGATCCTTATGCAAAATTCGTCATAAAGAGGTCTGGGCGATGCCCAATTCTTGAGAACGCCGTGGAATTGACTGTTTTGGATCGTTTGCTACGGACGCCTGAATGGCACCGATATTTTCGACACTTCGACCAGCCCGTTATCTGACTGGCACGGCAACATCACACAACGAATATGTAGACTCAAATTTTTGCACTAAACTTGTTATTGCCTGTCTACTAGGGCGAGAATTACGACCGAAAATTGGAGTTAACACTCTTAAAGTTGCGGTCACCGACTCCGAATTTCGGTAGTAAATTTTTATGAGTTGAGTTTACTGAATAAATTGACAGTGACAGTTCGATGATTAGTCAAAGAGTGCGTTCACAAATTAAATTCAAAGTTGCCAAGTCCCTATTGGAAAACCCTATATAAACATTTTGTAACATTTTTGCTTTTTTCATTCAATAGCTTGAAGCTAAAAAACACCATTTTTGCTATGGATTCCTGTGGAAATCAGTGAGAAGTTATACCACTAAAAAAGCTTCTAAAAAATACATCATAATGATTATGGCTCTATACTCTAGAAGGCTCTGATTTTGTAGAATCAAATCGTATAATTTGTTGGTTGTGGTGTTAATTTTCGTATTCAATAAATATTTGTTGTTTTTGTTTTTGTATATATCGATTTCTTCTAAACGGTCCATCTCAACAAATCATAAAAACGGAGCAAATTCTAAAAAGTTATCACCTTTCGAAAATCGTATTTTAGGCTATGTTAAACAAGCAAAAACGTTTTTAAGAGATAATCCAGGAATTTTAGTTACACGGGCAGATAAAGGAAACAAGACAGTTCTAACATTGAGAAATGAGTATTTAGATAAAATAAATAGTCTTCTTAATGATAATACTATATACATCCAAGTTTCTAAAGACAATTCAACACCAATCCAAACTAAAATCAATTCACTAGTAAAAAATTTTAATGAATCTGGAAATAATGATATACATAAATACAAAAAAGAAGTTTACAAATTATAACTCGGTCATTCCTAAATTATACTGATTGCCAAAAATTCATAAACCGAATATGATATACAGACCAATTATAAGCTCAGTAGATAGTCCAACATTTATGGTTTATCAGCATATCCGTCAAAATTTCCTTTTATTGTCGTTAGACGTATTCATTATTTACGAATGTTGATTGCAAACGTGTTACTAACATTATAAGCAACAATTGGAGGAGTATAAAGCAAAATTCAAAAACAATATTAACGAAAGTCCAATTTTTAATAGCTTTAGATATCGTATTAAATAATTAAAAATTCTCATTTAATAATAAAAGTTACAAACAAATTTTTGGCTCACCAATGGGTTCGCCTATTACTCCTATTTTGGCAAATTTATTGATGGAATATTTAGAAAATTTAGCACTAAATTCTTTGGATTTTCAACGATTATTCTAGTATCGTTTACGTAGATGATATTATAACGGCTATCCCAGTTGACAAAGTTGAATTTTTTTATTGTTTTCAATTCGATAGAACCGTGAGCTAAATTCACAATAGAAAAAGAATCTGATAAAAAAAATTTCATTTTTGATACTCTTTTGATACATGAATTTAATGGCAAAATTTCGGTGGATTGGTATCATAAAGATACATGGTCTGGAAGATACTTAAATGTTCACTCTTGGCTCCCCTTTTCTTACAAAATTAACACAATCAAAATTCTTACTCAAAAAATTATAAAACTTTCAGATACAAAATTCCATTATAAAAATTTTATTTTTATCTTCTTTGTTTGAACGATCTACCAAATTAATGGTACACCAGCTATTTCAAATTCAACAACGGTCACACACGAATTTTATCATTGAATCGAAAATCTTACCAATATCCAATTTGACGACGAAGAAACGTAACTATTGAACAAAGGATTGAAATATAGTACAACTGCAAATAACGATAGGAAATTGATAAAAATAAATGGATGTTATTAATAATATCAAAATCGATAACGACCACTCAGTAAAAAATAATGTAGAACTGGTGAATAATTTAGAAGGAATACAAATACTTACCAACCAACGCCAAATTTTCCTCATTTCATATAACGAATATGTACTCCAATATACCAATTAGGGAAACTTTGGAAATCACTAGGAAAATATTAGTAAACAACAATATAGATGTTCGGATCATAGAAGAATTAATCAAATTATTAGAAGATTCAAGAAACTACGAGTCAAAATTATTTCAAATTGCAAAATAAATTCTACACACAAACTGATGGTCTCAGGTACATTTGTCAGGTACCTACATTGGCCAATATTTATCTAAACCATTTCGAAAATAGTTACGTTTTAAACAACAAAAATAAATTTTACAAAGATGTTAAATACTGGCATAGATATGTAGATGATATTCTGATTTTATTTTCAGGTACCTGCAGACAGTAAAATAAAATTCACTTTGGGGATTGAAGAAAATAAAAGTATACATTTTCTGGATTTAAACATAGAAAATTCTTAAAATCATCATAAATTTAAAATATATCGAAAACCTACGCAGCCCAGTCATACCATCCATGCAAATTCCAATCATCCATATCCTCACACAATTGCAGCTTACAACCATTTAATTTAAAGATTGAATAATATTAGGATGTTCGAGCAGGATTATAAAGATGAACTGAAGGTTATCAATGATTGCAAGCCAAAGCGGTTATCAACCAAATAAAATTGATAGCATGAATACTGCATATCGTAGTAAAATTGAATACCAACAGTTCACCACATTAAATTTCAGCGATGGTAGACAAGATACGAGATATATCACCGTAGAATACACTCAAAATTCCAGTAAACATTTACAAAAAATATTTCAAAGTTATAAAAATAAAAAATTCTTTAGAATAAAAAATTCAACTTAAGGACAATCCAATTTTTGATACCGGTATTTATAAATTAACATGTTTCGATTGTCCATCAATATATATTGGTTTAACTGGTAGACCGTTCAAACAAAGATTCAAAGAGCATATAACAGGTATAGGAAAGATCAGAACTGATTCAAATTTCGTACAACTTATAAATGAAACCCAGCCCAACTATATAAATTTGGATTCAAATATGGAAATATTATTTAATTTGAAAAAAGGGGATGCTATGGATCGTTTAGAAGAAATCGAAATATACAAAAACAGCAAATATTTATTGAATACCAAAATTAACGCAACAACCAACAAGTTATACGATTTGATTCTACAAAATTCGTAAATCAATGTAAGCTGTTCAACTAACAATGTAACATACATATAGGGTGAGGAAAAAGTATGAAAACCCCTAAAAATCTCGCGGAGTTCGGTCAAAAAAAAAAATGAGCAAGGTTTATTCTTAGGTAATTTTCAACAAGGAATTAAATGGTGAACTTGGTTGTGACCTTGACCTTCATATTTAAGGTCATTTGTAGGCCAAGGTAATTTTTTTAAATTAGAACCCTTATTTTTGATGACAGAATCGAAAAGAGCGATCAATTGTACGTCCGAATATGTATTTTCCAGGACTTCCCAAGGTCATCTGAAGGAATTTACAATGCGAGGAAAAAGTCTGGAAACCCCTAAAAAGCTCGCAGAGTATGCCAAAAAAAAAAAAATGAGCAAGGTTTATTCTTAGGCAATTTTAAACAAGGAATTTAATGGTGAGATGGATTGTGACCTTGACTGTCATCTTCAAGGTCATTTTGAGGTCAAGGTATTTTTTTTATACGGAAACCCCTGTTTTTGACATCGGATTCGAAAAGAGCGATCAATTGTACGTCCGAATATGTATTTTGCATGACCGCCCAAGATCACCTGAAGGAATAATGAAAAAATCATAAATACAGAACATTGTACATTTGTAATAATGCTTGTGTTGCTGCGAAAATTATAAAAAAAACATAAAAATTAAATTTTAAAATGAAGAATTAATTTTTTTAATTTTAATTTTTTTTTAAATTTTCATAGCAAATCATTATTCTTTCAGGTGACCTTACCTTAGGAGGTTATGGAAAATACATAGTCGGACGTACAATTGATCGCTATATAGAACCCTCACATTTTTATACGTATTACGACTTCTATTTAATATTTATATTAGTCTATGGTTTCACTCAAACGACTTACATGTCAGCACTGTTTATAAGAAACTAAGAAACTCACTAAACAAAACCAACGGTACCACAACACTGCTCCATTTTCTTATTGCATTTTAATTCGCCACCGAAAATAAATTATAACAGTGAAATCACTTTAAAGCGAATACCGATTAGCCATAGTACATTTCTATATAACAAAATTTCCATTTTAGCAAATGAAACATCATTAAAAAGAAGTAAGATAAAAAGAAAATTTTCCATTTTGATAAATGCTAAGAACTTTCACTTTATAAAATAATCGATAATCGGCAAACGTAGTGAGCGTATCTCTCTAGCTTCTATAAAAGCTATAAGTACTGTGAAAAATGGCAATTTTTACAGAAGCAGAAAATCGTTGAATGTAAATTAGGCTTAAGATATTGAAGAGCGTAATGTCGAATACTTAATTATGTATGTGTTATGTATTTTGTAAATACAGCAAAAATAATGTCAATTTTTTTAGATGAAGTCAACATATTCACACTATACAATACAGTAAATAAATTAAGAAAAAATAAACATTTTAAAGCAGGCAAGACAATTATTATCACGGCTATATTACAACTATATTCGTAAACGAAATAGATCTTCGAATTTGATTTAAGCCTTATAAATTCGATCACTTAAGTATTTGTTTTTTGGACTAATGGCTGAGTAATTAGTTGAAGCTGATTGTTATTTCGAATAAATAATAAAATATTGATGGTACAAGAAAATTAAACGCCATATCAGATATATAAGACGAAAAATTTTACAGAACAATAATTGCAAAACACAAAAAAACAAAAAAAAATATACATATTTTAAATCAAAATCTCAATCAAAACAATCAAATGACAACAGCAAGCGCAGCAACAAAATTCTTACCTTTTTCTTTTCCTGCTCTAATTCCTCGAATAATGTTTCATAACCGTATGCGCACCACGAATGAATTTGTTGCCTCCGTTTTGAAAAATTTGTTTGTTCCGCGTTATTATTACTACTAATACAATCGCTTGTCGCATGTATCGGTAACTGTAAACTGCGTCGATTATTGCGTATTGTTGATTTCTTATTATTTCTTATCGTGCCGTTATCACGATTCCGATGAATCACAATGTTTTGTAAATTTTTTGTTTTCAAATCAAATTCAACTATCGTATCTTGTTTATTTGTGGAGGTGGTGGTGGAGGGTGTGGCGGATGCGGTGACTTTAGAAGAGACGTTTGCAGTAGGAGGTGACGGTTTAAATAAAAGTAATGGAACTTTTTCACCATCAGCTTCACTTAATTTATTTACTATAATATTGTTATTATTATTATTATTATTACTATTTGTTGAAATTGTATAATCACTTAATGGCTTATTTTTTATATTTTTACTATCTAATAATTCACTAACACTGCTGTTATCATCTAAATTATAACAATTTATATCACTAGAGATACGTTTTAAACCAACACCATTCGCTAATGTTGCGTTTGTTGACTCAGCCGACGATGATGAGGCTCGATTATTTAAATCCGCGATTGGATTTGAAATTATATTATGATTTTTTGACAGAGTTTTCGTTAGATTATTGATAAAACTATCATGATTCGTACGATATTTCTTGTAATTAATTATTTCAACATTTTGCTGTTTCGAATATATTCGACCATCACTTTCGGAACTTAATAACTTTTGATTATTATTTATTAAATTACTACTATTATTATTATTATTAGAAGTATTTTGTAGTTTTAATGATGGCAAGCCATCATTGTTGGTTGTTGTTATCATTGATGGTGGTCGCATTATTACAATTGTTGAGAAGTTTATTTGTATTATTTATGATGTTTAAATCATTAAAACAATAACAACAATTGATGGAAATTGTACATTTTCCTACTTTAGCCTGAAAAGAAATAAATAAAATTACATTAATAAACCTCGTACAGACAAGCAAAATATTGTATGTGTGACTAAGGCTGTAATATTAATATGCAATAAAAATGTCTCGGTTGGAAAAACTACACACGATAATTTTTTAACCTCGATATTTTTATTGATTGTGAACAATAAAAATTTGATAGACTTTTTATTAGGTAAGTCTTTAATCTAAAAATATAGAAAATTGGTTTAAGTGATCGTAAAATAAATAAACAAAATAAATTATTATAACAATAAATTTGCACTGAATGGTGATGATGTGAACGGTGTGAATTTTAATTATGGTTCTTTATATACAAAGTATGTATTGCTTGCCAATAAAATTTTAATGAATGGCTGCTAAATTTTGAATAATTAAACAGCAAAAACATATGTTAAAAACTAACTAACTAATTCGATCTGCCAAAACGGTCGCGCAAAAAAAATATTCACAATAAAAGATAGGAATATGGTGAAATTTCTAATTCTTACGTAATGTCGTAAAATACTAAAAATTACCGTACTTTGCAAAACTTCAAATTTCACAAAGTTTAATATCCAGGAACATAGAACTAATTTCCTACACAGCAAATTTAATTTTTTTTTTTAAAGATCTTTGGAATAAAGCTTTCACTTTACTTTCTTGTAATCAACACATATTTGTATGCAGTTTTTTTTGTACTTTCACTAAATTCTGGTAACGCAAATTTTCCTTCTTCGTATAATCAACTTAGATTTTCTATCAGTGGTTTAAATTATATCGATCGATCACGTATAAATGTTAAACAAAACATGTGACTACAATACAAATTATTTAAATTAAATTATTTTGCGATTCAATATTGCGTATAATTCTTATAATTCATGCATGTCCCACTACTACATACCATAGATAAGCACGCGTATTTTAATAAAAAGATCGATCAACCGAAACTGTTTGCCGGCGTCGTTCAGGCGAGGGTTATTAAATGTATAAAGTAATTAAAGAAGAACACAAATGTATGTAAGTATAAACGAAACAAATATTATTAGGAGTGGCCACAAATATGATTAAGAGGTAAAATAAAATCTCAAAGTAGCACAAAAAGGACAAATTGTGTAATTCAAATTAGATCTGATTATAGTGTACGTCACGCTTATCACGGTAATAACGTAAGCCTAGCTAATTCATGGTTTCTTATACAATGCTGCGTGTACATAACTTTTAAATGTTGTGTAATAAATTATAATAATGGTATTGCCAGTAGATTAGATTTCTAATAATGGAAAATAAAATTAGTTCTAAATATATAAATAGTTTCAAGAACGCGAAATTGAAATTGTATTGATCAAATAACACGACATTTTTCATATAGTCAAGGGGCACAAATCATTTACAGTCAAGACTAAATTGTTGTGAATTTGATAACGACATTAGCGCACAATTTTTACCTTAACAAAGCGAAAATATTGCTGCAATTTGGTTAAATAGTGTTTGATAAAACCTCTGACCTCCTCATATACTGACTTATTTTTACTTGTAATCGCTGCGGTTTACAATGTTCGGCAAATAATCGATTAAGTAAATAAATTATATTGTCATAAAAGTTATTTTTTTCAAGATATAGCCAAAATATAGGTTTTATGATAGCATAGCAAAAAGATGAGTCAGCTACAACTCAGCAAAATTGTTGAATTGCTGAAATTATAACTCGCTCCAGGAAACAACTCCCCAATGCAATAACTAACCAAACCATAAACCTATACTAAAATGTTAAGATGAAAATAATCCCCAAAATTTGGGGATTAATTTCGTAACACTTGGGGATTTTGTTCTTACTCAGAATTTTGAACTTATTGCTATACGAAAGTATAAATCGGATATGGAATAATCCTCCCAAAATTATTTTCAAGACTTATTTTACTGTTCGATTTTCTGGAAAAGGAAAGTTCAATTTTATAATATTTTGGAAAATGAGTTTTGCAATATGCTGGCAAAGAAAATTCAATTTTTGAATTTAATTTTATTTATTTATTTATTTTTTAACCAACAGCATGTTCATGCAAAAATGGCTTACATTATTAAAAAATATTATAAAAAGTTAAACAATTTTATACAATAAAAGATAAGGTTATAAGCTTATAACGACATCAATAGATCTACCAATACAACAAAACATTATGAAACTATTATTATATTAAAACAAAAGTCTAGCGATTCGTTTTTTAAACTCATCTCTGGAAATATTGAAATCGAAACAATCCGCTACGGAGTTGAGATTTCGTTGAATACGCGCTATAGGGCCATGGAAGCTGTAGTTGCTACTTGCAGTCGGAATATGAAGAAGTTCGCGGGGGCGTAAGCTGCGTTAAGGAGCATAAATATTAAAACATGAAAGAATGTCAGAGCAGTCTATTTCACCACAAATGATGGCCCGTGCATATGTGGCATTTGCGCATTTACGTCTCACACTTAAAGATTGGAGATTCAGAAAACGGCATCGGTCTACATATGGTGATAGTGTGAAATTATTGTCCCGTTCTGGTTCTAGAACGGGGACCATATGACAGTCGCGTATTCAAGCTGTGAACGAACAAATGAAGTGTACAGTGACTTGAAAGTTATTGTGTCATGAAAATCCTTCGAGTTTCTTTTAATAAATCCCAACATCGAAAAGGCTTTGTTAACAACCGCATCGATGTGTGCGTTAAACGTTAAATCCGAGCTAAATATAACGCCCAGATCATTAATCATATTAACTCTCTTCAAACTAACATCATTTGGAAAGTAGTCAAAAACTACTGGAGACCTAGACCTAGAATAGGTAATCACGTGACACTTATCAACCGCAAAATGTGTTCAGGTCCCGCTGAAATTGATCGCGATCTAATTCACATGATATGTTTGCATATATTTTCATGTCGTCAGCAAATAGAATACAGTCTGCGAATTTGAAGCAATCCACAACATTGTTAATGAACAATTAGAATAATAGTGAACCCAAGTGACTACCCTGAGGCACCCCAGATGTCGCAATAAAACATTCTAAGAAGGTATCGTTAATCTTGACACACATTTTGCAATCCGATAAATAAGACATAAGCCAATTTAAGGGGATAATGTCACAATTAAGTTCACTGAGCTTATTCACTAATATCCTGTGATTAAGTTTATCGAAAGCTTTAGCGAAGTCGGTATAAACTACATCGACTTGAACTTTCGAGGCAACAGAATTAATTAAATTATTTTGAAAGACTGCTAAATTAGTGACCGTTGAGCGGCAAGGAAAAAATCCATGCTGACGAGTGCTAATATGGTGCTTGGAGCGGAAGTAGATCACTTTGTTAACCATTGACTCGAATACTTTAGGAATGCAAGACAGTATTGCAATTCCACGGTAATTTGTTACATCACTGCGGGGGCTGCTTTTGTGGATCGGTATGATACTTGATATTTTCCAGAGATCAGGAAATTTGCCTTGGCTGAGGCTCAGATTAAATAGATGACATAAAGGAGCGGCAAAACCGACTGCACACAGCTTTAATAGAGACACTGGTAAACCATCTGGTCCAGGACCCTTAGATACGTCCAAGTTCTGAAAAAACAATTTTTGAATTATTGCCGTTAGCCAATATAGGAGAGAGCGAGGTATCCTTAACAAAAACACTGCTAAAATATTGAGCGAAGAAACCGCAGATTACCTCTGGGTTATCTGATTTTTGACCATGGAATTCTAAAAATGCCGGCAAGCCGTTATTATGTTTCTTAATTTTGACAAATCTCCAGAAATTCTTCGGATTACATCGCAAATCGTCTTCAATGTCAATTATGTAATTGTTGTACAGGAATCGGTTGAGATAGCAAAACTGTTTGCGCCGAGACTTAAACTGGATATAGTCATGGGCCAACCCTGTACGCCTATACTTCCTATGACTTTTATTACGCAGGACTTCTAGCTGCTTGAGTTCTTTAGTAAACCACGGGACGTTCCGGGGAATGAGATTTATTCATTAATTTTTTAGGAACAAATTTTTCAAAAGCAACCTTCAAAAATTCATTGAAGGTATCTAATGAACTGTTTATATCAATGTTTGATAGAGTATCAGCCCACTCCACTTCAGCTAACAAATCATTCAGTGAGCTATGGTCGGCGTGCGAATAATCAAATACGGTACAATTTTTAGTGAAGTTCAAATTATTAGAAGTTTTGTAGAACAACTGAAATGAAACCGGGGTATGATAAACACTCGAAGATCCGGCAAAGTCGTCGCATGATTCTAGTTTAAAATACCTATTGTGTAGAAAACCAAATCCAGATAAGTGCCGCGGCTGTTTGGTACACTGTTTATTTGTGAAGTACCTACCCATGTTTGCCATAAAATCACAAATTAAGGCTGAAGTATCATTCGTATTAGCAGGAATGAATAAATATTGTCAACCATCATCCAAATTAGATCTGGAAAGTTGAAATCGCCGAAAATAACAAAGTCAGTGTTATCAGAAATAAAAGGTAATAAATTACACGAGATCTTGTCAATAAAATCTTGACAGAACGGCGCGGATGGCTCTAGAGGAAAGTAGACTGTGCTAATTATTATGTAAAATGTACCTAGTTTGAGTTTAACAGCCATGAACTCAATGATTGGATCGGAAAAAAAAAAATTCAGAAAAATACATTTTCCGAACTGCAATAAGCACACCACCACCTTTTCGTTTTGTACTAAAGTTATACCAATCGCGGCCAGGCGGGAAGTTGCTAGGGGGATGCAAGCCGATAGGCTCCGTAACTAGCAGTTTTCCGCAAGTGCTCGTGTTACCTCCTCGTGGTGGCTGCTGGTAACTAGACTGCTTTTTCGGCTTCTAGGCCAAAACACGGCGCTAAAGGAGTAAACCTTAAACAAATCACTGGGCTGGGTTAAGGTGTTATTCGTACCGTGCCGATAACCGGCCAGGCTGAGAGCCCAGTTTTAAAAACTAGCTCAGTCGCAAACGGTGGATCCGGATACCTGGCGCCCTCCGGATTAAGTAGCCTTATCTGTGTATTGCGGATCTCTGCACAGATGGACACTCTTTTCTCCGCTACTCGTGGGACCAAATATGGGAGACCAAAAAACAAAACAAACAAAAGAATCCGGTTCTCTTACAAAACCGGAAGAGGTAGAGAAGGAGACTCGGGTCTTTAGGCCTATCTCTAAACCTGCCAATAAACAACGGGACAAAAGCTTAGATAAGGCTGGTCCCTCCACTCGGGTCACCAGGCCTGAGCAAAGAAGTATAATTCGGAACCAAAGCACCAATGAAGCTGGTTCCTCAAAACCAACATATAATACTAGGAGAAAGGCGTGGAGGGCACTGGAGAAGATAAATAAGATCCCTCCAGAAGACAGGTCGGAGAAAGACAAAGCTACGCTTGTGTGGGCGAAAAAAGTCACCGAACAGATGTCGGAAGGTCCTTCAGCTGGCTTAAAGATTAAAAGGAACAGATCTCAGGAGGAAAGTCCTAAGATCGCAAAACGAACTAAGCTCCATGCTACCGAAATGAGGCCTTTTAACGAGGTACTCAAGGATCAGCTGGTAGTGGCAGTTGTTGACCAATCCCAGGAGGATGGCAGTATCACGCCCGCCAATTGGAGAAAGGTGGAAAGGGCCTTAACCACCATTTACCTGGATATCCTTGCAGAAAACCGAGGACCTGCTCCGACTTGTCGGGATGCGGGTTGGCACAGGAACCAGGTGAAACTGACTGCATGTGTGGATCAGAGATCTCTTCTGCTCTACAAGAAGGCAGTGGAAAGACTAGGCGAGGTATGGCCCGGAGCCAGCCTTGCTGTTAAAGCTAGAGAAGAAATCCCCTGTAGGCCAAGAGCCAGGGTGTGGATTCCTTCGGAGCCTAGCGATCCAAAGGTGATACTCCAGTTGTTGCAGGTTGGCAACCCAGATTTGCCAACGCACAACTGGAAAGTTGCTAAGCTCGAGGAGCCACGGGCCGACTACAGGTCGGCCGTCATAATTCTAAACAGAGAGTCACTGACTGCGCTGGAAAAAACAAATGGTATGGTAAGCTATGGTTTCAGTGCAGTCACACTCAAAATCTACAAGAAGGATGCGGACAAGCCGGATGCTCCGGAATCTGAAGAAGCTGCAGGAAGCTCATCTGGGCTCCTCCAAGAGGGGAACAGCCTGGTGGAAACCATCTCTACAGATACGGAGTTGACAATGTCCTTGGAGTCATTAAGAAGAATCTCAGAGGACTTCACATCATCAGGGGAGGACTCTGATGATACATTGGTAGGGAAGGAAGTCTAAGAATGGTGACGTTCTTGCAGATTAACCTACACCACTCAAAGGCAGCATCAGCTGCTCTACTTTTAAAAATTGGAAAGGAAGGGACGGATATTGTCTTGATCCAAGAACCTTGGGTTGCTGGTGACCGGGTACTTGGACTCAAGACACCCTGTTATAGATTAATGCACACGGAACAAGAAGGTAGGGTTCGGTCGTGCATTCTCGTTAAAAATAATATAAATTGTTTTCTGCTATCGAATTTCAGCAATGAACATGTGGCAGCGGTCAGCATTGAGGTCAATAAACGAAGCCTCTGGATAATATTAGCCTACCTAGCTTATGATGCAGTGAACATTCCACCAGTCATTCTGGGTGAGGCAATTTTGGAGGCTCAGAAGCGCAAGGTTGGAGTCATCCTGGGGAGTGATGTAAATTCTCATCACACAATCTGGGGAAGTACGGACACAAATGAACGAGGTGAGTTACTCCTTGATTACATTCTAAGTACTAACCTTCATATATGTAACATAGGCAATAAGCCGACGTTTATAACTAGAAATAGACAGGAGGTATTGGATATTACACTCGTCTCAAACTTCTTGACGACTAGTCTATTAAATTGGAAAGTGTCGGAAGACCACTCTTTTTCTGATCACTGTTATCTTCAATTTGAAATGAGCTTGGTCTTTCCGAACAGCCCTCTCTACAGGAACAGGAGGAAAACCGACTGGGATATTTTCAGAACTATTCTGGGAAATTCACTACCAGTGCAGGTGCCTGAACCTCCAAAAACTACGGTAGAACTCGATGGCTTAGTGGACGAACTGTCCAGCGCTTTTAATGAAGCGGTACTAGGCTCTTGTCCTCTTAGTAGGCCTAGGGGCAAATCTCGGCCACCTTGGTGGTCAAAGGAGATTCAACAAATACGTCAACGGTGCAAGAGACTCTTCAAAACAGCAAGGAAAACAAAAGCCGCTGTAGACTGGGACTCCTATAAGGAAGTCCTCAAAATTTACAAATATCAGCTAAGAAGCGCAAAGAACAGATCTTGGAGACTATACTGTGGTAAAATTCAGGAGTCTTCAGAGATGTCCAGGCTTCGCAAAGTACTATCTACTAGTCCATCCATCCCAAGCTTCCTTCAAAGGCCGGATGGAGCATGGACCACAAATAGTATGGAATCGCTGGAACTACTATTGGAGACTCACTTTCCTGGTTGTTCCGAATCTGCACCTACTTTATCAGTAGGTAAAAGGGCAAGCAGCCTCGTAGGTCAAATTATTAGCAGAAGAAAGATTCTGTGGGCTATAAGCAGTTTTAAACCATACAAGTCACCAGGGCCTGATGGTATTATCCCTGCGGATATACAAAAAACTACGGATCTAACCATTCCCTGGTTAGAGGTAATTTTTAGAGGCAGCCTAGAACTATGTCACATTCCCAGTAAATGGACGGAAGTGAAGGTTGTCTTCATACCTAAGGCGGGAAAACGCTCACATTGCAGTCCCAAAGACCTTAGACCAATCAGCTTGTCTTCTTTCCTGTTTAAAATACTGGAAAGACAAATAGAAGCTCATATTAGAGGCACGATTGTGCCGGAAAAGCTGTCCAAATCTCAACATGCCTATTGCAAGGGGAGATCTGTAGAAACTGCTCTTCATTCTCTCACATATTTCATTGAAAAATCTTTCGAATATGGAGACTACGCGATGGTAACCTTTTTGGACATTGAGGGAGCCTTTAACAACGTGCTAACAGGGGCTATAACTCGGGCACTTTCGAATCTAGGAGTGGAGGATTCTCTTAAGGACTGGATAGATCAGATGCTAAGAGGCAGAATCATAAATGCCAGTCTGGGGAAATCCTCCGCCAGAAGATTTGCAAGCAGAGGCACGCCGCAGGGTGGCGTACTGTCCCCCCTTCTCTGGAACTTGGTCATAAATGATCTGTTGCTGAGGCTGGAGGATACTGGCTTCAAGGTGGTTGCCTATGCGGATGATGTCGCTATTGGCGTTCGGGGAAAATATCCCGGGACACTTAGCGAGCTTATTCAAAATGCTCTGGGCATTCTTTCATTATGGACCAATGGTTGTGGGCTAAGTGTGAACCCACAGAAAACCGAATTGGTTCTCTTCTCTAGGAAATATAAAATTCCTCATGTCGATCCTCCTACTTTAAATGGTTTCAACTTGGCTTTTACAGGTGAAGCAAAGTTCTTGGGTCTCGTCTTAGACAGTAAATTAAACTGGAAACCGAATATTACGGAAAGGGTAAAGAAAGCTACGGTAGCGCTATACTCCTGCAAAAATGCAATTGGGAAAGGTTGGGGGCTGGATCCCCACATGGTCCTTTGGCTATACACAGCAGTAGTTAGACCCATTCTTCTGTATGGGGTAACAGTTTGGTGGCCTGCTCTGGACAAAACTGTCAACCTAAAGTTGTTGACAAAAGTGCAGAGAACAATCTCTCTGTGGATCAGTGGTGCAATGAGGAGCACATCCACTCAGGCACTGGAGACTCTGCTATTTCTAACTCCTCTAGATATCATGGGAAAGCAGTGGGCAGCTAGCACTGCCATACGACTGAAATCCACCTTAATGTGGACCTGTAATAACACAGGGCACTCATCTATACTTTGTAACAAAGGGCTTCCCAAGACCACCGACTATACTGTCCCGTCACTATCTTTTGATAGAAAGTTCCGGACTATTATACCATCTAGAGAGGACTGGATGATGGATACAGTTTTGGAACCAGGAGTTTTAAACTTCTTCACTGATGGTTCAAAACGGGATAGAGGAGTAGGGGCTGGGGTGTTCTGCGAGGAACTCATGTTAAACCTCTCCTTTCGTCTCCCTGACTACTGCAGCATTTTTCAAGCTGAGGTAACTGCGATAAAGGAAGTCGCGGACTGGTTGAGGTATAATGTAATATCGACTAGTGATATTCGCATATATACGGACAGTCAGGCAGCCATTAAAGCGCTTCAATCACACCTTCTCACGTCGAAAGTAGTCCAGAGCTGTCTCTCATCTCTTAACGAGATGACAGATCAGTTCAACATCCATATCATATGGGTGCCAGGACATTTCGTTAGTACGGGGAACATGAAAGCCGATGAACTGGCTCGAGGTGGTACAACGGACCACATTTCAAACAGCAAAAAGGATATTGAAATTCCTCTTGCGGTATGTAAACTGCTGCTTCAGGAGGAAGCCAGTAAGTTGACGAATGACAGATGGTCAAATAGTACCTCATGCGTAATAACTCGGCAAATCTGGCCAAAGTTGAACTTGGCGAGATCCAAACAGCTGATCTCACTTCAGCAGAGTCAGATCAGTGTGGTTGTTGGAGTGATTACGGGGCACTGTCTCATAGGCAGACATGCAAGTAGACTTGGTTTCTTCTCACATGACTACTGTCGTAGTTGCGAAGACGAAGAGGAGGAAGAGACAGTACTTCATCTTCTTTGCACCTGTCCTCGTCTGGCACAAAACAGACTGAATTTTCTAGGGGCACACCTTTTCAACGACCTGGCGGAGCTCAGCGAGAAGGACGTCAGGAATATCCAGCGCTTCATAGCAAGCTCAAAGTGGTTTCAATGAGTTGGAGAAAAAATTTTTAATTTGTGGTATGGCTACGGACCTTTTTGTGTCTATGCCTGGTCCTGGTGGACCGCCACCCAAACCTAACCTAACCTATACCAATCGCGACGGAAAACGCAAAAGTCCGAAGGGAAAAACTCCGCATCATTGAAATCCGCTGTAAGCCATGTTTCGGTCAGAACTATTACGTCGTAATTAGATTCCAATATACCAAGATAGAATTTTTTTGCTTTTGAACGCATGCCACTACAATTAAAATAAAAAATTGACAAGCTACTGTTGACCACATTGTTAGATCCATTGATGATATTGCTAGAGTTAGATAAATATGAATTTAGAATATTAGGATGAACTGTGATAAGATTATTGTGAGCATTTGGTAAATTAGTATTTAAAATATTAGAATTTAATGTATTGAATGAAATTATATTGATACTTTGCTGCGAGCTCCTTCCTCGTTTTGGGATTGGCGTCTTTCTTCAAAATCGCGGACTAGAACCCCGGGTGGCCAAAAATCAGGATTTTTCAAGGCACCATGCAAGTTATCGACGACTCCAACCTTGAAAGACACAAACGTTAGTTCTGCTGGATCCCGGTCTCTAGGGAACAGTGAGAAGCAGGCCACGTTTGATGGATTAAAACTGCCTTTGAACGTAATGTACTTGGAGATCGACTCGGAGGTAGTAGTTGGATGAAGATGGGAAATATACAAATACTTCCTTCGGACCACCGGTACTGCACGCAACTCCATGACTGAAAAATCCGAACCCGGAACACTCGACGTCTCATCCTCAACGGCCTCCTGACAAGACAGTGATGGCGAAGAGTCCAATACAATAGACAACGAAATGGGTCCGGCAGTGTTCGCAACAACATACGGATGACAACGGAGGGAAGTGTGGTGGTTGTAGGCCATCAGTGGCTCGAACGTGGCCATCAGTTATATCAGTTGCAGCCGTCTTTCTGGTATTTATAATATTTCTCTTCGATCTTGTACGCATTGGTGAAGCTATTTCCGTACTAGTTTGCGTTGCCTTTTTTTTTTTAATTTTGACGACGATGACAGTTGCGATGGTACTGGTTTTATTAAACTTTCCACGTTATTAAGGACAATGACACTGATATAGCGTCAATAGCATTGCTCATGTGATCACTCTTTTCCTTTAAAATTCTACAAACATCAATGCACACACCACATCGCCAAAAAAAATTCCGAATGAACGAAATGGCAATAAACTATTGCATTCCCCGGCACAATTAAAAAAATTTTCCGACACTGTCGCATTACACACACAGCACAAAGACATTGTTACAGATGGACCAAGTAAATTTACTGTATGCTGTTATATTATGCACCCGTGCAAGGTTTCACACACAGAGGTCTTTATTTGTTTTTAATGATTTTTTAATTTATGTTTATTTACACACAACGATTTTTGGATAAACTAAACCGTTTTTTTTACAATCCAACCAAAGGCACTGTTAATATGTTTATTGGCTATAATTATAACTATAACTATCACTATAACTATTTATGATTAATTATACTCCGCACCAAAAAACCAAACTTTTCACTCGTATAAATTTATTTTTACGCGTGCTTGGAAGCTAAGACGAGAAATTTCTAACTGCCTTTAATAGATAAAGATTTGAAGTCTCCAGCTAGTCTAGCAGCTTAAATGTTTAATTCATATTTAGACCACTATTTTTTGTTATACGAAAGAGAGAATATATCTGCTATTTTGAGGACAGATTTTAATAAATAACAATTATTAAAAGCAATAGTACGACTTTTAGAAGCTTCAAAGTTCAAATAAATTTACTTTGCCAATTTTTTGATACTGAACATTTATTACTAGTAATACGATTAATGCAATTTTCAGTATTAGGTATGTTAGTATACAATAAACTTATGTTTCGAGAACAAATTTGGAAATGAGTCAGTCATGTATACTTGCCCCATCTATATTTTAAATGATTAGATAAAAGGAGTAAATTTAAGGAAATTGTTTTTATTTTTAGTATAAAGAATATTTATTTACAATATCAGAATTTGAATACGCGTACATCGAAAAACATCTGTGCGATTTGTGAAGAAGTTGTTTAAGCGGTATAGAGACTGTGGAAGTATTGATGACTTACCTGGAAGAGGTTTAGATAGAGGCATTTCAGAGAAGACAATAATATCATTTTGAAGTTGTTCGATAAAAATCCAACAATAAACCTAAGACAAGCAAAACGAAAACATGTGCGAAGACAATTCGACGAAGGCTTCAATAATTCGACATAGATGTTTGGTTACAGGACGAAAATGTGGAGCATGATTGTAGCAATGTAAAGTCTACAGACAGGTACCTTTTGTGTTATATTAGTGAAAAGTCTGAATTAAAATTACATCCAGCTCCATTTTTACGGTTGGTTCTCTTCCAAAGGATTTGAAGAGTAGACTTCTTTACCTAATCCAACCGAAAAAGACTGATCTTATGAAAACAAAGCTTAAAGGAAAAAGAATAGCAATCACACAGCATATTATTCGCGTTTTCAAAAACATTTGGAAAGACTTAAGTGGAACGGTATGCGGCATCCGATTTGTGTGAGCATAGTGACTGGCTGACAATATCATTTTCCTAACGATGCTTATAAACGATACTTCATAGATTTCACGCACGCCTCTCACAAGCCACCTTGGACTGCAGCTGAATTGAACCACCAGGAAGTACCGAGATTTATCGACTCTAGATGCAACATTTTATTTTGCCGTCCGTTATGAACTCGTTGCAATTTTTTATTTGAACCGACGAAATTTGTACGGTTATTACTCCATAATTAATCAAATTGCTCAATGCGACTGGTGAATCTTGCAGAAACGTCTAAGAATGCCTCAACAGATAATCCCTCGGGAAGATCCAAATGCACGGCACGAGTTGCCATGCATATAAATACCACAACCCAACATTTGATGGTTGCCGGAGGTTTATATGTTTTTAATGCCAACTGTCGTAGATTCATCTGTGAAGCAAGTGATTTACGAAGGCGGTCCAGCAAAATAGACACCAGACACAACAGCACGCACATTTATCATACAAAACTGGGGAGTCGTCTACCAAAGCGTACCACATGATCAATGTCGATGAAAGAACATAGTTGACATAATTTTGAATTCAAAGGAATATCTTTCTTGTCCCGGAAGGTATTCCACTCCGCAAAAAACAACTTATTTGTGATAAATCACGTGTTCGGATGGTGATACAAGGAGTAACATCGAAATGTTGCTGGTTTCACGTCTTAGGTGTTTTTTCTTTTTTGATTGAATGAAACAGAAAACATAAGCTGTTTCGGCTTTATAGGTGTTTCGATCGTCTTCCGCATGAACTACTGGTTGTTCATTTCGCTTATTAAAAACCAGCAGATCTGAACTTTTCAAACATCTAATAACACTGGTCGACGAAAAAAGGAAAAGACACAAGAATAGTCATTTCTGACGTATTTTTCGATGCTGAATCCGAATCTGGCCCTATTACATCATGAAGGCTGCTTTTCTGGATTTTCAATATTTTACTGTACTGTTAGGGAATTTCACCAGTAAAATCCAATGGCATGCAATTCCGGATTTCGGTATTTCTGAATACTCGCCCTTATTGGGTATCGATTATTCCGGAATTGAAAACACTAATTCCGAAAATTTCTATTTTTCACACTAACTTAAGTAATTTCAACATAATTTTATGTAATTAGTTATAGCTTTTCTTGTAATAAAAATAAACTAAATACACAAGGAAACTTCTCTAAAGTCGCTATTCAAGTTCAAGGGACCCAGAAATGTTGGACAATCTTTAAGCCCCCTCCTATGTGATAATACACAAGACAATTCTAGCAAAATTGCTAAATTAAGCAGTGAAAGTGATGTTCAAAAAGTGTCACAGTCAATACCAAAAAATCAGTCAATTAATAATCGCGATATCGATATGGAAAATAACAGATTTTCACCGTTACAATCAAACAAAAACCTGAACGAAAATAATGATGAAGTAGACGTAATCATCACTAAAACAACCAGTGTTAAAATTCCTCCTATTGTTACAACAAACAAAAAACTGAAGAACGTTTATAATTCGCCAAATATAAACTTAAAGTCCAATCAATTGGAATTAAACTCATAATTGATAATATGAATGATGTTCGCTCATTTTCTAAAATATTGATTCAACAAACGGAGTTTAAATACTATACATTTGAAGACCTAAACAACAAACCAGTCAAAATAACTCTATCTGGGCTTCCAAATTTTGAAATTGAAGAAATAAAAACTATGTTAAATGATGAATCTATTCCAATGCCTAACGAGATAAAAAAGTTTAATATATTGTAAAAAAATACGTTAATGGTGTACCTGTTATTCTATAGTAAAGGTGAAATAACTCTAGCCGATTTAAAAAAATTAAGTCTGTCTATAATAGTGATGGGAAATTATCGATAATATATCGATAGTATCGATAGCACCCTAAATATCGAAAATATCGATAGTAAAAAAAAACATCGGTCGATATTTTTTTCTATCATTTCTATGACATTCATATCAATTTCATGTCGTTTTCGATTGACCAAAAAAACTAAACTCGAACATTTTTTACTATGGCGGGTTTAGTTTATTTTGCACTGAGTTTAGTTTTTTTTGATCAATCGAAAACGACATCAATAACATACTTACATATTTTGGTTAGGAGGACATCACTTACTTACTTACATATTTTGGTTGAGAGGGCTTCAGTTTGACATTTCATAAATCAAGATATTTTTTTGTTTCGGTTTGTAACGCATTTTTCGGGTTTATTAAATTTTACATTGTGGAAGTGGAATAGGAATACAATATACGATTCAACATTATTAAATAGTTTGTTAGCTAGATTCTATATATTAATTACTATTGGTAACATTAATTTTAAGAATGTCGGGTACATTAGCTTCCTCGAAGGTTTGGAATTTTTTTAAAAAAGCTGCTGGTGGAAAACCAATTGCAAAGTGCAATATATGTACCAAAGAATATAAGACGAGTGGTAACACTACAAATCTCATCGATCACATGCGCAGGATACACAAATTAGAATGGGACAAATTTATTCAAAATGAGCCGGGTACTTCTGTATACGTAAATCAAAGGCCCTTAAAATCGTATTTTACCTCTAAAGACGTTTACGATGTCAATAGTCCAAGACATAAAGCACTTTCGCGAAAATTGGTTGCGTTCATTGCAAAAGACTTTCAGCCACTGTGTGTGGTTGAGGATGCTGGATTCAAGGATTTTATATTTGAATTGGATTGTAAGTTTGTGCTGCCGTCTCGCAGGCATGTAGGTGATGTCCTCCTACCAAACGCCTATCAAACTGCCCGACAATTATTGCAGGTTATGTTACAAAGTGTTCGATTTTGCGCGCTTACTACCGATACCTGGACTTCCTCTGTTACTGAGGGTTACATAACAGTAACGTGTCACTTTATACATTGCAAAAAGCTAATGTCAGCTGTTATAACAACGGAAAAAATTGAAGGTAGTCACACGGCTGAACACTTAAAAGATGTTCTTTCAGCAGTGATTGCCAAATGGGAAATTACGGGGAAAGTTACGACCATAGTAACCGACAATGCGGCAAACATAGTTGCAGCTACCAATCTCCTGAAAATAAAGCACATGCCGTGTTTCGCTCATACGCTAAATTTAGTGGTGAAAGACGTTTTGTCGTCAATGTCAACAAACCCAGATTTAAGCAATTTAATTAAACGGATTAAGGATATAGTTACTTTTTTTAATTCTAGCACAGTGGCAAGTGATAAGCTTCGACGTTTGCAAAAAGAGAAAGAAATGGCTGAATTACGCTTGATACAATCAGTAACAACTCGATGGAACAGTGAATTGGCCATGATACGACGTTATATGAAGTTAAGGGAGCTTACTACAATGGTAATTATATCGCTCAAAAAAGGACCATCTGCCTCTATTGCCATCACAAGTAGTGAAGCCGAAACATTAGAAGACGTTGTTAAGTTATTGGAGCCATTCGAAGATGCAACCACAGAAATTTCCGGTGATCAATACGTGACAATGTCATTGGTAATCCCACTAATTCATGGGATTTCATTGAAGCTGGACGCTTTAATGTCTAAAATGGTCACCCCAATTGGGGAACAAATGCTTCAAGAATTAAAACAATCTGTCTCGAAAAGACTAGTCCCTTATGAACAAAGGACAACCGCCATGGTAGCATCTTTAGTCGACCCTCGTTTTAAAAAAAATGCATTTCGAGTCAAAGACAATGCTAACAACGCTCAAAAGTTTCTGACAACTGAAGTTTCGTCATTGCTTTCTATGTCACCACAAGCAGTAGAAACTTGTAACACAGAAGTACAATCAACATCAGCTGACGTTGGCGGCAAAGGATTGTTGTCTTTTGTATTAGAACGCCAAACACCTGTATTAAGAACATGTCAGTCAGATGCTATAATTTCTATAAGGCAATATCTTGAGGGACCTATAATCCAACAATCGTGCGACCCAATTTCGTTCTGGGTTGAAAACAAAAATCAACACGAGCCACTTTCAACGGTTTCTTTAAAATACCTGAGTGTACCTGCCACATCCGTGCCCTCTGAAAGAAGTTTTTCGGCTGCTGGGGAAATATTAAACGATAGACGAAGTCGCCTTAAACCTAAAAAAGTTGACATGCTGGTATTTTTACAAAAAAATCAGTTTCTTCTTGACGACTAGTTTATTAATTTTTTCTTCTATTTAATGCTAACGCTTTGCAATAGTCTTTATAATTTGTGTACCTGAAAGTAACTATCTATGATTTATATATTATATAACTTGAATAAATATAATTTTATAATTTTCTTTTCTAATCTTTTTGTTATTTTTTAGTGTTGGTTTATTTTTTCAATTAATAATTATGAGTGGGACAGTTAATTGTACTAGTCCAACAAACACAAATTCTTTAATTTTAACAGTTTTATTACAAAAAACTGTTAAAATTAAAGAATTTGTGTTTGTTGGATTAGTACAATTATCTGTCCCACTCATAATTATTAATTTCTTTTCTAATCTTTTGTGTTAAAATTTAAACCGATAGTACTATCGATAGTATCGATTGTTAAATTTAAACAATCGATAACTATCGATTGGAGTCACTATCGATAATATCCCATCACTAGTCTATAATATAATAGTAAATTGGAATTATTTCAACACAATGCAGGAATTGTCAATTTTTTGGACATGGAACTAGCAACTGCCATATAGATTTTAAATGTCGTCTTTGTGGAGAGAACCAAACAATTATAAATTGCCCGCTCAGCAATCTAGAAGAAGATAAAAAGCAAGCTGAGTAAAAATGTGCCAACTGTATGGATAATCATCCGGCCAACTTTCACAGTTGCCCAAAAAAAAAGGTGAATTTATGCAGATCAAGAAAACATACAGCATAAATTTCGACAATCCCAACCTGCTCGACAAACAAATGTTCCTTCCCCTCTGTCGAATGAACTACATTTTCCGGGTCTAATAGCTAGAAGACATAATAATTGGTGGAATACTCAAAACAGTATCAACAACAATAATAATCAACACATACCACAAAATCAAAATAAGTCCGACGACTTATTTTCCACTGAGAAGTGATTGATAAGTTTCAGATGTGCCATTCAAAAAGCCAACAATTACAAATGGAATAGGTACGAAAGGCAGAATGTCGAAAGGCCGAATGTCGAAAGGCCGAAAGGCCGAATGTCGAAAGGTCAAACGTGTCGAAAGGCCGAATGTCGAAAGGCCGAATGGGTCGGAAGGCCGAATGTCGAAAGGCCGAATGTCGAAAGGCCGAATGTCGAAAGGCCGAATGTGTCGAAAGGCCGAATGTGTCGAAATGCCGAATGTCGAAAGGCCGAATGTGTCGAAAGGCCGAATGTCGAAAGGCCGAATGTGTCGAAAGGCTGAATGTGTCGAAAGGCCGAATGTGTCGAAAGGCCGAATGTGTCGGAAGGCCGTTTATGTTGAAATTTATTTTAATTTTTCATCTTTTATGAATGAAAATTTTCAAAATTTATATTTTTATGAAAAAACAAAATTCATATTTTCACCAAAATTTTTGTATAAAAATGTTTAATAATAAATCGCCTTAAATATTAAAATCTTTTTAAGTTTTTTTTGTCAAATAAAAATTAATTGATTATAATAAAAAAGAAAAATAAATTAATTTTTTTTCGACAAAATTTGATCACATTAATATGTATGCTAAATACACAGGATTTACATTTTATATTACGAAATAAATTCAATGGTCTTAAATATTGATGTCAATCAATTAAGTGGAGGAAAATTTAATGAAAATTCGGCCTTTCAACCCAATCGGCCTTTCCACGGGCTGGCATCACTGTTTTTCAAAAAACTGTTTACAAAAGACTGTTTCTAAAATCTTTTCTCCAAAATCTTGTTTTACAAACTCTTCTTTCCTTAAAGGCATTGCAAATAATATAGCTCTTCATTGATTTATAGCACTAATCCATTAAATTTAGTTTAATTTTTCTTATATTTTTTTAAACATATCTCAAGAAGAGAAACTTACTTCTGAAATTATAATTGTAAATAAAATGTGTGTATGTACCTAAATTTATTATTAAAATTAAAACAAATGCCTGCTCATGTGAAAAATGACCTTAAAATAAGGGACATAGAAAAATTGGTTTGGGTATATAATCTTGCATTACAAAATATTAAATTATAAAATTTCGCATAGAAAATTTTGCGTTACAAAATATTGCAATTACAAAATGTTGCAATTATTAAATATTTCAATTCAAAATCTTGCATAACAATTTCTCGTATATTTTTTTTCTCTATTCTGATGAAAATAAATTGAAGAAAAATGACATCAACTAATTTAACTTAGAATTGTAGAGGCTAACGGCTTTGGTAACTCTCACGGGCACGCGGGAGGTCGCTGCGCTCCCCCCCCCCGCTTAGCCCTCCGAGGGGCTTTAGAAATAAACTTCAGGGGATGTAGGAGCCGGGATCAGCAAACATGTCGCACTGCGTGCCGCTCGTAGGAGCGGATTATATAGAATCTATTAATGACACCTACTAAAAAGAAAATAATTGCACTATTTTGTTATGCAAGATTTTGTAATTGAAAGATTTTGTAGTTGCAAGATTAATAAAAAAAAAGCAATATTTTGAAATGCAATATATTATATCGATCCCAGGAAAACTATTTCACTAAATATTTATTATTTCACTATAAAATAATCAAAATAATTATTTCGGAAAACAAAATTTAAAAAAACAAAATTTTGGTAAACTATATTTTATACAGTAAGAATTCAAAATACAAGATCGAACGGCAAAACAAGATTTTGTATTGCAGGCAAATACCCCAATCCCCCTTTCCACACGTTCAACCTTTGATATTCGGAAGGTGTTACTTGTCATATTACCCATTGGTTACCCATGAAAATTTAAAAAGTTTTATAAAATAATTAAAGTTTCATATCTATTTCTGTAAATTGTAATTCATTTTTAATATAATAATAAAAGTTGAATTTGAAATAATTAAACTTAATAAATAACTTTTAATAGATAACTTCAACTTAACATTTAATAAAACTTAAAATAATCTTAAAAATTTACATTATACGCTATTCCGTTTAATTTCATCAAAGGAGCTTTTGTTCTTTTAACCACTTTATAAATATTTATTTTTTTAACTGCTGTAATTTAAACTATAAAATGCTATCTTCTCGTAAACATACTTAATAAAAACACGTTCAAATTTCGTTCACCCTTAAAAATTACAAAATAAAGAAAAATAAAACAAAAGAAACACTATTATGATAATATATATGTACACTGAAACCTCACTACAGTGGACATTGATGCAACCAAACAACTTTTATACGAGAACGAAAATATTTTTAAAATTCGGCCTTTCGAAATTCGGCCTTTCGACACATTCGGCCTTTCGATACATTCGGCCTTTCGACACATTCGGCCTTTGGACATTCGGCCTTTCGACACATTCGGCCTTTCGACACATTCGGCCTTTCGACATTCGGCCTTTCGACATTCGGCCTTTCGACACATTCGGCTTTTCGACATTCGGCCTTTCGACACATTCGGCCTTTCGACCCATTCGGCTTTTCGACATTCGGTCTTTCAACACATTCGGCCTTTCGACATTCGGCCTTCCGACCCATTCGGCCTTTCGACATTCGGCCTTCCGACATTCGGCCTTTCAACATCGAACCTTACAAATAATATTTGAGACTTCCACAAAATATTGTTATAGAAGTAATAACTAATCTGAAGGTGTTTTTGGAATGCTCACAGTATCAAAAAACAAACTTATAGAAACCATTCAATATGTTAATGATAATTCAAAAGATATTTTGATTTTAAATGAAACCCAACTTAAATTTAGTGATAGATTAAATGTTTCAAACTTTAAGTGTTAGGTATAGATTAGATTAGATAGGAATTCTAGAGGTGGTGGTATTACAATTTTTGATAAAACGGGGAATCTAACATTCTCTTCTTTCGTCGTTTAATACCAAAGTTAAAGAATGTCTTAATGGTAGTATAAATCTGTTCAAGTACTGGTAGTTATTTTGTATGTGGTGATCTAAATGCTCGTCACAGGTTCTGGTAAGTTTTGAAATCCAGTGTCAATTTCATCTCAATGGACCTCCAACTAGATAGTATAGTATCTAATATCTATAAAGTAGGAGATAGAGCTATACCTAAAGTTCCCATCAAATTCTATAAAGATCTCCAATTACCTGACGATTTAAAAATGCAAATTAGACATAGGATAAGCCAACGCGATAGCAAACGCCTTCAGTTCCGTCCAAAATAGTATGCATATACATACCGATCTCTTATTTGAGGAGACTGTGAAATCAACCGTAAATATACTAGATAATCAATCAAATGACGAAATTTTGTTTATTGTATGAGATAAAACATACAATTAAGTCACTCAAAACTACGAAGAGCCCATGTAACGATCAAATCAATAATATGCTACTAAAACGTTGTCCCCGCAATGCCTGTATACCTAAACCGAACAAGGACAATTCAAACCCTATGAACTACAGACCTATTAGCCTTCTCTGTTCTCTATCAAAAATTTTTGAGCGTATAATTTAATCTAGACTTTTAATTCACATCACTATCAAACAATCTCTGCCCAATGAACAATTTGTATTTAGAAAATCTCACTCAACCAACCATCAAGTTAGTAGACTAGTTTCAATAATTAATCAAAACACTAATAACAAAATTTCGTCTGGGGTAGTGCTTTTAGATGTAGAAAAGGCTTTTGACAGTGTTTGACATGACGGACTATTACACAAAATAATAGTTTTAAAAGTTCCTGTATATATCATCAAGATTACAAAAAGCTATCTTACAAACCGAACAATTTCAGTGAAAATTTTAACGGAATTATCTAATAATAAAATAATCCAACAGGGTGTACCTTAAGAGCTGTATTGAGCCCTACGCTGTACAACTTATTTATCTATGATATTCCAACACCGCCACATTGTGTATTACTCTTATAAGCGGATGAATCTGCAACTGGCTTTGTTAATCCAATTAAAATAATTTCTAAATTAGAAAATGGCATTACAATCCTAAATTCATGAAAATTAAGTTAAATATTGACAAAACACAAGCATCGTTTTTTACTAAGTAGGCGTATGTCCCTTGTATATAGTAAATACAGGATTGGTCCTAAAACACTCCCCTGCGGGACACCGGCAGAGATTTTCGTTAGCTCAGAGTATTCTTCCTCATATTTCACTCGAAAGTGTCAATTGGTTAAATAAGATCTAAGTATGACATAGAATTGTTTCGGTAGATCTCTATGCAGCCTGTATTCCAGACCACTGTGCCAAACTTTATCGAATGCTTGCGCGACGCCCAGAAATATGCTTGAGCATACATTTTACGTTTTAACGTTCTTTCAATTATGTTGGTGATTCTATGGACCTATTCAATTGTAGAATGCTTTTCTCTGAATCCAAATTGATGTGGAGGAATCAGTTGTCGTTTAAGTCTCTTTAGTAATCATTTTTCAAAGAGTTTTGACATAATTGGCAGCAGAGAAATTGGCCTGTATGATTTTTTATCGTTAAGTGGTTCATCAGGTTTTGGTATCATGATTACTTCTGCGACTTTTCATTGATGCGGAACAAATTTTACCCGAAGGGTCGCATTGATTATGTGTAGTAGCTTACGAAATCCTTTGTCTGGTAGAGCTTTGATAATTTGGCAAGTAATCAAGCCATACAGGTAAGATGTTATATTTTTATTGGCGTAGTGGTTGGGAGGTTTCCTGGAGATACTCCGCAGGTCCCATCATCTTTTCTAAGTGGAGGTACTTGCATTTTGGGTATTTTGAGTCCCTTCGTCGCCTTCCACAACGAGTAATCAGGATTTTTTTCATCAGTTAGCCTAACTAGATATTTGGTGATTGATTCATTTTTAACTTCTTTAAGAAGGGATTTGAGACTGTTACATAAATTGTTAAGAATTGTTTTGTTCTCCGGTGTTCGATTAATTTGCCAGGTTTTACGAGCTCGTCATTTTTCTCTTACCAACTCTCTAACTTCCATTGGGTAGGATATGTTAAGCGTCTTTTTATTTTGTAAAATGGGGGTGCTTGCCAATGCAGCATAGTGAATTATTTCATTGAGTTGTTCCAATTCGTCTTCCAACTGTCAAGAATTTCTTATCGGTACCTGGAGATTGATTTTGTCCTCCATTAATTCACGAAAGAGATCCCAGTTTGTTTTTGAATTGTTAATCTGGGTGCACTTTCCCATTGAATTACAGTTTCATTGATTGTCATGATAACCGGTGAGTGATCCGATATTAGAGAATTGCTGTTTTCAATGTGAATATAGTTCTGAGATATACCTCTTGCTACCTACATAAAAGTCGATTAGATCCAGTATCTTAGCTTCGTCACTGGGCCAGTTTGTTGGGGAACCACCAGAGTAAAATTCACATTTTGATGTCTGCCCTGCTTGAAACAATTCTTTACCCTTTGACGCCGTAAGTCTAGATCCCCAATAGGTGTTTTTCGCATTAAAGTCACCTCCAATAATAAATTTGTCATAAGTTCAATGAACATTAAAGCTAGACATTTGTACCAAAATTAGTTATAGTTTTAAGTATAGTGTAAAGTTTTAAATAAATCTAGTTTCAGAATTTAAGAATCTTATTGGATTTTTAGACTTTACAGAATTTGTAGAATTTTAAAGGATATAATTTAGAGTGTTTAAAGAATTTTTAAATTTAATGAGTTTTAATAATTACTACAAATTCTATAAACTTTATAAATTCTATAAATTTTTTAAATTCTAAAAATTGTGTAACACCAGAGTTGCTCCGTTCAGATGAGGGATTCTCTCTCTACAGTGCTCTCAACCATTGTTAACGCTATTTTTCAGATTTTAATTTCAATTAAAATTTATGTGGAGGTGAATTATTTTAATTTAAAATAAATTATTCGCGACAGTTTCTTTACTCACAAATTGAGGTTTAAAGTGCTTCGAATAGATAATGCGTTATCTCGTTACAGTGCTCTGAAGCTTTGCAAATCACCATGTAGATTTTAAATTTAATGAAAATTTATGTGGAAAATAATTATTTTAATTTACAATAAATTATCTAATTCCCTCTATGCACAAATTTACACCAAAATTGTTCCGATAGGATGCCGTGTACTCTCGCTACAGTGCTCTCAATCATTGTAAATCGCTATTTTGCAGTTTGTAATTTTAATTAAAATTTATGTGAAGATTAATTATTTTAATTTAAAATAAAATATCTGCCACAGTTTTTTATGCACAAATTAACACCAGAATTGCAACGATCAGATGAGGCGTTCTCTTGCTATAGTGCACTCAAGCCCTGCAAATCGCTATTTTGTTGTTTGTAATTTTAATTAAAATTTTATTTGGAAACTAATTATTTTAATTTAAATTTATTTAAGCACCGCTGTTTCTTTACGCAATAATTGATATACGAATTTCTCCGATCGGATGAGCCATTCTCTCTAATGAAGCCTAAGGATCAACCTTAGAAATCATACATTTAAATTTAAGGCAATGCTTACAATCTATGAGTAACCGCACACGACCAAGGGCGAAATTTCGTGTCAATTTTCCCAACATGCGGTGTAAGACATTAACACGTCAAAATCAATTCCGGAATTGATTCCGGAATTCTGGAATCGAAAACATTCAAATTCGAAAATACTGGAATTACTTTTTGGCCAAAAATTGGATGGCCTAGTGCCATGGCACCGTAAACTACCATTCAGCCCCTCTCATTTTCAATTTTAAACGTCTAAATATCTTTATCTAATACCGGGATATAGTATTAACACTTTTATATGAACTTATTGTCACACACCTTAAACACGAATGCGAATTTATTAGTGCGCGCCTTATTTAATTCACGATATCTCGGTAATATAAAGATATTTAGAAGTTTAAAATTGGAAATGAGAAAGAATGAATGGTAGTTTCGGTGGCACCATTGGTTTTTACTGCTGAAAACAGCCTTTTTTGCACTTTTACGTTAGGATATTTCAAAATCCTAACGTGATAGGGCAATTTTGCGGAAAGATTCGGATTCAGCATCGAAAAGTCAGCTTGAAATGTCTCGCCTACCAGTGGGTCATCCCGACTTCCGACAACGTTAATTGTTTGAGCTGGAATCAATTGACCTGAATACTTATATACAGAAGCAATATATGTATTCTTCTTGAGACGATTTTCCAATTTAACGGATCGATTGCATGCCGTCAGCCTCCCTTCAGTGGAATCATAATCAAGTAACGACCATTAGCATCTACTGTGTGATTGGAAATGATAATATCTTCGAATAGTAAAGGTTTTCAAATCACCAACCGAGCAAAACTGTTCTAACTGCTTAACTAAATCGCAATCAGAATTAATCACACGGTATGGTGCCAAGTCATTTTCCAAATAGTTGATACCTACATATAAACACCAATATTCAAGCATCAATAAGTGCAGGGACTACAAATGTTGGATCACGGGAATCCCATCACAAAGTCGACCAGAAAGTGGACACTTAAAATCATCCTATATAAATTTCTTCCCAACATTTGTTGGCAGTAATAAAACGGAACAGCACTGATAGTGTCTGATATATCAATCACATCGATGATATAATACGCAATCCATCAAGCCTAATGAGAGCATCAAAAGTGAATCACCAATGTTTGGAATCGTAATTTTACATGATTTCCGATCGAAGTTTCATTTCTGAAGACGTTTTATAGATGTGAAATTTTTGTATTTTCAGTTGATTCAAATTTCGTATCAAGCCTGTCATGCCTGTTATCACATCTGTCATGTAATAACCAATTTTATTGGTAATGTTTAATAACGTAACATTGTAACACAAAAATGTATCATATCAATAAGCCTAACTTACAAATAGTACGATAAGAAGATGCAGTGCTCTTTAGAAGCAAACGAGTTTCTCACCCAAATATTGAACTTTTTCTAAATTATTTATTTTATAAGCAAATAAAATGCTAGCCAAAAACTCCACTGTAATTTTTTTTATTTTTTTTTTTGTATGACAAACTGTGATTTTCAATTTGTGCATTTATAACCACGTTTATTTATAGCTATGAATTATTTAAAATAAATTAAGAAACTGAAATAAAAACCTTACATGAAATTTTAAAGGTCAAAATAAGTGTTTTACTAATTGTGGCTTAATTATAATACGAACAGTACAGCAAATTTTATTGCTTTGGCAATCTACACTACAACTATTATCATAAACTTTGACTATTGCATAACCCTAACTAAATAGCGTTTCTTAATATAAAATTTAGATTGTCAAGGTTAGATGTGAACACAACTGAATTTAATAGTTCCCCGTTCAAATTGCAGATTGTTCTTGACAGTTTGTCAAGGGGGGTGAGAAACTTTGTTGAATAATAATTCATTTTATATTACATTCAGCCGTAATAAAAAAAATCAGGTTTTTGAGACGCGTACAATTTTAATTATATTGCGTAAATTTAGAAAAATGGTTAGGTTATTTTACTCTTAAAAAAGAGTATTACATTATTTAGACCAATTTACAAGATTACGTATCAAAATATCACCATTCAAAGATTATTTTTAACTTATACCTAAAAGTTGATGTACCCCACACTCAAGAATTCCATTTCTTGATTTATTCTGGTCATATACGTTCTCAAAATAAACATTTTTATCATTTCATCAAATGAATTTACCGAAATTGAACTGAAAATTTGTTTGACTTATTGTATTAATCGATCAACTAGTAATACGGCACTGTAGATCACGTAAAATACAACAAACTGCTAGTTATTAGTAATTTAATATTTTAAACTAAACGACAAACATTTCTTTAAATGCGTATCGAACTACGTACTTTGAAATTACACTTACTCATCATATTAGTCATTGGTGTACAGATAAGCTTATTTATGTTCCAATTAAATGTATACAGTGTCAAAACAATTAAAAATGTAATTTATAATATATGTTATAAGAATTTTAAAGCACCAGATGATTTATTATTGTAAACCCTACATAATTATAGCATTAATTTAAAATATGACATGCCGGGTAGCCCGTTGGTATGGTTAACAGAGGCGAAATGCATATATACAAATACATTATTATTGTAACCTGTCGTATCAGTTCGGCACTGCTTATTTCCATCAACCTAAATGTAAACTGTAAACATGAAATTAGAAAGCGCTGATAATTTGTGTTTATTAACAAAATCACTATAAAAAAAGCCATTATGCGATACTTATCGATGCGGAAAATGTGCAAAATAAAAATATGTAAATATAGAAAAATTGAATAAAACATAAAAAGTTGAAAGCGATTCAATATTCAAAATTATATACAAATTTTAAAAATCCAACCTTGAAATGTTTCCAAAATTTTCCTTATTTCCCTTTATCTCTATTTTACGCACTACAACGTACACATACACAACAATTAAATTATGTTCTTCATTTTTTGAATTTTCATATTGTTTACCAATTTATTAAACTCAATTTTCACATACGATGACGATAAAATTATTGTTGTTGTCAAATTAAATGTCTTACCATTTTTGATTAGTCAGTTGAGTGAAACTTGACCGATTATAGGATTTATTAAACCTGAAAATAATTAGAGAAAAAAATTTAATTAGTAATTTATTTCAACAGCTATTAAAAAATATAAAACTTAACAATAATTTATTAAACAAACACAATAATATAGGACTAATGAAATATATGTTCGCTTCACTTGAGCAATCACTAATTATAGACGAGCTTAATATTTTGTACATGTTTGTATTTATAAACATAACGATGTGTCGATTGTTGAACAATAATCACGTTTTCAAAATAATTTTGCTCGTTTATGATTTTCAACCAGTACCCAGACATGCAAATTCTGACCTTCCGCAATACTCAATTTCGTAACAAACTTTAGAATTTCGTATCAGTGTCATTTTTATAATTGTATGTAAAGCGGAATGAAGTTCTTTCATCTGTTTAGGTTTACACAAATTATGTCGTTATAGTTTGCATATATTCTCTAAATAACGAGTATATTATAGCATAAAATACTTAAAAAACCCTTAACAATTTTTTTGTTTGCTTCATAAAACTTAACAGAATCACTCCAATCCCTCCTCTCTCCTTTTGAAATGCATTAGTAACAACACAAGATATATTATGCATTATAAGACAAAAAAAAACTTGATAATAGAGAAGTATTTATAAAATATATAATTCCATGGCATAATGCCAAAACTGTAATAAAAACACAAGAAAAGAAATTCCAGTCATGGTTAGTTTTTCATATTTTCTTGCCGAAACGATTGAAAAGTATTTGTCGTATAATTTTGTATGTCAAGACTATGAACAACAAAACAAATAGGTGCACATATACAATCTACATACATATAAAAAAAGTGTATGAATATATATAACAAGGTATAAGACAATAAAAATGATTAAGAATCCATTACTAAATTTGAGAATATTTTAACAAAAAAAAAAAAAAAATGCTGCACTTTAAATTTATTTTTAATTTTTAAATAAATACTTGATAATGTTAGTATTATTTTATGAACAATAATTACATACATATCACACTTAACGTTAATTATAACCTTTAAACGGTAATTTTAATGCGATGACATTTCAATACAACAGACACCATATTATGTAAGTCTGCGCAATTTATTAAGTAATGTGATTAAAAAAAAATAAAAAATACTAAAGTTTGACGTCACGTGTACTGCTATATAGTGTGCATTATAAAATGTTTATTTAATTTATTGATTCAGCTTGGTGTACAAATTTTCTATGTAAATTAAAAATCTCTTAAAGATAAGCAGAATTTAAAATAAGTAAGTACGTTAAATAGAAATTCAATGAATTTCGTAAAGTGCGTTCCAGGTGATGCCTTTTTTTGTGCATTTAACCACAACCAATGTGGAATAAAAGCGCGTTCACTGTAGCTAGCTGTACTTCAATGAGAAAAACGAAAATGAAAATTATTTTTTTCCACTGCAACTTGGTTTTTCAGGTTGAGTAATCGATAATGACCTTTGCTGCACTCCATTTTTAACTTGTTAACACTATGAATATTTTTGTACAACTGAATTTAAATATGGCATAATTTGACATAAAACGTTACCAGTTTAATATTTTATTTTAATTTATGAATGTAGCTATTTGTTTGATGTGAGAGGAAATTAAGTTCGATGCCTTATATTTCAAAGTTGGTAACATTAAGTTAACATACGACATTTAATTGTTAATTTTCTAAATAAAATTACCATCAGCTAATAGATCCTTTCGAAACACCCTGATTTATTGTAACCAATTTTGCAAAATAAAATAGAACAAAAAAGACATCTAATGTGAAATGCGGTAACTAAATTTAGGAATAAATCTAAATAAATTCAAACCTTTTTTAGAGTTACATATTTAATTCATCGGTGGTATTATTTACTGAAATTGTTGTAAATTTCTCAATGAGCAGCTCGGTTTTTCTTAAATAACGTATGATATTCTCGATTCATATGGGAAGAATTTCATCAATTTGTACACTACTAGTAGCTTCAATACTAGTAGAACAATACTAGTAGCTTCCGACATTCCTTTAAATAAATTGACAAATCCACATTTCACTTAATTTATAGATAAATACTCAAACTTCAAAGAACTCGAACGAAAAAGTGTACGAGATATCCGACACAATTTGTAGAGCTAATGTTGTGGTAGGTGCTTTAAATAGGGATGAAGATGGAAGCCGTAAAACATTTTTATTGAATACGGATTTTTAGGCAAAGCTAATAATTCTACAGTAGCTAGACTTTTCGACGATTCCGTTAAAATTTTAGGCGAAGATATTAACCGAGACAAAATTTTGATGTTTTTATCAGATGCTGCTGCGCCTCATAAGTTGAAAATTTTACATGTTACTTCTTTGGCACATGGGGTACATCGAGTGGCCGAAACTATAGGATTATTACATCCCGGTGTAAACAGAATGATTGCTTGTATAAAAAAATTAATTTTAAAAGCGCCATCGAGAGTCCAAATTTTTAGATAATCTGAACTGGGTTCGGAGCTTCCACCAAAGCTGATAATCACCAGGGGGGTACCTGGATAGAGACCGCAGAATACTATTCAAAAAAATTTACGAAGACAGAAAAAAAGCAAATTAGAAGACAAAGACTCGACCGCATACTCGATACGATTAATGATTAGCTCAAAAAAGAGCATAAAAAATGATTTAGTATTTGTTTATCGTCGAATTATGTATTTTTCAGTGCATCAATTACTGCACTTGAAGCAGCTGCAGGATTATCCCTAAATTCGCAAATATCAATTATAGAGCAAACGAATAAAGAAAGTTGAAAGCGTAATAAGACCAGTTGGCTACTTTAAATAAAATTTAAAATGTTAAATGTAATTTAAAAAAATAGTTCCTTAATCGGTTTCAACTTTTTGAGCGGAAATGAGAGTGCATTGGACCATCGATATACAAATTGGGAAGTGTTGACGTTTAAATATGCATCGATTACGTCTGTGGTTGTTGAGCGAACATTTTCTATGCATAAACAATTATTACATGCAAATTGTAATAATATTAAATTTAATTTTAATTTTAAATATTTGAAAATTTACAACAACATTTCATTATGTATTGTTAAGAAGCTTTAAATTCATAAATGAGAAACTAAACTTAGGCCTTTAGTTTCATTATTTTCTCATTTATTAATTTAAAGAACTTAACAGTTTTATTATTAAAGTTAAATTTACTTCACTTTAAAATTTAACAACACATGAAGAGAATACATTTTTCACCGAACAAACGGCGCAGTGGTTAAAGCTACGGCGGTTGGATCGGGAGGTACCGGGTTCGAATCCCTATAGGGGCGGGATGCAAAAGGGATTTTTCATCATCTGATTACGATCGATGATGACGATGAACACATCTATGACCCCCTGTTGAGAGTGCGGAATCCATGGGCCGACCCACCTTTCATGTCAGTACTATAGGCTGGCATGAAGCAATGCAATGTGCAGGTGGTTTAAACGAAAGCGGGTCTATAGCCGTACGTCCTCGAGTTGGCTGGCAACGGCGTAAGATAGGACGTTAAAAGGGAACTGCGAAAGAGTTGGGAGTGCCTTGAGCCCCAGAAAAATATTGCAGAGATAGAAACAAACAAACAAACAAACAAACAATACATTTTTCTTAATCCACATCATCAGATCAAAACTGAATTTGCAAACTCTTAATAATTCCACCTTATTTGTAAAAAGAAATTATCTGGCTCTTTAATCCAGAATAACCTAGTTCTAATGTTTCGAATAAAAATCGCATCTATGCGTTAAATAAATACAATAAAATTGAAATTCTTAACAGTTTAAGTCAGTTTCTTAATGCGTATAATTCGCTAATACTTGAACTTCTATATATAGAAAGTAATCATAGTATAATTAGCAAATCAGTCGTCTACTAAACTTTAAGTTTCAATTTTGGACTGAAATAGTTATATTTAGTCAAACATGTTTTAAATTTAGTCCAAATTTTGTACCGCATAAGAACGGGTACTCATTTTTGTTAATCTTAAAACAAGGCAATTATTTATTTTCAATTTAACATTAAATTCCCCATTTTTCAGAATTTTATAATTTTTGGTTATTTTCGTTTTAAAATTAAAATCCCTATTTTCCATAATTTATAAAAACACAGCTATACAGTGAATCTGGAAAACTTGCACCAAACTTAGGAATCTGGAAATGTATGCTCTTACTCTTGTAAAGAAAGTCGGGTGTTGGCACCGACAGAAAACCGCTAATTTTCTTTAAAAGTATCATCGAAAATACAATATATTTTTATTACAAATCTTATTCTGAACAGCTTTTTATTATTTCCACTAGTTGGAAACGTACGCGCAATTTTCATGCGTAAAATTTGCAATTGAAAGATTTTAAATGAAATATTTTGTTATGACAGATTTACAAAGCAAGATTTTGGGTGCAACCCAGTTTATAGATCGATCGAATTTTTTATGATTGGCTTAACAGATCTAATTCCTCGATGCAACGGGATTTATTATATAGAAAAATTTTGAACGAACAGGCATAAGATAATTCAGGAATCATTTCTTTAAAAATCAATATGTTAGAAAATTAGAAATATAAATTCGTATTTTCATTTACTCGAATTAATTCAAAACAAGCGTTTACCTTTTTGAAGCTGAAAACAAAACACTTGAAAGTTGATCGGCAGGTTTTATTTTCTATTTTCCTTTTAGGTTCTAATTTTATTGTCATTTAATATATTGCAACAAATTCCGGTTTTCTAAATTTGGAGGCCCTTCGATACATAAATTACCGCGTTAATTATTTATATATCGAGGAGCCACAAAATGTAGCAGTCTGAAAAGCGTGTAAAGCGTTTAAAACTTTATATTTAATTGACTTCGAGTTATAGCTCCGCCTCTAATTGAAAGGCCTAATGTTAAGCAAAACGCATTAAATCCTAAGCTAAGTTAAACCAACCATTAATCAACCTTAGTAAACTTTGGGAAAAAAGGCGCCCAGTTGAACTGTAATAGAACTAAAGGCAATCTTATTTTCAACATGCCATCACTACAAGCGTTTATTTAAGATTCTGGGAGTTATATTTAAGCTCAATTTAATTTTTTTTTTTTTTTTAAATATATGCAACCCAAAATAATTCTCAGTCTGGACTGAAAAATGCTCTGCTTAAAATTTTGAGTTGATGCTTACTTGAGTAACCCATGTGGTTATGACCCCGCGGGACACCCTGTATGTATGATTCAAAACAATACATTATAACATTTGTACGCACACGCTGGGCGAATGTACGTTTTATGCACGAGATTTAAAATTTCAAACAATTCATCGAGTACATAAATTATTTACCCGAAGTGAACTATTTTTTTTAACATCAATATCGTCATATCCAAATAAGAGTACATGGTAAAAAATTGAATGTCTTCCATTTTTGGGTAGTGAAAAGTTGGGTAGTCAAACACCATTAAAAAAAAGTGGGACGTCAATTTTATTAAATTTTAGTTTGTAACGATTTATTTCTATTTTCTTTTAATTCTGTCGTCAAAATTCACAGACAAAACGCTATTATACTGATGTTTTCACTCTCTAAAAATATGATTTAGTAGAAATTACCAAAAATTAGTGAATTTCAAATAACTACGTGGTATAATATTGCCTCCAAATTGTATTAAATTTTATTAAAAAAATGGGATCCTTTTCACGATCAACAAATTAATCATGGCGTGAAACTTGACTAGGTACTTGTTCAAACGAATAAGTGAATCAGTCGCAAAATACATTTTAAACAAAAAGGATTGCGCTGTGCGTTTAAAAAAAAACGAAAATATAACTGTGTGTATTTATTAAACATAAATTGAACTTCGTAAGTTTGTGATTTGTGCAATTTTTTGTGTAATAGATATTTTGGTGTTACTTAAATATGGATGATCTAACAAGTGTTGATTTGTTAGATACAGCTTCGACTGATGAGGCCCATCAACGGTGTTATTAACGCTGCAATACTAAACCGAAAAACAATATGTAATTAGTGCCATATGACAGAGAAACCTGTGTGTTTTCCAACGTATGTTAACATAATTAATGCAGGTAATTATTTTGAAACTGTAACATAGTTCTTTTAAACATGGAAATCACAATGGAATTCCTCATTTGTCCGTTAATAAATAAAATTAATAAATTCGTTAATAATAACTGTTATTTCAGATAAGTGTAAAGAAAGTGATTGAGTGATATTTGAGATTAGATTTTTTTTTTATTTATAATTACAAAAAATGGTATATTGCCTTAATAATAACTTCCAAATTAATTTTTAGCTCGAATAAACTGGAATATTACCGGCCAAATTGAATTAAAAATTGTGGATTGTAGAGGAATAGAGATCAAAGAAACGCTTTATTCAGAGTATATAGATTCAACTATAATCTGGGGATATTGGAAGTGAGTCCAGTAGAAGTCGAGCTTATATATATTTCAAGCAGTTTCCAAAATACAAACACTCCATCTTGCAGTTCAATATCTAGCACAACCACTTTGACCAACGATACTATGAGCAGAATAACAGCGTTTAATGAATAAAAACCAGATTTTTTAGAGATTCAATGGTGTGTTTATGGCTATAAAAGGAAAAATAAATATCCGATATTTATGATATAGGGCTCGTTTTAAAGGTAAGTTAATACGGATTAATAAAAAATATAAAAATGGTAAGTTCTTTAATTTCTTCATTTTCAAATTTCCCGCCAAACTTTTATTTTTGAATTTTCTCAATGATCGTCCAATTTTATTTTTTTTTTAAATTTTACGTCCTTTAATTCTATTGAACATACTAAAAACTTGCGGTAGTAAAATTTTTCGTTTTCGTGCAAAATACGTTTAGGTACATATATGACTCTACCTATTTGGAAAATTTCAAAAATCGAATGGTAGATTTTTGGTTCTCTTAAAAAAACTCGATTTTATTTAATTTTTCCAGGTTAATTTTTTCACTCGTTTTTGTGATTCAAAATTAAATTTATAACAAAAATTATTGACAGTAAAAAAATGTATTACAATATTGCAAGATAAGGAAAGATATTTATACGGTTATAATCTTCACTAAGTATTTGAATATTTTTTTACATTTTAAGTAGCCTTCTGTTGAAGGTATAACTGCATGAAAATCGCGAGTCCCTTTTATTGTTTTCAATTTGTTTCAATTTATATTCAGTATCTGAACAAAATTCAAAAACCATATCACTTTTCAACGTTTTAGTCCATTTAAAAAGTTCCTCCGCATTGGTTATGTGATATGTCACCATCATATTCTTTGATGAGACTGACTCTGGATGCCATTCTCTTAACAGTACCTCCTACTCCATCGCATGGTCCCTTTCCGTGAGCAGTTGCGTGATAATGCCACTCACAATCAACTCCAAAATCCTCTTTGTGTTTAGTTATATTCATAAATTTTTTTTTATTTTTATAATGTGTTACTGGGTTACTGTTACTGCACCATCTGTGACGTAATAAATTTTAGATAAATCCGGAATTTTTGTTTTCAAAAACTGCAATAACGAACAAAATCTATGAACAAGTGAACTGCTACAGCGTCATGATGAAGACAATCTGATATTATAATGAAGCTGTAGTGCTGCAATATCCCTCCCTCAGTTTTGTAAATTACAAATGGATGAATTGTCGCTTGTTTGTTGTTCTATGAAAACTATGTGCTGCATTTTGCATTATAAACGCATAATTTTCTGCAAAATCACAAGAAACAAGTACCTCTGTTGGCACCAGAGTTAACTTTTTATTTTTTATGAAATCGGATTGTGTTAGTGATACAAAGCAATGAGGAATCAAATTTTTCAGCTTAATCCAGAAATTCGTCTAATGGTTTTGAATATTTATCCAAGTTGCATCGGTCAGTTGAAACTCACTGACTAAACGATAATTCAGCATCCAGACAACCATTGTCCAAAAATGCGTTTTTGAAATATTCGCGAAAATTATCCAATCCTGGGCAGTTCTCGCATTGCAGAAGATAACATGTTGTTATTGGATCTTTACATAGTATTAATGAAATGCAATCCTGGTATCGCAAAATTTTTCCAGTGGTGACAGTTTCCAGCCTAGTTCCATGAATAATTAATTTAACATTTTGATGTATTATATAAACGCAAACTGTATGCGCTCCGCTGCTTCCTGGTTGAACACAGTTTTTAGGACCTAACAGAGAAAATTTAGAAAAACCAATAATTTTTTTGATTCATCATCCTAAAATTTCAACTTGTAGCCCTCATAGCATTCCTTTAATGTGCACATCATTAGACGTTTCTGAACTTTAACTTTATCAATAGTTAAACAATCGTTTTTCCCAGGCATTTTACGACTAACATCATCATCGTTATAATATTTTAGCACTGAATGCCTGAGTTCATCACTGCTCCGTTTTCTAACTTTGGGTGCTAGAAGGCTCAGTGACTCATTCTTGTTTTGAAATTTTTAGCTGTTCGTATCCTATATTGGGTTGTGTTGATTTCATCCTGGATTTGTTGTATAGTTAGAGATTTCGGCAGGGTAGACAGCAGCTGTATTTTATCACAATTTTTCTCCAAATGTCGGAATTTGATTTTTAATTGATCCATGAACTCATCATAAAGACGTGCCTTATAATGATTTTCCTCTGAGTGATTCAAAAGAGGTTCTATTCCGGATACCAAAGTTGTTGATGATGTCGGTAATGTGGTAGTTACTTGGATATATAGGGGGCATGCCAATGTCTGGTAATATCTTATTAAGTTTTTCACGAACGAGACCAGTTTTTATTTGGCATTCCTCACTTTCACTCATACTCGAAATATTCTCGTCATTGACTGTTGATGATGTCTCCGATGTAACATATGAATTTAATGAATTATTAACCGGTGATACCTCTTTTTCAACTTTTTGACGTTTATTAGTCACCTGGTAATAACATACAAATCGATAAACTTTCAGTTACATGAATCGAGCGCAGCAAACGAATTTTAATATAATCATTAACATTTCTTAATTTTTTAGAACATTTCAACTCAGGAAACGGCTTTGTACCCAACCATTATTACACTTATTATTTGAAATACTTTTGATGTTATTTAAATAAACAAATGATTTAAATAGAACTTCACAAGTTAAACTAACAAAATATTAATTTAAACACTAATTTATACCAAAAAATGTTATCAAAAACCACTGGTTATATTTTATGTTGTTTTACAGGCCTACCTACCCCTTCTTTTATAATTAATTTTTTAAATATGCGTCATTTTGTTCCAAAAGATTACGTTACGGTTTATGTACCTGAACGTAATATATTGGGACGCATTTTTAGGGTTGGAACAAACAAAATAAATAACTCATATCAAAATTTATTTTTTTTACTAATAGCTTTATGGGCTATCCCTAAACTACGTTACGCCTTTGTTTGGGGAAGGAGTATTGATTGTCATCACGTTTAGGCTGGGGCAGAGAGAATTTCATAAAAGATGACGTCGTGTAATTATAAGAAGTTACTGTTATGGGATATTACATATGTCATAATACAATAATTTGCAGGTATATCATTAGAGGCGTATTTCTTTAATATACCACTTACTTCATGTTCTTAAATGATTACATCATTGCTCACGTATTCAGTTTTGTGACGACTTGTGATGAAGAAGTGAGAGAGGCGGAGTTAAGAATGGCCCAAAATAACTTGACGTACTTTATGAACGGACTGTTACAAATTTTTTCCTCTTTGTTTTTTAATTTTCTATTAGAAGTAAGAATATACTAAAGATCGACGAAATAATTTTAAACAATTACATTATCAGGTCGAACGTAAATTAGTTAAAAATTGAAAATAACATACATATAACAATTTGATTTTGTATTCCAAAAATGGGTAAATCGTCATACTTAAACGTATTTTGCACGAAAACGAAAAAATTTACTAGCGCAAGTTTTTAGTATCTTCAATAGAATTAAAGGACAATAATTGGACAATCATTGAGAAAATTCAAAAATAAAATTTTGGCGGGAAATTTGAAAATGAAGAAATTAAAGAACTGACCATTTTTATATTTTTTTATTAATCCGTATTAGCTTTCCTTTAAAACGACCCCTATATCATAAATATCGGATATTTATTTTTCCTTTTATAGCCATACATAACATCATGTTTATCATTTTTCTCAAAATTTGACACCCTGTATTTTAAACAACAACACCAACAAAAAATCATTTTCTACAAAATGTTTTTTTTAAACTATGTATTGAAAACATAAAAAATAAAAAATGTAAACACGACTTCCAAAAATTTGTGATTTGACGTATTTTTCATCGTATATATTAATTTATCATTTAACCTACTTTAGATACTAATGTCTCATTTAACACTTTTATTTATTTTAAAATACACTTTTAAGCTTAGTAAATTTTCAAGTCCCAACTATGGTTATAGACAACCTACCAGGAAAACATTTCTGCAGTTCTGTATTTTTTACTGTCCCTAAGTTAAGTTCTTGCTGGCATAAGCCAAATTACGTTAAAAATCACGTCTAATTTCTAATAGTATATTACATCCATGAACCACTAATTTTTTCAGTTAGGTTTCTTCTTTGCATCAGAGTCGGCTCTGATGCAAAGAAGAAAACCAACAGATCGAATTTCAGACATTTGGCGCTTAAGCAAAGGTGTGCTATTGCTTTGGAGCTGAGAAGCTAGTTTTTCTTAGCAACAACCGACACTATTTCAGTTCCTACTATTAAAAGAAGACTAAAGGAACTTGGTCCCTATGCTTGTCGACATACGAGAAAATCGTTACTGACAGCAAAAATGGGAGCTGCAAGCCTCAAATTCGCAATAGAATGAGAAAACTCAATGCCTGAGGACTGGCACTGGTTCATATTCTCGAATGAATCCAGGTTCAATATATTTGGATCCTATGTAAGGATAAGTGTTCGGCAATGAAAAGGCAAAAGGGATTTAACAGAATGTATTTCGCAGACAGTAAAACTTTCACCATATGTTATGACCTGAGGAGCCATAACAGCCGTTGTTTGATCACTACATCTTCAGGATAGTTCAGTAAACGGAGAAAAATATAAAACAATTATCGAAACTTGTCTCGTGACTATTGAGGACCCGACTCAATACATCGGTATTCAACTCTTCCACGACGATTCAGCTCCGTATGTTACATGGCGCGCATTGTAAGTTATTGACGTTATTTGTGAAGTAAGAATGCTTAATTTTAACGTCTAATTTTTGTAGGTAGCCGAATTTAAAATAGCTTCGTTTGAGTCGTTACCCTGGACAGGAAATAGTCCTGACCTCAATATTGTTGAAAATATTTTGCCTTGCATGGGAAAGAAGTTCAAAATACAAGCTGGAAAGTGCCAAAGAGCGGAAAAAATTTATATAAAAAGTTTGGTTTGAAGAAATAACAATATATTATTTAACAAAACTTTATAATTCAATGCCGATCCGGATTAAGGCCATCGTAAAAGGGGTACCGAATTAAAAAAGGCTGAATTAAAAAAGGTCTTTAAAAATGAATTAAAAATGTTGATTTTTGTATGAAACACCTGCGCCTTTTTTAATTCATTTTTTTTAACAAATTTTCTGAATTAAAAAAGGCGAATTTGACGAAAAACTTAAAAACGAGAAAAATGTAAAATGAATTAAGAAAGGCTTTTGTTATTTCATTTTATAAACACATATCTTAATTCATTTTCAAAATGAATTAAAAAAGGCATATATTATTTCATTTTTTAAACATAAATCGTAATTTATTTTTTTAACAAAAATCAGAAATGCGTGTTTGGAAGAAAATGTACTAAATTCACCTTGTTACAAAATTAATACTAACAGAATTTAAATGCGTCTCTAGTAAAAAATTGTTTTATATTTACGTTTCATTGGATTTCATTTTTCTATTGTTTTTTGTGAAATATTCGAAATCATAGAAGATTCTGGCTACACGAATTAAAACGGCTGTCTGAGAAAAGATATTTTTCTGAATTAGAAAAGGGCCTTTTTTAATTCATTTTATAAAATGAATTAAAAATGCGTTACAAAAAATTTAAATAAAAAAGTTAACTTAATTAGGTTTTTATGTTTTCATTAATGAAAGTAAACACTGATCATGAGCGATTTTAATTCGGTTTTGAAATATGCATGTAAAAAATTAATTAATTTGTTAACTAATTAAAAGTTAATTAATTTTTAATTTTTTGCTTAATTTTTTACATATTTTGGAAACGAATTGGAGTTCGCTCATGATCAGTGCTTGTTTTCATTAATGAAGGTATGAAGGCCTGATTTGTTAACTTTTTTGTTTAATTTTTACATATTTTAAAAACGAATTAAAATCGCTCATGATCAGTGCTTATTTTCATTAAGGAATAATGAAACGTAAACCTGAACTTAAAAGCAAAAGTCGCTTAAGACTTTAAGCGGTTTTTCTGAATTTCACATAAATAATTAAATTTATCTACTATTTAGATTGTATCAAATTTTGGTGAAAATCGGGTAAAAAATAAAAAAGTTATGAGGTAATACGTTTAATACTCTCAATATATTTACATTTGATTTTAAAACTTTAACCTTCATTTTCTCAAAACTACTAAAATGCACATAAGCGACTTCTGCTTTTCAGTATAGAATTTATTTACTTTATTTCCTGATAACTACTTGGTTATTCGCGTTTATAATATTATATGACTGTTATTCCCATTTTCCTTCTTTTTATTATCATCAGAGAATAAACCATATTCAACTCCGTTAGACATTTTACCCGAAAAAAACACGCATACATAATGATAATAACATAAATGTAATAGATATTAGTACATTTTCACTTTTTGTTTCATTTTATAATTTACTCTTAATTCATTTCCAAAATGAATTAAAAAAGGCTTATATTATTTCATTTTATGGGCACATATATTAAAACATTATAAAAGTGAAATAAGAAATGCCTTTTTTAATTCATTTTGAGAAACTTATTTTATTTCATTTTTAGTATAGATTTTAATTCATTTCTAAAATGAATTAAAATCACTTATTTAAATTCAGAAAAATCGCATTTTTTAATTCAGCCTTTTTTAATTCATGTAGCCATCGTAAAAGCCAAGGACGGGGTCATTAATTATTGATTTTAAAAAGTGCAATTTCTCTTAAATTATTTTATTTCTGTTAATCCTTATTTTGATCAAAAGTTACTATTGTCAACAACAAACTATTTTTCAATTGAAATAACTTTGTTAAAAACACTGTAAAGACCTACCAAATTGTTACGAGGGAGGACGGAAATATTCCTTATCCGAAGTTATGTAGGTCTAAAATGGCGGATCGCCGTTCTGTATTCTGGGTATTTGAATATATTTGGAATAGTGTAAATAATCAGAATCTATCATTTTTGCCATATACTTTTAAAGCAAACAGCGGTATTTCAAAAATTTATTAAAAAAATTCAAACCGAACATTTCAATGACGCAGGGTGTATATTAACCCTTTCGAACGCCATTTAAAATTAACTTACGTTCAGAAATAAAATTCGTAGCACAACTACATCTGCACTGCTATGATATGGCATTGCTCATATAACAGTAATATAAAAGAAGCGATGAAAGTTGATGTAAAATATATTGTACAAGGCGTTCAAGAGGGTTAAACAAAGATAATTAAAATGCGTTGCATTTTTGAAATATACGAGTATGTTTATATAAATTTCACGGTGCAAAAAATGGCAAATTTATGCAAAAAGTTGTTTTATCTAAAAAAAAATAAGAAGCTTTTTATTGGACCGTACAGAATTGACCTTTAAAGTCCACTTCAAATCAATGCTTTATCAAACTATTTGTTTATCTGCTTTTCAAAATTCTGCATAAAATAAAACCGCACGATTTTTTTTTCAAAGTCGTTTATTTACAGTTGTGATTGTATAATTAATTATACAATAAAACACAACAAATGGTTACTATAAAGTCGTTGATCAAATATTTTTTTCTTTTTTCTAATGAAAATTACATGCTAGACACGACGGTGCGTCAACATCATATCTTACTTAATTAATTTTAATTTACAATGTTTTTTATTTATTTTGGAATTTTTTACTAAGAATTATTCTCAATCTTATTTTCAATTTTCAAATATTTAACAAATAAAATATTTATGTCAATAAAATAAAACAAATAAGTATGCAAATAATTATCTCATAATATTTACAAAAATATTAATTTGAGAACGAATTTTTATATTTGCAACGTAAGCAAGCAATGCTGATAAATACTCGTACAATATTTATTTGAAATAGCTTAGCAAAAAATGTCTTGGTAATTTTTGTAGCAGATTTCGTAATTATTGTAATATAAATATAATATTTAGCAAACAAGAGAAGCTCATACAGAAGACGATACCAGATTATACAACCAAATTCTGCCTTACTCGGGTTCAACCTAATTTACTACCTTGAACTTCAAATTCTGGCAGACTATTTTTTTCGCTAAGTATAAGTACGCCAGCCATTATACTTAATTGGCTAGAGATATTAAAATACAATATATATTTAAGAATGGTTTGAAGAATAATTAGAATTAATGTGTGTAACAATTCTTCGCAGAGGTGTGCTAGAAACATATTTTATTTTAAATAGTAAATTTAACTTTAATGGTCAAACTTAAACTTAACCCCCACTTTAATATAAAAATAAAGAAGTTGCATTAAAATTGAATCTTGTGAGAACTTTATGTTGGGTAAACAAGTGGTCAACGTACCAAATGACAGACTAGCAACAGTGTTTGAGAAAACATCTTAAAATTCCAACAAGCAGCTACATTTGAATAAAATCTGAGTTTCTTAGTTTGTTGCTATTTTTATGTTTTTTTATGAATATATTCTCTATTATCACTATTTTCGATGTTCGACAGGCTTTATATCTTTTTCTAAGAATAAAAATATAAAGGGCTGAAACCTCACGAGGTGATCAGAACTTCGGTCTTTGGTATCTTCAATAAAGTTATAAAGTTGGTGTGACAGTTTTGACATTATTGATTTCTATTTTAACCAAATTATATTTACTTATACAACAACAGACAAACAGGTCAAAAGCTTCAATAACATGGGTACAGGCATCCAATTTAAAACGAAAAATCGTATTCTAGAACTTTATACCGAAAATAGTATAACAAACTATACTGATACTTCTAACCGTTTAACTGACTCTATTCCAGGAACTTATCCAAAAACTCATTTTAGAATCCCATTTACAAATTGCATGTCAAATTTCATAACAAACGGGTAAGGAATAACTAAGTTCCATCCTACAAAGCCATATTCCAAAGCTTTATCCAAAAATCATTTTATAATCCCATTTCCAACACACATATCAAATTTCATCATAATCGGTTAAGAAATAGCAAAGTTACATCATACTTGGCCATATTCCTGAACTTCGTCCAAAACTCATTTCAGATTCCCAATTTGAATACACATGTCGAATTTTATCATAATCGGTCGAGAAATGGGCAAGTTCCATCATATTTAGCCATATTCCAGAACCTGATACAAAACTAATTTTAGAATCCCATTTCAAATACAAATGTCGAATTTCATCGTAATCGGTTGAGAAATGGGCAAGTTCCATCATACTTGGCCATATTCCAGAACTTCATCCAAAACTCATTTTGGAATCCCATTTGTAATATACACATTGAATTTCATAATAATCGGTTGATAAATAGGCAAGTTCCATCATATAAATAGTTTGTTAACTATTCACTACATCCAAATCCAACCCCAACTCAACTCCAACTCAACTCCAACTTAACTTCAACTCAACGCGCAAATTGACCCCTAATTTAACCTTCAAATCAATTCCCAATTCAATGCCCAATTCAATAATCAAATAAGCATGTATAAAAAAATCGTAAATATTTATAAAAGCAGGTATTTTGGGTCAATTCGTATGGCAGGTACCCCACCCCTTTGACGTACAGTCTCCAAAAGCTTTTCAAATCTCCGCCTTGACCATAGAAACAGATTGGCGTAAAAAAAATCCAAATCGGACAAGCCGTTCTCGAGATACCATGGGTCCAGACACACAGACACACAGACACACAGACACACAGACACACAGACACACAGACACACAGACAGACGGACGGACATTTTTTTTTTTTTTGCATTTTCAGACTCAGGGACTTTCAAAACGTCGAGAAAAGTGGTTTTGGACCAACCAAATTTTTCGTCATTTTTGACAGGATTTCAATACTTTGGTCTTTTTAGACCGAAGTAATTATGCTTGGCTTGATGTTGTTGGTGTCCTTACATCGCTTTCTACTGAGGAAAGGACATTATACATTATAGACTACTTTGCTAGCATCCAACCGAGCACCTGAATCGTACTAGCAACAGTCAGAGAAAATGCCTTGACCTGTTATTTGCCAATGACGTCATGCAATCGGAGGTTTCATCATGTTTGAATTGCACCGGCTCCCAGAGCATCTACCACACACCAATTATGATAAATGTTTTTCTTATAAATTGTATAATTGATTCCTTTTCTAACAAGTTTTATTTTAATTTCAGAAATACCAACTACACTTCCTTAAACGAGTTCTTTGGCAATTCTGATTGGGACTTTTTGCAACGTGGCGGTAATTCAATTGACATCGTTTTGATGTATATTCTCAGAAGTAGTATTGAAAGACACGTTCCGATGGTTTCATTGTACAGGCGGTACGGGGTTCAATTATATCCCAAATTTGATAATGCCCGCAAACAGTTTAAAATTTGTTTTTATATAACCCATACGTTGTGCGAATCGAGGAGGAATTGATATCAAATCCAAAGGAGTTCTGGAGTTTTATGAATACTAAGAGATAAGTGGTTGGTTTTTCTACTCCTATGTCTTACCAGAACTCCGTCACTAGTCAAACCCCGGAGATCTGTAATTTATTTGCTAGCTATTTTGCCTCAGTATACGAACCGGCCACGATGTCCCCTACCATGCCTTCATGCGCTCACAGTTTCATGAACTTTAATTATTTAAATTTTACTGTGCAGAAAGTTTGCGATTACTTGCTAAATCTTGATGTTAAAAAGGGCGCTGGTCACGATGGTATTCCGCTGATCCTTATTAAGCATTGTGCCGAGAGTTTGTCCCGCCCAATTATCTTCATATTTAATGAAAGTTTACGTATCAGGTTTTTTCCTGAGCCTTGGAAAATTGCCGACCTCCATCCCATTTTCAAGAAACAAAGTAAGTAACTATCGGGGGATTTCCATTCTTTCCGTCATACCCAAACTATTTGAATCTATGGTTCACGCAAGGTCTTGGTTTTCTATACTAAATCATTAATTTCTTCTGCTCAGCACGGGTTTAATCCAGGCAGATACACAGTGAATAATAACTAACTAATCTGGTTTCTTTTTAATCTCCTAGTAGCAACTGTTCATAAACATCAAAAAATAAAATATTTCATGTCTTTCTCGTTGATTAGATTGTGTTTTTCTCATTGTCTCTTTCAGAATTTTTATTTTTTGATCGCACCAAACTGAACAAACCAGAATCAGCGCATTAGAGAGTCATACGCAAGAAGTTCGAGCACATCGTAACGAACGTTTACGGCATAATTTATTCAGAGCAAGAGTGGCGCGTCCCAATAATATAGACATAATCAGAGCGCAAGGTCGACAAAGACAGCAAACAAGCCGCACATTAACACGTGCATCATTCGTTCGTCTTGCGTTCGAGTATGCACCAGACATCGATTATTCAGCGCATTCTAAAATTGCAATCAGTGCAATGAACAAAGAATGCCAATATTGTCACGCATTAAAATTCCGCACTGAAGCACCCGGCATCTGTTGCGCATCGGGAAAAGTTGTACTGCTACCTCTTACCACTCTGCCGGAACCTTTACAATCACTTATTGCCGGCACATCAGATGATTCAAGATTGTTTTTGTACAAGATACGCAAATTCAATTATTGCTTCCAAATGACGTCGCTTGGAGCAACAAAAGTTCACGATCACAGATCCGACGGACGCAAATTTGAGTCTACATTCAAAATACAAGGCCAGGTGTACCATAAAATTGGTTGATTGATGCAGATGCCTAATGAGGACTCGAAGTTTCTCCAAATATATTTTATGGGCAGTGATGAAGAACGCGTCACAACCAGGTGCCAGTACAATTTCATCGAATGGTCAGAAGAGCGAGCAATTGTGAAATTGTTGGAAAATTTTATGGAGCATTAAAATCAACTTATCCAATTACCATTAGGAGAACATGCTAGCAGGTTCAACATATCAACCGTAGACGAAGTTGCTATTATTATTGTAGGTGATCCAGTTAAGAGCCGAGCCATCAATGTCACACGTCGAGACAGCACTGTGAGTATGATTTCGGCAATACACCGTTCGTACGATGCACTCCAATATCCGTTGATATTTTGGGAGGGACATGATGGATCATGGATATCACATCAATATCAAACAGCGAGATCCAGTTACAGGTCCAATACATTTTATTTTATTATTTTTTTCAGGTGACGAAACAATCAAAAAAGTCAGCTTGATGAACTACTACGCATACCGATTGATGATTAGACATAATCAGGATAACCATATTCTTCCATATTATCAGCTGTACCATCAATATATTGTGGACATGTCGAAGGTCGAAAGCGAACGTTTGCAATAAATTCGATTCAACCAGGCTAAATTGCGATCGGATCCACCTAAGAGATGCTATTATCGGAAACGTCGATGGAAATTTAGATATCAACAACATCGATAATGCATTTATTCTATCTTCTAACTACATATGCAGTTCACAACACTGCAGGAATTCATACAACATGCGATGACTTACATACACCATTACGGAAGTCCAGATTTGTTCATTACATTTACATGTAATCCAAAATGGGAGGAAATACAAACTTTGCTATTGGCAGGCCAACAATCAATGCATCGTCATGATATCACTGCACGTGTGTTCAAGCAAAAATTAAAATCATTGATGGATTTGATCGTAAAATATTCTATTTTCGGTAACACACGTTGCTGGATATATTCGGTTGAGTGGCAAAAGCGAAGTTTGCCTCATGCTCGATATTTTGATTTGGCTTGATGTTAAAATCCACCCAGAAGAAGTTGATCAAATAATTTCGGCAGAAATTCCAGATCGATGAATTGACCAAGAATTGTTCGATATTATTACCACAAACATGATCCACGGTTCGTGCGGTGCTTTTAACATGACACCGCCATGCATGGATAATGGAAAATGTACAAAGCGTTTCCCAAAGCAATGCATTAGTGATACTATTACGGATATCGACGGTTATCCATTGTATCGACGTAGAAACGCTGAGAATGTGTGGTGGCCACATATTCACAATGCGAATGACGAACACTACACATCAAATTGAAATTGATAATCAGTGGGTGGTACCGTACTCACCACTGCTTTCAAAAACGTACAAGGCTCATATTAATGTCGAGTTTTGTAGTTATGTGCAGTCCATTAAGTACATTTGCAAATATGTTAATAAATGCAGTGATTTGGCAGTATTAGAAGTACAAAATGTAAATCAAAACGACGAAATATCACGTTATCACATGGGCAGATATATCAGCAGCAACGAAGCTGTCTGGCGTATTCTTAGTTTTCCAATACACGAACGAAACCCAAGTGTTAAGCAACTTGCGATACATCTTGAAAATGGTCAAACGTGTACATTTCGTGTATTTAGCATTCGAGCCACCAAAAACGACACTTAGCGAATTTTTCACACTGTGCCAAAAACCTGATGTTTTCGGATAATTTGCAAAAACATTTTTTTATACCGACGTTCCACGCTATTTTACATGGAACAGGTCAGGTAAAAAATGGGACCCACGTAGACAAGGCAAACCACATCCAACAATCGCAGGCGTATTCAAAGCCAAGACATTGGGAAGAATTTACACAGTACATCCAAAACAACGTGAATGTTTCTTTCTGCGTTTGTTGTCAATGGACAAGTGTTCAATACATATCAAGATGCATGTCGCAAGTTGCAATTACTGGAAGATGACATTCATTGGGATCTGACACTTGCAGATGCAGCATTTACATCCACGCCGAATAACATTCGTCAACTGTTTGCAATTTTATTGACGACATGTTATCCAACACAATCATCGTCTTTGTGGAAAAAATACAAGAACTACATGACTGAAGATATACTGCACCGAATTAGATACACAAACCAAGTTCCAAACATTGATTACACACCAGAAATGTACAATGAAGCTTTAGTGTTGATCGAGGATTTGTGTCACCCTGATCGCCCCTGAGCGAGAAGAACAATATGAAAACGTTGGCTTAGCTGCATTTATTGCGAACAATGAGCCATTAATGATTGCCGAACAAAAAAGTATTTATGATCGAATTATGCTGATCGTGAGTACCTTTTTGAGTATATAATTACTAATAATGTAGATATTGTCAATAGGGGAAGGAAACCTACTTTCATAAATGCGATTCGGCAGGAGGTCCTAGATTTGACCCTCGCTAGTCCGCATTTTAGTCATTTTGTTAAAAATTGGCATGTGTCTGAAGAGGCCTCCTTATCGGATCACTTGCACATCAGATTCGATTTGGCGGCCGAGGCCATGCAGCGGCAGGAGATAAGAATTCCAAAACTGACCGATTGGGACTCTTATAGAGTCTCAATCGAATCAGAAATGCCCTCGGTAATGGGGAACATAGAGTCTCCAGAGGGCTTGGAATTCTGTTCAAACCAGCTGCATAATTCTATACACTCGGCTTACGAAAACAGCTGCCCAGTTAAGCGAAGAGAGTCCATTAAGTTGGTCCCTTGGTGGAACGGGGCGCTGAGTAAGCTGAGGAAAAAATCTAGAAGGTTGTTCAATAAGGCTAAACGCACCGGGGAATGGGGCGAGTATAGGATGGCCTTAACGGAATACAATCTGGAATTAAGAAGATCCAAAAGGGCTACCTGGAGAAACTTCTGTGAGGGAATTATTGAATTACCCTCTGCAGCTCGTCTCCAGAAAGTCCTTGCTAGAGATCACTCAAATGGTTTGGGGCTTCTTCAGAAGCAAAACGGGATGTTCACTGAAAACCGGAAGGAAACCCTGGAGTTACTATTAGGTACCCACTTTCCGGACTCAATAGTGGTAGGTACCCAGGAGGACCCGCATGACCCTTCAAGTGAGGTAGACTATTCACCCCACAGTAGGATCTGGAGCCTCTCTGGAAAAATGTTCACACCCAGCAAGGTGAGATGGGCTATTGGCTCTTTCAAACCGTTCAAATCTGCTGGAGGGGATGGTATCTTTCCGGCTTTACTTCAAAGAGGTATTGAGGAAATACTCCCCAGCTTGGTCCAGTTGTTTCGGGCAAGTTATGCTTTTAATTATATTCCGAAACTATGGAGGAAAGTAAATGTGGTCTTTATACCAAAGGGAGGGGGTCGTCTGGACACCCAGCCCAAGGCTTATCGGCCAATTAGCCTAACATCGTTTCTATTGAAGACGATGGAAAAAATCCTGGATAATCAAATAAGAAATGAAATCCTTGTAAATAACCCACTGCATCGGAACCAGTTTGCTTATCAAGCTGGCAAATCAACTGTGATGGCTCTTAGTGGTCTAGTCACGAAGATTGAAAGAGCGGTGGCTTTTAAGGAAATTGCCCTGTGTGCCTTTGTGGACATTGAGGGGGCATTTGACAATACCTCCTATGGTTCAATAGAGAGGGCAGCTATGGAGAAGGGGGTTCCGCCGTCTACAACTAGGTGGATCCGCTCCATGCTGAAATATCGCGATATTACAGCCACACTAGGTGGCGAGTCAGTAACCATCAGGGCCGTAAAGGGCTGTCCCCAAGGAGGTGTACTGTCTCCTCTTTTATGGTCATTGGTTATTGATAGACTGCTGGTCCTCCTGAATAGCCATGGGTTTGATGTCCAGGGCTATGCGGATGACGTGGCTATCGTGATTAGAGGCAGGTTTGATGATATCATCTCTGATCTCATGCAAAATGCACTCAACTTGATATGGCAGTGGTGTAACAAGGAAGGACTTAGTGTCAATCCAAACAAAACTGTCATTGTCCCTTTTACGAGGAGGAGAAAGCTCTCGCTTGTAGCTCCCTCGTTAAACGGTACTATTGTTGCCTTTTCCAAAGAGGTTAAATATCTAGGGGTTATCCTGGATAATAAACTGAACTGGGAACAACATATACAAAAAATTCATAATAGAGCCACTAAGGCTTTTTGGGCCTGTCAGAGACTCTATGGACGTACTTGGGGACTACAACCAAAAATGATCTACTGGTCATTTCTAACAATTATTAGGCCTATGATCACTTACGCATCGTTAGTGTGGTGGCCTAAAACTCAACAAAGGACAGCGCAAACTTTATTGAATAAGGTTCAGCGTATGGCCTGCATTGGGGTTACGGGCTCAATGAAAACATGTCCGACCGCAGCAATGGAGACACTCCTAGGACTAACTCCATTGCATCTGCATGTAAAAAAGGATGCTGTTAATATGGCCCTTAAGATGCAGGCGGAGGGTAACATCAAACCAGGCAATATGGTGGGCCATCTGGAGATCCTTAAGGAGTTTCAGACAGATCCCACTATAGGAATGCCTTCCGACTGTATGCCAGCCAAACTGGATTTCCACAAACCCTTTTGTGTTAGATTACCTGACCGGGAGGAGTGGAGTTCAGGGGGACCATCCTTTGAGCGAGGGTCATTGGTGTGGTATACAGATGGATCAAAAACGGAAGATGGGGCGGGGGTAGGAATACATGGGAGTGGAGTATCACTCTCGAAGTCCTTGGGTACCAATGCAACCGTCTTTCAAGCAGAAGTGCATGCTATAGAACTTTGTGCTAGGATAGGCATTTCTAAAGGCCTAAACGACGCAAAGGTTTATATCGTATCAGACAGCCAATCGGCCTTAAAGGCTCTTAGGTCTTTTACCATTGAGTCAAGGCTGGTATGGGATTGTCTGAAGGTTATTAAATCGCTGGCAAGCTCAAATAAGGTAACACTTGTTTGGGTGCCAGGGCACACTGGAATTGTGGGAAACGAGGCAGCTGATGTCCTCGCCCGCGAGGGATCTGCCTTTCCATTAATTGGACCAGAGCCCTTCTGCGGCGTCTCTAAGGGGCACCTTAGGGCAGCAGTTAAACGCTGGGAGGATGTGCAAAAGTCCTCTTACTGGCGCGGAATTCCAGGTTTGCGACAGGCGAAGGAATTTATTTCACCTTCGTCGGCCAGGGCCAAGGAATGTCTCGTACTTAGGAAACCTGAGTTGAGGCTGCTTACCGGCTTCCTCACAGGTCACATCCCCTTAAGGTATCACCTTAAGAAAATGGGCCTAAGTCCGACGGATAGATGTCGCTTCTGTGACATGGAAGCGGAATCAGCGGAACATGTTCTGTGCCATTGCCCAGCCATTTTCTGCAAAAGGTTACAACATCTAGGAGGGAGAGTAATGAGCCCGGATGGTATGCACCATATACCGGCCGGCAGTATTGTCAGGTTCATTAAGAGTCTGAATATTGACTGGACGGCTCATTAAGTAGGGTCCATGCACAAAAGATCTTTTAGGTCGCAGTGCGGGGTGGCTTGAACGCCCACATGGCCCTCAACTAATAATAATAATAATGCTGATCGTTGCTGCTAAAAAAGGAGGCTTTTTCTTCATGGATACACCAGGCGGAACCGGCAAGACGTTTTTAATATCAATTATCATTGCAAAGATACGTTCGCAGCAGCAAATTGCATCGTCAGGCATTGCTGCCACTTTATTATATGGTGGACGAACGGCACATTCAGCGCTCAAACTGCCATTAGACATTCATAACAAACCGAGAACGCAATGTGTAACCATAAAAAAAAGAGGAATGGCTGCAAAGTTAAAAAAGAGTTTGATGATTATCTGGGATGAATGTACTATGGCTCATAAATATTCACTCGAAGCATTGCATAGAACTATGCAATATTTAAATGGCAACAACAAACTATTCGGTGGAGCTATCTTATTACTATCCGGTGATTTCCGACAAACATTGCCAGTCATTCCACGCTCATGTTTAAAACAATTATTTCTATGGTGAAGCGTCGAGACAATTCGATTGACCATCTAAATACGAGTAGAATTGCAAAATGATCCGTCGGTACAAATATTTTCTGAACAATTGCTGAATATTGGCAACGATAATATCGAACTCAGGCCGCCCCGGTGGCACAGTGGTTAGCATGCTTGCTTTAAGCTCCGGAGGTCCCGGGTTCGATTCCCGGCTGGTGATGAAAAAATCACGGCTGGTTAATGTTGGATCAATGAATTAATCACTCATTATCCGTTAAAAAAAATGATTACGAAACATCAAAATGAAGCGGCCAAATCCCTCTATAGGGTGTAGCGCCAGCGAAAAAAAAAAAAAAAAAATATCGAACTGAACAATCTTAAATTCAATCTTACATTAAATTAAATTCTTTATCAAAATTACAGTTAATTATAATTGAATATTATGTGATTAATAAATAAAATAAAAAATATTTATCGAAAGTGTTTTATATGGATCGTATTCGTACGGCAATCTGTCATACTGTTCCGAAACTTTAAGATATTTCATATGACTTGCGCATGTGTTCTATGTATGTCAAATGCATATAATATAAGATACCAGTGCCACCAGATAAAAGGCGGTCTACATGAAATGCGGTCTACATGGAAGGCGGTCTGTGGCAGGACAAAGTCTTGCAGAAAAAAATAAATGAATCAAAGAAGCAAAATAGTGCACAATTATATTCTTGAAAAAATAAAAAAATATGAAGCCAATCTATCGATCATCGAAAAAAGTGATGGCTCAAAATGTCACCCCAAATTTAATGATATCATGGATTATTTATTATCAGAACATTTGGTTATTTATTTTCCCATAAATTTAGCTCTAATTTACTTAAAAGTCACTAAAACTAAGTTAGGCTTAATTTCTCAAATCTATAAAAAATTTCAGAGTGATTAAAGCTAAGTAGTATGTATAGTGAAAATAATATCTCAGCGAAACTCATTTTTTCATCGTTGTGTGCAGCCAACAGTGAAGTAGTTAAAAAAAATTAAAAATTCAGAGAAGGGTCGGCTGAGTAATATTTTTAAAAACACTAAAAATTATAAATTAAGATAAGTGAAATTTGATTCCATTACATAATGTAATTTATATTGGAAAATGTTAAAAATTCTCATTATTGTATAGGTAAATTCTAAAATAAGATGTGAAATTAAAAAAATATAAAAAAGACTAACAACACCACTGGATATGTAACGTTATACCCATTTGAGGTACGAACTAAGTAGGTATATTTAGAAAGAAATTTCATTTTTCGTGTTAAAGCAAAACAATAAAAAAACTTGATTTTAAATTTCAATTTGTTCGAGGCAAGCTAATGATAATATTAAAATTATCTTAAATGTTATCAAAAGTTCTAGTGCTAGTGTGTTATCTAAATTAAAATTACATTAATTATTGTGAATAAATTTGAGGAAAAACGTAATTCAAAATAGACAAATTCTAACCTCAAAATGTAAACAAATTAGCTTAAATACATTGCTGTGTTTACGAGATTTGTTTTTGTTTTTATAGGTGCACGAGATCTGTCAGAATTTTCGAGATATTATTTTCACTATTCGTACTGTTATGTTAAACTAAAATAATATAAATAATGATTTAAATAAAATGAGAACAAGAATTGCATTCGTTATTATATTGGAATTTCTGAACTGCAATTGCGTATAGTGGAATTTCTGAAACGCAATTGCGACGGGTGTTATTTAAAATTTGTTTTATTCAAACGTAGCAGCTATGAAACGATAAGAAATCAAAGCCAAACGATAAGAAATCAAACGTCTATTTGTAAAAGATCACGTTGTTGGTTTGATTTATGGATAAACTGCAGTAAACAAACTGATTCCAGAACTAATGTTATTCAAATTATGGTAAATATGTTAATTGTATGCCCATATCTTATGAAATGATTTCCTCTAATGATTTAAATATTATCGCAATAATATTAGAACAATCACCTTACCGCTTCAAAACTAGTTAAAAAAAAAACATCACTATTACTGTACTAAATAGTAATTACTAATACTAATCATTTTAGTTATTGACATTTGATTGTGATGTAATATGGCCAAATAAAGAGCGAGGCTTATAAATAAATATTTCAATCGAAGATAAATTTATCGCCACTTTTATTATTTAGTTACTATACATATACGTTCTAGAATTTTACTTAAAATGTATAAAAAATAAAATATCAAGGTTACAATGAATCAGCTCGTACGAAGCTATTGATAAATAATTTATACATGTGTTTACTGTTTACAAAAAAGAATGCCATCTTATGCATGTGTATGAAAAAAGAGTGGGAGCATTGATGATTTGCGCAGAACAATTTATAAGATGCTTAAAGCTTTTTATCATTATTTGTTAAGATTTTTTTTGTTTTTTTTTTGCTTTGTTGATGAACATGAGCTGTAATGAGCTTTACACTTTAGTTTGTTCTTTGAAGATCAAACAAACTCGCACTTGATCCGGTATGTCACTTTGCATTTGACAAATTCATGTTAGATACATCTTTCTTTGTTATGTAAATCTAACACTATATCTTATAATTAGTATTTATTGTTTATAAACCAAACAATTATATTGCAAGCTATGATATAAGAGGTGCAATGCGGAACTTTTTCAAGCTGTCATGAAATTTGAAAAACACTCATTTTTTTAAACACGCCTTAGAAATTATTTTTTTGGATTTTAGAATCCAGCGACAAAAGATCATGGCCTCATTTTCCTGTTTTAAAATGTAAATGACTGGTGGATTTGAAAGTAGATCCGGATTTGTAATATTCTTTAGTTTAATTGTATCGTATTCGGTACAGAACACTCCAACTACGGAAGACAGCAGAGAATAAATCACCTGGAGACGCAAGTAGAAGAAGAAGATTATAATCAACTAGCCAACGAAAATGCAGACATCGATACACTCGAAGATGAACTTGAAGAAGAAGATAATAGTGAGCTAAATTTTATGACGAAAGCCTCTCTAGCATACCATACCTAGAGTATAAAACGGCAGGAAACAAAACCCTCAAATTCTTAATAGACACCGGAGCCAATAAAAATTTCATCAAACCCGAGCTGGCGGAGGGAGCACCTCCCACCAATTTTCCATTCACAATTAAATCAGCTGGAGGCGAAATCAAAATCAATAAAAAAATTTCGGGAAAATTCTTTAAATGCGTTGGCAACAACACATCGTTAGAGTTTTTTGTGCTACCTGGGTTAAAAACGTTTGACGGAATTATCGGGGACGACATCCTAAAACAATTAGGAGCAATCATCGACCGCAGCAGTAATATTTTGACCATAAATCCAAACATCAAAATTCCACTCCGAGAGAAACAATCACTTCAAGTAAACAACATTGAAATTCGGGATAATCAATATTAAAGCAGAAATAAAAACTACAACAGAAGAACCAATCTACACAAAATCGTATCCCCATCCAGTCAGCATGAGATCAGAAGTGGAAAAACAAATCGACCAATTTTTAAAAGATGGAATTTTAAGACCATCTAAAAGCTCCTACAACTCACCAATTTGGGTAGTAGAAAAAAAATTGGATGCCTCGGGCATACAAAAATACAGAATAGTTATCGATTTTAAAAGAATAAACGCCGTCACGGTATCAGATACATAACCAATTCCTGACATATCAAACACATTGGCAAACCTTGGAAAGTCAAATCAGGATGAAAGAAAAGGATATTCCAAAGACATCTTTCTCAACCATGAACGGGAAATATGAATTTTTTAGGTTACCTTTTGGACTGAAAAATGCTCCGGCTATCTTTCAAAGGATGGTAGACGACGTATTAAAAGAATTTATCGGGATCATCTGTTACGTCTATATAGATGATATTATTATATTCGGAGGGAAAAACGAAGAAGAACATCTAAACAATGTCGAGAAAATATTTTCGAGACTTGAAAAGGCCTATTTACGGGTAAACCTGGATAAAACGGAATTCATGAAAACAAAAACCTCGTAACAAACCAAGGAATAAGGCTAAAATCATTCTTTGGACTCGCATCATATTATCAACGTTTCATCAGAGACCTCGCGAAAATTGCCAAGCCCTTAACTAACCTCACAAGAGGCGAGAACGCACAAATCAAAGCAACACAACCAAAGAAAGTAAAAAATCGAATTAGAAGAAAAGGAAAACTCTAAGCGTTTCGTCAAATTAAAGAAGTCTTGTCATCTATGGAAATACTCATCTTTCCAGACTTCGACAAACTATTTATTTTGACCACCGATGCCTCTGACTATGCAATTGGCGCTGTATTATCACAAGGAAATATTGTGAAAGATAGACCAATCACATATATAGCCCGATCATTAAACAAAACCGAAGAGAACTATGCGGTGAATGAAAAAGAAATGCTAGCAATCATTTGGGCATTGGACAACTTACGAAATTATTTGTATAGAGCAAAAAAAAAGTTAAAATCATCACGGACCATCAACCGCTAACATTTGCACTGAGCAACAAAAATAACAACACAAAATTTAAAAGATGGAAAGCTCGATTAGGAGAGTATAACTATGAACTCATATACAAGCCCGGATGCATCAACAAAGTAGCTGATGCCCTATCAAGGTTAGAGCAAAGTGTTCAGGAACCAACTAATAATCAAGAAAGGCAAAGAATTTTATGGTTATAAGGAACCACATCCTACGTATCACAGGCATTATATCAGCCTACAGGAAGTAAATAAAGAGACTCTAATAAAAGTTGTAAAGGAAAACTTCAACCCAACTATCATCAATGGCATCAAGATACCTGAGGAACATATCCAATTGCTACAAGATATCTTCAAGGAAACATTCTCCGGATTAAAGATACGCCTAACGCAGAAATTGATTCAAGACATAGCAACGAGGAAAATAAGTTCAAAATTATATCAGAATAGTATAATCGAGCGCACAGAAATCATGTTGTATCAATATACCAACAATTGCAGGATCTGTAACATAAACAAGTACGGCAAACATCCAAATCGAGTGGAGCTACAGGAAACACCAGTTCCAACATATCCAACAGAAATACTCTATATGGATATAATCGAAATAAAAGGTGAAAAATTCATCACGTGCATGGACAAATTCTCTAAATTTACCTGCCTCTGGCATACTCGATGTAATCGTTCTCCAAGGCGATGATGTTGCCATTCATTCTGGTTGACTGGCATTATCTACATCATCAACCACGTTTGGCGACATTGCTATGTCCTCTGCTAAAACCGGCGCATCGCTGTCTGTTGGCCGAAGCCCAGCCAGATTCACCTGAAGCGATGCCGCGGAGTCTTTCACGGCCTCTGAAAGATCAAAAGACACTTTCGGATGCTTCAGTGGCCATTGTTCATGCCAATGTGTACTGCGCCAATTTTTTCAAATCATTTTTGATGTTGTTTGTCCGCTCTTTCAACACACTTGCGTCTCGTTGCTCGAACGGTATCTTCCGACCCCGCCAAATGGCCTTGGATAATCGTTTTGTTGGTGACCATGCTGCTGATGTCACTTGACAATACCAAACGACACAAAAAATCCGTTTCGATTTGCGTGCACCGCTTGGAGCGTGGCTGTTTTGATGGCACAATCAATAAATTGGCATCTTCCACATTCACTCCCTTTTTGATTTTTTGACTCGTAGCGCATTTCTATTGCTTGGTGTGGCGTTTTGACTGGATAGTAGTGCATTTTAGAAATCATGTTGCAATATCCAGGTTTATCACAGAACTCGTTCCTACAGGTAAAAGCCTATAAGAGGATTTGCTATTACAGAATACATTTCGAAAAAGAAAAATCCTACAAATTGATATAAATTCCAACGCGCTAACTCTGAAATCCAATTCCCAGGGAATTTGCTATCACAAAACAATGTAATGTATAGGTGGTAAGCATTTTTTGTTTTTCAATACGAAAGCTTGCGTGGGTTACGTTTTTTTTCGCTGCCAATAGAAAATTCTTGGATCTAGGACTTTTTTAGCATTTATATAAGCAAACAAAATTACGGAATTGTGTTTCATTATCGACAAGTTTTCTATTAAGACAAATGAGATAAATAACTTAAATCCGAAAAAAGTCACGTTGGCATGCAAATAATTTAATTCTGAAACCCACGATAATGCGCCGTCACATTCCTGCCTGATTTTGACTAATTTTTTGGCCAAACAGGAAACAAAAGTCATCGCTCAGAAACCGTACTCCCCGTGACTTTTTCCTGTTTCCAAAACTCAAACATCCCCTCCGGGGAAGGCGCCATAAGTCGATTGAAGCCATAAAAAGAAATTAGCAGAAGGAACTAAATGCTATCTCGGCCGAGACCTATAAGATGTGTGTGGAAAAATGAATTAACCGTCTAATGATACTTCATCATTTAAACCGACATACTATCATTTAAAATGTCATTTACGAAAAAATTATCATTCAAAATGATAGTGTGTATGCTACTTTAGAGAAACTACATATGATCCGTTTATTTTGAAAGTGGCCTAAGTCCATTTTTCAACAAAATCAAGTTAATGATAACAATAGATAAATAATAGTATAATCACACTTTTGAACGGGGGTGTATAAAGTAACAGACGTATATAAACAAATTTGAATTCAAGTGTTTCGGTGGGAAAACTATAAAACAAAATATTTAAATTTACATGCATGTAAAACTTCCGCCATAGTTGTGTAGTGAGAAATACGAGTGAAAATTTAAGTAACATACGAGTTCAATTCGGTTATTTGAGAAAATTTAGAACATTCAAAATTTATAACCGTTCAAAAAAAAATTTATTGTAAAATAACCGTTACATATAAATATTTTTTGTTTGCTTTTTTTTATTATTGTTCGAAAGTGAAAGGTGCGGATTGCGAATTGTATTAAACAATTTTTTTGTTATTTTGGTGTTTTTGATGTGAAAACATCTTTAGCGGCAGGAGTAAGTAAAAAATTGTATAGAAATCGGGTTACGGAAACAAAAATGCCGAACAAAAAATATTGCTGGTATATGTGAATATCGATAAGAACAAAAAATAAATAAAACGTAAAATCAATGCAAAATCTACGCATACACATGCAATATACAACATCATCCGGCATTTCAAAAACATCGTGAGCCGAATACAAAAAAAAGCCGCCTACTTTAATTTATTTTGTCGTGAAAATATCTGCTTATATGGCCGCAGCAACAAGTGTTTTTGAAAATGAAAATGACATACGAGTAAAAGGATCACAAATTATGCTTGTGAAGTGTAATACTTATTTACGTCGCAAGGGCGGTAAATGAGTTGTTGCAGTACGAGTTCGATGTTTATTTCGACGATCATTTGACGTACGTGTAACTTGATTTTGCTTTGTTCGGTGAGTTTGCCGTGAACATTTACTACTATGGAGGTTTAGGTGAATTATTGAACAGAACTGTACTTTGCTCATACTTAATTATTGTCAGTAAGGTTCGTCCTCCAAATTCAAAATAGAATTATAACTTACTAACTTTTTGAACCAAAAATATAACTTAGTTTAAATACTGAGCGAACAACATCCGCCTTTATGGAGAGGTTTCTGAGCTTTAACAAAATGGCTTGAAATGATTCAATAGATATTTATACAAAAATAGTTTTCACATAAATCTTTTGCGAGGTGAGGGTGAACTCGCTCGTTGTTTTTTTTTTTTTTGTTAATGTGAGAGAAACATTGTGCATCGAGTTTCTGTAGTTACAATTTAACTGTTATTCAAATCATAATGGATACATACGTTTGCGAGACCGTGCAGTAGGGTAAATAAAATCCATATTATGAGTTTTTTATGAGCTATTCCAAATTGCTTGTTCTCATTCCATTAATTTACTTCATACAAGAATTATTTCAGATTTCGAACTATGTAGCTTCAGTTTCTGCACTAAAAAATTTCCTGCCGGATATAATTGTTAAGGGTTGTTTATTTCATTTTACCCAAATTATTTGGCGAAAAGTGCAGAAAGAAAAATTGGCTTCCACATATGGTAACGACGTAGATTTTAGTATTAAGATTTGAAGGCTGGCTGCCCTAGCCTGTAACGGTTTGTTGGTAAATTTGAAATCGTGTGTAGATACCCCGTAGACCGTTAAAAATAAATCTCCTAATGACCTTGTGGTGTAGCAGCAAATCGCCGGCTAGGTAGCAGGCGGATGGGTGGGCTCTTTTCACCGGTCACCAAGAGCTTGATAAATGCTGCTTTTCAACTCAGATATTTAACATAAACCAAAAAAAAAAAAGTTCGTCATGAATACTGAACCACTATGACCATTCACTTATACCTGAATTCACCATCACATCGCACACCACTTATATCCAGATACACAAAAGTTGTGTGACCTTTGATCTTACGGTCACATAATCTTTACCCACACCTTCCATATAAATAGAACTTCCACATGGGCACCATGGAGTTCCCCTTGTGCGGTTAGAAACTCAAATCATCACAGTTTTTATTTTTATTTAATCACACATTTTTATTTTAACAAAACACTATTCACTATAAACTGATTAATCTGAACATGACGCCATGCATAACACGTCAGAGAATTTTTCGAACTAGAATACCTCACAATTACACAGTCGAAATTTTAAGTTTATTTGCGTTTATTGTAAAAAATCTTTATTAATTTAATTTCGTAAAATTAACAACTATAAGTGACTATTTGTCTACTATTCATTAATATAAAAACAATAGCAATGAAGTTATATTTGCAAAGTTTTTATGACCAGGGGCCTATTTAACCAAAAACTTATCACTTTGCACTTTGCAAAATTTTGTTAAGTGCTAAGAGTTTTACTGGTCATAAAAACTTTGCAAATATAACTTCGTTGCTATTGTACTTATATTAATGATTAGTAGAGAAATAATCACTTATAGTTGTTAATTTTACGAAATTAAATTAATAAAGATTTTTTACAATAAACGCAAATAAACTTAAAATTTCGATCGTGCAAACTCTTACTAAAAAATGCAATGTGCAAAGTGCTAAGTGCTAAGTGCTAAGATTGCAATTATAATACAACACCAAACAGTTATTGGGTTTTTATTGTTCAGTTGTTTGATATTTTTTCATGTTTTTTGCTATAGGCAAATTAGCATTGCATTTTGTGACAAGTATAGTTGATACTCGTATAACGCACATGTAGGTCGTAAAAATGATTCGGCGTGAATTATTATTCAGAAATGTAGGGCATCCACATTTTGACCATAAAGTAATTCCGGAATTTTCGAAATTGAATGTAACAATACAGTTATATAGAATACTCTAAAAGTTCTTAAAGTAGCCACTTCTTTATTTTGATCCTTGTCAGTCTCTGAAATATTACGTATACATACTTTTTGATGTGAAAACATCCTTAGTAAGTAAAAAATTGTGTAGAAATCGGGTTACGGAAACAAAAATGCCGAACAAAAAATATTGCTGGTATCTGTGAATATCGATAAGAACAAAAAATAAATAAAACGTAAAATCAATGCAAAATCCACGCATACACATGCAATATACAACATCATCCGGCATTTCAAAAACATCGTGAGCCGAATATAAAAAAAAATATACAAAAAAAAAAACGCCTACTTTAATTTATTTTGTTGTGAAAATACCTGCTATATATGGTCGCAGCAGCAAGTGTTTTTGAAAATGAAAATTACATACGAGTAAAAGGACCACAAATTATGCTTGTGAAGTGTAATAGTTATTTACGTCACAAGGGCGATAAATGAGTTGTTACAGTACGAGTTCGATCTTTATTTGAGAATTTTGAACGAGTATTGTAACGATCATTGAACGTACGTGTAACTTGATTTTGCTTTGTTCAGTGAGTTTGCCGTGACCATCTACTGCTATGGAGGTTTAGGTGATTAACTTAACAGAACTGTACTTTGCTCATGCTTAATTATTGTCAGTAAGGTTTGTCCTCCAAATTCAAAATAGAATTATAACTTACTGACTTTTTGAACCAAAAATGTTACTTAGTTTAAATACTGAGCGAACAACATCCGTCTTTATGGAGGGATTTCTGTACCTTAACGAAATGGCTTGAAATGATTCAATAGATATTTATACAAAAAAGTTTTCACATACATCTTTTGCGAGTTGAGGGTGAACTCGCTCGTTGTTTTTTTTTTTTTTTGTTACAATTGAAGAAAAGTTTTCTTTATAGCCTGACTTTGAATTTTCAAATTATTAGATTATTTTATTCTTTAAACTAACCACCTTCATAGTGTTTCTGTGTCGTTTGAATAGTGACTTTAAAGAAGTTTCCAAGTATATATTTTTTTTAGTGCAAGGATGACTATAACGAATTACATAAAATTATGTTGAAATTACTTAAATTAGTGTGAAAAATGGAAATTATTAATTCCGTAATCATTGAAACCAAAATATAGGTAGGTATAACGGAATACCAGAGATCCGGAATTGCATGCCCTATAAACGATACAATAATTGGAAATGTTTGCCGTAACAGGATAAATTTTAATATTTCTAACGAAATTTCGTTTAAAGTTCATTGGCTTGGCAATGGACGTCAATATCATGGTGTAGGTACTCCGTATGGCGTTACAAAGGGGACGCTATGTGAAACAGTACATCGCGTTTGTAATGTAATAGTGAAACATATTTGTGGCTGTGTTGGTCAAACATCATCAATAGGGCTGTGATTTTTAGGTTAAACCTTTTCGTGCTGGAGCCGGGTTTATGTGTTTTGGTTACGTAGAAACATGTTTCATAAAATTTTCTTTCATATGGCATCGGTTTGTTAGCACTTAGCACCTTTTCTCACCTTTTCCGTGGTTTGGAACCTTTTTGACCTAAATAAACATTTTTGAACCTTTTTGTTGCCTAAATTGTGTAGTATTCCAAAATAAAATCATTTCCAAAATAATCATGAAATGTCCGGATTTTACATCAAATTGGTATCGTATATTTTTTGTCTATACGGAAATGAATTTTAGAACAAGGGACAAATGTAAACGCGATATTAAAAATTTCCTCGGCTAGAAAATACGAATAAGACAACATATTTGATCATTATTTTTATTTCTAAAAAGTGAAGTTTTTACATTAGTTCCAAAACTACTTTAAATGTAATTTTTTTTTCTTTTGTTGGCATCCATGAGGAAAAATTTGGCATAAATAGGTTTTTTCAGACGGTTTCACCGACAGACAAGTGTTATTTTGTCCAATTTGTAATGTGACAATCGTTGCACTCAAAAAATCACTAGAAGATCAACATATAAGACCCCAAAAAAACACAAAAAAATACCACAAAAAACCACAGAACTACAAATCAGACGTTTATATCTGAGGTGAAGAATGGAAACCTCACGCACCCGGATTTTTTGTTTAAACTTATGCAAAATGCTAGTAGCTTCTGACATCCGTGTAAATAAATTGATAAATCCATATTTCGCTCATTTTATTTACAAATACACAACTTCAAAGTACCCGAATAAACGACTCTTCCAAAAAAATTACAAAAAGCCTATAAACGATGAAACTATTTTATACGAATATATACAATAAGAAGAAGATATGTGGCTAATGTTGTGGAAGGTGTTTTAAATAGGGATGAAGATGAAAGCCGCAAAAAGTTTTGCTATATTAGACAAATCCAATAGATTCACAGTGGCTAGACTTTTCGGCGATTCCGTTAAAATTTTAGGCGAAGATATACAAAATTTTAATGTTTTATCGGATGCTGTGGATCTTTATGGTGTAGGCGGCTGTTGCAATCGAAATTGATACCCGAAAATTTACACGTTAATTGTTTGGCACACGGGATTACATCGAGTGGCCGAAACTATAAGATCAACATATCCCGATGTAGAGAAATGATTGCTTACATCAAAAAATTATTTTTAAAATCGCCTCGAGAGTCCAAATTTTTAGAGAATTTGAACCGGGTTTGGAGCTTCCACCAAAGTAAATAGTCAATATTTTTTATTTATGAATTTTACTGTGATGAAATAAATAACAAATTTAAGTTAATAAATAAATTAAAAGCAGCTTTTTTACTCAAATAATTTTAATTTTTGGAACCATTTTACCACCTTTTTTTAATTGTATAGAACATATATATGTTAGGTACCTAAAATGCATTTTTCAGGACCTAAAATTCACAGCCCTAATCATTAATATTGATGCACCATCAAATAATGAAGCAATGTTTGTGACTAGACACGAAAACCATTTACTAAATGTAATGATGATTTTCGGACCGAGAAATTTATTTTTTGACGTTAATGCCAATTGGCCCCATTAAAACCTTGAGTTTCATCATAATCGGTTAAGAAATAGCCGATTTTCATTCGAATTGGCCATATTCCAGAACTTTATCTAGAAACCATTTAAAAATCCCATTTCCATCACTGCTTCCGAATTTCATTATAATCGGCCAATAAATAGTCCAATTCTATCAAAATTCACCATATTCCAGAACTTCTACTACAACTCATTTTAGGATCTCATTTCCATCACACTTGTCGAATTTCATCATAATCATTTAAGAAATACCCAAGTTCCATCATGATTAGCCATGTTCTAGAAATTCATCTAAAATTTTTTTTAGAAGACCATTTCTAACGTATAAGTTGGATTTCATCATATTCGGTTAATTAATAGGTAACTTCCACCCTAATTGGCCATATTACAAAACTTCGTCTAAAATCTGGTTTAGTATTCCAATTTCATTGTACTTGCCAAATTTCATCATACTCGGTTAAGAAATAGCCAATTAGAAAATGCCATATTACACCATATGCCATATAGAAATATGCAATCGTGTGCCTTATGCCGTTTTAAAATATGCCGTAGTGTACCTTATGCCATAGTGTACCATATGTCATATTTTCATATTCCATTTTGGAATTTTCCGTTTTGAAATATGCCATGTTGAACGGATTCGCATCAGATGACATTAATCAAACACTGGGTGACTTTGTAACACAACAAAAAACATTTTATGAGGGTATACAGTTATCAAATTCAGTTCACGTGCCAAAATTAAATATCGAACCATTTTCTGGGGATTACAAGTTATGGCCATCATTCAGAAATATTTTTGTAAGTGCAGTAGACAAAAACGAAAAATTAACCGGTATACATAAATTACAAATATTAAAGTCGGTTATCAGAGGGGAAGCAGCTGCTTTGTTGCGTCACATTAGCACAACTGAAGATAATTATCAAAAAGCATGGACGAAACTTGAAACAAGATACAACAAGGTAAAGTCATTAGTAGCAGAATTAATACAAACCTACCTAGATCAAAAACTATGTACACGTGCTAATCGTAAAGATCTCCGTAAATTGTGCGATCAGTCAGATGAAATCATATACGTGCGGTACGAGCGCTGAGGGCAGAATAAAAGCGTGATCCTTGGCTTATCCATATAATTTTGAATAGAATCGATGATGACTTAAAGTAAATGTGGGCAAAGACAACGATAAATAATCAACATCCAACATTTGAGCAATTCACCGAATTTCTAAATAATCGATGTGACGCAATGGAGTCATGTTTTTATGCTGAAACAAAATCAACTCCAAAGTCTGCTCCTGTTTCCTATTGAAAGACAACAAACCTAGTGTCCCAGTTTTAGAAATATGGGCATAAAATCACGTTGGGAGTTCGTAAGAATAAACGGTTTATGTCAGAATTGTCTACGCAAAGGTCATATCACAAATAACTGTATGTTTAAAACCAGTTGTAAAATTTATCACAAGAAACATCATTCTCTCTGGCACACAACACATTTTCAAATCTAAAATCTTCTTCGACATTACACTGTATTATGCCAACATCAACATTATCACAATCAACAACTGAATTTGCAGCACAAGGTTCAAATTCAGGTTCATCAAGCAACAATTCAGAAACAACAGTACTTTATTCAAATCGTTAAAAAACTGATAAACCTACCCTACTACCTACTGGTGTAGTTTATGCACTATCACGCAGTGGTACTTATGAACCAGCTCGTATACTATGATATTAGATTCGGGCTCTCAATCCTGTTTTATCACAGAGTCCTGTGTTCATCGCCTTGGCCTATCCCGCATTAAATCGAATGTAAAAATCTACGGCCTCGCATCGATTCCTGCGAGTACTACAAAAGGAAAAACCCTTATTAGAATAAAATCACGTATAAACGAACATTACACTATGAAAATAACTTCACATATAGTTAAGACAACCACATCAAAAATCCCTGCGAACGAAGTACATGTCCCTCATACTCAGTTATCCAGTTTAAACTTAGCTGATCCTGAATTTTATAAACCAAATTCAATTGATATTTTAATTGGCATTGAATATTTTTTCCACATTATTAAAGAAGAGAAAATCCAAATTCCAGACTTACCAATGCTACAAGAATAAGAATTTGGTTGGATCGCATCGCAATCAGTAAAACACAACAAATCATTCAAGAAAATAAGAATTCGGTGTTTGTAACAATTTCACCAAACAGTGATAAACTGGAAAATAACAACAATGATGAAATATATGACCTACTCAAAAGGTTTTGGGAAGTTGAACAACCATGAATGTGAAACCTGGTATGAAAAAACAACAGTAATTACAGAAGGCAAATATCAAGTTCGACGACCATTTAAGGAATTGGGTGATTCATTTACAAACGCCAAGCGGAGATTTTTTTTTCAATGGAAAAGAAATTTTTGTCAAATCTTAAAATTATAACACATGGAACAGATAAACTGGTCAGAATTACCTATCGATAACACAAAAAAGTATTTTCTGCCACATCATGCAGTATTCATGGACAGTTCCACTACAAAATTAAGAGTGGTTTTCGATGCTTCGTGTAAATCGTCAACCGCGATGTCATTGAATGATCTACTTTTAGTTGGTCCAAAAATACAAACGGACCTGATGACAATATCAACATCCAAATGATACGTATTTTCAACTAATATTATGGCGATTGAATGGAGAATTATGCGTTTGTAAGTTGAATACCGTAACTTATGGATTAGCTAGTGCTTCATTTTTAGCGGTACGAACTCCAAAACAAATAGCAAAAAAAAACTTTAATATACAGAAACAGCAATAATAATAAATAATGATTTCTATATTGATGATTTACTATCGGGCGCTGATAGTGAGAAAGGGGCATTGAAATTAAAATCAGAAATTGTATCAGTATTATTAAATAAAAGTTTCGTTTTACGAAAATGGAAATCAAACTCATCTAATTTTTTGAAGTCTTTCAAAGAGGAAGAAATTATGTTGGATCCTAAGTTGATTGAACTAGATAAAAATGCCAAAACGTTAGGTATTGCCTGGAATTCAGAATTTGATACATTCACATTCAAAGTTGAATCACCTATAACAATTGAAACAAAGTGGACAAAGCGAAAAGTTTTATCATATGTCTCAAAATTATATGATCCACTTGGTTGGTTATCTCCAACGGTCGTGCTATTTAAAATCATGCGCTTCAAGAGTTTTGGCTGCTTCATTTGGAGTGGGATGAATTACTTCCAAGTCAGTTATGTACTAGATTTGAAGATTTATATGTCGAGTTGCAACATTTATTTTCAATAAAAATCGAGTTACATTCATTCTGTGATGCGTCTGAAAAGGCGGATGCATTGTTTATATAAGATCTACATACCCGAATGGTACAATCACCACACCCTTAATTTTTTCAAAGAGTAAGGTTGCATCTTTACATCAAATCAGCATACACAACTACAACAAGATGACGTGGTATTGTTAAAAGATGAAAATTCACCACCAAATAGATGGCCGCTAGCAAGAGTGTTAAAATTACATCCAGGAAAAGATAACTTGGTTCGAGTTATAACAATCAAATGCGGAAACAAAGAGTTTATAAGGCCGATTATCAAATTAGTTAGATTACCAATCAAGCAATAAATGTAATTTTTTTTTTATTTAGAATTTTATTGTAAATAATAAGTTGTTAAGGTAGTCAGTTAAAACGCCTTAAGGTGGCCCAGTATGTTTAAATTAAAAATCAAAAAAAGAGAAAATAGTCAGTCTTGCCATGAACCGAGCTGAAAATAGGTTGTAAAGTAAATACATTGTATCTTAATATATAAAAACCTTGCTGCACTTATTCGATACCGCTAATCTCGGGAACTACATGCCCAATTGACTCCAAATTTTTGATATATGTTTGTCCTGGCTGTAAGCGGGTTTTTCTAAATTTTGAACCCGATAGGTGGCACTGTAGTCGATATATGAAAAACTGTTATTTCTCTGGAACCAATGGACCAAATGACACCATATTTTGGTCATATGTTAGTCTGACCCTAGTACAGGTTGTTGATAATTTGGACCCGATAGATGGCGCTGTTATCGAGTTATAATTAAAATTATTTGGATTTTTTAGAGCATGCATAGCGCGATCACAACAATAATAATCACACTATTCATCGTAAAAAAAAAAAAAATAATAACTAACATAGCAATAGCGTGTGTTCCTTTCAAATAAATAATTTTCGTGTAATTTACTTTTTTCAGTTTTCGATTTTTAATATTGTACATCGCGTGGATCATATTTGAATAGGAATTTAAATTGTTGTTTAACAATTTGTTGGAAGTGTTTAATGTTTTTGTATTAGACTGACTGACAGACTGATTGTATGAGCTGACTGACTAAAATTATTTTATATTTCTTCCTCAGTCCAATTATATAGAAATGCCGAGGTTACGATCAAACGTAGGCAGACATACTCGACGTAATCGAAATTTAAGATCCACCCGCGAAAATCTAACGCCTGCACAACTTTTAGAACGCAATGAAGCAGATAGAATTCGTATGGCTGCATCAAGTGTTGAACAGCGCGTGGCACACTTGGAAACAATACGAGCAAATAGTAGACGACGTATTACTGATTCAAATAAACACCTGGGACAATTGCAAAATCGAGTTAGAATGCAATTATCCAGAGCATTAACTTTGTCTTCATTTAATCGTTTCGCATATGATTCAGAAATCAATTACAGTGCAAATGCCAAAATTAATATTGGTGATATGAGTGTTGAATGTCAATATTGCCATGCACTGAAATTTAATAATGAGTCTGCTGGAATGTCTGCTGGAACCATTGCAGTTGGGTCAAAGATTCAAAATTATTTTTGAGAAAAATAAGAAAATTTAATTCATGTTTCCAAATGAGTTCGTTTGCTGCCAAAATTATTTCAAATTCAGATGCGCAAGGCCGTAATTTTAATTCAACTTTTAAAATACAGGGGGAGCAAGTGTATCATCAAATTGGCTCTTTACTTACATTACCAAATAAAGACCCAACATTTCTGCAAATTTTTTTTTTGGCTAGAAAGAGCTATTGTCGCATCGTTGGAAACTTTTTTGGCTGAAAAGAATCAACTTCTTCAATTATTTAAACGTGCATCAGAAGGAATGCATAATGATAATTACATGATTGTGATTAAAGCAGATAAAGTTCCGGTCAGAGAACATGCGCGCAGATTCAATGCTCCAATTTTGAATGAAGTGGCAGTTGTTATGGTTGGGGATGCTTTTGAAAACCGAGCCATTCGAATTATGCGCAGAGATAACAATCTTCAAATTATACACGATACACATCGATCATATGACGCACTGCAATATCCATTAATGTTTGGGGAAGGAGAAGATGGATATCACATCAATATTAAACAAGTGAATCCAGAAACAGGTGAAATTAATTATTTATTTCGATTACTAATAATACTTATAATTGAATGTATTACATTTTATTAATAGGTGCTGAATTAAATAAGAAAGTGAGCGCCATGAAATATTATGCTTATAGAATTATGATTCGCCAAAACCAAACAAATCACATTCGAGTTAGCCCCTTAATCTTGCATTACAAAATATTGCATTACAAAATCTTGCATTACAAAATCTTGCATTACAAAATCTTGCAAGTACAAAATCTTGCATTACAAAATCTTGCATTACAAAATCTTGCATAATAATTTCCCGTACATTTATAGAATCGCGCGCGCGATTCTATAAATGTACGAAAAATTGTTATGCAAGATAACAAATCGCATTGACAAAATTATACTGTATAATGATAATTATACAGTAGAATTTTGCTTGAGATATCAAAAATCAAATATCAGGGGTGGGATGTTGTAACATCACTTTCGATTCGAATTCGATAGATTTTATGTCTCATGTTTCAAGAATAAAATTGTACTCTATTTCGTTTTTCAATTTCGCTGTTTTTCTTGCTATCTCAGTTTGCTCGAACAAAAGAACATTCTATTTCTACTTATACTCATGATAATTTATCACTAAAATTTTTATTTAGTGATACTTTATCGATTTGAAAGACAAGAAAAGTACGCAACAAAAAGAGATCGCAATAAAAAAGCGTAATCAAAAAGCGAAATAGAGTACAATTTTATTCTTGAAACATGAGACATAAAATCTATCAAATTCGAATCGAAAGTGATGTGACAACATTCCACCCCAGATTAAATATTCTTAACCAGAATATTATGTTGAGACATTCTGGAAAATGGAGATTTCCATTTTAATTTTAATATTAAATCTTCATTAATCAGAAACGAAAATTTAAATTCTGGAAAATGAAGATTAAACCTTCTTTATCCAGAATATTTTGTTGAAATATTTTGAAAAATGGAGATTTCCATTCTAATTCTAATATTAGCCATATTTCTTGTCGCATAGTTATCCGGATCGCTATCTGCACAATTTTTTTTATTTTATTTTTTTTTTAATTATATTGAACTTTTATGAATACGCAATAAATATTATGTTAGATACTAAAGACAGGTACAGATGCTAAAACTGCAAAATTTTTTAAATGCAAGATATTGTATTTGCAAGATTTTGTATTTGCAAGATTTTGTACTTGCAAGATTTTGTAACTGCAAAATTTTGGGTTGGCAAGATTTTGATTTGCATGATTTTTAAAAAATGCAAGATTTTGTACTTGCATCACATTCTACAAAGTCGCCATTTATACCACCAATTTATTGTAGATATGTACGCGAAGATAGAAAGTGAGCGTTTACGCTATATTCGCCACAATCAAGCTAAATTGCGTGCAGAGGAATATATACACTTACGGGAAGCAATTAATAAAAATGGCGACGGAAATTTAAATCACAATGAAATTGGAAATATTTGTATTTTACCATCTTCATACATCGGAAGTCCAAGACACATGCAAGCATATATTCAAGATGCGATGACTTACATCCGTGAATATGGTAGACCTCATTTGATTATAACATTTACATGTAACCCGCAATGGGAAGAAATAAAAAAACTACTACTACCAGGCCAAGTTCCAAGCGATCATGACATTACTGCAAGAGTTTTTAAACAAAAACTGAAATCATAAATCGATTTAATTGTGAAACATCACGTATTTGGAAAAACACAGTGCCACATGTATTCAACAGAGTGGCAAAAGCGGGGACTTCCTCACGCACACATTTTAATTTGGTTGGTTGAAAAAATTAGACCACATGAAATTGACAATATTATTTCTGCGGAAATACCAGATGAAGATATTGATCCTGAATTATTTCACATTGTTACGACTAACATGATTCATGGCCCATGTGGTGCCTGCAACATCAATTCGTCTTGCATGGAAAATAATAAATGCACAAAGCGTTATCCAAGGGATCTAATATCAGATACAATAACTGGAAATGATGGGTACCCCTTATATGAATAATCAAGCAGATGACATTGAAATAGATAACCGATGGGTTGTACCATATTCACCATTACTATCAAATACATATAAAGCGCATATAAATGTCGAATATTGTTGCTCTGTGAAATCCATCAAATACATATGTAAATATGTATATCCACAAAGGTAGCAATATGGCTGTTTTTGCAGTTCAAGGTGTGAACGAAAATGACTAGGTAACACGTTATCAAATGAGCAGATATATAAGTAGCAATGAGGCTGTATAGCGTATACTTTCATTTCCAATACACGACAGAGATCCTTCGGTTACTCATTTAGCTATACATCTTGAAAACGGTCAACGTGTATACTTCACAGAGCAAAATATAGAACAACGAGTAGCTGCACCACCAAAATTCACATTGACTGAGTTCTTTCAATTATGCCAAGAAAACACTGATTATGGGCGATTTGCAAAAACTTTACTATATGCTGAAATTCCAACTTATTTTACGTGGAATGTATCAAGAAAAAAATGGGAGCCACGCAAACGAGATAGCCCAGTTAAAGCTCATCCTGGCATCTTTCATTCAAACGCTCTCGGCATACTATATACAGTTCATCCTAGACAACGTGAGTGTTTTTATTTGAGGTTACTCTTGATTAATGTAATCGGCCCAACATCATTTGCCTATCTTAAAACAGTTAATGGTTATTTACATCAAACTTATCAAAGTGCATGTCGAGCCTTAGATTTATTAGAGGACAATGTGCATTGGGATTTAACTATGGCAGATGCAGCACTAATTTCAAGTCCACATCAGATACGTAGTTTATTTGGTATTGTATTAACAAGCTGCTTTCCAAATAACCCTAATGAACTATGGGAAAAATATAAGGATGCAATAAGTGAAGATATTTTGCATGGTCTACGCACTGCACGTGGATATAATACTATAGGTTTCACATCTGATATATACAATGAAGCATTGATTCGTGATTAAGCATTAATCGAAGTGGAAGTGATTTATTCAATCGCGACATGCAACGTGAACAGTCATTCAACATCGATGATTTGACTTTATATGTGCAAACACACGAACTAAAATTATTACCACAGCAAAAATTAATTTTTCATACAGTTATGCATGCAGTTGCTGAACAACAAGGTGGTTTCTTATTCTTAGATGCTCCAGCCGGAACCGGAAAAACATTTTTAATTTCACTAATATTGGCTAAAAAAAAGCTAACAAGGCAATATTGCTTTGGCTGTAGCATTTTCTGGAATAGCTGCCATCCTACTAGATGGAGGAAAAACAGCACATTCCACTTTAAAATTACCGTTAAACATTCAAACAAATGAAAACGCAGTCTGCAATATTAAGCCACACTCCAGCATGAGGCAAAAGTTCTTAAACAATGTCACATAATTATTTGGGATGAATGTACAATGGTTCACAAATACTCATTAGAAGCCCTGAACCGTACACTTAAAGATCTTAAAAGAAACGACAGACTTTTCGGCGGTGTATTGATTTTGTTGTCAGGCGATTTTAGACAAACATTGCCAGTTATTCCGCGATCGACGCATGCTGAAGAAATAAATGCCTGTTTAAAATCATCCTTTCTATGACGCAGCGTCCAGACATTTAAATTAACAACAAATATGAGAGTGCAAATGTTAAATGATCCATTTGCTGCAAGATTTTCTACTCAATTACTTGAAATTGGTAACGGAACCATGAATGTCAACCTCGTTATGTACAAACCAGAGACGATTTAATTCTAAATATTTTTCCAAATCTTCGCCAAAACTACAAAAGCCATTAATGGTTAAGCAAAAGAGCTATTTTGGCGGCTAGAAATGTTGATGTTAATGCCATCAATAATTAAATACAAAATATGCTGGACACAGAAATACATACATTTAAATCCATTGATACAGTCGTTGATGAAAATGAAAGTGTTAATTTTTCCACCGAGTGTTTAAATTCATTAGATCTACTAGGAATACCATCATATAGCAACTAAAAATTGGTTCCCCTATTATTTTGCTACGTAATCTCAATGCACCAAAGCTCTGCAACGGTACCAGATTAGTACTCAAAAAATGTATGGGTAATATCATCGAGGCAACCAAAATATAGCCGCCCCGGTGCGGTGGCACAGTGGTTAGCATACTTGCTTTACGCTCCGGAGGTCCCGGGTTCGATTCCCGGCGGGTGATGAAAAAATCACGGCTGGTTAAGGATAGGATCAATGAATTAATCACTCATTATCCATTAATAAAATGATTACGTAACTTCAAAATGAAGCGGCCAAATCCCTCTATGGGATGTAGCGCCAGCGAAAAAAAAAAAAAAAATATATAATAAGTAGAAAATGTAAAGGAGAACATGTATTACTGCCACGAATACCAATGATTCCAAACGATGCTCCGATTCAGTTTAAAAGTCTACAATTTACGATTCGTTTGGCATATGCCATGTCGATAAATAAATCACAAGGACAAACAATGAGTGTAAGCGACTTGCGAATTAAAACATTTATTAAAATTTACATTTATTTTATTTTAATTCGTTTGAGGCACTTTTAAAGACCCATCATTCCAATGGTATGTCAACTAAACTGGAACATATGCCTTTATGCGTGGGTATGCCAGATAGGGACCTGCGAGGCTCAGGTGAGCTGTCCTTTAAAGAAGAGTCCAACGTATAGTTTATAGATGGTTTTAAAAAGGAAGACGGAGCAGAGAGAGAACTACCCTTTCGAAGTCCTTAGGTTCTTATGCTACTGTCTTCCAAGCAGAAAGACACGCTATAGAGCTTTGCGACGGGGTAGGTCTAAACTTTAAACATATACAGTTAAGTCAAGACTGGCAGCCACAAATTAACACTTATGTGGGTACCAGGTCACACAATGGAATCGCGGGAAGGGTGAGGCTATGGATGGCCTTGCCCGCATTGGTTCTACCTCTCCATTTATAAGGGCTTCAGTGCGGCCGATGGATGCCACTTTTGTGACATGGAAGTGGAATCAGCGGAACATGTTCCGTGCCAACATGACGGTTAATTAAGTAGGATCCAGACCACAAAACAACTTTATAGGTCGCAGTGCTACGTGGTTTTAGCAGCCATATTAATAATACTAATGATGAAATGGGTTTCATGAAAAAAATGCTATTTTCCATTAAGTGCACGAGAAAAATATTTTTCAGTTTTAAACCAATTTGTTGTTGGTATAGAATTGTTCTAGCAACTATTTAGAAAATCTTTATTGTTTTTTCGTTTCATTTTGATGTCAACTGATAAAAGCGAAAAAAAAAATTTGGGTTGTTACTTTGAGCAAATTTATAGCTGTTTTTTATCTAATTTACTGCGATAGTATTGTGTTCCAAGACAGTACATATATTAAATTTAATAGTTTACACGTTAAAAAATTTCTAATTTTTTTTTTTTTTTTTTTGTACATTAACAAACAAATAACGAAAATGCATTTTGATTGTGGTAAATTATTGATTAGCGGCCGCATGATTTTAAGGTGTGCTAGAAATATTTTGGATGGAAAAATGGCCAGTGTAATACTGACTTATCATTACGAATTTGATTTTCTTCAAATTCTGGTCCTATTCGTTGGTTAAATGTCCAATTCTGAAAAATTTAATGGCATATTTATTTTCAAACTTTATTTTGAGGTTAATGTTAAATCGAAACGTTAAATCAAAATAAATATGTTAATCTTTTATACATGTAAATTGGCTTTAAAATGCAAATCGATATTTATTAAATAAAATAGTTTTTTTTACAATATTTGAAACCATTCATAATAATTGCAAATAAAATATCTTTTGCGAGTCTATTTGTACATACATTTGTATAGTTTTAACGTCAATTAGCCATGAAATGTTAAAAATAAATATCTTATAGAAATGACTTTGAAGTTCAAACATAAAAATCAAGGTTATAAGAGTTATAATCTCAAAATAATTTTTTGTTTCTGATTAAAAGCTTGCGCTAAATTAACCTGACATCCCTGTTTACAAAAAAAAAAATTGTTTTCTACTTTCACTTTTACACTATAAAAGTTGGGTTGAGCAAGCCACTCATTGACCCTGTGCGCTTACATGCGTTGAACGCATAGCAAGAATAAATAGTTGTATGTCAATTAAATATACAAACATTAATAAATGATAAATACACACATATTTAAGTAAATACAAAACTTTCACGCAATACATACTGTTAAATTTAAATATTAAAACTATCAGTTACTGTGTAAGGTATACAATTTGACGACAAAACCAGCTCAATTTAATTCATACAGATAAAGTAAGCACAAATTATGCTTAATACTAGTAATAATGGTGCTACACTAATTAAGTGTTAAATTGATGGAATTGCACTCAGTCCTTGGAAAAATGTTTAGTTACAATGCCTTACTTAGTGAAGTGACTCATGTGAAGGTATATTTATGTAGTTTTGAATTTTAATATAAACAAATAGGAATGAGTTTGTTCAACTTTTAACGTAAAGCATGATATACCTACACGTTCAATTCTATCAAAAAAACAAAAAATGTAAATGTTTATGCTGTCTAATGTCGAATATAAATAGACTTATCCATCACTTTTTTAAAAAAGCCGGGCGCATGTATTTCATTACATTCACCGATTTAGCTGTAATTCTTTTTGCAAAAGTAGTAGTCGGTGAAAAACTTTGTTTCCCAAAATGTTACCCCTTCCTGCTCCACCCGTTCCTGCCCAACCAAGTTATGATTTTTTAAAGTTAAGAAATTGAGTGATTTTATGCTCTTTTCGATAGGTAACCGTTCTACTTAGATTGCTTTGTTTTGAATGCTACACCAAAAAGTAAAATCATTTTCTCTTAAAAAACAACATGTTTTAAGATTTTTGCCAATATTATGGATTTCAACTAAAATATTGTACTTCTACATAGGCTAATTTTTTTCATCTTTTCATGATCTTTCCAATTTTTTTAGCCACATATAATTTACTCAAAAACTTCTAAAGACTCCAAACGGCACTAACCTTTTGGGAGAAAATTCTTTGTTTTCTCCTCACTACACCACATGAAATCCTTTTTTCGATATTTGATCCAAGGTTAGGTTAACGTTTAGGTTGCGGTCCACTAGGATCAGGCATAGACATAAAAAGGTCCGCAGCCATATCACAATTTATTGTTTATCCTCCACCTCATTGAAACTATTTTGAGCTGTTAATAAAACGATTAATACTTCAGACGTCCATCCTGCTGAGGTCCTTCAGGTCATTAAGAGGGGTTCCCTAGAAATTTTATATGTATAAATGATTTGCCGAATTTTCTTGACAAAATCCTAGGAAGCGGCCACCAAAATGACCTTTATGTTAAGTTGTCATAAGAGCTTAGCTATTCAAAAAATATTTCACTTTTGAAAAAAGTAGGGGATTAGGGTATTTAGGACAACCATGTTTGACATAACCTCATATGATAGATCGAATATATGTATAAATGATTTTCCGAATTTTCTTGACAAAATCCTAGGAAGCGGCCACCAAAGTGTCCTTAATGCTAAGTTATCATAAGGGCTTAACTATTCGAAAAATATTTCACTTTTGAAAAAAGTAGGGGATTAGGGTATTTAGAGCAACCATGTTTGACATAATCTCATATGATACATCGAATATAATGTATAAATGATTTTCCGAATTTTCTTGACAAAATCCTAGGAAGCGGCCACCAAAATGACCTTTATGCTAAGTTGTCATAAAGTCTTAGCTATTCAAAAAATATTTCTCTTTTGAAAAAAGTAGGGGATTAGGGTATTTAGGACAACCATGCTTGACATAATCTCATATGATACATTAATGTATAAATGATTTTGGTACCTAAATACAAGCTTTAAATTAAAAAAAAATTTGCTAAAGAGAAACTTGTTTTTTAAATACATGACCAGTCCAGGCCTTTTCTACACTTGCAGCGCCAAATGGAATACGCATGTTTGTCAATAAATTTTAGTGAAATTTTATATCTACGTTATTAAGCCGATTCTGTAAGTAGTTCCTAATATAAAATCGAAATATTCACGCTATGAAGAATTCCTAGGGTTATATCATTTGGGGTCAGATTTCTTAGATAAAATAAGAGAAACATTCAAGAAATATTGCGGAACTCCTCTACAGATATTATGGTACCATTAATCAAAAATTATTTCACCAATATTTTTTACATGAACAACCAATCTAGGACCGAACTATGTGGCAAGTTTGTGGATGTATTTTAATAAAATTTTACATCTGAGATTTGATATGTAAAGTCGATCCTTTAAGTAGTTCCTAATATAAAATTTAAAAAAATTCGGCTCTAAAGAATTGCTTCGGCCATAGCATCATGCTTCAGTCGATATCTTAAATCAAAAATTATATTCGCCAAATTTAATTTTACATACTGAGCCAATTTAGACTATCTTCTTAACTCTAGCATCAAATGGATTTTGGAACATTACTCATACTAATGGTGTTACCGTCGATACCATATATGAAAAATTAGATTTGCCAATTTTGGTTTTCTATATACACAGCCAATGCGGTCAATGTTTGCCACCTCCAGCACCAAATGGAATAAACACATTTATGGATGTGTTTTGTGAAATTTTATATTTGTGATATTACGCCGATTCTATAAATATGTAGTTCAACATCTAAAATAGATTAAATCAAGTCTTTTTAACGTAAATTTTTGGGCCATATCATTTCGGCTCCAGTTTGATTTTTTAATTAAAATATTTAAATTGTATAGAAATTATTATTCACCTGATCTTCCTATGAGATTTCAGGACAATGTAAGACATTTTCCCTGACGCCCGCAGAAGTTTAAAATACCAGAACATGTGGTGGAGAAACCGGTAACAGGACAGTTCAATCATTTATACATATATTCGATGTATCATATGAGATTATGCCAAACATGGTTGTCCTAAATACCCTAATCCCTTACTTTTTTGAAAAGTGAACTATTTTTTGAATAGCTAAGACCTTACGACAGCTTAGCATAAAAGTCATTTTGGTGGCCGCTTCCTGATAACTTAGCATAAAGGTTATTTTGGTGGCCGCTTCCTGTTTCGTTGAAGTAGTATTGAATTTTATGCACTAGTGGATACGGGAAGCGATAATAACCTTATGTCACATAAAAAGTATCTAGTTACCGGAGTATCGACTGTGTATGGTGAACCAATTGTATTTCACGGTGCCGGAGCTAGAGGTCTACGTAGTTACGTACATAAGGACATTTCAATACCAAATTAATTATTGATGGTGATGAATATGAAACCAAAATGCATGTGGTCCCCGATGAGGTATTACCTGTCGATTTTATTCTTGGTAGGGAATTGATTGACCAAACAGTGACTGTAGTAACACCAGAAAGTATTACCATGACGAAGATTGCCCCTGAGACATATTCATTAGTGATTGAACATGGAGATATTCTAATTGATTTGGGACATATTAAGGATCAATTAGCAGCTGACGCAATCAGAAAATTAGTGGTGAACTATAATACGGAGAACCAAAAAGTTGAAACTAACATCAAACTCCACATCGAGGTAACCGACCAGAAACCTATTGCATTCAAGCCAATACGTTTGTCGCCATTGGAGATGGAGGTGGTGAAATCGTTACCTTCAATCGACGATTAAATTGATCAATTAGCGAATGAGAAATTCTTCTCGACATTGGATCTTAGAAATGGATTTTTCCATGTGCCTGTTGCTGAAAGTACGATGAAATACACTGCATTCGTTACTCCATTCGGACAATATCAGTTCTTGAAAACACCTTTTGGTCTTTGCAACAGCCCTTCTGTATTTATACGGTTCGAGCAACTGTGTCGCCAAGGGATTATCTGTGTTTACATTGATGACGTCATCATTCCAGCGTTAACTATCTCTGAAAGTATCGAGAGATTAAGCCAGGTTCTGCAAGTAGCAGAGCAACGCGTACTGCAAATTAAGAGGAGTAATACGAGATCGAGGATGGGAAAATTCAACCGTTATCACAAAAACGTTGGGCGATTTCAAAATTTATAGAACCAGATTCGGTGAAGAAGATTCAGAGGTTTTTGGGACTTTCGGGATACTTTCGAAGATTTGTTGAAAGTTATGTGTTGTTGTCCAGACCCCTAAGTGACACATTACGAAAAGGAGTGGAATTCAATTTTGGAGGTGGAACAGAAAGCTTTCGAAAAGTTGAAAAAATGTTTAATTAGTCATCGGTTGTTAAAAATATGTTCTCAGAAGGCGGAAACGGAGCTATACACGGACGCGTGTAATCTGGGGTTAGGTGCCATACTATTACAGAAGTCGGACGATGATCAAAAGATACATCCTGTTTTCTACTATTCAAACAAAAACTACTAAATGTCAGGACTACAATATAGTAGTTATGAATTAGAAGTTCTTGCCATTGTAGCCGCATTGAAGAAATTGCGAGTTTATCTACTAGGCCTTAACTTCAAGTTTACCTTTAAATTAGAACATTGACCAGGATACCGTATGCGACACGTAGATGCGCTAAGCAGAGGTCCTGTAGTATTACCAATAGTAGGCGATCTGTTACATCGAATGAAAGCAGCACAAAACGATAATAGCGGATTGGTGCCGATTTTTAAACTTCTGAAAATCGGTAAGTACTTTGAATATTTCACTAATAACGATATTCTATTTAAGATGAAAATTATATGTTTAAAAACTGTCTTCGCTGTATTGTCACAGACAGGAAGGTTAATTACAAACTATACCGAAAGGGGATAGCTCGTTGGTTACGTACCATATCGACCGATTACGTGGATCTACCCGAAGAAGACAATGAACATCAGCTAAGTAATTCTACGGTTAGATACCCAGAAAGCTATTTTCAGAAATTCAAAGAGACTAATCGGGAGCCTCTGCGTCGATCAAGAGAGTTCAATGAGTATTGTGATAAAGAGGGGATTGACCTAGAGTTGGTTACAGCTGGTGTGGCGACAGGGAACGGCCAAATTGAAAGAATTTTCAGAATTATCATTCCAGTGCTAGCAAAATTATCTTTTAACAACGCGGAAGAATGGTATCAGAAAACGGAAGACCTGCAGCGCTATCTAAACAATTCACTGCAGCGGGCAATTGGAATGTCGCAATTCGAGCTAATGTCATGTCACCGGCTATTATTTTGTAATTGAATATATGGAAGTAAAGTAATACATTCTTGGAACTTGGTTATTTTTTAACTGATTTTGGTGAAATTCGACATGTACGATGGAAATAGGATTATGAAATGATTTTTAGATGAAGTTCTGGAATATGGCCAAGTAGGATGGAATTTGGCTTTTTCTTAAACGATTTTGATTAAATTCAACAGGTGTTATGGAATTAAGTATATTGCGTAGAAAACATTCACAAAACTCAAATCGTGGTATATTATTCTAACACGTGCCAATTTAAACAAATCGATGTGTAAAACATTTAAACTTCGGTATCTTAAGAACTTATTTTATTAAAATATTTATATACATGGCTGCTCACACTAAAAGAATAAATTAACAACATCGTAAAAATTGCAAAAACAAATAAAACCATAAAGTTTGTTTAACTTTTGGGATAACACAACCTAAATGAAATGGACATTGTTGGACATCGATAAATAAGAATACACGTTCCCAAAAACAAAATATTTGTGTAAATTATTTATAAGAAAACCTCGGGGATTGATCTAAAATACCTGTAATCAGTATGTTATTTACTATCGTAGTAAATATCGATAATTTGTTAAAGATTGTCATGCAACATTTTCTTGTGTTTACCTTACTGTGTAAGTTCATAAAGTGAAAGGTATAAAACATACATTACATTACACCACGTTCTCGTTACTAAATCTTATTTTGGCTCAACTTTGATACTAAACCATAATTGGGATATAAACGTTTGCGCATTTGATCGATTCCTAAAAATCAATACATAAATTAAGAATTACAATTCACATACAAGAATACAAAAATTAATTATAATTTAAGATCCGTAAATGAAAAAAAAAATGACGAATTTAAATTGATTATGTATTGCTTTTAGAAAGCAACTTTTAACATTTCAAAATGGTTAATTGTAACGATTTAGCTATATTTTGTTCGAATTTGACAACATTTCAACAGAATTTCCAAATTTATATGAAAATATTGTTTTATCGAGATCATATAATATTCTACATAAATCTTACGTCTATTCTGAATAATTAGTAAAATCATCTTACGTATTAATTAAAATAATTGATTTATTCTACGAGGTCTCCATAGATTATTCAATATTTTTAAAGCGCTCTTGCGTTCAAATCGTTTAAGAAAACTAAATTTATAAGATGCCTCAATTAATATTGTGAATTCGCAACAAAAGAAAAAAATTGTTAATCTCTCTTTCAGTCGTTGTATCTTCTTCTGCAATTTTTGCACAGTTGTTTATCGTCATTGATTTTCAAATTAATCCATAAGTATGAAACAGATTTGCTCAATTAGGAACAAATCACCAAAAAAAGCAGATGATACGGAAATATTAAAATCAATAATAAACTATAGCCTGCGACATCACAACAAAGCAAAACAAGCTAGAAAGAAATAACGTAAGATTATGTCATAATTTAGATAAATGATTATTACGCACCAGGATACAAACTGGAAATAAAAATACAATCAAACCTGTTTTTGTGCGCTTTTTTTAAGCGATTTTTTTGGCGATTATTTTTATGAGACATAATTCAAATACCAGATAAAAAAAGACAGCACAAAAACAGATTTGACTATATGTATAATGTTTCTGAAGTGATATTACAAATCAATCGAAAATGGATGAAATTTAGATTTTGGAAATCCAATTCAATGTGATTTATGTTTCAATTGGTGGTCTAGGTATGAAATTGATACTAGTTATCAGCTCCGTATCTTGCAGCTTAACGTGGGGTCGTGCAACAGGCCATTCGTTGTATTAGGAGATAATAAAATAATTTCTCAATATACAATACTTCTAATACACCACGCGTAAACCGTATAATATAGACGTATAGTGAAATTCAATAAATGGAACATGCTTGAAACTCAACGAAATTATGGTTCGATATCAAGGTCATTACGGTATCAAATTCTTCACTTTAACATTTTATATGCATTCAGTGCAATATTGGAATTAACAAAGAGGATCAACTGGGTGTCGTAAATCAACGTCCAACGAGAACAACAGCTAAGTTATTTTTTTTTTTAAATTTACATTTTTCATTTCATTAGACTTTAAGTTTACAATTTCATTTATGAGTAAAATAACGTCCTTTTGTGTAAGTGATAGTGAATCGGTTATCTTTAATGATTTTATTGAATATCATAGTTTAAATAGTACCCGAATTAATTTAACTACCATTGAAGAAAAATCCATTAGTGATCTAGTCTCTATTAAAAACAATTATCAGAGTGAAACCAAACTTCAAAATCAAAAATTCAAAATGACTGAATATGACCCGTCTATCGCTGTTAAATTGATTCCCGAATATGATGGTAGCGCAGAAAAGTTACATAAATTCTTTCGTTGTTGTGAAATTGTTAATTCTAATCTAAAGTGTGATCATAAACGATAGTTCATGCTTTTTATTCCCGCTAAGTTAACGGGAAAATCTTACGATCCTGTCCGTTATAAAACATTTGTCTCGTGGGCTGATTTAAAAAAAGCTCTTAAATATAATTTTATATCAATTGAAAAATGAGGATGTAGGAACGTATGCTGCAAGGATCGAAACTCTATTATCTTAATTAAACGAGTCTTGTGTTGAATCTCAAGGTGCTGAAGCTGCCGAATTAATTGAAAATCTCAACTCAAAAACAGCGATAAAAGCATTTCAAGAAGGTTTACGTGAACCAGTTAAATTAATTTTCACGATTCGAAGCTTCCGAATTAATTGAAAATCTCAACTCAAAAACAGCGATAAAAGCATTTCAAGAAGGTTTACGTGAACCAGTTAAATTAATCGTGAAAGCGTGCAGATTTGACAAGCTTCAAGATGCAATTTCCAAAGCATTCGAAGAAGAAATATCCACTAGAAATAACAAACCAGTTTTACAGTCACCAACGCAGCAACCTAATTTATCACCAAAATGTTTAAATTGTGGTGATTTGGGTCATATTATGCGAAATTATCGTTTCCCTGTAAAACCAAATTATGGAAATTCACCTTCGAATTTCGCTAATCAAACGAGTCGAAATCACATCAAACAATTTCAATTAGTGTGTTCATATTGTAAACGAATTGATCACCATATTAACCAGTATTTCAAGAAAACAAAGTGATCAAAAGGAGATATTTAACCTACTACTAATGCAACTGTTCATACAATTCCATTAAAATCAGATGTAAATCCGCATTACCAAAAACCTTATCGTATTTCTGAAACAATAAAGACAGAGATTCACAAGCAAGTTCAAGAAATGCTACAGAATGACATCGTTGAAGAAAGTGATAGTCCGGGAAACTTTCCATTATTGGCCGTACCAAAAAACCACCAGGACGGAACGAAAAAATGGCGAGTTGTGGTGGACTTCAGAGGTCTAAATGATTTGACACTTGATCGCGTGTTTCCTTTACCTAATATTAGTGATATTTTGGATCAGCTTGGTCGTGTTGTTTATTTTAATACCCTTGATTTATCAAATGGTTTCCACCAAGTGATTCTTGATGAAAATGACAAAGATAAAACAGCGTTCAGCACAATATATGGTCACTATCATTTTAAAAGAATGCCACTTGGTTTAAAAGGTGCGCCAGCGACGTTCCAGCATATGATGAATAAAGTTTTAAGACTCTTGGATCACAATCAGAAATGAGAAAAAGTGTTCCATTGCCTCCGAAAAAACTCTTTAAAATCCTGCGAAATTACAAGCTATTGATGAATATCCTACACCCACAAATGTTACGGAAATTAAATCTTTCCTTGGCCTCGTGGGATATTATAGAAAATTTATAAAAAATTTTGCAGCCATATCCAAACCTCTTACTAATTTATTAAAAAAGGATATAGTATTTAATTGGGATGCATTCTGTGATGAATCGCACAAATCACTCAAATCGTTTATAGTTCAAAAACCTATTTTAAAATATCCAGATTTTGCAAAGATGTTTACAATAACCTGTGATGCCAGTAACTTTGCTTTAGGTGTCGTGTTATCACAAGAGTACGACGGAATGGATCATCCTGTGTCATTATCGAAAGCTGAAGAAAATTGCCAAACCGTGGACAAGGAACTACTTGCAATCTTTTGGGCTATTCAAAATTTTCGTGCTTACGTTTATGGTCGAAAATTCATCGTCATAACAGACCATAAACCATTAACTTGGTTAAAAATAAACAACGATACGTCATCTCGAGTCTTACGATGGAATAGATGAGTATGACTTTGAAATTAAATATAAACCGAGAGCTTTAAATACAAATGAAGGTGCTTTAAGCAGACTAAAAAAAATAACGATAACGACAAGAATATATCAGATTCAAATCTTTCTAATAATTATATGTTTGGTAATTTGTTCTTTGAACAGAACTTCTATCATTGTTTTGATAAAAATGAATCTTCTGACCATCAAATCGTACTTTCGAGCCTCTTGAATATCATAATTCTGATCTTGATTTAAATTGAAATTAATCTAATAAAAGAATTCCATAATTTACCATTAGGTGGCCATCAAGGAATTAGTCGAACTTTTAATCGGATGAAACAATATTATTATTTCTCGAAAATGTATTCAAAAATATATCCAATCTTGCTCTCATGTCAGAAAAATAAGGTTAGTCTAACAACAAAAATGCCCATGAAAATCACCACGAGTTCTAATGAACCAATTGAAAAAGTTTTCATGGATATCGTGGGACTATCATCAGAGCCTTCTAGAGTATAGAGCCATAATCATTATGACGTATTTTTTAGAAGCTTTTTTAGTGGTATAACTTTTCACTAATTTCCATAGGAATCCATAGTAAAAATGGTGTTTTTTAGCTTCAAGTTTTTCAATGAAAAAAGCAAAAATGTTACAAAATTTTTATACAAAAGTGTTCTACATATATTTAGCAGCAATATACAAGAAGGGTATATTGGTATTAAGTAAATATTAATTGCAGAAATATTAAAATTAAATTATTTCTAAAATATATTTTGTGAACTTTCATTTTGAAAAATACATCAAAGTTGGCTCTGACGAATTAAAATAATACTTGCTAAATTTATCTTTAGTTTTACTAGTGTACGTTAGATGTCTCAGATTTATACAGAAAAATACGAAAAAGATTGTTTAATCACAAAATTATGACACGTTCTTAAATATTTTGCGAATTTGTTTTGCTTTTCCTACAACTTTTGAACTCAAATTTCCCCAAGTGGCGATTTTTTGTACGGTTTTTCGAAATGTTTACTGCCCACTGCCATCTATGTATATTGGCTTAATGCACACGATTTGTAGTAAGCTTTTCTTTTTAATTTGACCAGAAAGCTGTTGTTATGAACTTTTTTTTATATTTTGGTTTAAATAAATCAATTATTACAAGAAAATGAAAACGATTTACTTAAACGATATTCATATATGTTGAAATTCAAACATTTATGAAAATATTTCAGAAATCATAATTAAGAATTTGCAACGTTTTCATTTACAAATTTGTCTTAGGAAAAAAAGTGATTTCCCATATGTTTTGTGTGTTTTACTATGGAAATTTTGATTTTTTCGTCGTTTCTAATTCCCTTATAAAAGCTTCGTTTTTTAGATTATGGCTTGTATAATCAAGGTTGCTTTGCTATCATCCGTTGTAAGTGAAATTTTAAAATTCCCACAACACTCGAAAGCTCTCATCAAAAATGCAAAAGGCTTTTTAGAAAAGATAGGGAGTGCTATAAAGAAGTCCTCAGAACATACAAATATGAAATAATAAGTGCCAAAATAAGTGCATGGAGGCTATACTGTGGTAAAATACAGGAATCCTCGAAGGCTGCGAGGCTACGGAGGAAAGTACTGGCTTCAAGTCCTATAAACCCGAGTCATCTCCAACGACCTGAGGGTACTTGGACCACAACTATACCTGTACAACTTCAAATTGGGACTAAACAAATTCAAAATTTGTCGTTGGTCTTGGGTAATTACTCATCAACTGTAAGCATTACCTTTAATTTAAATGTATGATTTCTTAGGTTGGTCCTTAGGCTTCATGCCTCATGCATAATATTATCGCAATGATGTCATCAGGTAGCGAGATATTTTGGGCACCCAAATGGCAGCGAGCCCAGCCATAATGCTCAAATCTATTTCTAAGTAGGCCTGTAGTAATACAGCATACTCATCTATTTTGTGTAACAGAGACATCCCTGGTACCACCGATTACAAGATACCATTACCATCTTTTGAGGAAAAGTTTCGTACCGATATTCCCTCTAGAGAGGACTGGCTGAGTGAAGAGATGTGAACCTCTCATTTCGTCTCCCCGACTATTCCAGCGTTTTGCAGGCTGAATTAATTGCGATAATGGAGGACGTGGATTGGTTGAGGTATAATGTAGTATCTTTAAGCAGTATTCGCATTTTTACGGACAGTCAGGCCCCTATTAAAACGCACCGAGCTTATTCCCTTACGTCGAAGGTAGCCCAGAGCTGTCTCTCATCTCTTAACGAGATGGCATATCAGTTCAACATCCACCTAACGTGGGTGCTACTTCAGTGTTGCGGGGAATTAAAAGGCAGATGAACTCGCTCGGCAGAGTACAAATTGCCTCACTTTACCAAGTAACGTAAATGTTGAAATTCCAATGGTACCTCGTGCGTCATTACTAGGCAGATTTGGCCAAAATTAGAGCAGGCAAGAACTGGGCACGTAGCTGTTAACAATTCAGCGTCGCCATATTAGTATGGCCGTGGGGGTTGTTACAGGACACTGTCTCATAGGTGAGCATGCGCAGAGACTAAGAGTCTCCTCGAATGATTACTGTAGAAGCTGTGAAGATGTAGAGGAGGAAGGAATTATACTTTTCTCTGCACTTGTCCCCGTCTATAGTTAAGCAGATGGAAATTCTGAGGCGCTCCTCTTCTCAGTAACCTGGCGGATCTCAAGGGCTTCTTGTGTAGTTTTACAAAATCAAAATAATTTTTTTTTTCAATATTGTTTCAATACTTCAGTACTGAAAAGAAAACCACATCACAAATTAATCGGTATGTGCTAAAAGGTCCAAAAACATCGCCCTACCCTCTACCATACTCCAAACGAACAAACTGACACCTCTATTGCAAACGGGAATACCCTCAACAGTTGTGGATATTCCCGTTTACACCAGAAACGTCAGCCCACTCATCTAGAGTGCAGTAGAAACAAAAGCGGTTCTTCCGAAAAGATAGCAGATGTGACTCTTTCGCACAGACCAATTCAAATATATATATAACCGTTACTCGTGTTTTAATTAAATAAAGGGCCTGATTCTACCTTCAAATATTTTATGCTACGTATGTTATTTTTGAATTACAGTGTTACAAGAGGAAATGATGGATTACCCGAACCACAATCATTTATGGGACATCCTTAATTACGTAACGCAATTTTTCAGTTTTTTTTACAACTGCTCTCTCTCACCTAATGTATAATCCCCATCAAGGTTAACATTTTAACAATTCACCCACTTTCTGTTGAAAGTCAAAATTTATGAAAACAAATTACAAATTTGGTATCTATTTTAAAACGATTTGAAATTCTCGAAATTTTGAATTGTTCATTTGATGGCTGTTCAGAAATTCAAATTAAAACAACGTTTAAAAATGCAAAAAGAACGAAATATCTCAACGGGCTAAATATTTTTTTAAAATCTACAATTTAGATATAATAAGAAGATATGTTAAAGGCCTAGAATTTGGGGCCTGATTTTATTGACCGAAAGCCGTGAAGTAAGAAAATGTAACGAGAGGTATTTGGCTAAATTATGGATATCTCAAAATAAAAATTTCAGTCTGTATCAGTATTTGTATGTGTTGTTTGAATTTGTGCAGGATTACTGTTATGTAAATGTTTAACTGATGCATATGGATATTTCAGGGTGATGTATAACACTGTATTTTGCCTTGTGCTTTATTGACGTGAAAAAACCAAATATTTTCTTTTCTTTAACGTTTTATTTAAAATCCAATTCCTTCCACAAAGAAATAAAATTGCTTTGAGGCTTCTACAGAACTCCTTATTATTTAATACTCGAACTGAAATTTGTACAACTATTGTTTGTTAACCGTACGATTTTCTTAATAATTATTACCGTAAATTAAGAACCTGATAACAAATTTTGAGTGAGTACATTAGGGTCTTTTTTGTTCGAAAGCTCGATATACAATATCTTAGGTATGTGATTTGCGAAAATTCATTTCATCCAGTTATCTATAGCTTTGAATTTTTCTAAATAACTATATCGATATGTTATGGGTCGGCCCCGGACATGACTAGCGAAAACTCATCAGGAGGGGGCGTTCCCTTCGCAATTAATATATCAATTTACAATGCTGAATTTGAATTAAAATCAAATCCCATGAAACGTGTATTTTATCTATATCTCACCACTATCCCGAAACGAGCTCTATGTTAAATATTGCGATTGCTATTAAATTAGATATATTTCCCACACCGCAGAATCGTCAGACATTGATATTATTTTTGGCGGTTTTATTCATCGAATGGGAATTTCGACAGGGAAGTCAACTGATGAGTGTTCGTTGGTTGATTCAATGCTTAATTGTAATCTAAGTAAGATTAGCGATATACCAAATGAGAATGGGCGGATTGTATCCCACTATGCAGGATGCGGATTGTATCCCAATATATCACTGACAAGCAGCTATTATACAACTACGCATAGGAACACAGCCGTTTCTAATATATTGTGTTGCTTCTAATAATCAATTTTCACTATTAGTAGGAGTAGTAATCGATAAGAAGCTGTTATAATTTGCTGAAGTAGACGATTTAGAGGTGCATTGTTACGGGATAGCCCCTAACTTCATGTTTGGTAGCAAATAATTTTGAATCATATTTAACCTACTTAATCTTGAAAAATTTGTATGTTAGATATTTAAATATTCATAATATGGAATATTTAAATATCTGACAACTGATTTTATCGACTGGTTTCACTCATATCTTTGTGATGGACCGTAATTTATCGAAATTGGTTGACAAAAATCAACTTCAATAAAAGCTATATCAGAAGTTCCTCAACGATCACAAGTGGACCATTGAATTTTCCTAATATTTATTGGTGGTACACACTACAGGATGACATTGATAGAATCAAACATCAATCAACTTCACCTTAATTTTAACAAATGTAAAATTATATCGTGGGGTTAGATAAAACGCTTAGGCGTAACGTTTGTGGTTTGGCTTTATCACACGATGGACCAAAGAAATGGATAGGATCCAGCTGGAATATGCAATTCAAGTTTGCTGTGCATTCTATCAACCCCACGTCGATAGAATTGAAAGCATTTAGATAGTTTTGCTTTTTATTATGGAAAGAAATGATTGATAGTATGATCACAACCCTCCTTTCTAACTTAACTTGCCCGTCTTCCCCGTTTTAACTTACCCGGGGCTCCCTACTGGTGACAGAGCTCCCCGGAGTTAGTGTTTTTACTTAGTGTAGAAGAGCTCCATAGCAAATCTTCTATTCCAACTATGAATGCTATTATGTGCTCTTTAAATTATTTTCGCTTTTGATAATTTAAATGCGTGATCATCTTTCTAGTTTACAGTACAAAAAATTACCACCAAAAATTGGACACAGAATTACATTATAAAAATGAAAGAAGGAGAGGAGATAAATTCTCATCAAAATTCTCTTTTTCCTCGATAATTTCTTTCGAAACAATCTATTTTAGAATCATTCGGAATCACTAGCAACAGAATGACCATTCAAGCCTAGCAATAGCTTCTAAGATGGGAATTATTAAAATGGTAGTGAATGACGGAGTTTTGTTAAAAACATTTGCAGGTGAAGGGTTTCAACTAGTCACCAGTCAATTAGGCAAACAATTTGGATTTAATACTTATGTACGCCGAAAAAAATAAGAATGAAATAAAGAAAAACTTAGCAGAGAAACTTTTTATATAAAAATGGATGCCGCGAACCGTCACCAAAAGAATTATTTGGGTTTAATCGTTCAATATAATGATGCCGGACAAATTCAAGTTAAAACTTTGGCACTGATAGACACAGAAGGACAGCGCAGTCCAGCATCCAGTAGAAAAATGATAGAAGATACTCTAAACATATTTAGTATCACCAAGGATTAAATCTTAAGTGTAAGTGTCAATAAAGCGGCCAATATGACTTACGCAATCACACTTTTAATAGAAAATTCGGATGTTGATAACTATGGAGATGAAACTGCACAAGATGAAGGGCAAGAAGTAGAAGAGTATTTTCCCCAGGATGCCAACGTGGATGAAAACGCAACAGCTTGGGAAAAGAATCTAAACCTTGAAGGGATGCCATAAATACAACAGAAAAAACAACTGAAACGTCTACAACACTTCTTATAATTTCATCTGAATGGAGATTAATTCTGATGGAGAGGACGATTTTGAAAAGTAACTAAATAAAAAAGAGAAAAGCAGAATATGTTTGACCAACGATAAAATTAATTTCACAATCACAGGTAAAGATTCTTTTAACCAAAATTTCATAGATGCCCGTAAAGTAATGGAAGGAAAAGGACGCTTAAAAATCAAATCAGCTTTCGAGGGAATTTTAGAATAGTCACTTATTTGTCAGTAATCAAGCGTAGAGACTGAGGCTATTCTCTGCACTTAAGTTTATAGCAAGCGATTTGCGTTCTTCGCTTAAACCAGAAATTTTGGGAAAATATTTTATTTTTAAGGATGAATCACAATTTTGCTGACTAATAAAGTTATACTTAATTAAGTTATTTTCCGTTAAATATGTCGGAGCTGGAACTGGAGCCGGAAATTTTATTAGAGCTGGAGCTTAGACTCGGAGCCAATTTTTAAACTTCTGCTCCAATGCCCTGATAGATTTAAGTTTATTAAAGTTGTTATTATATGTGAAATCTAGTCCCAATATTATTTAACAATTTTTTTTTTATTTGTTTCCAAATAAAAAATTAATTTATTATTATTATTAATATTTCGGCATTCTTGCCATTTTCAAAACATAACACTTAAAAGAAAAACAAAAACCAAATCAAAATAAAATTTTACAAATTAAATAAAATTAAACAACAAAAACATAAAACGTTATTTACATAAGGTTTAAAATTTAAAAACATTTTAAATAAAAACTTCTTTACAATTACAACTTAAAATTTGGTTTCTGATTAAATTATTATAAAGGGTTTTTCAATAGGGATGCTCCAAGTAACAAGTTTGTTAGGTTATAGCAGCAAGGTTATAGCGTTGGACAACGTGTGCAAATCATCAAATTGTATATTCAAAACGAAACTGGCATTCCCATAACCGTCAAAGGCTAGCGCTACAGATCGATGATATATGGTTCCAGACGGCGTTAAGTACACACTACACACAACACATGCTACGGACATTCTGCACGAGCAATTTTAGGGCACATTTACCTCGCGCGACGGCGAGACGTATTCTTGTAGGTCTATCTTAAGTCGCAGGTCTATGCGAATAAACCGCAAACAATTGATGCCTTCAAAAGCAACATAACGAACGCCACCCAGCAAATTCGACCTCCAGAATACGTAAAACCACGCAAAGCCGCGGCGGACATTAGAACGACGGTATTCCATACTTAATGCCATAAAATATTCTTCCAAATAAAAAAAAAATGGCTTTGTTTTATTTACATTTAAAAATCAAGGGTGTTTATTAAAACACCTTTTAGTTCCATCCATACCCTTAAATCCCTGTTCAGACTACGCTAATAATTTAGTCGAGTAGCGAGTATTTTAGTAACTAAATGTGTCTGAACAGCAAAATTCTAGTCGAGTAGATTAGTAAATTATTTAGTCGAGTCGATCCATTTTATTCATTTTTTTTTAATCGAGTAAGGCCTCCCACCACTCTTCAAAACAAAAACAAATGCGAACATGATGATTTAGTCGAGTTCATTACTTGATGCAAGGATGTCGTCTCGTTGGGGCGAAGAAACAATGAAATATATAGAACGTTTTTTGGTCAGTTCATCGATTTTAGTTACTAAAATACTCGCTACTCGACTAAATTACTAGCATAGTCTGAACAACGCATAAATTTAGTTGGTATTAGTAACGTAGAGAATTTCCACTTAAATGCAGGTGAGCGTAGTTTTGTTTTAAATTACTAAAATGAATACATACACTAATAGAGTAGAATTAAGCGTTTACTTATATTGGATTATACTGGACACTACTCAGTTTTTGTGCTTTATTTTTTATTCCTTTATATTATCGACAGATGTAAAGGCTCAACCAGTGAAAAATTATAAATTAAGGAATTTTAACGACACTAATTTTTCTTAATTTTTTTTGACATTCGAACCAGCGGAAAATTATAAACTTAATAAAGGAACCTACACACAAACAAAATAAAAAATATTAAATTACAAATTGTTATTGTTTTTGATGTGCAATACAAAATGGAGCTACATAATTTGCGAGCACAAAATGATCACATGTTTTACCCTTTTAGGAAAAAGTACATTAGAAAAATGTTGTTAAATCAACAAATAAATTAATTTCAGTCAGTTAAACCTAGAAAAATAAAACTGAAATGGATAAATAAAAAATGAAAAATAAAAGCCATGAAATGAAAAAAGTTTGCATCTTTCGCATCAACATTTTTTTGGGTTTTACATTTATTTCTTAAGTTTGGACGCAAAATCGCGCATTCTTAATTTTTTTTAAGTGACAGATCTAATTTAACGAAGATTCGTTAAATTTGTTAAGTGACGTTAATTTTCCGCTGGGCGAGAATACAGAAATTCTATCTACCGCATTTTTAAGTTTTGTTAATTCTTAATTTTTTGTTTATAATTTTTCACTGGTCGCCACTTTAGCCATGTCTGTTTTGTAGTTAACATTTTTGTTTGAACCTAAGCAAATATATAAGCCAACTCTAAAATTAGTCGAGATTTTTCCGATCTTTCTCGGTGAATAATTTTGGTGTTATCAAAATAAAAATTATGATTATTTTCAATTGCATGTGTACTTAGTGCTAGGCATTTGTTTTTTAGTATCACTTCACTTCTATGTTTTTGAAGACGTTATTTTAGTGTTTGAGATACCAGTCCAACATACACGGCAATGTTCCGTTGTTCTGTCGGACTCTTGTCCGTTTTCAATCTGAAATACGGGTATGTAAGAAATTGGCAACATCTTTAAGAATTTTGGTTAATTTTTTTGTAATTCTTAGAGTATATGTTAATGCCACAAATTTGGCATACGCAGCGTTTTGAAATACGTTATTATTGTTATTGCTAATATTTATGTTGGCAATTAACACAATTCGGATTAGTCAAACTATTATTCGAGTTATTATTATTTAAATTGGTAAAATACTGTTTGTTGTGTTCATTGGTGTTGTTATTGATTTAATTACTATTATTTTTGGTAAGATCTCCGTTATTTTGGAAATGGTTGTTTTTAAGTAGGAATTGTATAGCATTATCATTTGCTTTTATAATAATTCGTTTTGTGACATTCTCTGAATAGTTATTTTTATAAGGTATGTTTTTAATAATGTGTATGTTGGTGTTCTAATACCCTTTATCAGAAAATATTAACACACGTATGGCAAAAACTTATGAACAACGTTTATTTTCAGATTTTTTGGATGAGCTGACAAGAAATTTAGTGGTATTTTCAGAATAATTTTGTAGCAATTAGTTTGTATTCTATTGGTTTTGGGTGTAATAAGTTTTTAATCTAAATGGAGAATCTCTTTGTTAATTACGGTTTCAAATTTTAAATTTTATATGATCATCAAACGATTTCAATGCAGCTTTTGTTACGTCTACACATTTACCTAGAATAGGCAATATTTTATCATCTACCTATTTTTTAATAGTTTTTTGATTAGATTTCCTCCATGACAATATCAGATAAGATCGGTGATATCGGATTTCACATGGGTAATCGAAACTTCTGCCGATAAAACCGAGTTTCTATATTGAAATAATTATTTTCCTTAATATAAATTTCAAAATTTTCATGAAACTATCCTTCCCAATTTCTTTTAATTTACTTAATTGAGAAATCTTAGTAAATAAATTAGTTTTTTATTTTTATGAGCCAATATATTTATCAATTAAACAAATTTTGGAATCACTGCGGTGTAACTCGTTAAATTTTTTCTAGTTTTTAAATCAATATTCCCAGATATCTCCCATTCTTTTACCATTAAATTTATTTCGTCTGCATTAGTGCCGATAAGTCTATAATAGTTTGTACGTAACTGGAACCGTCATTTAGTAAGCTGTACATTTTCAGACAGTTCGTTCGCAAAGTTAAAACTGTTACATTACCCTTGTCTGCCTTCGTGACCATAATCCCTGATTTATCTTTTAGAAAATTCTTTGTTTGTTTTACATATTTTAAAATTCTTTTTTCGACTGGCGTCAGATTTTGAAATTTTGTACTATTTTTGTAATTAGTTAAAATGTTATAAAATTATTCCGAATATTTACACGATCGTTGTCATTTAAACCAAAAATTGCACTTTCCACATCTGAAATAGCAAATTTAGTAATTGAAAATTTGGAAAATTCGGTTTTAAATTCTTTAAATTTTCAACCACTGCTTTACTTCAGATATGTGCACGATATAATTACGGCAATACCAATAAACAAAGTTGATTCATTTTTGGAAAAATTTAATTCAAAAAAGAAGAAGATAACAACATTTCTTATTTGGACATTCTGCTTATCCAAGAACCAAATGGTAGAATTTCATGTGATTGGTACCATAAAAATACTTAATCTGGTGTAGATATTTAAATTTTCATTCTTGGCTTCCCAACAATTCTTAAATTAACACCATTAAAATTCTGACCCAAAAAATTCGGAAACTTTCCGATACTAAATTTCATAATAAAAATTTAAAAATTCTAAAAGTTGCACCATTTCGCAACCAGTATCCGGAAAAATTGGCAAACCACATAATTTGGAAACAAAAAAATGTCTATACAAATTTTATTACTCGCTCAACAAATGAAGCCACTAATTATTTGGCCAAATGATTTGTTTATTTAAATTCATTTTGCCTCATGCAACTTTATTTTTATTCAAATGTACAACCTTTTTTACATGAAAGCGCCTTAGCAAGGTTTTTTCGAAAGACTTCTGAAGGCTGTAAAAGAGCAGACCCTCCCGCCGTCTAATACCAAGCTTTGGGTACATGGTGATTTCGAAAATATTTTAATATTTTTGTTATTTGATCTAAGACTATTTTGCAGCCAGGTTTACCAATTATATACGTCTAAAGCTAATAGGTTTAATATATGGGCGGGCACATCCATATATAATAATACTTTCATTTTCGGCAGTTTCACAAATTTGTTTTCTCATCTTCATGTTGCTAGCATTGTCGGTTACGAAACTGACAATTGAAACATTGAATAAGTTTCATTTTTGCGTATGCAAACGTTGTACCAAATTTTTGTTAATATCGCTTGTGTGAGGCATGCTCGACTTATCAAGAATGGTAACTTAAATGACTTCGCCATTTTCTGCAATTATACGGAAACATACAGTTAGTTAATTACGGATATTTGACCATCCATCAAACGCCAGCCAAAGTCACAATTAAAAATGTACCTAATAATCTGAGAGCAGAAAAATATTTTTCTCATAAATCGATGTGTTCATCTTCAAAGTTTACGACGTATATAGTTTGTGGTTTGGCGGATGACAATCCGGTCATAGCTCCTTACATCCATTTTAAAATATTTCATCTCGACCGTTTTCAATGAAATATTTGTTGCACAAATAAAGCGAACTTTGTGATTAAAATTTTCTTTTTGTGTTGTTCTTGACAAATATTAAAATATTGCACAGCATTAGACAGCATTTAGCATTGACAGCATTAGAAATTGTTAAATTTGTTGCTGCATCGTTTAAAAATTGTGATGGGGTGCTGCATAATGCAGCCGGCGTATTATTTGTTTCGCTTTCTTCGTTAATAATTTTACATTTTCCAATAAGAGTTTTGAGTCGTTGCACAATGCCTTGCAAAATTTTCTCACATCTAAGACATTTCGCTTTAAATTGTTTACTTTTTCATTATGAATTTCTGCGTAATTTGACCAAATGTCGTCTTTTTTTGATCCACTCATTTGCTTAATAAAAATTAAGTATGATAGAAGAATTTTATTATTTTAGTTTAAAAGTAGCCCTTTAACAGAAACTTTGTTCACAAAAATTATACTAAAAAAAATTTATTTTATTTCATTTAAAATTTGTTAGCGAGGGCTGGGTCGTTGACGAAAACGTAATCGTGCTCCTCTAAAAGAAGTGGGAAGCCTCTTTTTTCGACCCTTTCTTCTCATTCGTTATAGACCTCGGAATCCATCGAATTCTTAGTCTACGTGACAAAATACATCAATTTAAAAAAAAAAAACTTTTCACCAATTTATTTATTTCAACAGCACGATTTTTGTCTAATTCTATCCCTTTTTACTCGAATTTCTTTGTTTAAAAAAATTAATTAAATAACCAACAACCAGCAAATTTCCGGTAAAACAACTGCCGTTTGATATTTGTTTCCTAAAATGTAAGACAAATGAGTTATTTGAGAAAAATTGGCCGCAACTCCCTAAAACGGGTGAAACCCCCTTTATGTTCCCTTTCTCCATTATTCCAAGCTCGGGACGCATCGAATTCTTAAAATTCTTTTGACCAATTTGTTTCCTTTACAAATCCTAATTTTGGTTGGACTATTACTACTACAAGGCTCATGTTCGAATAATTTTGAAAAGCAATTAAATTAAGGTAACTGCAGTGTAACTCGGGTAGAATTCAATTAAACTCATTTTAAACAAATTGAGTTACGTTCAATTTATTTAAACTGGATTAAAAAAATAAATGCAAAAATAAATAAATTTGATAAATGTTTGCTTGAATTTTTTTCTAAATAGGTCAAAAACACTTTAGTTCGAGTACCCCGAACTAAAAAGTGGTTGACCATTCTACTATTGACTAATTCGAAAAATTGTGCAGGTATTTATTTAGTTTGTTATATTTATAAAAATTAATATAATACGTGATTATTTAAAATTGTATCCTTTTATATTAATAAAATTGTTTAAATAAATAAATATATTTAAAATACATAAAAATGTATAACAATGTAATAATTTATTTTGTTTATTTGTGGTGCGACACGCACGTATTTAAATTACATATTTTAATAAAATTACACAAATAAATATTATTTTGGAGGATAAATAAAATCATTTTTACTGTTGCATTATTTATTTTAATGTAATAATAACAATAAAAGTTCTGTCCTAAAAAATATTACGTCTATAAATATTTAAAGGCCGTTTTTAATTTTAATAATGCCTTAAAAAACTTTCAACCAACTGTATGATAATAAATTTTATAGATTTCACATTTTATTGATTTTCACATACGTACATCGGAAGACATGATTTGAATAAAAATGGCTTAAAAATTGTGTGACTTTAAATTTGATTGAGAATGAAATATAAAACGTCAATATATAGAATATCTATTAAATTAATTCTTATGTCGCAGTCAAAAATTTGCTTAAAGCACTTTTTAGTTTAATCATCGTAAGATAAGAGGACCGGTTTAATGATTCGATTTTCATAACCGGTTTTCCGCATACTTAAATTGATTACTTAAAATTAAGTTCACATCGATTGATCACGTTATACACATAGAAAATAGAAAAAATTCTTACTTGATCGAAGCTTGGGTGCGAAATTACAGAACATGTGTATATGAAAATGAATATTGAATATATTTATTATTGAATATTAAATTCAGAAGACAAAGATCAGTAAAACTTTAATAAACTTCATGAACCAAATACTTAAAACGTGAACAAATAACAATTATGCGGGTTCAGTAATTAAATAAAATAATAACTGCAAAATTATTAATTATAGACGCCACTAAGCTTTATGCAACTTATATTAAACGAAAAGTGCTTAAAATCACGTTTTGTTTTATTTATGTATCTATGCATACTCTTAATATGGAGCAAGTCGGGGTTATATGTGTGGCATATGAAATGTTGCCAAAAATCAAAAAGCAAACCATAAAAATTATACGATTTGTCTGTCTGTCTGTTGTGTAACCAAATTTAAGTCGTAATTTTCTTTATCATTTGAAAATCATATTTTTCAAATGCGGTTTGGCGTTCTTGTAAACTTATAAAATATTCTTTATGACGGTTTTCGGTACGTTTACATATAATTAAGATGCCATCTAATACATATTACGCGTACATACTTAAGTAACATGGGTTTCAATATTGTATACATAAGGCACGTTCAATTAGATAATTGTCTTTGAAATATAATTATTATTTTTTTTTGTCATTAGTACTTTATCTTATATGCATGGATTGTTCCGTTACGAGGCAAAACAACAACATATTTGTTTGATTGATGATAAGCGAATATTGCTAAAGGTTTTTAAAAAAAAAAATTGTACAATTATGTCACTTCATCGCATGAAAGTTGTGATTATAAAGTAATAAACGATGGGAAACGTCAAGATTCAATGTTAACACATTAATTTAATTGAAGCTTATATATACATACATACATACATGTTACGCGTGGCTTTATCAATGTTGTAAAAGAAATTACCTGGAAATAAAAAGAAAATAAATTTTCATTAATATCTTCTAAAATAAAACAAAGATCTTACAAAATTGAAAATATTAAATTAATAAATGATTTATTTGTTTATTGCATTTTTAACACCGAAAATGAACATTAAAAATTAATTAATCGGGAACGAATGAAGCGTAGTGAGGACATGTCGCCATGGGTCGTATCTCTAGTAAAACACGAAGATTTCGGTTCATTAATTCTAAAAGATGTATGCATGGAAGTACGTGCTTTAAACATCCTAGTAAAACCAGTTTTTTATTGAATCAAAGAAAATTTAACACGAATACATTGATTCAAATTTGGTAAACATTTATATTTACTGAGCTTATACCACAGTTAAATTAGCAATGACAAAATAATTTTGTAGCAATCCTATTTTAACTGCTGCTGAGCTATATTTATGGCGTGGCACTTCTGAATCATTATTCCAACTGTTATTTAAAATTATCGTCTAATTTAGCTGTGGTATAAGCACAATATTTGGTACTAATATTTAAACTAATTAAATTTCTAAAAAAAATTTAATATTTTCGAACAAGATTTGCGTATTTATAAGACGTCTTCAAAAAATGTGCAGTGATTTTTCCCACTTTCCAATAAGGAAAATATTTCTTTCCTTTTTTTATTTGTTATAATTTAAATTGAGACACAGCAGAAATGGAAGGAAGAGAAAGTCAACTGTTTGTTATCGATTGAGCTTTTTCCTATTTTTTGGTAGCCCATTGTCATTTGTCCGGAGTCGTTCTTATTGTGATCAAATGCCAAATTTTACTAACTCTCCATATAACCGCTGGAATTATAATACGAGCTTTGAAACTTATTTTAACAAAATCATGCTCATTTAAACACTCTCTTTCAAGAATATGCACCACCTTATATCGACACTCTCTGGTGCATTTTACCCAGCGAACTTCTTTGCACACTATTAAAAAATTAGATATTAGGAAAATATTATCAAATAAATTGAACATTTTTCTTTAGCAATTTTGTGAAAATAAGCACGCCTTATTGCTTTTCATATTTAAAAAAAAAAAATTTGAACAGTTTTAAAAAATCGAAATTCCTGAAGTTTAGTTTGGATAACAAAAAAATTGATTTTTTGCGTCAATAGAACAAAATAATTTGATTATTCAATTTTTTTTTTCACCTAGATAACATTTCTTGACGTCGCCTAATTTACAAGAAATAGAAGAACCACTGTCAACAATCAAACTCTAACGTTAAGTGATTTTGCAAAAATTCCAGATCCCTTTTTTGACAGATGTGTAATTGAGTCTAATTGTGTTGATTGCGAAACTCGTGAAAAATGTGGAAATTTATAGGTCACTAAACCGGAAATTACATTTTAAGATCGATAAATTGAAAACCGACAGGACCCAATTATACAGAAAAATTAAAAATTTGAAATCTCAAACAAAACTAAATACACTTGAACAACTTATTGACCATCAAAATAAAAGTATTCACTCTAAACATTTTTGTAAAATTAACATTGCATTTGTAAAATGATTGCAACGTTCAAAATCACAAAAATGGGCAGAAGAATCTCAAGTATTAGCACAAAACTTATATTATAGATCACCGAAAGCGCATAACTTTATGAGAGAAAGATTAAGCTTTGATTTGCCATCAAAAACTTGCTTGTTACGGTGGTAGCCAATAAAAAATGTCTTCCCAGGGACAGAAAACTATTTTATGTTGGATAAGTTAAAGGAGCAAATTCACGCTTTAACTACGGCTGGAAAAGAGTGCTTATTAATTTTCGACGAAATAAAAATTCGTAAAGACTTAAAATATAATTCAATAAGGAATTGAATTGATGGCTATGTGGATTTAGAGATGGTTGCAGAGAAAGGAAATTGGGCAGCTATGTTTGTATTTTTATGATTCGTGGAATAATTGAGAGTTGGAAAATGCTATTACATCAAATTGTTTAACAAAATTAATAAGAACTAACTTATATTTGGCATTTTCCCTTGGCTTGGAAGTTCGGGCCATTATATGTGACCAAAGATCAAATAATCGCAGAGCTCTTAGAAATATAGGAACAACTGTTAAAAATCCCAGACTGGGCTACAGTAGCCAAAATGAGATTGTTGGTATATTCAATCCACCGCACCTCATCAAATCTTTCTGGAACAGTTTACTATTCACAGATATCAAATCCGTTGATGGTGTTTCTAGTTGGGGAGTGCTGCGTGAAATATAAAAATTAGAACTCGCTTCTATGACGCAAATGTGCACAAAACTAAGCGACAAATACGTCAACCCAGGCCACTTTGATAAAATGAAGGTGAAACTTATCACCCAAATATTCAGTCGCAGAAGTATGCTATTATAGCACGAGCGGGTTTATAACCCGAGACGCGGAGCGTCGAAGATTATAGTAAGCTAGGCCTATAATAGCACTTCTCAAGCGTGGTGCGTTTATTTTTTTTTTTCCACTACTAGTCGTAGAAGGCACACCAACCATTAAGGTTTTTTGTTGATAAGAAAATTAATTTGATAAGGGAAACACTTGCTCTTTAACAATATTAACTATGTCGAAGTAGCCCGAATTTTTTACTGAATTGTAGTAAGCGTAAATTTAAAATGACACTGCGTTTTGTTTTGTTATTTGAAGTTTTAATTTTGTTGAGTCAAATTCGCATTCAACTACAAAAAAAAATGGAGAATGATGATTTAATCGGCACGCCATCTGAAATATGTGAGATAGTCGAAAATATAACAGACCAGCTGCTGCCCAAAAAATCGAGGGATATTTATATAAAAACATATGAAAAATTAAAAATTTGGTGTAATAATAAAAGTGTTAATAAAATTTCGGAAAATATACTTTTGGCATATTTTCAAGAGTATTCAGTTAATAAAAAGGCCTCCGCTTTACGCGCCCATTATTCAATATTAAAATTAACAATATCTCTAAACGAAAATATTGAATTTCGAAATTACAAACTGTCGCATTTTTAAAACGAAAAAATGTTGACTATCGCCCAACAAAATCATTGGTTTCCATTTATGACGATATTTTTAAATTTGTATCTCAAGCGCGTGATGAAGGTAACATTGCAACAAAGGTTTGTATCTTCTTTATACTACTTAATTAGAGATTGCTGTAAAAAAAAGCGTCTTTAATAATCAAATCATTATCATTGCAGGCTGCTCTTGTAATTGGTGTTGCAGGTGCTTGCAAAACTGACGAACTCTGCAATATGCTTGTGGTCGACATAACAATCCAGTGTGAAATGATTCTTATTAAGATTCCTAATACTAAAAATGGTACATCAAGAAAGTTTGTTATTATTGAAGCACTTTGGATGGAAACTGTTGTTAAATATTTAAAATTGAGATTTCAGACATTCCAAAAGTTTTCATTTGTATAAAAAAGGTAAGCCTATATTAGACAAAATATAGGCCATAATACTATACCGGGTGATTTTTGAAACCATGGTTTCGTTGTAAATTCACGAAGTTAGGCCCTTTTCCTATTACCGACTTATTTCAGACTTATTGACTTATTTGACGCCATCTTGAATAAGTCAATGAAGTCATTCCAATTGCTTTTATCGACTTATTTTGAAAATTGTTGACAATACACAATAATTAGACAGAATGTTTCCATGACACCAAAAATAAATAAGTTTTCTATAGGAAAATTACTAAAGAATAAGTCACCTTTTCAGCAGACTTATTTGAATAAGTTCGAATAAGTCAATAAGTCGGTGTTTGGAAAACAGCCTTAGTCTTAAACAATTTGTATTTCTTAAATTTTCAATTACTGAAAAATTTACGAATTTACAACGAAACCATGGTATTTTTATTGCAGACGTATTACAGAATCGTTTGCGTAGGTTCTCAGTAGGAGAACTAAAAAAAAATTGAATATCGTCAATTACAGCGCCATCTATCATGAATGGGAAAAAATATTTCAGCCAAATCCTACGTATTTTTAGCCGTAGAACCCGAATCTGCAATACAAAATAGAGGTTCCTATTTTAGTTTCAAAGTTACCCCTCGCCCCACCTACAAGGAGTGGGGAGGGGGTTCTAATTTTAACACTGCTGTATTTTCCCCGCGGAATAATTAAATTTTGATCTCTACCATTTTTTTCGTAGAGTGCTTATTTTCCGAGATATTTCAGTGTATCAGGTTAAAAAAATCACCCGGTATAGCAAATGCTACAAAAAAATGCAAGGTACTTAAATTTAGAAAATGCCCGTTCTTATACAGGGCACAGTATTCGATGGACTTCTGCTACTTTATTAGCTGCGAGTGGGGGTAATCTACTTCAACTTAAGCAACATGGTGGATGGAAATCTTTCAATGTTACCGAAGAATATATAAAAGATTCTATACCAGGAAAAAAATGTAGCTCGCATGGTTTAAAGTCAAAGTGCGTCAAAATCTCAAGAAGCTTATTCAAATATTCAAATTGAAGAGCAACAACTGATCGGTAATAGCAATAAGATGCGTGTACCTTGATATTGGTATACCGATAGACAAGACGTAAATTTAACTTGTTATAATTGTATTATGAACAATTATTTTCATAAATAAATTAGCAAAATGAGTTTTTAGTGCCATCTATTATTATGTAATAATAAATATTTAATAAAGTGTGTCCGTTTCTAGTTAAAAATATACTTGTCTTTATAGTCCAGTCATTGATGGTAAAAATAGGTCGTTACCTCTGAATTCTTACTAGCAATATCGAGTTTCGTGAATTTTGGACAGTAAGTAGAGAATAGCCCAAGAAACAAAAGTTATATAGTCCCGATGTGTGCTTTTATCCTGGGGATAAATGCCACCCCTTCTAGGGGGTGGAAATTAGTACACTCAAAATAACCACAGAAATCGATAGAGGAATGAATTCTAAGGAAAAAAAATCGTATGAAATTTTTTCGATAAATTAATATTTTTCGAGTTATGCCTGTATTCCATGAGAAAAATTGACTGACAGTCAAAAAAAACAAAAAGAGAAAAATAATTTGATGCCCCATATAAGAGACAAAGCCAACGTGTTTTTTTATTTTATAGCAAAATTGTTTTGCTATAAAATAAAAAATAAAAAAGCGTTGTCTTTGTCTCTTATATGGAGTATCAGATTATTTTTCTCTTTTCGATTTTTTGACTGTCAGTCAATTTTGCCCATGGAATTGAGGCATTATTCGCGATTGAAAATGTTGATTTTTCATCTAATAAATGCATGTTTGGGAGCAATCCGAAAATTTCACCGAAAAACGCGATTGGTTTTTTAACGATAACTTCCTAAAACTAAACTAATTTTTCAAACACGTTCAATGAGGGTTAAGATGTGTATTTTAGTGTCTAAATTAACATGCATTTTTTTTCAGACGACCCAGAGTTATGATGCGGGCCGATTCCCACCTTTTTTTTTAGGCAGCAACTTTAACGCCATCTTTAATAATGAAAAGTTTTGCAAAAAAAAAAAAAAAAAATTTTAATAATCTATAATGATGTAAAATTATGTGTAAAAAATATTTTGTTTATAATATATCTATTAAACTTTTTTTAAATCGTTTTTTTAAAAAACGTGTTATTTTTACTCAAAACTCCCGATGTGTGGCCTTAATTTTATTTTATTTTCTTCCTTATGCCTCAATTCCATGGGGAAAATTGACTGACAGTCAAAAAAATCGAAAAGAGAAAAATAATCTGATACTCCATATAAGAGACAAAGACAACGCTTTTTTTCTTTTTTCTTTTATAGCAAAACAATTTTGCTATAAAATAAAAAAGCACGTTGGCTTTGTCTCTTATATGGGGCAACAAATTATTTTTCTCTTTTCGTTTTTGATGGAAAAACATCTTTAGCGCAGGAGTAAATAAACAATTGTATAGAAATTGGGTTACGGAAACAAAAATGCCGAACAAAAAATATTTTTCTTTAACCTCCCGTTATGTGAAAATGAGTAAACGATCGCCGGGACATTATCGCCTCAGTTAACAGAATCGATGATTATAAAGATTACAAATTTTGAAAATGGGGATATGCTTTGTTTATGAGTATAGTGAAGAGAATCTGACAATCCGTAAATAAATTCACAAACCGGGAATTACCGTCTTATCGGTCGCTACACATGAAATAGTACAATAGCCGATTTATATTTATATTGTATGTAGATCACCTACACTGATTCGGCCAATTTGTGAATGTTGACACCACATATCCATGTTTTCTTCGCGATTGACTTATGTATTCTGTACAACAGCCCAATTTTACTAGTGTAGTTACTTATTGAAATGTTTCAGCATCATGACTGTTTGACACGAAATCATTAATTCATGGCATATATTCCATGTACAGTAACGAGGATGGAAAGTGCACCAACAACATTTTTCAAGTAAAGTTGTGCTAACTGCCCCTTATCCTTTTCATATTAGGCTGATTTTTTTTAGGTACACTTAAATACAATCGTCTTTCATATTGTGACGGTTTTGGCTATCATACAACAAGTTCAGCGATAGCTCAGACGATTGGCGTGTAGAGTAAATAAAAAGGTCGAACTCAGAAGCCCAGTTCGTAACAATATTATATTTGTTTTCGCAATAAGTATTCACAAGACAAGGTTACTAAAATTTAAATTTGTTGAAAATGACAAAATATACGCAATTGACTACGGCTCTGAAAAATCGAATTGTGAATAACGAGAATCTCAACTGCTATGGAAATTCGGGCTGAGTTCTAGGAGATTCGTTACCGGCTCCGGGAGCAAGGATATATGGCCACGTCCTCCTCAAAAAACCGTTTCTCACAACTTAAATGAAGCAAAAATGTTTAGAAAGAGCTCGGAGTCGCGCTGATTAGAGTCTACAGTGGTGGCGAACAGTTATTTTCTCCGGCAAGAGTAAATTTAATACTTTTGAATCGGATAGAATCCAGTACGGCAGGCGCAAATCCTGAGAACGTCTGAGTGATCAGTGCCTGAAAAAACAGTGAAACATCCAGCTGGCCAAATGAAGAAGAAAGAAAACTACAAATAAATTTTGAAAGACCATTTGTTCCCTTCCATTGAAATGCAGTTTTTGAGTGCAGAGACTGTGATTTTTCAGGATGTATCCGCCTCTTGTAATCGGGTGAAATCGTTAAGCATCATTTTATTAGTTTTGTATGGGTTGAAATTTTAAAATTGTAAAATTCATTTCCCACACTGGATAAGCCTGAAAATTCATCGGGTTTGAACTCCATTAAAAACCTCTGACATATAATGGGGACGAAAATCAATAATCTGATACCATCATCATCCAAAAACCTAAATTCAATAATAGCAAAAGTGTGGTATGACGGTTTGACCCTAGACCACCTGCAAAATTTAATTGACCTCGTGCCAACCAGGATTAAAATAAATATTAATATGAAATAGCCAAGTGAGCCAGGCAAACGCTAGTTACCAACATTAGTATAAATGATTTTTTCTGCGGTGGACTGACCTAACTTAGGTAGATCAAAACTATGCTATCCAGTCCACTAAATATTTTGTGGTATAAATTAGCTCACTATTCCCAAATAACTTCATAGAGCAAATTTTTGTTATTGCATTGTCATAATACTTCATTAAATCATTATTGTCCGCTTAAGGCGCTTTTTAAACTTTACCTTTCGTCAATGGAAAAATATTATTTTATTAATTTCCGGTTATTTGGATTTTTGAAGTTCTATAATTAGCAAACCCGACCATTTTTCAACTTAAACTTTACGGTTATGACCTTTCTAGAATTGTAAAGCTTTTCTTTATAACTTTGGATCAATTTGACGAGCACGGTTGTTTCATAAAGTTCATTACTATTTACATAAGAAATAAAACAAACAATTTATCTAATTAAATATCTTTACTTTGTGTATCAAAGCCACCCATTTTTTCCTTACACATTTCCGTTGTATTTGTTAATTTATCCTCATAATTTGTGTACATGGTTTAGCGCGCGTTAAGATGCTTACACATCAAAAATATTTACATTTGTTTACTTTCAGTACTGCCCATAATTGTATAAACACTTTCAGCCGGTTAAACATATAATACAAATTAAATATAAGGTTAAATATTAACACGTTCGCCACTCATCGTTTTTTTTGGTGTTAAAAAAAAAACTCACGTGCGTTAAAATAAAATGCCGCATGAACATGAGCAAAGACTGGGTTTCCAGTCAAACCACTTGACACAAGTATGTGCGAAACACAGCCGCATCGAAAATAATCATAACAAAAATTACTACAAAATTATTCTGATACATATTTTGTAAAATTTTGCGTTAGGTATTTGTGTGTTTTTAAACCTGCACGTTGAGTGGCAAACGTGTTAAACACCACTATCTACCACTGTACCATTTATTGGTCTACGATTATTAGTTTTGCAGACATTTTTAAAACGCGCCAATAAAATAAATCTTATTTAAAATGAAACTTTCTGTTTTCCAACCTAGAAGAATTAAACAATTTCTTGTAGGTGATTACACCTTCCTGAAGGCCTCTCTGAAAGCCAGGATAATGGCTCAAATTATTAATAGCTCCAAAGGTAAATTCAAATCTTTCGTTTAGCTGAAAAACAGAGGGACCTTCAGAATAGTTTTGAATTAAAATTTGTAAATATGTACCTACTATGTATCAGGAGATGTCACAAGAACAATCTTCTGGTAGTTATGTACAAGTTCCAAAAGTAATGCGGAAAATGCACGTTTTCCGTGTTCATCTTTAATTGATGATTTAATTTAAAATCGCGAGATTTATTTTAAACGATTTTTTCAAATGTAATTAATTACGTAACTACTTAACAAAGAAATTAGTATTTGAAACGTCTATAATTATTTATTTTATTTTTATTTTTTTGAATTTTTATATTCTTCCAAATGTAAATAAATAAAATCTCGGTATTTTTGCCATCGCGTGCATCTTGAAAATACAATATTATAGTAAATATTTTAATCACCTATTTCTTACGTAATCATCATCATCAGATAGAATTTGTTTGCAGCGATTAACTTGAAGCTTGATTGGCAAATCACTGAAACTGTTAGAAAAATGGCTTGAAATTAAAAGATTCAAGCAGGGTTACATTGTAATAAATGACCAAGTTTTTGTGACATTTTTTATTAGCACAAAAGACGATGTCACAAAAAGATCGCTCAGGCTACAGATAGCATCTCTGAATGTGGCAGGTTTCTCTTCAGCACACAATTTATAAGATTTATGTTTAAATGAGATACAACCTTCTCCAGAGGAACATGTTTGGTCGTAGACTGAATGCTTTACTATCTAAGTAATTATGGTTCCGATGTTGAAAAATGTTCATGTAAGTACTCTGGTTTTGCGGTATAGTATTCGGGATATTACGCAATTATTGTCTCTGTCTAGCCAACTCTCCCATTACATTTTCTTTCAACTTGGCCCTTATTGATTTACCATTTTGCAACATTACCAAATTATCTGCACAGTCAAATGTTCTGAAAAAACAGCAGTCGCAGGTTGGAGCGAGTTGCGTGCGATATCTGGCAAACGCAGTGTTGTTTAGAATAGAGACTTTCAAATTTTAACTAACCAACTCAAGACGTGCCTAGAAATTTCACAATCTTAAAGGCACTTTCAAAGACACATCACAAATTGCCAAAGTTCGTAAACTCACTAGAGCCATCTGATATATCACGAACTTAAAAGTTGAAGACGTCTTCATTTGAAACTTTGTGCAACCTGTTCTCGAAAATATTGTATTTATGAAAAAGTAATAATCCGAATGAATTACAATTTCTAGAAAATTTCTGGAATATTTATCCGCGAAACAGTTTCTAGTATATAGTCACTGATAATACTATTCTGAATAAAAGTTTGAATTTAAAGAGAAAAATCTCAAACATGTAATCAAAATTTGGTCACCTTCAATAGCTAATAAGTAGTTACTAAATAAATTTAAATTCTTACTTAGTTGACCAATCCTAAATTTGACAGTACAAACACAAATGATAAAATTAATTTGTTATGTCCATAAAATATTTTATTTTATGAATCCAAAGAATATTAGCAACATTTATTATTGTATTTGTCTATCTAAAAAAAGGAATCATCATTTTTATAGCCAATTAACAAAAAAAAGTTGACTTTCAGCATTTAAGTAACTGCTAATTTTTGTAAAATTTCGTAAACAAACAGTAGTCTTATAGTAAAATTGAAGGCTTCAACGATGGCCAAAAGCGGGCAGATAAATATTTTTAATTATTTAATATGACCAATATCTACATATTTCACATTCAAATTTTTATTTAATTTTCGACCGGTTTCTAGTTTAAACCACTAATACAAGATCATCATCTCAAACGAGTTGCAATTTATAACGGATTAAAATTCAGAAATAAAAATTAATTGCAGATCTTAGCTTTAAAAAGCTTGCAACAACTGCAGATGTTAATTTTATGATTTGTAGCTAAATTTAAATTATTCAAAGTGGAGAATGGAAATGAATAAAGTTATTAATTATTTTAACATTTATAATTTATACAACCTTGTTAAATGTCAACTCAAGCATACTAGGTCGGAAGTCGTATTAAAATGTAGCCGCAATTTTTCGCATAGCGTCCGTTTTTCACGCAGCGCATCCTGCGCAATGGACAATTTCTTGACCGCACCCTGTGTTCTTCCTGAGCATAAAATCGCGAACCGCCTTTTTAAAACACCAATGCCAAGTGTAGTTATAAGGTATTTTTTGAGTGCGCTTCTCCTACTTTACCATCTAATTGATCGTTGATTGCTAACTAAATTTGACAGTTTTTGTTCACTAAAATTGAGCCCAATTCAGGTAAAAAAAAGTTTTGAATCTCACGAAAAAAATTTAGTTACATTTAGGTTTGTTGAACGGTCACTTTAGATCGATGTTTGAACAATTTGACTCGGATCTTTGATGAAAAGTTGACGAGTTTCACTTTATGTAACTGTCAACATAAGCTATCGGCCCCAATCTGTATATATAGCTATATTATCATAAGTGCTACAACCCCCAATAACACAAAGTCCAACACATAAAGGTGAAGAATGTGAAAGATTATTTCAACAACGCGCAATAATTGAAAACAATTCTTTATGCAATTCTTAGTTTTAATGCGGAAAACTAATTGTAAAGCGTAGATAAGCATTGTTTAGAGTATAAATTATAATTCAAAATTATTTTTTAGTTAGTTAAGATTTTAAAACTAACTCGTCATTGGCGCAGCCGAACAGTGTGTGTTAATAAGTAAAATAAAGTGTTGTGTAAGAAAATGAGCAAATAAAAACTCGTTTCAAAGTGAATCTGTCTAAGGCAAAAAAAAAGAACTCTTACAGTAATATACGTGATTTATGAATTTGAGGATTTAGGATTCCACCTGCTTAATCCAGACTTTCACACGAACCAGTTTTTTTTATCACAATCTGCCAAAACTACAGTACTATACCGTAGCACTAAATGGCAAAATTTTTGAATTCCACAAATATTACCCAAACAAATGGAGACTGGATAGTGCCAGAATCAGAACACAAAGAATTAAATGAAAACATCATTTTAGAGTTCGGATTATACAAATCTGTAAACTTTGAAACAACTGTGAATATTTTAACTAACACGCCAGGAACACCAAAACGCCTTCCGAAATTAAACTTAAACGTAAAAAAATTCGAAACAATCCAGCCCATAAAAATTTATGGAAATAACTTCATAAGTCAAGAAATAATAGCTGAAATGATCCGAACAGAACTACTAAGCGAACATGAAAAAAGGGTTCTTATAAACTGTATTTATGAGAATCAAAAGTCCTGTTAAAGCAGAATGAAAAACTCTCTGCTACAACAATCCTCAAGCATAAGAAAAGTACTTAAGATGAGGATCCTGTATACACAAACACATACAGATATCCTTACCACTTAAAAAAAGACGTAGATCATATAAAAGAGTTGCTAGACAGTGGAATTTTTCGAAATTCCAGCAGCCATTACTCTTCCCCTATATATGTAGTTCCGACCAAACTCGACGCTTCAGGTATAGACCATTAATGACAAATTTCCCATCCCTCAAATTGAGGAAATACTGGATAACCTTGGAAAATCAACTTAGTTAAAGATGATAATACCAATCAGGGGCACTTCGAGTTTTATCGAATGCCATTCAGATTGAAAAACAGGCCCGCAACCTTCTAAAGGGCCATAAACAATGTCCTTCACGGACTATAATAGCAAAAATTTGTGGCGTATATTTGGACGATATCATCGTTGCAGGCTTTAATCTAGATAACCACATCAAAAATCATCAAGAAATCCTAAAGCGCTTATCACAATTCAATCTGAAGAAACAGAATTCCTAGGACATATAACTAATCACACAAGATTGGGTTAAACCGAACCCTGACAAAATAAAAAAAATTCTTGAGTGGCCAATACCAACCACTAAAAACTGATCAAACAATTCCTCGGATTGCCGGGATAATATTGAAGATTTATTCATAATTATTCCAAAATTTCCAAAAAAAAAATTGACCAAATTTCTAAAAAAAAGGAGCTGTTGTTAATATTTTAGTCTCAGAATACGTACCATAAAATCCTTTAAAACATTAAAAAAGATGATAGCTACAGATCAAATATTAACCTATCCGGATTTCAATAAACCCTTCATTTTGTCAACGGATGCATCCGAATGCGCTTTAGGTGTTGCTCTTTCACAAATGCATGATAAACTGCAGAGACCAATAGCATTTGCATCTAGAACGCTAAATGATACTGAATATGCGACAAACGAAAAGGAGGCGCTCGCTATAATCTAGGCGGTAAAAAATATCAGCCTTACCTTTACGGTACCAAGTTTACCTTGATGACTGATCATAAGCCCCTTACTTTCATTAAGACTTCATTAAGAAAATTTTGATTATGAAGTAATTTATAAGGAAGGTAAAGCTAACATTGTAGGAGCCGATGCTCTTAGTACACTACCAATAGATGAAGTTAAACCAAATCACGAAGAGGAAATCAATTTTCATAATCTAGATATACAAGCATCAAACTCAGAGAATACTCCAATGCAGAATATTGCATTAAATAGTGGCCCAGACTCAGACACCGTACATTCAGCCAACACCTCGAATGTTTAATATATTCATTTTGCAGAACACCTCATTAATTTCTATAATAACCAAATAATTTTCAGAGTATCCGAATTAGACACTATAATTACTGAGAAAGTATTACCGAGTTCGGGAAGGAAGGTATCATCCGGTATTTAAAACGATCCCACAACGGAAAGCAATCAGCAATCCCGAATTATTCAGGAAGCATGTAGAGAAAATTTCTCACAAAAAGGTCACTTTGTATTCGTCACCAAAATGGTCGAAGATGTAATTAACGAAGACCGTCTAAATTCAATTATACTAAAAGAGCACGAAAGAGCTCATATGGGTACAAAAGAAGTAGAAAATCAGATTAAAAGCTTCTATTTCTTCCCTAGGATGGCCAGCAAAATGAACATTCACATTAAATCCTGTACTATTTGTAATGTACAGAAGTACGACCGAAAGCCGTACAATATCAAAATTTCGCCTAGGCCAATTACATCAAAACCTTTGGAAAGGGTACACAAAGGGCGCATTTAAGTAAGCCAACTGTTGGCAACATGTTGGGTAAAATCAACACGTTGGCACCTGAACGCACATGATACATTCAAAATTTCATGGCAATGTGATTGTTTAATGTCATTTTTTCCATCGGTAGATTTTTTATGCCAACATGTTGAGAGATCTGAATACGCCCATTGATATATTCAGTATCAACAAAACAAATTTTCTATCTATTGATTCGTTTTCAAAACATCTACAGATGGTTTTAAGAAAGACTTTTTAAATAAACTAAATATCAAATTGGAATATGCATCCTCATCCGAATCCAACTGAAAAATAGAAAGAGCACACGCAACTTTGATAGAGATTTTTAACACGAACAAACATAAAATCTCAAGCGCTAATACAATAACGACCATTGAATTGTCTGTTACATTGTACAGTAACACTGTATACTCTTCTACCAGCTTCACGCCAAACGAGGTGATCTTCAATCAAAATATTCAATCTCAGGCAAGAAACATATTCCAAAGCGTGGGGAATAACTTACAATTGTCAGTGAGTCGGATGATTAAGCAAAACAATGAAAAAGAGAATCCACCTAATCTATTAGACGGGCAGATCGTATTTGAAAAGCCAAATATAAGAACAAAAATCCAAAGAAATATAAAAAATAAAAACAAAATAAAAAGATTAAAAATTATCTAATCAAATTTTTATTAAATAGAAGGAGGCCTTACAATACGTAAGAGCGAAGATAGCTGTAAGACACTCAATTGTACATACTAGATGTACCGAAACTAGAAGAGGCAAAATCAGCTGCATTAATGGTCGCTCCATTAACAATCTAAGACACGATTATCAAAAACTATCCACACTATCCACAGCATCTCATCAAGTCAGAACAACAGTTATTTTGAACATTAAACTATTGAAACATTTTCCAAAGATATGCAGAAATCGAGAAATTCGAGGACGACTGTATTGAACCATTAATAATGGGGACTAGAAGTCATTGCAACGTCTCGTCAAACAAAGAAACGACGCTGCATCTAATTGCCGAGGATAAATTATTAATAGACAACGCAAAAAACGAAACTTTTTCATCGGACTATGTGGAGCAAACAACCGCACGCTGACAGGCAATTTCCTAATAACGTTTTGGAATTGTACATTAACAGTCAACAATAAAAAATTCCAATCGTTCGAAATTAAAAGTGAGACCCAGGAAATCCAAGGAGCCCTACACAACCTATACAAATAAGCCGACAGCTAGTAAACGAAAGCAATATCGAGCCAATGAAACAACAAAATATCCAAAATCGCAAGAAGCTATCACAAGTGTATCTCAGACAAACGGGCCATCAATATTGAATATGGACGGTCCCTATCATCAATAGGTGTATTAATGCTATTCGGCTATATTGTCATCCATCTACGTGCCACACAAATAAGAATAGGCAATTCAAGCAGATCCGGAGGTTCTTTCTCTACCCCCGGGAGGAGTTATATTATTACAAGTGCTGCAACCGCAAATTACACAAAGTCCAAACATAAAGGTGAAGAATGTGAAAGATCCCCTTGAGACCGCGGGGCCAGATATGACCCCAATTATTTTTGTCAAATTACTACACAATTCGAATAAATTCGATTCAAACAAACTTTATTCATCTTCTGAAAGATGTCACCTATAAGCAGTGTATATATTTTGACGTTTTAATAAACCGTTATTTTTATTTCGCTCGCTGAAAGTGTGCTATTTTAGTGGCTGTGTATTTTAAACGTAATTAATATATCCTCTTTCGGCCGTGTGCGAAACGGTTAAAAAGTTAAATATTTTAACTGGGGTTAAAATAATAAAATTTACCACATATTTTAACTGATTTGCTGTGCGAATTGCAACCAGTTAAAAAGTTAAAATTTTGACATCCGCATTCCTAGTTCCATCGGGCACATCGAGGAAAAATAAGCCACCATTTCCATCATCAATTGCTTTCATTAACGTGTTTGAAAGCGTCGTTCATTCCATGATATGGCGTTGGCATTCCTAACTTGACTAACAAACTGCCGCACATGTGGTAACACATGACTTCGATCAAAAGCAAAGCCTGGTTATGTATCTCATCCTTACTCACCTCGAGATCGGGATTCTCTGAACTGACACGAATTCAATGTATAATATCTTGTGACATGTCATCCTTTTACTGGTTCCACAGTTCACGTGGATTCGATGGGAAGCAGATCGAAATAATGATAGAAAATAATGTGCGTATCTGACTTGGAGATGCAGAAACAATTGCTTCAGCGATTGTCATGTCCCAATGAGTATCGTTTTCAAGCAAATTGAGCTGTTCACATGCAGCAGAAAATGTTGGGCACGCTACACCATTGACAGTTCGAAGTGATTCAAATGATGTCGGCCCCTGAACATTCACCAGCAACAACCGCAAGTAGAAGCATACGGATGATCAGGAACCTCATCGCCTTGCCCTTGCTTCCGACGTTAAAATTTCTTCGATGAAGCATTCCAAGTATAATAACGTGGCATCTCAGAGTTGAGCAACGTTCGTGCATACGGATCACTTTGGCAAATCGAAGAGAAACTGGTCAATGCTGTCGCTGGAAGTGTTTCAGCGCGTTGAGCAATATTCGATGCGTTGATGTTCATGAACGAGGAATGAGAATATACGCCAAATTGCCTCATTGCAGCTCACACATATCGACCAACTTGATAGTGCGTGATTTCATTGTGGGTATTAGAAGTTTGAACGCCAGAAACTGCCATATCGTTGCCTTTCGTGACATATTTGGAGATGTATTTGATGGACTTCACAGATTTGCAATACTTCACGTTGCAGCAATGCACCTTGAATGTTTTGAAAAGAAGTGGCGGATACGGAACAATCCAAGTGTTGTCGACCACGAAATCGCTTCTTTTCATTTTCTTTGTGATAGATCTATGGTTCTACCGTTATCATTGGGTGATCGACGTCGATACAGTGGATAACCATCGTTGCCAGTGATAGTCTCCGCTGTCAAATTTCGTAGATAACACTTGAAACACTTGCCGTCGACCAGGCACGGTGATTGGGGGTTGATGGCGCCACACGGACCATGAATCATGTTCATAGTTACAACATCATGCAGGGCTGAATCGGTTTCGGGATCAGGAATCTCGGCACATATGATGTCATCTATTTGGTACAAACTATGCATAACCTTTCACAATGTGCAATTCATCAAACTGAACTCACCTCTGTGAAATTACTTTTCACTGACGAATTTCAGAAAAAATCGTTCGAAGAGAATTATTGAATCGAATTCAAATGTAATAACCATCGAAAACTGAATGAAAATTGATGAAAAGTCGGAAAAAATACTGATAAATCGCAGCGCACGTGCTCAATGGTATGCAAAAGACACATGAAATACTTAGACCAGAAACAAACGAAAACAACAACAAATTCCTTTATGAAATCTTCTTTCTCAAGCGTGGACAGTTGTAGAGAGATGAATATAGACAAATAATATATGGTTGGTCTTTTTTCTGTAAACAAACCATTTAGTTTTTATTTGTTAAAAGTTTTAAATTTTCGTGAAAATTAAAAATTATCAAATAAAAAAAACCAATAACAAAAATATATATGGGACATTCTCTGTCAAATCGGCCACTCCCCCCCCCCCCCCGCCCCCCCACCCACATTTAACCAAACACCAATGACAAAGACAAGGAAATGCTGTTATTCCGAAATCGTGAATTGATTTAATTATACAAGAAAAATTTAATGTTACTCTTCAGGGTGATCCGTTTTTGCTGTACGATTCAGGCCCTACCGAAACTCGAATTTTGATATTCTCAACCCAACGAAATCTTCACTTTTTGGCGCAATCTGACATGTGGTTCGTTGACGGTACTTTTAAAACAGTACCGTTAATTTTTAATCAACTCTTTACCATACTTGAGATAAAAGAAAAGCAATCTTTACCATTAGTGTATGTATTATTACCGAACAAATTAACTGAATCATACAAAAGGTCATTCGAACAGTTAAAATTGTTAAATGCTTATTTAAAACCATTGCATTTAATGTCAGATTTTAAACAAGCTATTATAAACGCAATTTCCGTATCTTTCCAGATGCTCAACAAAAATTTTGCTTCTTTCATTTAGGCCAGAGTTTATATCGCAAAATATGTCAGGTGGGCTTAAAAGCTCAATATGACCAGGATGCAGTGTTCGCTCATAAAATTCGTATGATTTTATCAGTTTCATTTGTGCCGCCGGCTGATGTTATTAACGCTTTCCAATCTTTAACTGAAACCAATGTTATCCCAGAAGAAGCTATTGAAATATTGGATTATATTGAGGATAATTATATCGGCAGATTTAATGTGCGGTCTAAAAATGAAACTGGTGGGCGCAATTCCAGGTATTGTATTGAATCGTGGAATGTTTATACTGCAACACTAGAAGATTCCGCTCGAACAAATAACTGCGTTGAAGGTTGGCATAATGGATTTTCCCGGTTAGTTGATTGTGAACATCCATCTGTTGATTTTTTTTTTTGAAAAAATTCAACTAGAACAATCAAAAAATGAAATAGTTCTCAAGCAACTTCTTGGGGGAACTCCAATGCCTCCAAAACACAAAAAATATCGGGATTTAGATAAAAAAATCAAAAATGTTACAATACAATACTGTATTATAAATTTATAAGTAACTAAAAAAAATTAAATATTTAATTAAAAATCTAAAAAAAGTTTAAAAAAATAGCATTTAATAAATAATCGAAAAATTCTGGTAAAATAAATAATCGAAAAATTCTTCAAAAAATCGCGCGATTTTTTTGAAGAATTTTTCGATTATTAATTTTACCAGAAAATGACGTTCGAGTAATTGTTGTTCGAGCAAATGTATTCGAGCAAATGTTTTTCGAGCAAATGTCATGGAATCCAATTTTTCAGTGTATATAAAAATCGATGAAAATGTGATCTAGGAGGTTTTTGGGGTCGCTGATTACGAATCTGAGGTCAAAATTTAAAAACTCTCTCAAAAAAGTACCAGTACGTAAATTTTGTTCACAAACCGAGAATTGAGAGTAGAATAACCGCAAATGTTTAGTAGTGGTAGATGTGCGTATATTAGTGGCCACGTGATTCTTGTTTATTTTTTATGAAATTGACGTCATTTAATATTCATTAATTCATTTTGTCATTTAAAAGTGCTTTTATGTTAAAAATTATTAAACAACAGAAAATATTTTATTTAAAAGTTTTTTTTAATAACAATCACGAAAAATAATTTATTTCTTTAACTAAAAAAAACAGGATATAAAAAAAAATTTTACTCCATAATCAAAAACTATAACAAATCTAATCTCTCAAAAATTATTTTGTTTGTAGAATGACAAATCTCAACTCAAAAGCAAGAGAGAAGTATAAAACACGAGAAGAGAAACGAACATAAGCACCAAAGAATTCAACCGATTTCGCCCGATTTAGTTATTTTTGATGCTTATTGTCCTAAAAACGCACAAATACAACAAACAAAAATAATACAATACAATCATAAAAATGTATACTATACATAGTGTACGAATACAAAATTCTCAATTCTCGTGTCTCGGTTTGCGAACAAAATTTACGTACCGATTTTGAAAAAATATCTAAAAATAACACTTTTTATCGAGAATGTGGTAGTTTCTTGAGAGAATTTTTAAATGTGGACCCAGATTTGTGATCAGCGATCCCGAAAACCCCTAGATTATGTTTTTCTCGATTTTCATAAACGCTGAAAAGTTGACATTTATGGCGGCCATTTTGGGCCCGCCATCTTAAATGTTCAAATTCTGCCCTAAATTTATGATCACCGACCCCAAAAACCCCTACACCGATTTTTTATTGATTTCTATGAATGTCGAGAAATTAGCCTTTTTTCGGCCATATTCGGCTATCCCGAAACCCTTTTAGGACATGTTTCTAACGATCTTTATGAACGTCGAAAAATTTGCAAATGTTGGCGGCCATCGTGGATCCGCCATCTTGGAATTGTAAAAAAATAATAAAAAATGTGAAATCTATGACACCAAAAACAGTTTGAATAAATTAATAGAGTTAAAACTACGTTTTTATATCAATTTTATTAAAAATTAAAGAAATCCTTAGGGACGCCATAAAAACGCCATACGGCATTACAAAGTAGACATTCTAAGCAAAATTTTAAGCTCAAAAAAGTTTATTTATCTCAAAAATTGAAACGTGCAGGGGGGTGGCCGATTTGACAGAGAATGACCCATATGTATAATTAATTATTAATTAGAAATTAACAAAAAAAAGATAACTCAGCGAAATCAGTCTCGAGATATCATCAAAAAAGCCATTCCATACAAAATATATGAGAAAATGAATTTTCTTCATAAATTTTGTTTTCGTGAATTTTTCCGATGTTTTAATAGTTATTCTGCTATTTGGGGCGGAGACAAATCCAACAAATTAAAAATCATAAAAATCGGTCCAGCCGTTCTTGAGTTATAAATGGTGTAACTAACCCGACATTGAATTTTATTATTTGTAATAAAACCGTTTGATAAACATAGTTTTTCTGCTTGAGAAAAAATATTAAAAAAATACATTTGTGATCTATATGAGGTCACAAGTGACCTCAGCCAATTTTACAGGAAATAAGAAAATGTCGTTGACGTATCGGTCTGAAGGGGTTAACTTGCAGACACAACAACATACTAATACAACGGGTTTCTATTTCAACAATGCGCAATTATTGAAAACCATTCTTTATGCAATTCTTAGTTTTAGTGGGAAAACAATTGAAAAGCTTAGATAAGCATTGTTTAGATTATAAATTATAATTTAAAATTACTGTTTAGTTAGTTAAGATTTAAAATTAAGAATATAACAACATAAAAGTGTAAAATAATCAAATTAATAAAAATAAATATTTTTTCATGTTCATTTATAGTAAATCTCGAACTCATAATTATATGATTACATAGCATTGACACACTGCGATTTAATAAATCGGATTTAGTGGGTTTTTAGAGTTTAGCCGTAGTGTTTCAACCCTAATTTTTGCTAATCGCGTTTTGTTTCATAGAGTACCTGAACCAGTTTACCTAAATTGGATTTATTAAACCGCAGTCTGGCAACGCTATTACAGTGCTATGCATTGCTTAAGTTAACTAAATTCCGATGAATTTAGACGATTTTTGTATTACAGAAAAATATAATTACTTATTACCGATTTTCTAAAAAAAAGTTTTTTTTAGCTGTACTAAAGTACTAAACTAGTGTATTTAATAAAAACTCAATAAGATAACAAATTATATAAGTAATTACCTAGAATTAAAAAACGCAACCAAAACTACGAAATTGTTTCTAAATCTTAATACAGTGATATATATTTACATCTTCAGTAAAACAAAGTTTTGCAAAGTATTTTCAATGAAAATTTTGTTATATGGAAATGCACTACATACTTATGGCTAACCAAACAATGAAATTCCGATAAAATCAGCGAACTAATTTTTTCGGTCCCCCTGCCTTCGTTATAGTGGGATTTCACTGTATTCATGAATTTTCATAACACACTTAGCATAAGGTTTGATCATAGGAATGTAATTTACAATAAATTATCATTAAAATTTACTGAAACACTAATTCATCATATCGTTTACACTATTTGTGTGTACAAACACTAATTAATTGAATAAGTATCTGATACAATTATATTATGTCACAATACAACAAATAAAACTACAAATTCATATAAATATTCGAAAAAAAAATACTTAATTGGCGTTAACGATATAACTGAATCATAGCAACTGTTTTAATTAGTTTAGTTAAATTGCTAGTACAGCAAATAATTTAATTGTAATTTGCTGTAGGTACTATAATATATAAAATGTAAATTGATTATATAATATCGTTCGAATTTAATTGAATTTCAATAATAATAGTTAACTAAAACAAAATTCATAAAGATTGATAGTATATGACCACGTTGTTATTCCGGAAGTAGAACAAAACTGTTGTATGTACATAAATACAAATGTATATGCCTATAGATATTTTTTGCTTTGGAAATTTTTTGATAGTTTCACGTTTCCTATACAAATCTATTCAGTATAGGTTTATGGAATATTCTAATCACGTTTCAATGTTAATTATATACGCTACTAATATAAAATCTATAAAACAGTTGCTTAAACTAAACATTAAATATGACTATCGGCAAAAATTAAACAAAATCAACTTTTATTTACTTTAAATAAGTTGCGGTTCACGATTTCATGAAAGTAAAATTATAATTGGTTTTTTTCATTATTTACACACGTCCACCACCATGCATGATGACCTAAATGAACTTTGGAAGGGAATAATTTTTATAAAACGAAAGAGTCACACTTTTAATTTTCCTTGAAAATGATTCTTATTCTAAAATGATTCGAGGCAACTAAATGAGCAACAATATATTAAAATTGGTCTGACGAAATCGTTCGCAAAATTCAAAAGTTTTTTTTGCAAAAATTGCAATTACGAGTAAGTAGTACATTACTTTTGTAAAATACAATCGGAAATTGGTAAATCGCATATATTCAAATTACGAAATTAAAGTTTTTACGCAATTGTTTAATACAAAATTTGAAAGTCAATTACTTACTTAAATAAAACACTATTACAGACAGTAATTTGAATTTACGTTAATAAGATTACTGATTTTTGCAGTGTCAAAATAAAATGTGTAAGCTATATTCCAGAAGTAAAACCTCTTACCCGAATGGGTAAGGTCCAATCGGCCTCCTAAATTGCACACAGTTGGAAATCTTGCGACGAATTTCGACGCAACCTCGCATCGAGGGATATGCGATTTTACCTTACACCTTATTCTGATAAAGACATAAATCAAAAATATATTTGATTTAATTACTACCAAATGCGATGTAAAGCTGCAACTAAATAACGCTCATGCGCAATTATCATTCATCGAGGCATTTACGATGTAATTTAAGTCTTATTTTACCTTGTTAAAGTTAGCCGAAAGTTATAAAATGTCGGCAATGCAGATAGTGTCTTGGCTATATCAGCCGAAAGTTACCATCCGTCATATTTCAGCCAAAACATATTTAATTTAAAACGAAAAATTGATAAAACAACCTATAAACTGGAATTTCCATACTTATAGTGAATTTATTGCTGGATAAAGGTGCATTTGGTTGTCATTGTTTGTGATGGTAATTACAAGTTAAGTATCATGAGAGGAGCACAATATAGAATTTAAAAATTTGTATAAATTCAACCTTTAAAGTGTCATGTCTGGAAAGTAGTTCAATCAGTGTGGATAGCCAACAGTTATCCCCAGAAAAATTATTAGGACAAGTTTCATGTGGGGAGCCCGGGAAAATTCGTTTGAATCAAAGGCTCATATAAAATGTAAAAATTTGTATAAATCCAACCTTTAAAGTGTCATGTCTGGAAAGTAGTTCAATTGGTAACCGCCTGATTCATCCCGCACATTTCATCCCAAGTCAATTCATCCCACACAATTTATCCCTGAGAGCAATTCATCCCGCACAATTTATCTCTTATGGTTATTCATCCCAAATTGAAAATGTGCCCGTGAGAGTTTCCGAAGCCGTTAGCCTCTACAATTCTAAGTTAAATTAGGGATGGCCACATATCACTAACCATTAATAGATTCTATATAATCCGCTCCTACGTGCAGCACGCAGTGTGATATGTTTACTGATCCCGACTCCTACGTTCCCCAAAATTCAAATCTAAAGCCCCTCGGAGGGCTAAGCGGAGGGGACCCATTTTCCAGAATTTATAATTTTTGTTTATTTTCGTTTTAAAATTAAAATTTCCCTTTGCCAGAATTTATAGCGACTTTAAATTGCTATTGTCCAGAATTTGTAATTTTTGTTTATATTCGTTTGAAAATTAAAATCTCCCTTTTCCAGAATTTAGAGCGATTTTAAACCTCCCTTTCCCAGAATTTATAGCGTCTTTAAATCCCCAGTTTTGTTTGTTTAAAAAAAAATAATAATAATAGTTTTTTCGCCCCTCGAAGGGCGTAGCGACCCCCCGCTTAGCTCTCCGAGGGGCTTTAAATTTGAATTTCGGGGACGAATTGTGCGAATTGTGCTGAAACTTATAGTATAATTCCTACGGTATGCAGTGGCAACCCAAAATGGGCCTATATTCAGCCGTAAAATCACTTCATGAAAATACCAGTTTATACATTTTGTTAATGTTTGATTTTATATAAAATATAGCCAATACACTATCTGCATTATCGATATTTTTACTTTCGGCTAACTTTAATAGTATCTTATTTTGATGTAAGACAGGCTTTCAAATAAAATTTGATCAAATTAGTGCGATATTAGGTGCAATACTTGTAATGAAAATAAATGCCCCTGCGCAAGAATAATTTTTTCGTGAAGAAAACAAAATAATATCCTTGAAAAGTCATATATGTGTAGGGTTTCGGCATCAATTCAGTAATCAGTATTAGTTTAAATGTCGGATATTAGTAAATCGGTTTACATAATATGTAAGTAAGAAAAGTAAATCATGGATTTACTGGACATTATAACCTTGGTGATTGGTTTTCAATTGTAAGTATGTATGTAATTTAGTTATTTTGATGTGGATTACTTATATAAATTTTTATTAAACGATGTAACTTGCATCTTATACTAAAATGTGTTTTATAAAGATATATCCAGAAATTATTTGTGTAACAATATAATTGTTTCATTAAAAATAATGAAAACATTGAGAGGTGTTAGCACTCAAGCCACTTATTGGTCGAAATATGTGATTATTTTGTATGTGATTACTTTAAATCAAATAATTAAATTATTGGCCGCGTTTAGTAAAGCGCAGCGATCCAAAATTTCCTCAGTGCTGGACGCAACTGTATGACTTTGTGTCTAATCGCTTAATTGAATTTTTGCTCAATTTGTACAGCGATAAATAGTACAGCAAAATATATTTCATCTTTTCAAATGTATAGGATTAGATTTTAACTTTAAGGCGAATTATTTCCTTGATATTAGATTCGTTTGAATCCTTAAATATTAGGCAAATAGTGGGAGCCGTAAGTGAAAGTGTCAGTGTGTTGAATTACTATGTATAGATAGTTGTGCCGAAGCCGTTACGAAATGGTCATTATTGTGAAAAAAAATTACCGTGGTACTCGTTAGATGAATTTTTTAGAATGAATCGAAGCCAGCTTACGGTAAAAACTAATTATATGTAAATAAACATAAAATTAAATGAATACTAAGTATTTTTGTAGAAATTATTGTTAGAAACTTTTAGTGAAGGAGGAGATCGTTTCAAAATTTCTAAGAACCATTTAGTAATTTTAATGATTATTACAACAGGAAAGGATTGCATTCGATTGTTTGAAGCCCAACATTTTTTATTGCTCTGCACTTTAAAAGAATTTGTTTTGAAATTACAATTCATGTTTACTCATTTTATTCAAATAATTATATCATTTAAACCAATCTTTCTCAAACTTTTTGATGCGGCCCCCAAAATCGAAAAAAAAAATCCAGGGCTCCCAAAAATGTTATTCAATAATAATGAATTTACAGCTATAAGTATTTTGTTCAAGGATCTCAGACGTCAACCCAAAATGTTCTTTCAGTTTGATCCGATTTACAGGTAAAAAAATTCCTATACGCAAAAATTGTACAATTCCAGAAAATTGTTAATCTTGGTTTTAAAAAACATGAGAGGATTCTACATAAGGAACTATTAAAAATTAGATGTAGCTGTAAAAACTCCTAAACTAAATATTTTACCTGGACATATGAGTGTAGCAGAACACATCCGAAATGACTAAATTAAAGTTAAAGCTAAACATTTTTGAGCTTACGATTATTCTAAATTTGTCAAAATTCAATTTTTGCGCGTTTATCTAATTTGACCGCAACCCGACCCGAATTTGGTTCGTTTTTAATTTTTGTATCAAATTATTTTTACTTAGGTATTTGAAACAAAATTTAGATTTAATATATTCTTTTCAACTATCGAAGTATGAAAATTCTGGGAATATTTAGTAAATGAATTTTGCTGTACAAAATTCATAGTTATCCAAAGTTTTTTTAGATTTTGTCAACAACCAATTTTCAATGTAATGAACCAATTTGAAAGCTTTGACCTAGGGTCGCGGGAACCGTTTTATAACACAAAATTTGAAATTGTATTTATGGCGAGTTCTTCCAAAAAAAAAAAGAACTCGCCATAGCATAGAAAATGATAGCTCAGTAGATGATAGTAGTTCAGTTTTTTTAATTAATCAGTTTTCTTTGGTCACAAATACATAACTAGGAAATCTAAAAATTACCGAGCTTTTTAATTACCGGTTCTTGGTAATTTTGTAATTGTAATATCTGTAATATGTATACCGAAAAATTAACTTTTCTAGAAAAAAATTGAAGACTATTAATCCTTCCCTTATAAATTAATTCTAAGTGAACACATAATTTGTCAGGAAACGTTCATTTTTTTTTTCAGTGTTTATATTAGAAATTTGACGCACAAAATTTGGTTCTTAATTTTTAGAAAATTGATTGACCTTATTATTTTATTGAGGTTTGCATACGCTAGAAATTAAAAATAAACATTCAATTTAAATTTTATACATATGGTCGTTTTGAGTCTTCAACAAAATTTTATGATTTTATACACCATTAAAAGGCACATTCAATTCCACGAAAGTTAGTTTTATAGTTGAAAAGTGTTGTCAGGCTAACTAAAAATAATCCCTCGTAATTGTTTGCTTTAAACAAAACTGCTACTCGCTTTATTATTCTAGTAAAGCGTGTTGCGTTGAATAGTATAGGGTTTTATGCCTCAAACCTGGTGCCTATACTTTTTCCTTAATTACCAATTTTCATGATAAATTCAGATTTGGTAGATTTTGGTAGATTTGCAAATCAATCAAAAGATTTTTAGTCTGAAAATTAGAATGATACCAATGACGAATATGATATTTTTATGTGTAAAACCAAAGTAAAGGTTTCAACAAATTTATAAAATTTATTAATAATTTGTGTTTAAAAGGCAATTTGTCCGAAAACATAAATTTTAATGAATTTTCAGTAAATATTCGAAAAGTTTTCCAAGATTTCGGTAATCAGCCGGTAAGTCGGTATTGGATTCCGTACGAAAATCAGGGAATTGTAACCCTGGAATTTTCGATTTGGAGTGCTCAACACTAACCTGATATATAATTTCACCATATAATTTTTGAAATTTCAAATTAAATTAAAATAAGAGCAACTTTTTTAAAATTACATACTAAATACATACATACGTACATTTTCAATATCCAATTTCGCAAATTTTCATAGACCTAAGCTTCTATAATAATACAATAACGCAAAAATGTCAGCACTTCATAGCAACCGCTGCGTCATAGCAACCGCTACGCTATACTGAACGCATCCATTTTGTCTGATTTGAATCAACCTGATTTTTTTTTGATTTTTAAACCAACTATTTAAATCATTTTTTAATTTAATTCTTTATTAAAGTGGATATGTGAATGTATCTTTATTGGATGGCATTGGCATTCATTATGGAAATAAAATCAGATTCCGATTTATAGACAACGCTATACACATTTGTATAAGTCTTCTAGCCAAATTTCCGACGCAATTACAGCCCACATCTTAGAGCCGAAGTAATATTGGAGAGGAAAACATTATGTTTTTCATTAGGAAATGCACAAATAAACAAATACTACCTAATTGTGACTTTAAAGTCTATTTTAAAAATAAAGCCAATTTCTTTTTTAAACTAACAAGATATCCAGAACTGCCTATAGTTCTAATCTGATCCGACAGCTTTAGTTTATACCTTTTCGGAACGGTAGTTGGTACAAGGCACTAGAAAATATGTGTCAAATGTTCATCAAAAGAGGGGATATTCTTTTGATCCACCGGACACGCGTCCTCGCTAAATTATAGTGACAAAAAGAAAAATTCATATTTTTGGTCATCTTGGATGTTGGTACAGTGTGTTCAATTAGTTCAAAGTGAGGTTTCAAATTAATTCAAATATTAAAACCCTTTGTAAGTTGGCACTTTAAGTTTATGTATCCGAAGAGGAATGATCATAACTCAAAAGCAGAAAAGTGATTGCATCAAAAGAAGAGATACATTCTTAAACTTAGATTTTGAAGCCAACCAAATCAAGGATTTTGAATTGGGGTGGGAAGAATATCGGCCCTTACAATTTTACAAAATATTATAAGTATAGAAGATAAAATTCCTGTGGATGTGAAGAACATCCACAGGAGGAAACGTCAAAGTAACTTCAATTATTGTTGAATTATTTTTAAAATCGTATTTGAAATCTGAAGTAGCAAATCCTATCTTTACACTTCATTAATTTGTAGAATCGATCTATTACAATGCCTAAGAGGCTAAACGGGCCTACGTTATTTTACTACGTTTTTATTAACTCGATTTCTTGTATGTCTGTTTATCTGTTCAGTACAAATTTTGGTATTGATTTTAAACTAACTTCACGATGAGCTAAACTCGCATTGATCGCAAATATGTGGCATGCATGCCAAACTAACTTGGCACGTTTAAAAATTCGTCCGGCACGCCAAAAAAAATTGAGTTTTAAAAATTGACCTTTTTTGCAGTTAAGTATTCTTACAAAAAAATGGATAAGACGTTTTTAAAGTTTTGATAAAGTCCAAATATCGAAATTCTGGGAAATAGGAAACAATGAATTCAATTTGGACATAACAGTATAACCTTTACGAATACCAAATATTTTCGAGAAATACGGAAAGCTTGAAAGAAACCTGCTAGGTGATAAAATATATGTTTGATAAAAAAATCGAGGGATTTTTGAACTTCGCTGGATTGATGTCCAGTTGTTATACGTTTTTTTTTGTTGTATTGATTCACGTATACATGACATTTGTAACTATATTGGATGATTAGTTAATTGAGCCGTTCATTTTGAAAGTGGAATAAGTCAATGTTTTGTTGAAACGAGATAATGAAAGAATAGAAAAACAATAAATGCAAAAATAACGGGTTTTTGTATTTTCTTATTTATTGCACATGTATTAGGGATTCACTTTTTTTTATTTTGGCAATAAATTATTTACCGTTAGAGAGATTATACTGTCATTTCTCTTTTGTTATCATTAACTTGATTTTTTGAAAAAGTGACTTATGCCACTTTCAAAATAAACGGCTCAATGGTTGGCTATCGAAGAGGTTCTCGGAAATTTAGTTTTTGAAACAGGAAGGATTCGCATGCCATGGCCGGCAAATATGGAGGCTGAGACATCATAACGTTGTCGTTTTAGGCCGAAAATTTACAAACAGGCAGCGAAGTTTAACTTCCAGGTAGTACTCAGAATATGACGAGGTTTTATTGGTGTTGCCTCTTCAGGAAGCTTCTATTAGGCCTTAGTTTCGACGTCATATTCGTACACTGCTGTTTTATCACTAGTTAAGACTCGTTCGAGCAGTTCTGGATCGTCGTTTACTTCATTGCGCGACTTCCGAGCAATGTCCTTTCGGTACTGCTTTTGGTCGAAATTCAACAAACCGATGTACACTTCTTTCAGATTCTTTATTCCAGTTTTTTCATACGTAAAACATCGCCGAGCACACCAAACCACATATAACTTATCGATAGCTAGAAATTCCACGTGTTTTGATCAAACATTCAAACCTCTTGCAAACACCTCTTGATAAACCATCACAAATTTTACGAGTTTAGCGATATTTTATTCATTGGCATAAATAGTTTTTGTTTGGATTAATTACAAGAAACCGATAGCCAATGAGAATTGCCACTAGAGTGAGCAGGTAAAAAACAACTTAACCTGAATGAAGTCTGAAATTTTTTGAAAAAGTGGAACATTTCGACTTAAAAACCCAAGATAGTTTTTAAGCCTCGAAATTTGTTGTGTTTATAACAAAAAATCTTTATAAAACTTATTCCCAAAACCTAAACCTTAATTCTGCAATTTCAGTAAACAATTTTATATTTGTGTCAGAGTCAAACGTAACTGTGATTTCTTTAGAACCTGCGCCTATAACCGAATGAATTTTTATCTGAGGTAATGCTGGATTTATTATCTCTGGTTAACTATCCGTTTCATAATTACAAATAACACAAGACTTGCGATATTATTCGATATACTACTTCGGATTTCAATAAATCATGTCAAAATTTCATATATAGATGATATGTGTCAGAATTCAGAATAACATGTGAAATCATCTCAAAAATTGATATATCCTGCCAGAATTCTGTTTACTGATTATATCAGAATTCGCTATATACCGTTAGAATTCGATATATCATGTCAGAATTCGATATATCATCACGAATTCTGTACGAGTGTATATTGTCATAATTCGAAATATCATATCAGAATTTGATATATCCTCTCAGAATTTGCTATATATTGTCAAAATTCGATGTATCACTGTCAGAATGCAGAATATCATCATAAATCATCTCAGAATTTGATATATCATCTCAGAATTCTTTACACTTATTATGTCAGAGTTCTTTATATCACGACTGAATTCGATTTGTCTAATGTCAAAATTCGATAAATCATCTCAGAATTTGCTATATACTGTTAGAATTCGATGTATCACTGTCAGAATTCGATATATCATAACAGAATTTGACATATAAATACCGAATTCTGTACGACTGTATAATGTCATAATTCGAAATAGCATGTCAGAATTTGATATATCATCTTATAATTTGCAATATATTGTCAAAATTCGATGTATCACCATCAGAATTCGAAATATCATCATAAATCATCTCAGAATTTGATATATCCTGTCCGAATTCTGTTTACTTATTATGTCAGAGTTCGTTATATCACGACAGAATTCGATTTGTCAAAGCAATAAGGTAAAGTTATGTAATTGCGTACTTGCCTGGGAAGTTTTAGAAAAGGAATTTGTATTACATATCTAGGAATACAATAAGTTCTGAAGTCAAACTGTTGTTCACAAAGAGGTATGCTCACTTTGCACCGTTTCTTCTTTATAATACTCACAACTGAAAATAATGCTGCAATTGAGTTCCTAGAAGGAAATTTTAGCGTATCTTCCATGAAATTGTTTTGATATAATTACAAACAAATTAATATCTGGAGGAGGTTCCCCTCTTAAAAATTCTGTAAGTAACTGATATCAATTTTTTTATTTATAATTTTTATTTTAGCGTAGTTAGTTAGTATTTTTGGCGGTATTCCATGAGAATTTCGGGTATCTTTTAGAAAATAGTGTCTGAGAAATAGCATAATTGTTTTTAGTAGGATCAATTTGTGTTGCAATCATCAAGTTTTTTAAGTGACAGTTACAGTCCGACGAAGCTTCGTTGAAATGTTTAAGTTAATTTAAGTTTTCCATGGGCGAATACTTATAGTTATTTGTCATTTACTGGATTTTTAATTTTTTTTAAATTTAAGTTTATAAATTTTACTACTAAGCTATGTATGGTTACCACTTAAATCAATGACTTTTCTAGACTGTTGATTAGTTCATGCCAGTTATTCATAGCTGGCAGAAGGATGAATAAGTTATTATTCTTTAACGGATATACTGTTTGAAATTTCGTATAATTAAATACTTTTCGGTTTGGCGTGCATACTAGTTAATTTACAATGTTAATTTGTATCTTTCTGAATTTCTCAATATTTTGTACATAAAATTATCTACAAAATATTAATCTATAAAAGTCAAGTTGTAATTATCTAAAATGGGAGGTCGGTATGTGGAAGTTTATATTTCCTAGAGAAGAGAACCAATAAATAGGGCTTTTAGCATAAGCTCACTAAGGTAACGGGATATTTGCCACGGACACCAGTAGCAACATCATCCGCATAGGCAACCACCTTGAAGCCACTATCCTCCAGTCTCAGCAACAGGTTATTTATGACCAAGTTCCAAAGCAGGGGGGGGGGGCAGTACGTCACCCTGCGGGGTACCTCTGCTTGCAAATCTTCTGGCGCAGACTGGCATTTTTGATTCTGCCTCTTAGAATTTGACTTATTCATCCATTCCTAGATTCTTTTTTTTTTTTTTTTATATTTAACTAATCAACGTGGCTTTTATTCCTTTATTATTATTGTACTGAGGAATTAAACTTACGTTCTAGTTTACTTCAAAGAGTTGTTACAACAGACACGACATGGTGATCTACCGCAAACAGAATATCACCGGTGTTAACCAAAATTGGTGATGTCCCACGGAAACTTTAGGTGCTGCTTACATCAGAAAAAAACGGAACATAATAACGTCCACACTCATCTCCCGACGATCTTTGATCGACGATTATTCTTGCTGGCTATCCTTAGCGGCATATACCCAAGCTCGTGTAATGATTCGAAAGTGCCCGAGTTATAGCCCCTGGAAGCAGATTGTTAATGGCTCCCTGAATGTCCAAAAAGGATACCATAGCGTAGTCTCTATACTCGAAAGATTTTTCAATACAAAATAGAAGAGGATGAAGAGCCGTTTCTTCAGATCTCCCCTTAGAATAAGCATGTTGAGATTTAAACAGCTTTCTATTTGTCTTTCCAGTGTTTTAAAAAGGAAGGAAAACAAGCTTGTCGGTCTAAGGTTCTTGGGATTGCAGTGCGAGTGTTTTCCCGCCTTAGGTATAAATACAACCTTCACTTCCGTCTATTTACTAGGAATGTGACATAATTCTAGGCTTCCTTTGAAATTTACCTCTTAATGGTTAGATCCGAAGTTTGTTGAATATCCGCAGGAATAATACGATCGGGTCCAGGCGACTTACTTTTAGGGTTTACAACTGCTTATCGCCCACAGAATCTTTCTTCTACTAAGCAGCCAAAAGAATTGTAGAATAGTAAGTTAGTACTTACATATGTGATAAATGAGGTAGAATAGTGAAGGGAAAGCTCGAAGAAAGCCCGTTTGCTGAACACTTCAAAAAAATATTTCTACTACATGATGATCATAAATCAAATATGTACAGGAAGATGAAATAATTACTGAATAAGCTGTATGTATGTACAAGAAAGTAAAGAAATCCTCCCCACTAAACCAAATGAAGTCATCTGTTAGACAGACCCAAATTAATATGAATTCGAAAAAATCCCCTGGTTATAATCTATTTAAAGCAGACATTTTAAAACAACTATCAATTAAATCTCGAATTTGTACCGAGCTCTTTGAAAATTACACAAGTAATTATGTTCCCAAAACCTTGGAAATCCACCACATGATTGTCGTTTTTTTAGTTCTCAGCTTACGTGTTTACTATTTTTTTTTATTTGTTTAAATTAAATTGAATTCTAGTAAATAAATATTATTTAACAATAATGTAATTCAATAATAATTATAAATTAACAGTAAAAACAATAATTAGCGCCATTTTTCAGAACATTCTGGTTTGTTTACATTTTATTTAATCCTAAAGTGATTTTTTATGTGAAGGTTATTTTTTTTGGTAATCTGATACCACTTGAAGTAAATAATGTTTTTTAGTATCTGCGGATTAATGTTTTATTATATTTTCAAATAATTTGACACCACGGTCGGCAACAACTTTGACTATTAAATAAAGTAACATACATATTATGTAGATGTACATACATTTCACTAAAGTTTTTGTTAAATTTAGTGCGTGCTCCTCTGTATAATATATTTTCGTATTACTTACTAATTCTTAAAATCGGAAATTAGTGTGATAATGTGTAAATGATCGCTTTATCCATTTACTTACAATTTTATTTTTAGAGCATCGAGCTGCTGGTGATAAAATGAACACCACAAAGTTAGCTACATGAGTTGAATACGTAACCAATTGGTTGCTAGGTTTGTAACTCTGCGCGTTAATTTTCTGGCTTGTGAACCAAAATTGTTGCCCTGTGAACCATTTTGGCTACATTATATTGGTAACCCTGGTTAAATTTTTGTGCGAGTTGTGAATAATCCAACTCATTTAGCTAAATTCGTGGTGTACAATTTTTCACCATACAATTGTACTATGTACATATCAATAGAGCCATATTAAGTTCGCAGCAATGGATTTTATATTTAAAATATTATGATGCCTGCACCATTCTTCGCAAGTAACTTTGTCTTTCAGCGGTTTTTTTATTTTGGAATATTTGCAGTGCAGCACATCACTATTTTTATACGTGATTGCTTATTTGCTTGCAGTCATGATTAAGTGCGGATTTTTACTGCTTAATTATATTCCGTTTTGAATGTAAAGTTATTTAAATTTAAATTAAATTTAGGACAAAATGTCAAATTCACTGATTGATTAAAAATATCGATCAAAAACCATACTAAAAGTATCAGATTGGCTGTTTATTAACTTTACTTCATATCTAATCGGTATTTTGAAGAAATAAAACACACTTGTTTGAGTTACAACACAGAGTACTTTTACATAAAATCAAATTATATTCTTTCTTTTTTAGTAAAATGTGTCTAGGTGCGTATGTGTACTTACATCATCTAAATGAAGCTGGAAAGAATAATTTTTACAGTTTTTTCGACGCTAACAATCTCTTTCACTTTCTTCAATTACTTTAACTAAAACTGTTTTCATTTTCAAAAGTACTTTATGTACATAACTATACTTACTCCACGTATTTTGCAACTATAATTTTATTCTGTTGTAAAGTGAAAAGTCTCATAAACTTCAATCAAATTGCTGTGTATTTGCATTGTGCAATAAAAAGTACACATAAGATTTTATATCAGATAATTTTAGTATATTCCTTTAAGTGCTGATTTAAATGAAGGTAATTAATTTTCAAATACTTATTTTTATGAAAATGAAAATTAGAATGTTAACCTACAACTGAATTTAAAACATAATAACTCAAACCTTTTGTTGCTTTTATATAACTATAGGGTGGGCCATAATTAAGTGAAGACAAGAAGGTGGCGTCATTTTTGTATTTCTTGATACTTCAAACAATGACCATTTTGCGTCAAAAGTTTCATGAATGTGGCATATGAAAATTCGACGCTATCACATGGATGGCCACCCAGATCGCGCGATTTCACAACATTAGACTTGTTTTGTGGGGCTATCTGAAATGCAAAGTTTACATCAATCGTTCATTCACTGTCTCTTCCCAAATTGAAAGCTGACATTCGACAAGAAATTTCTAATATGTATGTGCTTGCATCAATGCTAGAAATGACCATGTACCGGATACAATTTGATTATCCCAGCAAAACGATTTGTAATGATGCCAATAAAAGATATCAATCGTAATTTCAAAGAATTTTTTTAGTTACTGAGTTACTCAACAAACAAATCATTCAACTAATTATGGTCTAAGTACTCTATATGTAAGATCGACTAGCGATTTTTTTTTGTATAGTATTATCAACTTAATACTTAGGAAGTGCTTAGTAAAGGAAAAATGATTAAATGAGATTGGGAGTTTATTCTTCAAGACTCCTATTTTCGACATTGAGTTTCAACTTAGTTTCACCGTCTATCCCTCACCACAAACGCGTACTCCAAAGGAAAATCGAAGTTTGAAACTTGCTGGCCTTTGTAATTTTAGTATCTACTTTCAGTCCCGTCATAACAAATGTGTGATCTGGAGAAACCAGGTATACGTTTATAAAGCAGCTTTGAAACTGCCCCGAAACTATACCTGTAATCATGAACTCTGAATGAAATTTTGTATGCGGGGATGTATCTATTTATTGGAAAAATTGTCAACAAACGTAATTCGTATCGTGAAAAGTGATTTAACAAAAAACTTGTTAGTTTAGTTAACCGTAAATCCAAGGCACACAAACGGTATAAAAGGACGAACGCGTCTGCTGATTTTGCGTTGTATTCTCACCTTCGGTATGAGTTTAATAGTAGGCGAGCTAGTAGACAATTTTGAGTAGATATTTGAGGCAGCATGAACATTTGTGTGATACTTCTTTACCAATGTCTAAACTCAAAACCAAAGACCTGGCTGAAGGGTAGCGGAGTATTGTCAACCCATTGTTCCCTTAGATGTTAAAATTGATAGAGTTACTCAGTTTATTAATTTAGGTGTTTTGTTTACAGGTATCCTAAATTTTACTAAACATATAGAAATGATTGGGCTGGTTCGATGCTTGGTTTCGTAAAGAGACAATCTTTAGCGATCGTATTGAACGGATTCAAAAAAGTTCTTATTGTTTGCCCTCTGAAGACTTCCGAGGTCAACTGCCGAATTTAGTTTACCTCCTTATGTTGGACGTTATAACTTTTGAACCTTCGTGGTCTTGAATTCAGAAGGGAGATGACTCATGCAGTATTTGCTCCGGAGGTAATTTGTGCTAAGATTGATTGCCCGGTATTGATTGACTTATATTCATTTTACGTTCCTACGAAAAGTTTTCGTCCACGACAGTTAATATTGAGTATTGATTTTCATCGTACGAATTATGGAATTAATGAACCGGTCGCGCGAACCAAAAAATAGAGAAAAAAGAGATCTTTTTAAGAGTCGTATTCGAAATAATGAAAATTTGTGATACTTTTTTTATATACAAAATTCTAGTAGTATTGTAACCTATGCTATTTGTTAGTTTCCGTCGATAACCGAGACATCTAGCTGCACCCAACTGCGTTATTTATTTGGTCCAAGAAATCTTATTAGGTATAGTTAAACCGGCGATTTCGGAATTGTAATTTTTAATTATGACGTTAATATTTTTCTGAAAAATTGTAAGCGAATTTAATCCAGTTTCGAACTGATGAGTCTATGATTATGAAAAAATGAATCCTCTCATCAGGCCATGGCCACTGGACTGATTGTACAGCAATTTTACATTCTATATATAGGATGTATTGTGTACAGGTAGTGTTAGCGAATTATAGTAATACAGTTAAATTCCCTTACAATTCGTCTTTTTCACATTTACAACAGCTCTATTCCTGTGTAAGCAAATTATTTTTAATTCCCAATTTTACTTTAATTTGAATTAATTAATTAATTACTTCATGTAATACTAAATATGCAACCGGTCCTAAGACCATTTATGTGTTTTAATTTAACAAATAACACGTGGAATAGATTAACTCTTGTTTGCATTAAATCACTGTTTGCCTCAGCAAGTACGTTGATTTGTGATGAAGAGAAAGAGAGGAAAGAAAACGAGAGATTGAGATTAGAGAGATGCGGATAAAAATCATTAAATAAAGTAAGAAAATTGCGTGGGAAACGGAACGCACCTCTTAGAGACACCAGCAGTCCAATTTCTCCCAACTTTCGATGATATGATTGTTGTTTTTTGCTTTAGCAAAAATCATTATTGCAGCAAAATGTTTAAAATCAATTGTTGTAATTTTTTTAATCACGTTAAGTATAAATTGTTTATTCTTCATCTCCTCAAATAACATTGTTTTGGTTAAAACGTTAAACACTTGTTTACATTAGGCAAACTAAATAATTTTATCAAAATTTCAACACGATCGATTTTATATTGTTATGTTACTCTAAACTACTAGAATGTTATATAAGTATTCCAAAACATAATTTAACCATTTGGGCTTTAACGTCGATTGCTTGATTTGAATGAACAACTGCGTATGTGATTAGTTATTAAATAATTAAGTGTGGAATTCAATAGATACAACGCTATTTCGAAAACTGACGGGAAAAAAAATTGTTCATATAACAATTGGTTGGCTACTTCTCCACTTGTATTGGTCTAATTCGGGCATTTTTGCCTTCTTAGTAAAATAAACATTTCATATATTACTTATTATACAAACCTATTATATTAAATGTTCAAGTTCGAGGTCACTGAGCAATATTTGGATTCAAAACATTGTAAGCATATTAGCATATGAGTTTTTTTAAGTAAAACTGTTTTTGGAAAAAAAAAAATGCCGTGCCTGTTTGGTCAAATTCTCATTTATTTATGTAAGTATTAGTTCCTTTGGATCACCGAATGAAGGTTTTTTTTTTTCAACAAAAGAAAGTTGGTGTGCTGAACCACGAGAAGAAACTCTGTGTTATATCTTATCTACAATACTTACAAATTTATTGTCAACTTTTCTTAATTAAAAATGTCATCAAAACCATAACGACAGAAGAAAACAACAGACAAAAAAAAACTAAAGTGAAAGTACAAGATTTATACTATTCTCTTTACAGATAAATAAGATCTTTGTATTTCTACTTTCTTAAAATACCAAGTGAAATCATTGAGTAAGTCTGATTTTTTTATATGAAAGAAGCAAAAAAAATGTTCATCATAAAGTATTAAGTTATTCAGCTAAACTATACGACAAAAGAAGAATTTCAATATTTCAATATTTACTTAAAACGAAATTTTGCAAATTATTTTTTGGAGCAAATATTGCGCGCAAAAATATAACCTGTTGACGAATAAACAATTTAACAGTTTACCAACCGGTGGTAGCGGCGCCAACGAGGGTTTTGAATAAGAGAAAAGCGCGTGGTATGGGTCACTGTACTTTATTCTGTTTCTTCATTTCTTTTCGTTTATTTATAATAACATGATGACGACATATTTTCATAAAAATGGTTATATGCAGTTTAATAGTGTGTCAGGCAAATTAACTGTATAAAAATAACGCAAAAGTGCATATTATAAGTATGAATAAAGAAATATGCGCTACTTATGGTTTGCGATGAGACAGTTTTTAATGTTATTTTTAATTGCCCTACAATCTCATTTTGTTTATGATGGCTATTATGATGACATTTCAAGGATAATATGAAGTAATAAAATGACATATTCGTGTAAAGTATATGGTTCATAATGTTATAACTAGTGTAAACTGATTTCTTATTCGTTAAAAAACGAGAAAAGTTTCCAAGTGGATATTCCATAAAATGACAGAATTGTTTTAAAGCCAATTAACTATAATATTTGAAATGAGAAATTGGGATTTTAAATTTTAAGTAACAGGTTAAATATGCGGTTGGGGATTATTGTACGACGTACATTTTAAAACGGCTTTTAAAGTGGCAAACCGGGAATACCAATATTTAAGAAATTTTTGAATATGATCATATCCCTATGACGATCAAAATCGATTTGCCTTCATTCATTCATTCATTCGTTCAATGGCTCATTTAACGCAATCGTATTCTTCAAAAATAACAGAGTTCTTTCTTCTTTTTTTATTCGTTTTTTATTCTTTTTTGCGCAAACTTTAAGTATATGCATTGTTTTTTGATCATTTATTTCCATGGCCGCTTCTTTGCATATACCTTTAGATAATCATAATATCTGTTGAAAGGTTTATCTGATATTTCAACAATCTATATATTTGTATGTTATATATTATACTAAATAAGTAATCCGTAAGGGGCATTCTATACAATTACACTATACCATGCAAAATTTTAAAAATTTGGTGCCCCTGGACAATGAATAGTTGTAATTCAAATTCTAAAATATTTTTCGAACTCTGACCATATATAGCGACTTTTTAGATGCTACGTCGAATTCTGACATAACTTGTAGAATTCTTAAATGATATCGAATTCTGATATTATAAAATTCGGATATGATAAGTCAAATTCTGAGACGATTTAACGAATATTGACAACATGTGTGAATATCGACATAATTCTGACAGATACATCGAATTCTGATAGTACATATATAGCAAAATCTAACATGATATTTCGAATTGAGACATAATATATAGAATTCTGACATGATATATCAAATTCTGAAACATGTATCGAATTCTGGTATTGTATTTTAAATCCTTAAATAATACATAAATCGAACTCTGACGTGATATAACGAACTTTGACATAATAACTATAAAGAATTCTGACAGGATATATCAAATTCTGAGGTGATTTAGGATGATTTTACAAATTCTGACATATATGTATCAACGAAATATAAAATTCTCATAGACACACCGAATTCTGACAATATACATCAAATTCTGACATGATATATCGAATTCTGACATGATATATCGAATTCTAACAGTAAATAGCGAATTCTGAGTTGATTTATCGAATTTTGACATTTGACAAATCGAATTCTGTCGTGATATAATGAACTCTGACATAATAAGTAAACAGAATTCGGACAGGATATATTAAATTCTGAGATGATTTATGATATGATATTCCGCATTCTGACAGTGATACATCGAATTTTGACAATATATAGCGAATTCTGAGATGATATATCGAATTCTGACATGATATATCGAATTTTAACAGTATATAGCAAATTCTGAGATGATTTATCGAATTTTGACATTTGACAAATCGAATTCTGTCGTGATATAACGGACTCTTACATAATAAGTAAATAGAATTCGGACAGAATATATCAAATTCTGAGATGATTTATGATGATATTCCGAATTCTGACGGTGATACATCGAATTCTGACAATATACATATAACAAATTCTGAAATTATATATCAGCTTCTGACATGATATTTCGAATTATGACATTATGCACTCGTACAGAATTCGGCATTGATATGTCAAATTCTGTGATGATATATCTATGTAGTTCTGACATGATATATCGAATTCTAACAGTATATAGCGAATTCTAAGATGATTTATCGAATTTTAACATTAGTGTTAATAGGTTTGGAAATGGATGTTAAAAGCTTGACCAAGTCTTCTGCTCCTCTCAAATTACCTTGCATCAAATCTGGCTAATGTATCGCAAAAGTATTCCATCGGACTTCCGAAGGGTGGGGGGTTACCGCGTAATTAGATTTGACTGATATTTCATTCGGATTAATTTTTAAAACGCACATTAAGAACAAATTGCGAAAAGATAAATAATATATTGGTGGGACTGGTGGTGTTCCACTGAAAAAACAGTTTTTACCATTTTGGAAGAAAAGGTGATTGATATTCTTCAATTAAGGAAAATCATAACACAAACGGAAAATACTAAAAGGTTTGGTGTTGCAATTGAAGAAATCACTACCCCAATTTTAATTAATATAGATACTCAGGCTGATGATGAGGCAATTAAGGAGCTAAGTTCAAGAAGAAATCTATGCTCCACCGGCGGCGAAACAAGTTCGAACAAAGGGAAGTGTTACGCACAATGACATAGATGCAAAACATCATCTCATTGAGCAGCAAGTGAGTACTCAAATATCGTTCTATCAAAAACAACGGAGATGAATGGTAACATTATTGAAATGGTCAAGTCTTTTAAACAAAGTGCAATGGAGCAGGAGAAGCAGACAGATTTAATTAAATTAAAAATTACAAATAAAGCCAGATATGAGACGCAAACCAGTAAACAAATAGATGAAAAATCAACATTTTCAATCGCGAAAAACACCGAATCCCCATTAATACTTTTACTTTTGCCTGACACTACAGGATTATATGAATTTCCAACATAACGAACAAACATTTTTATTCGTTATGATGGAGAAGTAGTCTCATTGGAGATGCGGTGTTACTCGAAAAATATTGATTTATCGAAAAAACTTCACAGAACATTTTTTAATTAGAGATCATCCCTCTATCGATTTCTGCGATTATTTTGAGTGTACTAATTTTCACCCCCGATAAGGGGTGGCATTCACTCCACGGTAAAAACACACATCGTCACTATATAAGCCACTCCCTGCTTACTGTCCAAATTTCACGTCAATCGGTTTTGTCCGTAAGAATTCTGAGGTAATACTTTTTACCGTCAAAGACTGCGCTAATAGAAGAACTTGACTGCGAAACATTTTTTTACCAATTTTGGAACAAAAAATGAGGAAAAATTAATTTCAAGTTCTAACTGCTTCTGTCTCAAACAACAAAATACTTTAAAAATCTGTATATAAGTAATTATTTACGCCAGAGTATCAAAATAAATTTTATTGTGAACCTGAACTATTTATATTATAATTAACAGTAATCCAATCAGTTAGATTTAATCCTTCCAATTACAAAAAATGTATATTAATATTAAATTAAGTTTAAAATAAAATATTTGAGGGTATTTGTGACAGAGTAGTTCATAACCGTGACTGATCGCTGATGGTATTTGTGACTATTGCATTTCATCCTGATGCTAGTGGTCACATATACCATTTCTTCAAAGAAAAAAAACGTTATCTTAGTTTAAAATAAATTTATTTTTATATAAAAACATACTTGAATAAGTGATTATCACAAACCTCTAGTGATTATCACAAATTATCTCAGAAATTAATAAAAATAAAAATTTGGTCCTAGCGCAGGCACTCTAGTATTGAATAAATACCGTGAGCGTTTATTAATATGGGCTTAATATTTCTGCATACAATATAGGACAGTTGGCTCTACTCATCGCCATAACCTTAACTCAGTATTCGTCAAGTTTTGACTCTATGACCATACCTGGAAAATATTCTTCCTCATACGTTACAACTACAAACGAATTGACTTTATTTGCCTCATTATCGCCATCGGAATTAAGGAGATTTCGTTCAGCTTCATTTTTCTTTGTGACCTCTAAATCCTTTCTTTTGTTAAATAGTTGTTTCTTTAATCTATCCTTTTCTGCCCTCAATTCTTTTGTTGCCGTTTTCTCAATTTTAGTTTTAGCCTTTTCTTTTTCCTCATTATATTTTATCCATGGGCTACTGGTATTTGGAAAACCTTGTCTACTAATTCTTCTTTCGAATTCATGATGTTGCAGAAATTAGATGGGAAGGTGATTTTTCCTGTTTCTGGATTTGTAGGTACGGTGCCTTTACCGACCTCGAGTAATTGCCTTGAAAATATGTCAGCTGTTGGATTTGTATTAAAATGCATTTTTTTGACTGTGTTCCAAAAAGTTGAATATTTCAAGAATGCATGCAATTCATCAGCTGGTGTTGATCAATGTATAACTGGAGGCGTTTAGCTGAAGTCACACTGATTATTTTGCAAATCTGTCAATGTATGATCTAATGCTTCCAATGACTTTTTATGAGGTATTGTACACTTATCCCAATACAATGATTGCACGCCTGAAGAACCTTTCCTATTCCTGATGCTTTTAAAATATTACATGTTGGGTTGTCTGTGAATTGCATGTTTAGTGACATTTTAAGAGCTGAATGCGCTGTTGTCCCTCCTTCCATCATGTGAACGGATTTTAGCCAGGATCAAGGAAATTAAGAACATTTGTTCAGTTCCACCTGGAGCGTCCAAAAAGTACAATCCACCAGATTGGTTGGCTACAGTTTATATGATGGTATCAAATGCTATCTTTTATTCTGGAAGGAGTTTCGGTATTTTTTAAAAGTTCTGTTGTATGATTGCTCTCTAGTTCTCTGTCGAATGTTACATTGGCCCGATTTGGTGCTGTCATTCCCAATTGTGCAACCATCTTGCCGCACATTGCAAGATTATCGTTTCATTGTATATTTCTTCTGTGAAATGCAAGCCATGACTTTATGCTTCATGACGCATTCTGTGCAGAATATCTTCGGCCATGTAGTCTTTGTATTTCTCCCACAATTGTACTGGTTGTAATAATTGAAAAAAGCGTGCGTATTTGAAATAGATTAGAAGTAGCGGATGAATCTTCTTCTTCCGTTTTCCAGCAAATGTAGTGCTCGCACGCACTACAATACGTATTGTGTACTATTCCATCCACTGTTCGTAAATGTATAAATGATGTTGCACCACGAACGGTAATCAGAAGCAACCGTAAATAAAAGCTTTCAGCGTTGTTCGGATGTAGAGTGTCTATTCCTCATAAATCATTTGATGAAAATATTCCAGGTTGTCCAACTACTGCTTTGCTTGTCTTCCTTCTTTCAAAATTCTTTCTTGTTGCATTCCAAGTGTTATAAGTTGCATGTCTGCATACATCAAAGTTCTTGGCAAATCATCTGTTTGACATAATATAAAAAACGCTGTTAAGATGAACGACAGTTGGATCCTTCTCGTGGATTGGAAATCCTAAAATACGCCACACAGATTCATTGCTGCTGATAATCTGCCGATTTGATATTGAGAGTTCATCTAAATTACTTCTTATTGAAATTCCAAACACGGCCGTATCGCTGCTCTTATTGACGTATTTACAAAATATTTTATGAATTTCATAGAATCACAATACTCGTTGATATGTGGTTTGAAAGTTTTCGATAAAAGTGGCAAATGAAACAAACCAACGATTATCGACTTCAATATCATTTCCTCTCACTTTCAAAGTAATTGATTTTCCATGGTCTTCTGTACTTCTTCGTCGATATAGTGAGTAACAATCATTACCAGGAATTTTGTCTATTAACAACTCTCGGGGATGCCGTTTAAAGCATTTTCCATTGATCATATGCACGGTGAATTTGCATTGATTGCTCCACATGGTCCTTGTATCATGTTCTTGGTCACAACTTCAAACAACTCATTATCAATTGTGGGATCTGGTATTTCGGCAGATATTACTTTATCTATTTTATTTGGTATTATCTTCACAGTAAGCCATATTAGGATGTGCACATGTGGCAATTCTCTTTTTTGCCACTCCACAGAATACATCCAACATTGTGTGCTGGTGGCATCAACGCTCCGCTTCGATGATAAATTTGCCCTTGAATCTTTAAAATAGTGGGCAATTTTGAATATGAGGAGTGCAATCGGTCAACATTATCGAAATAATGAACACGTGGTGACGTCATTACCTTATAGGTGGGACTGTAGCCGGGTTAACGAACAACAACATGGGTTTCAAATAACGTCATGTTAAAACATTGATTGTACTGTTGAGTGTATGCGAGGAAATGTCTAGATAGCGTTGTATCTTCATATAGATAAGTACGTAATGGCTTCGGTGGCGAAGTCAAAACCGGCAATTTAATTTTGCTATCGGCACAACATTGCCCTGGCGTTTTTTCTTGGAACTTCAACGCTTGGCTATGTCGGCACATAGCAGACAATGCGCTAATATGAGCGTTTATGGATGCAATGCACACAATTCGAATACTTAAATTTCCAATTTAATAGCAGCAAGAAAAATAACACGTTCGCACAATCAAAAATGACACCTGTCAAGTTGCACAACGCCAAAGTCGATGTACAATGCCATCCACTGGGTACCTCAGCGCCATGTCTTATTTATCTCGTTAACTTTGTGTTTTTATCAATTTATTTCACGATTTTCTCAGATTTTCAAAGTTTGCGAGGCATCATTTTTCCGGTGGATTTTCCCAAAATTTTCTTTCGTAAAAAAGATTGAGCCAAATCGGTTCAGCCGTTCTCAACTGATGCGCGCACATACATTTTTTACACTATTTTTATATATGTATTTAGATTTTAATTTTCACTTGTACTTACCGTTTTTTATATAGGAAACTGTTTTCGGTGACTTCTCACTTAGATTACTTGAAAAGTTATGAAATTACAACAAATCTTTTGACAGCTACACATTTTCATGATTTTTTCCCGCGTAAGATTCGCATTTTCATGCAATTGTTTTTAGAGGGACAGAGAAGTGTTTATTATTATTTATGAGATAACAAATGAAAAAGAAAATTATTCAACGCATCTAAAACACGCGTTACAAATGAATTAAATACAAAATTGTAAAACCGCATTTCACCGGTTGTGCCTGTGAAGTGAGCAAACATATATTTTGGTAGTGTGCGTGTAGGAAACTAGGAACTCGGAAGAGAGACTTCGCCTTTGGTTCATTAAATATTTTCTCACCCAGATCAAAACAGAAAAATATCAAATTCACAACATAACGTTAACCGCTTTGACCATTTATTGAATAATATCTAAAAATAGAACCCAACTTATGAGCTGTTTTTATTTATTGTAAACAATACGAGATAAAATAAATACATACATAGATAGGTACATATGGCTATGTATAAATAATAAATATTTAGTTTAGTTTGACATTTTCTCATGTCTGAAGGACTATTGAAATTTTGCTGACACAAAAAACAGCTACCCAAAGAGACAATAGAGAGAAAACCAATAACAAAATAGTAGCAATCAAGCAAGAATTGTATTTCCCTTTATCAGAAAGAATATAAATAAACCCGATAAATCACAAACTATGAATTTTTTTTTTGTTTATTATCGCAACAAGAAAAGGCTTCACATTACACTGATAAAAACTAACAAAACAAAAATATAGTAATATACAAAATAATACTGTGTTGTGATTTGTGATAATTAATTATTGACACAAAAAATTAATACCAAATTTCGAGCTACGTCGCAAATGAGAATATTGAAGAGATGAAAAAATATAATAGGAGAGAGAAAAATGTTATGGTTTTTCAGTTTTCACATGATGATACGTCAAAACGGCGAAACACAATTATTTAATTGTAACAAGATTACTTTATTATCATTAATTACATATAGCTAATATGCAAAAAAAAATGCTAAACGCGTGAATTTAAATAAATACATAAAATACGAAGAAAATAAAATCTAATTATTACAATTACATCGCCCGCCATCTTGTATATTTATACATAGTTTTATTTTCTCATGCGCTTTTAGTAGTAGTAGTGTGTATAAAAAAAAGTAAATAAATAAAAAAAACGGCACCTTTTTTGTGATTGTAGGTGAACAAAAATAAAATTTTCGAACGTAATTTATATTGTTTTATACGCTAAAAATACGAATAAAATAAAAATAAAAAAAACAACCACACACCTTTCACTTCATATAAATATATATGTAGAATAAAAACTATATAAATACATGAATTATTCCAAATAGTGACCATCAAAAACGTAAAAAATCACTATATTATGTAAAATTAGTTGTACAACTGCTACTGTAAACGTCACGTTTTCTTGTTTTATGACGACTTCCACATTAAATATTTACGATTTTTTATTAAATTGAACTTCCATGCGCCAAACAATAATAATATACAAAATAATTTCCTTTTGTAGTATTATTTTCACTATTATTCACCACAAAACAAACTTTTCACTTCCTCAAAGAATAATCACTAATAAACTTTCTTTAAACCACCAAAAACAAACAAACAAACAAAAAATACCTAATAAAACACCGAGCTATAATTTAGCGTTGTGTAATTTTTAATCAAGCCAAAAAAAACAAACACATCACTTGTGAATCATTTGATAAAACTTAAAATTGATTTTATGTTTTAATTACTCATTGTAAATATTAACATAACACACAATTAGATTATAAATATTGTAGAACAATTTTTTCTAAATTAATAAAATTAAAAAATAAAATATTTTGTGGCGGACTGATGTACGCGCGCAACGACACTACTTTCCTATTCAACTGACTGAAGAAAACTGACAGTTCGGTTTGATTGTAGAGGAGAGCGATGCAAAGCATAAAGAGAAAATGGAGAAAAAAAAAATCAGTAATAAAATAATCCAATAAGAAAAATATTTTTGTGGAGAGTTTACACAATGATTTTTGTAATACAGTTGATTAAAAAAGTGTCAATTTGCCGAAAAATTCAAATAGGAATTATTGGAATGGAAAATTATTTTGGAAAATTTAATTCAAATTATTTTTGAAATTTGCTATATGTTCAATCACAGATTTAAACATAAATTACGCTTATGATGCAAACCAAATACATTGCACTAATCATGGCACAACTACAACAACTATCGATGCAATATTGTCAACAGTGTCTTTAAGTAAAATTGTTATTTACATAAACACTTACATTTTGGGCAATAAATTGAGTTATAATTGAGCAGTTAAACGTTTTGATTCATTCTCAGCTATAATGTTCCCCTACACTGGTAAGTTCTTTAGCTGCATTAATATTGTAATGTATCGCTTGTCCAAATTTACGACTTGGATACTAAAGTGAAAATTAACGAAGGACCCATCTTCGAGCCAAGCAATAAACGGCTACCAGTTGAATCAAAAAAGTGCGAGAATATTCAAAAACAATTCTCGACAATTAAAGTTCATCACATTAACGCCGCATAAAAACAATAGGCAATGGAGCAACTTTATAAACAACAGAGTGCTCGTTTTGATGAGATACAAAAAATCAAAACGAATTACAACAAAGATGGCGAGAGCAGGAAAACAAAATAATTTTTTTTTTTTTTTTTTTTTTTCGCTGGCGCTAGATCCCATAGAGGGATTTGGCCGCTTCATTTGAAGTTTCGTAATCATTTGTTTAAACGGATAATGAGTGATTAATTCATTGATCCAACATTAATCAGCCGTGATTTTTTCATCACCCGCCGGGAATCGAACCCGGGACCTCCGGAGCTTAAAGCAAGCATGCTAACCACTGTGCCACCGGGGCGGCCAAACAAAAGAATACCTGCAGAAAAAACTTAACACCATCAAAACCATCTGGGAAGAAGTCATCCTTACCGATACAGAGATGAAGATGAGAGATATATACTATGATAAATTGATAACAATCCATCTCATAATTACTGGGAGGAACGAAAGTCGTTTGAGACATTCTACAATAACTTTCAACAACATTTAAAGGAGAAATTAAAAGCAGTAACGGAAATGCCGTCAAATGATTATAATTATCTATCCATTAAATCATCAACCAATATGCCAACAACAATAAATAGTCTAGCAAGCCTTTCTACCACAGCAGCCAACATCGACATGGCAAGCAACTCTAATGCCAACGAGACTACAAACAACATCGATGAAGAAAATTCGACGATGCAAGACAGCGAGCACATACGCAAATATAAAGAGCATAAGGTTGAAATGCGTTTGTGCTATAGATTAATGGCAGACGCTGCACACTTGTTAGAAGCTGAAGGTTGCAAAGATCAACTTAAACACAAGGTAAAACAGCTCGATGCCAGGGTATCAAAAATCGAGCAACTTCATGAGGAACTATTAGTGGTCGCTACTGAAGAAGTTACGATGCCGTACTTCATCGAGGAGCTGAACAAACAAAAATTAATGGAACATGAAGTCAAACTAAGGCCGATTGAAATTTTCATGGAGACCCCTTAAAATGGATGAGTGTGAAGTATATGCTAAAAAAAAATAACAAAAAATTACACTGTTAAATTAGATATTTTTCCAATTGGAATTTAGATTATTTGAAAATTTAAATTTTTTATAATTTTGGATGTTTCGTACTATCAAACCCTGCATAGGAAACAGCCTATTTTCATCACTTTTCGGATAGCTGGACCATCTGTTTATCTCGTTGGCGAAAAGCATTCAATTTTGTTGAACCTTACTGTATTTTAGATAATTTAAAACTTGACTGATTTTTGATAATTAAATAATTGTTTAGCGCCAATCCTGGAGATGCCCCGAAGGTCACGCACATTTTTTAGAATAACTAGGCCACATAGCTGTATGTGTATGTCACCAAGCTGATCCAATTGTGATGATCATATACAGGGTGAGGAAAAAGTATGGAAACTGATCAAGGTTTATTCTTAGGTAATTTTCAACAAGGAATTTAATGGTGATCTTGATTGTGACCTTGGCCATTAAATTTTTTTTTTAAATTTTCATAGCAAATCATTATTGCTTCAGGTGATGATGGGAGGTCATGGAAAATACATATTCGGATTCGGACGTACAATTGATTGCACTTTTCGATTCTGTCATCAAAAATAGGGGTTCTAATTTTAAAAAATGGCCTTGACCTACAAATGACCTTGAAGTTGAAGGTCAAAGTCACAACCAAGATCACCATTAAATTCCTTGTTGAAAATTACCTAAGAATAACCCTTGATCACTGTATATTGATAATTTTGGATGATTTTAAAAGTTTTTATATCGCAAACAATGCAAATGTCCACGAGATTTTTCCTTCATTCTCGAATAGCCCATATTTTCGGATAAATTGGCTAAATGCCAATCTACTTGGCCAACCTGATCCAGTTGTGATAAACTTACCTTACCTGCTCAACTTGTACAACTCATCCAATACCTGATCTCCACTGGGTAGCGGCTTTTCCTAGCTTTTGGTAGCGGCTTTTCAATTCCATGCGATAGATTTACCGTTTATGGCCACTGCCGTACTTCCGATCTAGCGCCTTCATAATTTCAAGATAGCTGTTGCGCTCTTGTTCCTAGATGGGTTTCAAATTGAAATTTGAAAATGACGAAAGATGTTATGCTGTCAAATATTGGTGGCTTTAATTTAATTGAGGTAACGGTCTAAAACACTTGCGTCGTTGTTCCACTTGTCTTGTCAGTTAATTCTTTCTCGAGACGTTTAAATTTTTCTTTAATAAATTGGATAATGGATATCCGTATGTAATTTTTCATCTAACTGCACCTTTGTTTCTAATTTTCTTCAACATGTTGAACCTCCATTTGCAGCATCTCTACTTGACCATGTTTGTTATATTCAAGAAGTTTCTCGTCCATTCTCTTTTAACCATCTAAAATTTGGTATTTAATTTCCTCGCCTTTGTGCTCCATCTGATGTTTAATTTCATGGTTTGACTGGTTTATTGTCTCGTTCAACAGTTGTTCAAATTTAAAAAACCATCAAAATTATTAAAAATTCTAAATTCTGTGAAGTATAGTAAAGTTTATCACAATTGGATCAGGTTGGCTAAGTAGATTGGCATTTAGCTAATTTAGCCGAAAATATGGGCTATTCGAGAATGAAGGAAAAATCTCGTGGATATTTGTATTGTTTGCGATATAAGAACTTTTAAAATCATCCAAAATTATTAAAAATTCAATTCTAAATATTCCATTAATGAAGAAATGGAAATTACATCCAACAATTTCAACAACGTAAATTCTGGACAAAGACAGAAACTGATGTCAACGATGGAGAAATTGTTAGTATAAAGGCAGAAAATTTGCTGCCTTGAAATTGGAAAGTTGGTCGAATTATTCAAATCCATCCAGGTCCTGATGGGCATGTAATAGTCGTGACAATTAAAACGCATCCGGAGAAGTCACTAGATACATACATTACAAAGGTTGCTCGTTTACCTGTGAATCTTAATTATTGAACCAGTTCTACGCGGGGAAGAATGAAGAGGCACCCTACAATTGTTTGTAGTCAGTTGCATTTTGTAAATTGCTTCGTGAACATTAAAATTAAAAGGAAATAAAATTAAAGTTTATATTATGTATTGCATAGCTTGTGTAAGTTTTATTTAAAATTTTAGTGACGTTTGTTGTGAATTGCTGCTGCTGTTGATTTATTTGTTTAGCTGCTGATGCTGGTGCTGTATTTACTGCTGCTGCTTTTTCGGGAAAGAAAATCCTTTCCTGATTATTCAATCAGCTTAGTTTACACTTCCAAACTTACTAAAAGCTGATAATGACGTTTGAGTGAGAGGTTTAGGGGATTGCATATAATTATGTAAACATTTATATCAGAAAAGTTTAATTATTTAGTGATTTCTGTAGGTTTAGCAGCCATACTGAGTAAGATCCCAGTTGATCTTCTAAGTCGCTAATCATCTTTTAAATCCCACCATGTAAAAATAAAATAAAAATGCATTTGATCACATGCACTTGAACCATGAATCATGACTACTTGAAAATTCCATCGGATTGAAACACATTCTATTTACTGGCTGGAAAAGCGTCACAACAAAATTGTTTACGTCATTTGACAATTATGTAAATACATCAAGATTGCAAATCACTTGTAATAGATGTAGCGCATTATGTCATCTGTGAGTTGAATTAAAAACAAACTTTTTCCATTTACTATTTCCTTATCGTTGATTTCGTAAAAACGTGCTTGTCCTAAAGAACCATTTTTTAATTTATTTTTTGCTGTCTTTTACTAATAACATAGAATATTAGTTGTCGCTAAAGGCACCTTTATACCGGCGTTAAGATTGCTAATAACACGTGTTGCTAAACTATTTGGAAAATTTACCGAAAACATGTTAGCAACATGTTAAGATGTTAATCAAAACGAAAGTTAACAACATATTAAGAAAAATGTTTGTTTCAAAATGTTCTATTTGCCATTAACCTGTTAATTTTTAATTATTAACGTTACTAGCTGTGTTAGTAACATAAATTTGCCGACCGCTCTGGAGGCGGTCTAGACTAGATCAAAGGATGTTGTTACTAACAAGTTATTGATTTAAAATTAATGTTAGCAAAATTGCTAGTAAAACAGTATTATAAACTTTGTTATTCAAAATAACGAACATTGATGTCATATATGTTTGAAATTGATTCAGCATTTTGTAGCAACAAGATTAGAATTCCGTTGTTAACATTTCCATTTAGATAAAATACACGCTTATTTTATTAACAAATCGCATCCATTACTTTGGCAGTGTTTTCAAACTAGACAAGTGCATCACCATTTCCTGAGTGGGTCGAAGAGCTGCATCGAAAGAGTGTATCTGAAGACTACACATTTAGTTTTGTGACTCAAGGTGCGGCCGAATGATTTAAAAGGAACCAATCAAAATGTTAGAAAGAGAAGTTTGACTGTATTAAAAATTAAATAAGATTCTTTTGGCTTCTTATAGACTAAATATATTAACAATAATGGCATTCACAACATTTTTCGACTTGTTAATTAGAAAAAATGAAAAGGCCAATCATTTATAATATATCTACCAAAAAAGAAGAAATATGAAAATCCACTCCGTACTCTAGCCAAAGAGTGATACAAAATGTATCGACCCTGAATAACAACAAATGAGAACCCTCCCTTATTTGATTTTAATACAGACAAACTTCTCTTTCTATTATTTGTGTGGGCATAAAACACACAGAAATGAGGGGTTTCCTTGAGTTTTTGATTTAGTGAATATAATTCGCTAGGTCAGTACGTTCTTGACTCATAATTAATGTATGAGATTCCAGTTCTGCAATTTCATAGTGTTCATAAGTGAATGTATAAAATTAAATCTTTTTTTTTTTCAAAAACATCAAATGCCTTAATGGCGATCCAAAAGGCGAATGTCCCCGAAAGACAAGGGAAGGTACAGCAAAATGCGTGAATTGCGAAGTAGATCATGCAGCGAACTAAAAAGGGGATGCACTAAATACCAGGAGTTCAAGGCAAGCAAATTATCACAGCAATTCAAAATAACGCCCAAGCCACACCATACTTGAACTTTTGAGAAATGCGTGCGGATACCCAAGAAGTTTCAGCAAGTCATTTAGCGTATAAGCAAGCGTTTTCGCCATTAAAGCAAGTGCTAAAAGTCGCACCACCGACCGAAAGGCCGGCATCGTATGCAGCTACTCCGCCAACAGCTATGCAAGCAGCCAGCACAAGCAGCCGCAGCAAAAACTCCGCAAAATCCATTTGCGGAGCTACGTAACGTTCAACAGGAATTATTAGCCATCGACAACATCTGGGAGATCATAGCAGAAAACCGGAAAATAATCCAATAATCCTAATCAAGAACCTTCCTAAAAAAGCGGTCCTTTACCTATTAGCCATCCTAAATGCCTGCTTGCGGATTTCATACTTTCCAACCGTATGGAAGCAAGCCTAGGTAATAGCTATCAAACAAATCAAACAAACCTTCTATTGAATCATCAAGCTACAGGCCTATCAGTCTCCTTCCTATCCTTGGTAAAATCTTTAAAAAAAATATCCACAGTAGAATGCTCTCCATACAAAGCCACAACATCCTGAACAACCATCAATTTGGTTTCCGCGAAGGACACTCTGCCCACCACCAAGTGATTGGCGAAGAAGTCCCCCGACACGACAGGTTCATCTGAGATGAATTTTGCATTTATATTTTTTTATTTTGATTTTTCTCCCATTCTCATTCTCACATACTATTTATAAAGAGTGTTCCAATTTGAGGTAAATTTTTAAATTTTTAATAAAACCCATAAATTATTTGATAAGTAGGTATCTAAATTTTTATTTCAACTGATAGTACAAAGGTTCCGGTTTAGTAATGGAAAATAATATCTTGTAAGTGACCTCCTGCTGCTGTACGGTAAGCTACAACTTGTTTACCAAAATTTTCGATGACTGGCATAATTGTGGCCCAATCTCATGACTACAATTAATAATAATCTCCTTTAGGTTATCAATTATTTGTGGATCGTTGGCATAAGCGTTTGCCTTAAATTTGCCCCATAGCCAAAAATCTAGGGGTGTTATATTTCAAGATCTAGACGCCCAACTAATGTCTCCTCTTCGAGAAATTATTCGATTACCAATCTTTAGTCATATTTACAAAATGTGACCCCCTTCATCCCTTATTGACAATCCCTTTGCATAAAATACCGTATATATCATATTACAGTCAAGCTGCATGCCATTTTCATGGTTTTTGAATCACCGATTACGAATCTCTAGTCATATTTATAAAATTTCACCCCCTTCATCCCTTGTTAACCACCGTTATTCGTCAAATAACCTAAATTTTATGAAATTTTGTTTTCTTTCTCGTTTTGTTCATTTAGTAAAACAAACAATTATTTATTTTAAAATGTCCATAACAAATCGAGGGGCAGCTAGGGGCAGCTGACTTTTATTTTATTTTATAGGTAATACTTTTAACTGTAACCTCTTATGCATATGATGACCGAATATTATAGAACAATATAACTTTTATATTAAAAACTTTTTTTAAATATAAAGTTTAAAAAAACAAACAATCATTGTTTAATTAATATTTATTGTTTAAAATACGAATATTTTAAAACGCATTTTTATATTCTACATACCTCCAGTAGTTGATTCCAGTTTATTTGATTAAAATTGGTTGTATTTTTAAACTTCTACGTATGTTTTTGCACTAGTTTCTTTTACGACTGCAGCTTGAGTGAAGCTACGTTGCAACTAAAATTCTAGAGCAAGTAAAGGTATTTGGACTCTCTTGTGAGTGTTTTAAGACGTTAGGGTATTACTACAGCCAACTCAACGTAAACAAAACCTAAATAAACAGTTTCTTTTTTTTAATTTTGGCCAGCTTTGTGGTAATCGGTACCACTGTGCGTTGGGGCAAAATATCAATTGTTTCTGTTGCTGTATGACATGCGGCGCCGTCATGCTGAAACTACAGATTCTGGATATTCATATACCTTCTAATTCGTCAAACAAAAAATTCGTTTAGTCATATTCCACTATCAGGGTCCATTTACAGTATAATAGATATTCCAGCTTCATATCAGACAATCACATTCTGTGGATGCATCGGTTTTTAAAATTATTTCTCGTGGATTTTCTTTACTCCAAATTCGACAATTTCATCCAGTTCAAAATTTGGCTCGTCACTGAAAAGCTGATTTGGATGAATAATATCGCATTTTCAATGTTTTTGGCCCAATCAGCGACTTGACGACGCGATCTACTGAAATCTACTGATGGATTTTTTTTTTTTTTAGTTATCTGAATCTTGTATGCCTCCAAAAAAAGATCTTTGTGTAAAATTCTGAATAATTTGGTTGGTGGAATGGAAATTTGCTGTGAACGATGACGAATTGATGTTTTTGGACACTAGCACTTACAGCAGCAATATTTTCTTCTGAACGACCACTACGACGGTATATATTGCTATTTTTCATTTTGCTCTTCCATAGTCTGTACGAAATTTTTTTACAAGTTCTGCATAAATTTCACCAAAATTAGAATAATTTTTAACAATAAATACGCGTTGTTTAATCGTATACCTATCCATTTTCAATAATCGGAATATTTCTCTTGTCGTTTCACAAATAACATGTGGCCTCTAGTACAAAAAACGTAGGTAAATGGCGGCAAACTTAAAAATTAACAATAAATTGGAACACCGTTTAATAGGTTTGGTCGCAAATTTTGTACAAAGATAGGTTTTAGTAGTAAACAGTAAACTTTTATGGTCCATTCGATTCTAAAATGAAAGAAGTTGCAAAATTTGCAATAGAAGTGAAAACAGCAAAATAGATTTTCTGAACAACGAACCTAAGGAGTTCACTGTGTATTGATAAGAAATGAGACATTTCTGCCTGTATACAAAATTTGAAGCCAATGGGAATATTCCAACGGATAATTTTATATTGTCAATATGCCCTCTCCCATCACAATATTTAGGTCACCTGGTTTATCTAATTTCAATGATTGTAATGGGTAAACAGTGATGAACGAAAACAGTTGCATCAATAGAGTTGAGCCAATGAACATCTAAAATGTTGTGTTAAAGTCGTTCTTGTCTAAAAACGACGATTTGTTTAATTTTTGTCATTAAAATCCTGTCAGTTTAGTTGCCAACTTTGAAGAATTAAAGTCGATGGTGAAAGGTATGGAACTGGAAATGCCTTCATGGAATTGCCGTTTTGAAGATATATTCCAAATCGAAGCATTCTAGTCAACATTTTCAACAGGAAAATTTCATTTTGCTTCGTAAAGCCTTCCATCGTAAATGCCTTTACTCTAAAATTATCTATTATGCTAACGCTGAGCATTGCTTCCGAAATAACAAAGCATAGGAGGCGTGGTTTATAATCGATCCAAATTCCAACCCTCTAATGCATATAACCGTGAAAGGGCGGACTGTACTTTATTTTGAATTGTGTAACTTTATGTTATCATGAATATTTTTTTCTTTAGTTTTTACATGAGTTATTCTCTTTTAAAGTACTCTCGTCACAACGGTTTGACTTTTGTTGTTGTAATATGCACATTTGTTCAACAACTACGAGTTGAAGTCATATTTTGATAGAAAATGATTAAAAATTCATGCATTAGAGGATTAAAGAAAGAATTTCTGAGGATCAACATCCTAATCAACAATTGGTTTTAAATGACGTTATTGTCAGATTTTCTGAAGTGATATTGTTCTAGATGGTGTTAATATTGACAGTCTTGATATAACACTTCTTACTAAAAAACCTATAATCGTTTATGTTGTATTTTGGTCTTGATATACATAATTTCAATGCTAGCCATTAACTTTATATATAGATAATTCCTCCACGAAGCAAGGTGTGAAAATTTGAAAATTCGCTAAATAAATTAGTTTTTTGCAAATACATCGATTAATTGTCAAACTTTCTATTTCTCTTCTATTTAAGGTTCATATACTTTCCCTGAGTAAACAGTTCCTTTTTAAGAGACTTTCACAATGTTAATAAAGATGATATGTTTAATGTTGCTAATTCCTTAAAATGGACATCCATGTGATCTTAGTGATCGGCTTACACATTTTAATTCGTTCGTATGTGATTTGCTTAACAAGTTTGTAATGTTAAGAAAAATATTGAGGCGTAAAGTACGACTTGTTACTTTTAGCAAGGAAACGATACCTTAAAGTACCGTAATATTCGCGGTTTTAGCGTTTTGCAATTTGGAAAATATAGGACTGAAGCTAGCCAATTTTTTAAAGACCGTTTTAACAACCAAATAATTTCGAAAAAATTTGAAACGTGAAAAGAAGACTTTACCTAATAATTATTTAGAAATTAGAAATCATAAAAATAATTTCTATGATAAAGTCAGAAGTTTAGGTTTGATAATCGGAGCCTTCATGTCAGTAACTTATGTGGTAAATATTTGGAATCTAAAGTAAGTTGTGAATTACAGCTGAACATATTAGTGGGTCTATTACTCTCGTACAGTTTTCCAGTCTATTTAAATGTCTTAACGTATATTTCGTTTAATAGCTTCGGGGAATAGGAATTCAAGCAATAAGTTTTAAACGTACTTTTAGTGTGGGGTGAGTAACATAGCATTCAAAAAGCAATGAAAAAACTTTTTACTTTACAGGTGTGTATGAATTTCCAATTTGATGAACAACAATTTTTGTTCGTTATGCTGTTAGTTCATACAAACCTGTAAGCCAAAAGTAAAAAGTTTTTCATTGTGAATGCTCTGTGACTTCTTCAAAATCGAAATGTGAGGTTTGCCATCTCATGTCGGATGGTTCCAAATTTGCTTTCCATTATAGTTAGGTATAATAATATTAAGCAAGTTTCTCGGTTACGATGCACAATTCATCACTCAATCAATTGTAGCGCCTTTTCTTGTATATAACATAGGATGACGGCACAATGAACATTCTACCAAGTTTTAAAAAACCTTATTTAAAATATCTTGAATTGAAAATTGGTTTGACTTGTTTTTCATTTGCTTAAAACAAAACAGATTTAATAATCTCAAACATTCAGTTATTCTGGAATTACCCAGCTAGATAAACAATTTACGGAGAGGAGATATTATTAAAAGTTCTGCAAATTTACTTACCAGGAGAAAAATTATTAATTTTTCAATCATCTCGTCAGGCTATAGTGACTGAATTGCTAACTAATTACCCTGATTATTTTCTATATAATGTCGTTTGTCAGATCGAAACTGAATTTGCAGAACTCTATACAACTTCTCTCTTCGTAAAATATTTATCTATCTGGCTACATCCGGAATAACTTAATGTTTGAAATATAATTCGGATGTATGTTCTAAATGGGTCCGGGACAAAATGCCGCGTTTTAAAATGTCGCGTTTTAAAATATCGCGTCTTAAAATGTCGCGTTTCAAAATGCCGCGAGGTACAAAATTTCGCGTGGTACAAAATGTCGCGTCTTAAAATGTCGCGATTCAAAATGCCGCGAGGTACAAAATTTCGCGTGGTACAAAATGTCGCGTCTTAAAATGTCGCGTTTCAAAATGCCGCGAGGTACAAAATTTCGCGTGGTACAAAAAGACGCGTTTTAAAATGTCGCGTTTCACAATGCCGCGACGTACAAAATGTTCAATTTGGATTAAATTGTGTATCTGATATCAACTTCCGATATATAAGGACTCAACTTTAACATTTTAGTGAAGGAATATTCTAATAAATTTCAACATTTGCGTTCTTTTTCTTAGACCCACTTTATAATTACATAAAATTATATTTATAAATAATTTCCATTCAGTGAAGGAAAATTTTACTATATATTTAAACACAATTTGCTTGTTTCAAAAAATTTTTATTAAATTATTTATTATTTCACATCATATTGTTTTGATTTATAAGGGATTTTTCAAAACGCGTCATTTTAAAACGCATCATTTTAAAACGCGTCATTTTGTACCACGCGGTTTTTTGAACCACGCGGTTTTATGAAACGCGACATTTTGTACCACGCGACATTATGTACCACGCGGCATTTTAAAACGCGACATTTTAAAACGCGACATTTTGTACCACGCGACATTTTTTTCCTTGCTGCATTTTGAAACGCGACATTTTAAAACGCGACATTTTGTACCACGCGACATTTTGTACTTCGCGGCAATTTGAAACGCGACATTTTAAAACGCGACATTTTGTACCACGCGGCATTTTGAAACGCGGTATTTTAAAACGCGACATTTTAAAACGCGGCATTATGAACGGTTCCCGTTCTAAATACAATAAATGAAAATTGTTAAAAAATTTCAAGGACATTCTAAAATTCTCTAATACTGTACGTACATGATTGATTTCTATATATAGAAAATAATCAGGATCTTAGGTTAGCAATTTAGTCGCTATAGCCCGATGAGATGAGTAAAAAATGATTAATTTTGCATAATTCTAGTCAGATCGAAAGTAAATTTGCAGAATTCTTAACAAAATCTTCTCTTCGTGAAATATTTATCTAGCTGGCTAATTCCAGAATAACTGAATGTTTGAGATTATCAAATCTGTTTGGTTTTAAGCACAGGAAAAACGAGTCGAACCAACTTTCACTTCATGATATTTTTAAATGAGGTTTTCTTAAAACTTGGTAAAATGTTCATTGTGCCCACTCAAATGCAAATTATTATTATTACTCATTTTTATTTTTAAAATTCTCATTCCACTTGTGCCGCACCAACTCCAAAAAAAACTGGTCACCCTAAGAAAAAGCGCTACAATCGAATGAGTGATGAATTGTGCATCATAACCACGAAACTTGCTTAATATTATAATACTTACCCATAATGGAACCATCTGACATAAGATGGCAAACCTGACGTTTCGATTTTGAAGAAATTACTCACTCCACATTAAAAGTACGTTTAAAACTTATTGCTTGAATTCCAGAGTAAACGAAAATTAAACGAAATTTTATACATACTTTACGTACTTTTAGACATATTACACGAAATACTAGGAACTGTCAGGTATAAATAAAAATACCGCTAATTTAATTATAAAAAAATATTTTATAGATGGTGAGGAAACCATTCTGGAAAAATGTGGTGGGAAAAGATTCCCAAAAATTACAGAGAATATTTTAAATAAAACTGAGCTTCGTAGAGGAAAATCCAGCAATAACTACAAAAAAATTATAAAAGAAAAATCGAGAGAATCGGCTGACTTAGTGCTATTCATTTCTTCGATTCAAAACGGCTTAAATAATGTCAGGATCACATAAAGACTGACGCAACTTGAGGATAATCGTCTAAATGTTGAAGAAAGGCAGAAATGTTGAAGAAAGACGAATAATATTTGATAATGAAAGTGGCTTTAACTACCACTTAAGTCGGTCAAAAGCTACATAGATTAAATTAATACTAAGTACCCGCTTAAAATTGCCTCAGTTAGAAGTAGAAATGCGTCACTGATTGCCACTATGAATTGTCAAATTGTGGATACAAAGGTAATATCCAATTCTAATGTCAAACGCATGGATAGTACTCGACAATGCTGCTATTCATAAAATAGCTAATACATATTCGAAATTTTTTTTGCAAACACCACACACACATTGATTTTTTTCGCCATATTCAAAAATAGTAAACCCCATAGAAGATTTTTCAAAAGTAAAAACTTCGTCATTATACATCTCAAAGACAAAAGTTACTTTAATAACAATTAACTAATTAACAACAATGTAATTGGTGTATAATTTTTGTAAAGCTACAGATACGACTTACAATCAATAAAAAGTCGTATAAATTGCATTCACTCAAATTTTTTTTATTTTATTGTTATTGCATTTGATGAGCGATATGTTCCATATGTTATTTCAAATGAATACCAGTTCTATTAAGCAAGTGCTGCATTTGAAATGCAGAAATTATCTAATTACGGGTATCATAACGAGAATTGGATTTGATTTACAAAAAATTGATTTTGACTTGTAAAAATCAACAAACTTGAAATATTAAAAATTGAATTGCTTTTAAAAATATTTGAAATTATTCTATATATATTTAATTGAAGCTACAGTGAAAAAACACGAATATATTTTGGCAAATATTGAGGATGAGTTGTATTTTGGTTGCTTAATTCAAATGTTAACATTTAATTGGGTACTGAAACGGCGTGCCAAAATTATTAAAGTATACGATGATGAAAAAACTAAATCCCGTTGTTGATTAATTTTCTTATCGGCAAAAAATTAAAATGCCACAAAAGAAATAATCCAAAATCAAAACGAGTTGTTACAACTTTGACAATCAAAATTATAATAATTAATTTTCTGTTCTTTCTCACGTACAATAATATAAAACAGGTTTAATGATTAATTACCCAATAAATAGATTTTTCTTTTTTGTTTGTTCAAATTTCAAACTGTTCTACTGGCAACGTATGCTACGTAACAATACGTAACAATTTCATTTGTATTTTACTAATTTCATATCGAAAAATATAAAGGGCTGAAACCTCACGAGGTGATCAGAACTTCGGTCTTTGGTTTTTTCAATGAGGATTGCATTCACCTATTACCTGTGTTATAAAGTTGGTGTGACAGTTTTGACAGTACTGATTTCTATTTTAACCAACATATATTTACTGATACAACAACAGCCAAACATGTCAAAAGATTTAGTAGCAGGGGTACAGGAATCAAATATAACACGAAAAATCGTATTTTAGAACTTTATACCGAAAGTAGTATACAAAATTATACTGATATTTCTAACCGTGTAACTGACCATATTCAAGAACTTTAACCAAAAGTCATTTTAGAATCCCATTTACAACGCACATGTCAAATTTCATCATAATCGGGTAAGGAATAACTAAGTTCCATCCCACTTGGCCTTATTCCAGAGCTTTATCAAAAAATTATTTTACAATTCCATTCCCAAAACCCATCTCAAATTTGATGATACCCCATTAAGGAATTGCCAAGTTCCATCCTACTCCAGAATTTCATCCAAAACTCATTTTAGAATTCCATTTCCAATACACATATCGAATTTCATCAAAATCGGTTGAGAAATGGGCCAGTTCCATCATACTTGGCCTTATTCCAGAACTTCATCCAAAAAACATGTTAGAATCCCATTTCCAACACACATGTCGAATGTCATCAAAATCGGTTGAGAAATGGGCAAGTTCCACCTACTTGGCCATATTCCAGAACTTCATCCAAACAACATTTTAAAATCCCATTTTCAACACACATGTCGAATTTCATCATAATCGGTTGAGAAATAGGCAAGTTCCATCATACTTGGCCATATTCTAGAACTTCGTCCAAAATTCGTTTCAGAATCCCATTTCTGACACACATGCCAAATTTCATCATAATCGGTTGAGAAATGGGTAAGTGCTACCTACTTGGCCATTTTCCAGAACTTCATCCAAACAACATTTTAGAATCCCATTTTCAACGCACATGTGATGAGAAATAGTCAAGTTCCATCATACTTGGCCGTATTCCTAAACTTCATCCAAAAATCATTTTAGAATCACATTTCCAACTGTTTTCCAACATTTCCAATAATCGGTTGAAAAATAGGCAACTTCCATCATACTTGGCCATATTCAAGAACTTTATCCAAAAATCATTTTAGATTCCCATTTCCGACACACATGTCAAATTTCATAATATTCGGTTGATAAATAGGCAAGCGCAAGTTCCATCATATAAAAAACTTGTTAACTACTTACTCACTACATCCTAATGCAACCCCAACTCAACTCCAACTCAACTTCAACTCAACCCTCAAATTTACCCCTAACTTAACCTTCAAATCAATTCCCAATGTAATGCCCAATTCAATAATAATCAAACCAGCATACATAAAAAAATCGTAAATATTTATAAAACCAGGTATTTTGGGTCAATTCGTATGGAATGTACCCCACCCTCTTGGCGTACAGTCTCCAAAAGCTTTTCAAATCTCCGCCTTGACCATAGAAATAGATTGGCGAAAAAAAATTCAAAATCGAACAAGCCGTTCTCGAGATACCATGGGTCCAGACACACAGACATCCAGACATCCAGACATCCAGACAGACGGACGGACATTTTTTTTTTTTTTGCATTTTCAGACTCAGGGACTTTCAAAACGTCGAGAAAAGTGGTTTTGGACCAACCAAATTTTTCGTCATTTTTGACAGGATTTCAATACTTTGGTCTTTCTAGACCGAAGTAATACTCAAATTACTTCGGTCTAAAAAGACCAAAGTATTGAAATCCTGTCAAAAATGACGAAAAATTTGGTTGGTCCAAAACCACTTTTCTCGACGTTTTGAAAGTCCCTGAGTCTGAAAATGCAAAAAAAAAAAAAATGTCCGTCCGTCTGTCTGTGTGTCTGTGTGTCTGTGTGTCTGTGTGTCTGTGTGTCTGTGTGTCTGGACCCATGGTATCTCGAGAACGGCTTGTCCGATTTGGATTTTTTTTACGCCAATCTGTTTCTATGGTCAAGGCGGAGATTTGAAAAGCTTTTGGAGACTGTACGTCAAAGGGGTGGGGTACTTGCCATACGAATTGACCCAAAATACCTGCTTTTATAAATATTTACGATTTTTTTATACATGCTTATTTGATTATTGAATTGGGCATTGAATTGGGAATTGATTTGAAGGTTAAATTAGGGGTCAATTTGCGCGTTGAGTTGAAGTTGAGTTGGAGTTGAGTTGGGGTTGGATTTGGATGTAGTGAATAGTTAACAAACTATTTATATGATGGCACTTGCCTATTTATCAACCGATTATTATGAAATTCAATATGTATGTTACAAATGAGATTCCAAAATGAGTTTTGGATGAAGTTCTGGAATATGGCCAAGTAGGATGGAACTTGCCCATTTCTCAACCGATTACGATGAAATTCGACATGTGTAATGGAAATGGGATTCTAAAATGTTTTTTGGATGAAGTTCTGGAATTTTAAAACGATTTCTGGATGAAGTTCTGGAATATGGCCAAGTATGATGGAACTTGTCTATTTCTCAACCGATTATTATGAAATTTAATTTGTATGTTAGAAATGGGATTCTAAAATGAGTTTTGGATGAATTTCTGGAATATGGCCAAGTATGTTGGAACTTGGCTATTTCTCAACCGATTATGATGAAATTCGACATGTGTAATGGAAATGGGATTCTAAAATTAGTTTTGTATCAGGTTCTGGAATATGGCTAAATATGATGGAACTTGCCCATTTCTCAACCGATTATGATAAAATTCGACATGTGTATTCAAATTGGGAACCTGAAATGAGTTTTGGACGAAGTTCAGGAATATGGCCAAGTATGATGGAACTTTGCTATTTCTTAACCGATTATGATGAAATTTGATATGTGTGTTGGAAATGGGATTATAAAATGATTTTTGGATAAAGCTTTGGAATATGGCTTTGTAGGATGGAACTTAGTTATTCCTTACCCGTTTGTTATGAAATTTGACATGCAATTTGTAAATGGGATTCTAAAATGAGTTTTTGGATAAGTTCCTGGAATATAGTCAGTTAAACGGTTAGAAGTATCAGTATAGTTTGTTATACTATTTTCGGTATAAAGTTCTAGAATACGATTTTTCGTTTTAAATTGGATGCCTGTACCCATTTTATTGAAGCTTTTGACCTGTTTGTCTGTTGTTGTATAAGTAAATATAATTTGGTTAAAATAGAAATCAATAATGTCAAAACTGTCACATCAACTTTATGACATTATTGAAGATACCAAAGACCGAAGTTCTGATCACCTCGTGAGGTTTCAGCCCTTTATATTTTCATACTCGAATTACAAATAAATTAAACCGTTTTTATCAATTTAACTTTTTAGTGAACGCGATCTAAACGGTAAGAGCAATGCGTTAACAGGTACTACACAGCCCAGCTTTCATGTATGTATAGGTGCGGGTACGGGTGATGCTAAGGCTAGCTTTCAGTGTTAGGAGTGTTCGTTTTGGTTTACATATTATGAAAATTATGCGTTAATTTAAAATTCTGTTTGTATTTTTGTGTACCTATGGTATACATATGTGCCAACAAACGATTACCTATATCTTATATACCAATTTACTTATGTATACATTTATTATATAGCGTCACACAACATTTCGCTTTTCGGCTAAACATAAATTTAATATTAAGCTAAATCGATTTTTACATGACGTGAGTCTTGTGTATTGTAAAAACAACAAAGCGATAAACAAAACCAATTCTGCCTTAATAAAATAAAAACATTTATATACAGAATTTTGATGGTAAGACACAAACAAAAGGCTTAGACTATCGGTGATTTGCTGTAAAAAGCTTTTTTTTACGATTAACGTATGTATATGCATATAAATTCTCTCATTTTTTTTATATTTGATTGGTATTGGTGTTGACAGTCACATAACTGTGTATTAATAATGTATTATAAAATTTCCCCTGAATTTCGACTACGAATATACAACATGCATAATATAAGAACGACATTGAGCGCACAGTAAAAATGTTTTGTGTTCTTTTATTATTCAATACAAACAAAAAGCTTTCAAGTGTAATGAAAAATGCCAATTTATTAAACTTTTAGTGATTCTCGGCAGTTTATTAAATTTGCGTGAAAAACAAAAAGTTAGAGACGAAATGGTGTAATGGAATCCAGCAGTGTGGTAGGTTATATATTAATGGGGGGTAAATCGATTCTATGTTTTTTATGTTATATATTATTATTTATTTATGTATGTATGTTTGTATAATATGATAAATGATAAAGCATAAAATAAAATTCGCCGATTTTCTTTATAAAACTTGAAGAGTTTATGTATGATAATTAAAGAGTCTTTTGTATTTTTGTTTGCCTTTTTGTACTCGAGTTTTTTACATTCATTGAATTTGAATATTACACATAAATATGTATACATAATATGTATGCGCTCTAATCAAGCTTTTGTGCTTTCACTTCTATTAAATTTTCTATATTTAGAGAAAGAAAAAGGGTTTAATTAGTAGAATTTTTTTATTTATTTATGACGGCTTATTCTGTGTAAGATTAGGATCGATATAATCTTTCAGGTCGTTTGCGGCACGTGTATAACTCGGCAAAGGGTTTATTGACATACTAACATAAAAATACATATCGATATAAATTTGAAAAATTGTCCCAATAACATAACAGCACTACCATATATAAATATGCTTTCATTTTAATATAATTTTGTTTTTTATGTTTTATCATACATTTAGATGGTTACTTTAATGTTTTGTTATTATTTTTGCTATACACTAATAAAAAGAACCAAAATAATAACTTTTTCTTTTATTATAGCATTTGGTAAAAAAAAAAATCATTAAAACAGCCATAAGGATTTCTGGTATATGTATGGATGCGTGTTTGTGTCGGCAAAATAATGGAAGGATTAGAAATACGCGAACATAAAATATGATCGATCGATGTTTTATACCATTTACGTCAGATATTACTGCAAAGTCATAATTTATGGTATTTATGGATTCTACCGTATATTATATATTTCGTGAATATCGCGTGGTACCTATCAGAGAACAGAAACACAAGCAAAATCAATACAAAAAAAATTCCAAAAATATGAAAAACTATTTTACGAGTAAGTTTTCTCGTTACATTTTATTTCAACAAGCAAAATCAAAACATCAAAGTCAATCAATATTTTCAAGTAGCAAGCAAGTTTCGATTTTTCTTGAAATTTCGAAATTGTTCGGAATTTGTTTCGTTTTCAATTTTTGTTAGTTTGTATGACGTCTTTGCCAAGTTTTCGTTTGAAATAAAACGAATTAATAAAAATTTAGTGTTGAATTATTAGAACTAGGTGATAATTACGGTAGGTAAAATACAATTGATACACATATAAAACAATGGATAAATTTATTAAGAACTAACATGTAAAGTGCCGGAATTAAAATGTGAATCTTATTAAAATTATTTGTTGTTAATCCTATTTGTGCATTCATTTTCTGTTTCAAAATAATTATAGTAAAAATATATTCAAATTAGAATTAATTTATAAACATGTTTGTTATACATAATACCTTTTGTATATATCATACATTTCATTATAAGTCTTTGATCTACTGACATATCTCAATATAATTTGTTACTTTTTTTATATTTTGGAAGAAGTTTACCTTTTCATGCTCTTTAAGCTTGCCCTGAATTAATTTCGCAGAAAAAATTAATTAACCCTAACCTAACGAAGATGTGCCTTTTTGGCATATTTCATTTTTAAAATGGTAAGATTTTCAAAATATTGTAATTTAGTTATGAACTTGTCTGTATTACTTCGGTCTAAAAAGACCAAAATATTGAAATCCTGTCAAAAATGACGAAAAATTTGGTTGGTCCAAAACCACTTTTCTCGATGTTTTGAAAGTCCCTGAGTCTAAAAAAGCAAAAAAAAAAAACGTCCGTCCGTCTGTCTGGACGTCTGGATGTCTGTGCCAGTAGTATGTATCTCAAGAACGGCTTTTCCGATTTTGATTTTTTTTTCGCCAATCTGTTTCTATGGTCAAGACGGAGATTTGAAAAGGTTTTGGAGATTGTACGTCAAGAGGGTGGGATACCTGCCATATTAATTGACCCAAAATACCTGGTTTTATAAATATTTACGATTTTTTATATATTATTTAAAATAAGGCTATTCAATTAAAAATCTGCGATCAAACACTTGGAATAATTGGGAATTAATAAACCGAAAATGCAAGTTCAGTAACTTTTAATTAATTTATTTTTAAGGCTATGATTTTCGATGGTTACAGCACAAAATTTATTCTTACAATGACGTTAATGGTATCTATCTGTACACAGAAAAATGTACACAGTGTATTACAAATTAAATACATACACACTGGAATTCATTTACATATCTGACATTTGGGATGTCAAGCTGAAAATATTTTAAATTATATGTTAAATATTTCTTAATAATAATTACATAATTTAATTTCAGATTTGTTAATAAATTCAGGCAATACGGACAAACTATTAGGTACAACAAATTTGGATTCTATTAGAAGTTAAGTATATAAATTATTCTGCTTATTACTCAAGTGACATTTCTAACAATAATTAATTTAGATTTTCCGATTGTGCTGAATGGGCTCTGATGGAACCGGATAACTAACATTGTGTAAGTAAATTATATAAATTAAAGTAATTAATGGAATTAATGTTGGATTGGATCAACTGGATCTGATCCGACTAATTTAAACATCCCGCCGCCGCCCGTTGACTTGCTAGAGTCAAAATTCGGTAATACGGCTATCTTGGATATTTGACGTTTTAGGATTGTTCCACCGGGCAATTTCAGGCAAACTACTCGGACGAATGTATCGCTTTCAGGATTAACTTCACAGATGCGAGCAATGGGCCATTTGGTAGGTGAAAAATTTTGATCGCGTAAGAGTACTAAATCTCCTACTGTGAATTGGTGATCCTCTTTGTGACATTTGACATTTGTTCAACGACGTGACGTATTCCTGTGACCACTGCTTCCAAAATCCCTAGGTCATCTCCTCCGGTAACATGGTTAATGGCTGGGTAATCAAAAATGTGATAGAGTTAGAGGATCCATTCTTCATCTGGAATTTCTTCTAATGGCCTTGAATTTAGTAAAGCTTTGATTTCCTTGATTATGGTTAAAAATTCCTCATATGTCAAATGAGTTTCTCCAATGACTCGGCATAGGTGATATTTACATGACTTAATGGCGGCCTCATAATCCGCCGAAGGTTGGAGTAGCCGGTGGTATAAAATGCCAAGTAATGTAATGGTCAGAACACCAAGCTTGAATTTTTTTTCTTAGACCTCGTTGAGATATTGTTGGTGAAATTCTTGTAATTGGCAATTATCCCCCACAAGGTTGATGCCATTATCACAATGAATATGGTTCGACCTCCTCTCACTGTACAAAATCTTTTCAATACCGCAAGAAAAGTGTCAGAACTCATGTTGGTGACTACCTCGATAGACGCGGCTTTTGTATAGCTTCGTTCCACGCGCACAGATTGTCTTTAGCATAAACCGTCCTGCCAAATCGACACCGACTTCTATAAAATCTCGTATTGGAGGGTTGACTCGACAAGAAGGCAGTTGCCCCATTATTTGTTATTATTATTGTGCCTTGTAACGACGACACATAAGGCATAAACTAGTTGAGTAGTTCTCGATAATAGATTTGTTTTGTAACGAAGAATATACGCCAAAACGTGTGACATTGTTCTGAACTTTGAGTACTTGGCAATTAATGCACTCATAATGATAACATTTGGTGAAACAGTGGCAAAATTGATTATGGGTTCATGGGCATTACTCACAATAGGCGTTGGTTTTATAAGTTGTAGCTGTTTTACATTTAAAAATTCGGGTCCACTGATCCAAGTTGGATTACTGAACTTTTACAATTGGTAATTAGGTGATCAATACTTGCATTTTGTGGCTTGTCTTTCTTGGTTATGATTAATTCTGGGGGTTACACCCTCAGGAGTCGTGTCTATTTAATGCATCCGTTCGCTTGCTTAGGAAGTCAACACTGAGAAAATTATAATACTTCAAAGTTAAAGATTGGATACTTTTAAAATAAAGAATTCTTAAAAATGAATGTAAAATCCATTAAATTCAAGTATTTATTCTTAAATTTAAAGTACAATGAAACTTTAAAATAAAGGATTAAAAATCTTTATTTTATTATTGACTTAATAAGAGAATACAAACTAAAATTGTCTATTTTTCTTTATTTGATATTTTGTTGTATGTACTTGATAGGGGGCGAGTAGACAAGAGAGAAGAGACGCAACAACTTCAACAACGATGTCAAGCAACATTTGCTACGGTTAGTAGAAGGTTAGTAGAAATTTAGGTGACCGCTTGGGAACATGATGATGGAACGAAATCTCGCCTTTCCCACCGCCTAACCACCGATGGGAAAAATAGTGGAGACACAAATAATTAATTAAATTAAGGCTTTTCAGATCTTGTGGTTAGAACAGGGTGGTAGTAAAGGGGAAAACTAGAATCCTATGTATCTTGTCCTTCGGTTCTGTTATATGTAAACGGGTGTACAGTGGGCCCGGCGTAATCTCAATCAAATTTGATATTTTTTTGTATTTGATGCGAATATTTTTTACTTTAAATTTAAAATTTTAGTTTCTTAAGTTTAAATCTATTTTCTTTGAAATTGAATAATTTTTGAAACTTAAAACCAAAGATTTTAAATCCTTAAAAATAAAACCTAAATTCCTTTGCGCAAAAACTATAGGGAAATATCTTAGTTTTAATTGGTAAATTCTTAAATTTGAAGGATTATTTTTCTTACATCTTTGGTTTTAAGTTTTAAAAATTATTCAATTTCAAAGAAAATAGATTTAAACTTAAGAAACTAAAATTTTAAATTTAAAGTAAAAAATATTCGCATCAAATACAAAAAAATATCAAATTTGATTGAGATTACGCCGGGCCCACTGTACACCCGTTTACATATAACAGAACCGAAGGACAAGATACATAGGATTCTAGTTTTCCCCTTTACTACCACCCTGTTCTAACCACAAGATCTGAAAAGCCTTAATTTAATTAATTATTTGTGTCTCCACTATTTTTCCCATCGGTGGTTAGGCGGTGGGAGAGGCGAGATTTCGTTCCATCATCATGTTCCCAAGCGGTCACCTAAATTTCTACTAACCTTCTACTAACCGTAGCAAATGTTGCTTGACATCGTTGTTGAAGTTGTTGCGTCTCTTCTCTCTTGTCTACTCGCCCACTATCAAGTACATACAACAAAATATCAAATAAAGAAAAATAGACAATTTTAGTTTGTATTCTCTTATTAAGTCAATAATAAAATAAAGATTTTTAATCCTTTATTTTAAAGTTTCATTGTACTTTAAATTTAAGAATAAATACTTGAATTTAATGGATTTTACATTCATTTTTAAGAATTCTTTATTTTAAAAGTATCCAATCTTTAACTTTGAAGTATTATAATTTTCTCAGTGTAATATTACTGGAAGAGGCTTTATTAAATTTTGTCACTGCAAAAAAATCACGAACGTAGGTTTCGATTATCGGTTTCTTTTTTCGGATTTTTTGATTAGTCTCTTTCTTAATCGCTTCGAGATAATTGGCATCATCAACTCGAAAATGACATATTGACAAATAGGCAGCACCCCGTAATTGGCCTAGCAGTTATTTGAACTTCTCCGTGGGAGACAGATTGTGGATATAAAAATGACGTAAAATGATTGCCAATGTTTTACATTTCCATCGAATATTGGGAGATTAAGGCGCGGTAATTATTAGCCGTATCATCTTGATTTAAACTGGTCACTGGGTTTAATGTTTTTTCCCTAATCAATTTATGGATTGCCGCCACTATTGGAAAGAACGTATCGTCTAGTGTATCCATTTCCGACACCTCGTTATCATCAATGTTGAATATTTGATCTTCAACTTCGATAAATTGTTTGATAAACTCGTGGGTTTTCGACAACCTCACTTTCAATTCTTCTACAAAGGCGGCTTTACCTTTCGTCGTAATGAAATTAGTGTGATTAGTGAGTTGCCCCTTAATGATACCTTTACGTTTATTCAATGCCTCCATAATAAATAATCGAACCGACAAAATTGGAATTTAACCGATAAATTGGAATTAAATGGGTTTAACCCTTTGCGGTCGTATGTCTACTCTCCGCCACCAAAGCTGTCTTACCGTTCCGGTCGCATGTCTACTCTCAGCCACCGCGGCAAAGAACCATATTAGACATCGATTTTGGCCACAAATAAATTCGGTAAAGTTCTATATTGTGTTTAATTGTAATTAGAAGGGCATAGATAGATCAATCGATTAATCGGAGACTGTTAATCGATTAATAGAAAATTTCTTTTCTCTAATGAAGTGTGTAACGATACTAGCCGATACCGGCTGTGTACCGTTAGCAGAAGCCCCGGAGTCACCACCTGCAGCAATTGCTCTGACTATCGCGCAGTCCGGGGGTGGGTCATGGTGGTGTCCTTCCGGGCCTTGAGAGCTGCTACATTACTACTATAAAATCATAATTACTATTTGGACACACTTTACGGCACACAACATGGTCACTCTCTGGAAATTAGAAAAAGATTAACACATTGGACTTCGGTTTAACAACTGGTAATATAGCATTTTATTAAATGTGACAATGTTGCACAAATGAATCTAAAACAAACAAGTGAGTTGAGCACACCAACTATGAACAGGAAAATTATATAAAACAAACTAAATAGTTGGATACTCGAATCCGAAGATCCTGTTAATTCAATCAAAATTTAATAGTTTTATATATTGTAGATAATAACTGCATATAGGATCTGACGCGATGACTGCCGATTGAAAAGTCCTCCGAGTTCGTGTACTCCTCAAGTGGCCTAGAAAAAAAACAAGACACAAAAAAACCCAAAGATTGATTGAATCTCCAGAATACCTAATTATATGGAATACACATTATATATTTCATAACATACATTAGGGTTGATAACGGGCCTCCTTCGCATACCATACCGCTGGAACTAAGCCGATAACGCGGATGTCACTTCTTGTACCACGCGATAACACCAAATCTTGTTGAATAATTTCCGCTGATACGGTTGTTTATTGTTCTGGAACAAGCGTAAATATCACGATTATCCGGGATTGATACTTTCGCTCCGGCCACGAATCGAAACAATCGAAAATTATCACCGTAGACAAACTATTGGTCCAGTTTTCCAATGTCAATGTCATCAACGTTCAAGTTGTTGGTGTTTTAACCACACAACCAAATAATTGTTTCTTTGGTTTTATTTGTTTAGCATATAATTACTTGACCGATATTCATAAAACTCAACACTTAGTTGTTTATTTCACACCCTCCGTAATTTTTGTTTGTTAATATTTCCTTTTTCTTGGCTTTCCGTTGAATTATCAAACAAATGTGTTCGTTTTGACGTCTCGATCCACACTCCCTTTTCCACTTCGCTTTTTCCATCCATCACCAAATTTTGCTACCATGATGCCCATTTAACGAAAGTGGCCGGTATTTGAAGTACCCGGTTGAATGGGTGAATAACATATAGTGACCCAGATAAGTGGAAAAAAAATCGAAAATATTGTGTTTATTGGGTGTGTTTACCTTTTAATTTAATAACCAAGTCAGATACACACGGAACGACGTGTTCGTTACAAGTGTGAACCAATAATAACAAATAATAGCCATGTTCCATCCTACACTGAAAAAAATATAGTGCATTCTATTTACGAATGGCGTTCATTAACCATAATGCGTACTATTAATGAAGGACATTCTAGATTTACGTAAAAACCAAAACTTAGAAAAATTCAGGATGATTTGTGCATTAATAGTAAGAATCACAGTTCATAAACTATAAAATGGTTTAGTTTGTTACACTATACGTATAATACATTCGCATGTTGTTTGCGCATTAGTGAAACTTAAATGCTTTTATTAAAAAATCACATTTATGAACAATTCATAATATTTATGAATAAGACTATGAACGAAAATATATTTTAAATACGAACAAATTTGTTCGTATTATTAATGATTGAATGAATATATTCTAGCACATAATAAAATTACGTATAGTTGAATCATATTTTAAAAATGTAAATAAAGGACTCACTGCGTTATTAACAATTGTCGTGCGGTTTGAAAGGATTATTATTTATATATGTAGGTGGAAAAATCGTTAGATAATAAAATAATAGATTTTTGTGGGTTGAAAATCAGGTAAATATGGTATTTTATGACCGTGTTTTCGTTTTTTACGTGTAATAAGATTTAAAATAAAATCCTCGCTTTCGCAATCGATGATTAATTCTGATTCCGTGAAATTAAAATGAAAAAACTTTTTGTGAAAAATACTAAAATTCATAATGTAATGTGCATAATTCATAATGTCTAAATTTATAATTTATGTGACTAGAGTAGTAGTTCAGCTTTATTATAGTGCGCTTGAGGAAAAGTCAACAATTACAAATTTAGCCGATCCTGCACATCGCAACATTTCAGCAGCACATGAAGAAGAGAATGAATTAAACTTACTTTTGGAGAATTTGGATCAGACCAGGTAATAAAAATAAGCAAATATGGGAGAAGGCTACAAATTCGGAAGTATAACAATTGAGCGCAACATCATGGCTTTTATTAATCCTAATATATAAGAATTATTAATTATATTTATTTTTAAATTAAAGTTTATTTTTAAGAGATTAAATTGAAGCATTTTAATAACCAATAAGATACCGAATAAATAAAGGATAACAAAACGAAATTTTGAGTTCTTTATTTCCTTAACTGAGCTGCATAGATTTTGCGAATTTTCATCAAGCGACAAAAATTTTCCATTTCCTTTATGAACTACAATATATAAATATTATGTAATTTTGATTATCAATAATGAACCCGTTCGTACATTTTATGTATTATTTTCAATATATTTATGAAAATATGTGTACATCATATTTATGAATTATTCATAACCAATGTGCACTCTGCTCTTCCTACTAACGAATAATTTTGTAAATCCAAATAATGTATTTCTAAACTTATATGTATGAATTTATTCGTTAAATTGATTTACCATTACAGAAGTATGAAGGATCGAAACGGGCTGTCATCGAATATATTAAAAATACAAAACCATCGAATTACACTACTGTCGCAATCAAATTGTAAGACGGCAATATTTAGATGGTGACTTGTCAATAAGCAAAATGTGGAAACAATTTAAAAGAGAAACTCCCGAAACGTCAATCAAATGCAGCTATTTTAGAATGATTTTTAATACAAATTTTAATTTGGGCTTTAAAGCTCCTGCGTCAGATATGTGTTCCACTTGCCTTCAATTTAAGGAACAATTTAAAATTGAAGAAAATCTCCAGAAGAGACAAGAATTAATAATGATGATGTTGAGGGTTAAACAAAAAGTTTTCTCGATTTTTCTTGAAAACACCAAAAGTGGAATATATCGTTTTTGATTCTATATGACTCCTGTAATTGCAACAAGTGTATTGCAATATTTTGCAAAAAGTGTACTAATGTTTCAAAGTTCGATTGTTTTTCTTATTTTAAATCAAATTTTTTTTATAATAAAAGGTATAAAAACTATTAGGCTACTAATTTGAATTTCACAGTCAAAAATTAGATATAATTATCTTTAATTTAAAGAAAAAGACATAAAAAAAATCTTAAAGTTGACCAATTTGCAGGAATTTGAATTTTACGCAAAATGTGGAAGTTCCTTTATGTTTGATGAGGAGTTTATATCTACCATCAAAGTGACTTGAATAGGGATAATGAGATCAATAAATATTTTCTTAATAGAATTAAAACATAAAATTTAAAAAAAAAATCCCAAAGCTTCATCTATTCTAACAAATTTGTTCACGTATTTCTGGTTCAAGAGATACATTCTCTAGAATACTAATTTCCCTGTGGTTTCGCTAGATAGACCCTGGCAAAGATAAACAGAAATTAATTATAAAGCAGAAAGTTGTAGATAAAACCCAGCCGAGTTACATTCTTTGGATTTACTAAAATTTTTAAACAAAAAATGTAATAAAACATTATAATTTTGAAGTTTTCATTTATGTATTACATACTTAACCATACCATACTAATATTAAGCATTTATTGAGGTCTTTACAGAAAAAGATGATACTTGACATTTGGAAGATGCATCTTGAAAAGTTGATTATAGAGTTTATTTCTCGGGTTTCATCTATTGGATTGTCACAAGACGGATTTTTCTCTGTTCCTCTTTACTTATTTTTCAACAAGTTTTTAAGATAACTTCGACTTGGTTTGAATGAAAATAAAACATTTAAATAATTCCTATAAACTTTACATTATACAATATTTCGAAGCTGTTGACGACACCTTTAACATCCAATAGTGGTATAGTTCGAAGTCAAATAATCGTTATATATAAGACAAAACAGACAAAGTAGAAGGCAAAATATAAGAAGAGTAAGAGAACCCAAGTATTTGAATCTTGTCACTCCCTCAAATATGTAGTTACCTCTGCTAAAGTAAGCATCTCCTTATTGAACACCGGACCTAACTACAAAAATCCTCGATAGCTTCTTCTCAACTTTAACACAACGTTCTGACTGCACTACTGTCATTTTATATAGATGTATAAATATTTTTTATTATTAATTCACGCTAGTATCTTCTAAAAGGTTGTAACAAGTATTTTAATTAAATCGTTTAGTTTATAACAAAGAAAAACCATTACCTTTAAAATGGCTGTTCTAATTGTAGTTTCACCTAAAAATTTAACATTTGGAAATAAATAAAATGATTAAATGCGATATTATCAAAATACGGTGTGCTGGTGGTTTTAACCGATCCAATAAAAGTTTAGTGAGATTATATATTCTGGTGTTATTGCAAATTAATTGGATCATTAACGCTTCCTAAGGGTTTACTACACTTCTTGGGGATATTCTAAAAGCATATACGGAGAATATTGTGTATAAGCAAGACGATGCTTCCGTTCATATTGATCGCCAAAGAATTATTATAATCGACACTATGTTGAATTTCTATGTTTAAGGTAGAACAAACGAAATTAAAAAATAAATCTCGGAAGGGTCTTTAATGTACCTGTATGATACCAACAAAATAAATGTAATAGTAAATCCTATAACTTAAACTAAAGACGGTTGATTTACGTAAAACAGTTTAAAAGCTAGTATTAAGTAAAATATCAATGTATCACCTCGAACAACTTTTCTTTGACGCATTGTATCTCAAAAGATATTGAAGATGGGTTAATAGTTTGCTCAAAATTAATCAAGGAAACATGCCTTAAAATATTTACAGTGAAATTCTTAACAACCTTCATAATGAATTTTGTGGCCGGTTGTTGCTCACCGACGTTAGATTATTATACCATGCAAATTTAAAAAAAAATAAGTAGACTTTGGGATTCCTTCTACGTGTAGAACACCAAATGACTGCGTGGAAGCTGAGGAAACTACTCTAATAGGAAATCGTTAGTTTTGCGGGTAGTGGTGTACGTTGCAATTCAGTTTAATTTGTTAATAGGCTTATTCTCTAATCACATTGAAAATGATCTGGAACTGCCCGATTGTCCAAGCTTTCATTCAATTGTTAATATGATGTAGAAAATCACTAAATGTGACTGTGATTAAAGTAAAAATCAAAATTTTAATTTTATAGACCTACATATATTTTCAAGTAAAGCTCAATTTACAACATGAACGTGACAAATCATTTTTTTTTGATAAATCTGAAATTACTTGATTTTGTTCATTAAAACTTGAAATAAAATTATGTATTGAATAATTATCAAAATAATGAATAATAGTATATTATTCAACAAGCACAATGATAGCTGTTATATACACATTATACGTCTGTTTGTTCAATTATAATGATATCCATTATTCACTGCTAGTTTTGAAATTTTATCTAGCAGGCTTCTCTTTCATTATTCAATACTACCATATATTATTGGGGCCAATCGCGGATATAAGGACGGGGGGAGGGGTGGAGGGGTAATTACTCCTCCCAAAATGAAACAAAAAGATCTAAAAAACACCTAAAACTTAAAATTAATAATCGATCATATTTCATTCATTAAAACCAACGCAAATACTATGTACATATTAACTATCCGTAGTATATATGCACTTGGTAAGTTCAGCGAGGTTAAAACTCGATATTTTACAGAAATAATGATAAAAAATGCATTAAATAATGGAATGATGCATTAAACTAATGAAAAAAAAACTTAATTACATTTACCAATTCTAAGAAAATAAAATGTAAACAAAACATTTAGAATTTACACATATCTCATATCCTAATTAAAAGCCGAAAACTACTAACACTAAAGAAGAATCACAAACTCCGTCCGGATCCGACCATGCTCTTAACTCTAAATAAAATATATTTTGACTGAAACATGTGATAAATAATTTTTAGTACCTACTAATTTTTTACATTTAATTGAAAATACTGCACACATCCAAATTATCATAATCAATTCCTATGATAATTTGTGACAGCTACAGAATAAATTCATTATATGATTTACTAATGTGATTTACGTACTGAACCGATATAATTTAATTGGCGTAGTTATGCCTTAATAAATATACCATCCATGACATATTTTGTCCAAGCAATTATCCATTACTCGAATATTATTATAGTAATTAAAATGAAGCAACAAAAATGTGAAGCAGGGAAATGTACCAAACAATTATTACACTATTCGGACACCATAATAAAAAATTGTGAATGTAGGGGAATATTTTTCAAATATGTAAATGTCTGAAATTTGAATTAAAAAAATTGTATCACTGGTTTCGGACACGGTCTTTTATAATAATTAACTCCCCCCCCCCTCCTTCACAAAACTTAAAAGCTGGATCCGCCCATGATACACAAATGTTAAAATCAGTTTTGAAATTTTAAGTAATGGACAAACTATATTATGTGCCATGTTTTTCATGTTGATGTAAATCCAACTGTTTGGTTTCAAAAAAAGTCATGGAAAAAAAAGATTAAACTTTTCTATTTACCACACATTTTTGTTCATGGCGATTTTAACTGTGAAATAATAAATTAATTAATTCAACATGATTCCACGTTCACGTTCACAAGAGGTATAAACTGGGCTTATAATTGAGTTTGCTTGATATTTAGCAAGCAAATTTTTAGGAAAACATTTACAACCCAGCAAAATTTTGGATAACGTTAACATTGAACTAATATTTCAACTTAATTTAAACGTACTGTTTATTTACATAGGTTAGAAAGAGAAAAAATATATATTTTTAATTTTTGTTCCTTTTTTGTTTAGGTATTTAACATTAATTTTACGTGGATAAGTTAGCGGCATCCGCATGTTTTTTTAATGCGTAGCCATTTTGGTTTTGTCCACATAATCCATTTGTATAGTAAGCAGTTCATATTGATAAATTTAAATTTGTCCATTGTCCATACCGTACAGTCTAATATAGTAAAAAATAAATTCATTTCCCGAACAATTTAAAGTTTTATAAATAAATATAATCAAGGAACACAAAGAAGTAAGTAATAATATTTATAATGAATAAAGACAGAAAAAAATTGCAAGGTATTTCGAAGCGACATTTTAGACGCTACACGTGTGAAAAAAATGAAAAATTAAAATTTAATAAAATTAAGTTTTTCCTTATCCTCTAATGAGACTAGTGTATCTAAACAGGACAATATACCCAAATATAAATGTAATAACAATAATGAGAATAATTTAAATTTCATGGATAAAATTGAAATAAGTTTACGATTGAACATTCCAAGTATTAATAATTTAACTGCGAATAAAAAAATTGACGATGATAGCTCTAAAATAAATAAAAATAATAACGGTGAGAATAATCATAAATTGGAAGTTTTAAAAAGCGATTTAAAGGATATTGTTATTTCAAATAACTTAACCACTACAGCTATACTTCAAGCATTTTAAATTCTTTAAATAAATACGGGCTAAAATTGCCCCGATCAAAAAATGCATTAATGAATGATACTAAGAATAGTGATGTTGTAACCAAAACAAGAATTGGTGCCGGACACCTCGTGTGTATTGGGATGCAACAAAATGTAATGAAATGTAACGATGAGACAGTAATAAAGAAACCTATACGATATCTATAGATATCAATGTGGATGGATTACAATTGTACAAGAGCTCAAAAAAATGTGTTTGGTCTATTCTAGGGTCTTTTGTTAACTGTCCACATATTATGTATCCATTTGTTATAGCAGCATACCTTGGAAATGGACATCCCGAGTCTTATAAACTTTTTTTTGAACAATTTGCCAAAGAGAGTAACAAATTAAGTAAAGAGGGTATTTTTGTCTCACAGAGTCACAGCAAATCATTAAGAGAAAATTTAACGTCCGATTATTTTATTGCGATGTGCCCGCAAAATCGTTTGTAACTTGTACAAAATACCACAACACAATGCAAAAATGGATGTCATAAATGCGAGCAGGTTGGTTTTAGTTACAATCGCCGAATTGTTTTCGAGAGCTTTTTTTTAAGACATGATGCTAACCATCATAATGAAAAGCACCAAAATGAAAAATCTTTACTAGAAAAGTTTGGTTTTAAAATGATAAGTCAATTCCCGCTTGATTCAATGTACCTGGTTGACCTCGGTGTAGTGAAAAGATGCTGACAATAATATGTTCAAGAAACAAAAAACTAATTAATCAAATGTCAGAATTTAACAAATTAATTTCGAAAGATTTCATTTCAAATGAATTTAACCGAAAACCTCGTGGCTTTGACAAATTAACCCGATTTAAAGCAACAGAGTTTCACCTGTTTATTGGATACCATGGCCCAGTTTTATTGAAATCTATTCTAAGTGAAGATATGTATAATTATTTTATGTTATTGCATTGTGGGATTAGATTATTATCCGACTACAATACTTCTCAGGAAAACGCTGATTACGCTGCACAATTGTTAAAGTTTTTTGTAAAACATTTTTCTACATTTCATGGAAAACAATGTATCAATTATAATGTTCACAATCTGCTGCGTTTAGCCGACTGTATTAAACAATTCGGTCCCTTGAAAAATTTGAACGCCTATAAATTTTTGGAATTTTTTACATTTAAAAAAAAACAGAATTAAAAAACCTACTAATATATTGCAACAAATTGTTAATAGGCAAAAAGAATTATGGGCTATTTCAAAGCAACGTAAACCGAACTCAATAATGAAATTTGGCATTTCAGAATTTAAGAATTCATTTTTTATTCTGGAAAATAATATACCATTTGGTATTGATCAAATAGAATTTAAATAAATCAAATAAAGAATACATCGTAGGAAAACGACTGATAAATTGCGCAGATATTTTTACGAATCCGTTTCCATCAAGGGAATATCTGAATATATTCACTGCAGAAATATTGACGAAAGTGGAGAAATACCCCATTAACTCAATTATTTATAAATTAATGGTATTACCGTTCAATAATAAATTTATTTTTTTGCCAATTTTGCATCTTTAGAATAAACCGTCCGTAATGTCTACACTAGGTAAGAAAATTTAAATTTAAAAAATTGTAATGGATGAAACATTATTTTTTTTATTTATTTATTTACAGATAAACAAAATATTGATCAACAAAATTCTCAATCGATACTTTTCAACAAATACCCCTAAAAAGATTCATTGCCGAACATCTAACAAGTTTAAAGACAAAAAAATTGAGTTCCGATTTCAATCCAAACATGGATGAGGAGTCGGAATTTGATTTTAATAAAGATTATATCGAGCACGACTTTAACACACACACCTTAAAAAAAAAACATCAAGAACAATTTGTATCTAATTTTTCCTACAAAGAACATCGGGATGTTCATGAACTGCAGGTAATTCAACAAAAAGAATTGCAATTAACTCATAATTCAAACTCATAATTGTCAGATGTTCGCGAATCAGAATTAGACACGATGAATTATGAAGACATTAATGTTAATCCTGACAATGTTAAACTTTTAAATCGTATGGCAAAATGGGAAATTACATTAGAAAACATGTTCACACTTCTACAAGAAATAAAGCAAGATATTAAAGAATTAAACGAAAAAAGTGATTCACAATATAATGTTGCCAATCGCAGAAGATTTGGAAGGATTAGATTTAAAGATTATGAATGAAAAAGCGTTTGAACAGCGTTTTGTAAGATATTATTATAAAGCCATTTTAAATTAAGCTTATATGTACATTATTATTTTTTCAGATAAAACTTATTAAAATTTTTAAGCCAACGACGAACGCCTGCCCGAACTCGTTTGGAATCGCAAGGATTTTCAGAGGATAATTTACTAGCAACCTTCAATTGGGATGGTTCGCACAACAGAAAATCCTTTGCAGATTTAAAATGATTAAATTTGGCATTATTTAGTAAATAAACATGTAAATACGATAATTATTTAGTGTCACAATCACCTTCTTGAAACCACCAAAACGTAGTTTTGGTGGTTTCAAGAAGGTGATTGTGACACTAAATAATTATCGTACAGTAAAACTCGCTTTTAACGTACCCCTTTTATTAAGTTTACCCTGTCAACAACGTACATTAGTATTTTCCCAGAAGTTATACAATACGTTTTACGAAGAAATTCTCATGCTTATTACGTACCCCGGCTTATAAGGATATAACGAACCTGTTCTTGTCCCACGAAAAATAACTCCATGCAATTTATTATGGTTATAGCGTACGCACGAGTTACATACGAGATACAAACAAGTATGTAATTGTGTGCATTCGTATACTTCATATTATACCGAGGAAACTCGTTGAATTTCGTGAAACGAATTTTTTGTTTGTTTGCATGTGTAGGTGTACTACAACTCTACACCTAAACCTGTTTTTACAATCTTTTTTTTTTTTCAATTCTCCACAATCGCAAAGCAAATAACAAAAGATAACAGTAATATGTTAGTTTTTTTTCATTGTTTTTAGATGCTAATAAGTAGCAATACAACTAAACCTGATTTTATACGATCCTTTTTATACGATTTTTTTAACGTTTCATTGTTTTCTGTTAATACTCGTTTGTTGTAGTACATACACCAAACTTTTGTAACTTGTTTTAAGTTGTCGTTTGCCGTCCTTTACTTACATACTAAGTAAAATTAAGTTTTTAGAAATTTAATTCATACCATAAGTAAGTTTAATAAAATTGCATTAGTACGTAGAATTTTATTAATTTTATGGAAATTGATAGGTACATATGTGAGCCGTTCAGTGCACACATCGATTAACTCCACTTTTTGAAAAATCTTAAATTTAAGTGTCAAAGCACTTGGTATAGTCTTAACTTTTTATATTTATAACACCTTTCCTGAATAATAAAGATTAACACCATTAAACGGAAAAAATTTTTGGCCATTGAATAAGTTCATTTATTACTTTTTTCAGTTCCCAAATCGATTAACTCCAATAGTCATATAAAAATTGTAACATTACTGACGATTATTGTTTGGCTATTCATTCTTATTAATTTGATGTACCGTTATGATAGGTTTATCTGTATTTAAGCATTCTACAATATAATTTAAATTTACATTATAAAGGGAATTTTAAAAAACACTAACTTTTCTCATCGCATTTCTCAACTTTTTGTTTTATGGAGTTAATCAATTTGTGCACTGAACGGCTCATGTAATGGCTCCAAATACAACCACAAGAAAGTCCATTACTTCGGCAAAAAAATTAAAAATTTTGTCTGAAGTCGATAAAAAAAAAAAAAAACTCTGAAATTGGTAAAATGTATGGCTTATCAAAAACCACAATTTCTTCAATTGTTAGCAATAAAAAAAAAATCAAGGAAGCCGTCTGTTCATCGAAACGAAAAAAAATCAGAAGTGGTAAATTCCACAGGGTAGAAGATGCGGTTATAAAATGGATTAAAATAATGAGATCCAAAAATGTATCAATTGGCGGTACTTTAGTCAAAACCAAGGCCGAGGAATTTGCCAAAATGTTGAAAATCACCGAATTTCGAGCAACCAATGGTTGGTTGGATCGCTTTAAGCAGCGAAACAATTTATCGTTTAAAAATATTATGGGTGAAAAAGCCGATGCACCAGTTGAAATTGTGAACGATTGGGTCTAAAATAAGCTACCGTCGCTGGTCCAGAACTACACATTGAATAATATATTCAATCTGGATGAAACAGGATTATTTTTCAAATTGACCCCAAATAAAACTTTAGCGTTTAAAAACGAGACATGTTCCAACGGAAAGCATAGCAAGGAAAGGGTCAGTTTGCTTATTGGGGCTAATGCTGATGGTACCGAGAAACTCCCTCTTTTGATGATTGGAAAATCGGCTAAGCCAAGGTGTTTTAAAAAAATTAAATCGCTACCTGTACAATACGTTGCCAACCATAAAGCATGAATGACATCCAAAATTTGGGAAGATTACATTAGGAAGTTGGACAAAAAATTCACGAAAGAAGCCAGATCAGTTCTCTTTATTGTGGATAACTGTCCATCCCATTCGAACGTCACTTGTTTGAAGGCAATCAAATTGAAATTCTTGCCGCCTAACATCACAGCCATATGCCAACCCATGGATCAAGGAGTGATAAAAAACGTTAAACATTTTTATAAGCAATTTTTGCTTCTAAAAATTATACGGGATTTAGAAGATTCTATTGAATCCAACATTAAAGACGTAAACATCACCCTCCTGGATGCCGTAAATTTTATAAGTAAATCATGGGAAAAAGTGAAATCGAGTACTATCAGTAATTGTTTCAAAAAAGCTGGCATAACTAGAGCTTTAAGCGGACCTGATAATGTTGCTGACAATTCTATTGAGGAAATGGAAATATTATGGCAGAATCCAATAATCCAATCAACAATTAAAAATAATGAACGGATTTCACTTAAAGAATTTTTAGATGTTGACGAGCATATAGAGACCGATGTAACCACTGATGATTGTTCAATTATAGCAAGCATACTGGAGGTGCCAAATTGTGATGAGTCTGAATCAGGCGATGGCGATGTGGAAATTCTAGAGCCTATGCCGGCAAACGCCAACGTAGTAAAATCAATTAGATATCTTCAAACTTTTTTAAGTTATAATGAAGGAACCGAAGGTGAGCTTCAAAAGCTCCATCAAATCGAGATTAAGGTGGAAAAATTAATTCTATCTTCTATGAAGCAACAGAAAATCACAGATTATTTTTCTGGCAACAATCTAACGTAATTCGTTTTAAGGGGTTATAACTGAAGTATAAGGTCTAAAGATATTCTTCGTCTTCATTTCTACGTGATATTGAATTATTTTTACTTTTAATTTGTGTTTTTAGAATTAAAGCCGAAATCTAATTTATTTATCTAATTTTATGTACATAATCAAATATTTACTTGAATACAAATTTAAATATGGATTTACATCAAAATGTATCATATTTTTTTATTTCTATAAATTTCCTTGAATATAACGTCAGAACCATCTTGATGTGAATAGAGCCGGCATGGGAAAAATGAACTTAAAATAAGGGATATAGAAACACTAAAAATTCATTTATTTTCATAGTGTTTGTATGAAAAAACGCGATTTCGATTGACGATAAAATATGAATTAAAAGTTAAACCCAGTTAAATAATTTTTTAAGAAATCGCTAACAAACAACTCAATGTCTTACTCATTTAAAACACAGATTCTCAAATTTCCCTATTTTCCAGCAATAATCAAAAGAAAATAAGGGAAATTAAATTAAAAAACATTCTACAACAACAACAATGTGTATTAAAAAGAGAAAATTCAGTTTAATGACGACATCATATCTCCACATCTAAACCCAATGGTAAGAAAAAAGACAACACGTCTCCGCTCAACAATCAAAATTTAAAAAAAATCAAAAAGAGCCAAACAGAATAAATTAAATCAATACAATGAGTGCGAAAAAAATAAAACATCAAAACAATATAGCATGCTTTGCAAATTCAAAGTAACTATAGAAACATATTCGAATTCAAATTGGAATGGAGGCAATGAAAGAGATGATTATTGTTTTGTTTATAAATTCCGAGTTATGTTGATGACGTAGTATATTACAAAAACAACAATATTTAAAATTTCAAAAGTACCTTATTTTTCATGGCGATTTTCACTAAGAAATAAACATTTTCAAGACTTGATTTTTCAATCAAATAATATTACATGTTTCATGAACATTTTCATATAAAAACAAAACAAAAGCTCATATTTCTAATTAACTAAAACTGTAAATGAAAATAAGCGTTTTCCCATATAGTTTCATAGTAAAGAAAAAATGTTATGTACCTTATTTTAAGCTTAGTAAAAAATACAGTCGATACTGATCAATAATTTTAAATATTATGTAGAAATGAATTAATTAAAGATTTTTTTAAATTACATAAACATAGCAATTATATTTTATTTTCCGCAATTTCCAATCTCAATCATCGTTAAATTATTGTTGTCGAATCAACGATAAATTATCGTGCAGTTTAAACCAGTTTCAAATGTGTATTTTTTTCGTTAATTTAACGTTTAGGTATACTCGATATTTATATATTCCAAGTTAACGTTTACTTGTACAGATACATCCTAGGACATCGTTCTCATAAAGTAAATTAAAGTTTCATAATGTGTAAACGTTGAAGAACCAACGTTATTTCCACGTAATTTTAACATTATTTATTTTGCTGAGAAGCAAGCAGTACAAAAAACAAAATAAAACGAGTTACTGTGGGTTTCCACTTGGGATGGCTTTGCGAATAATCGCAATCTGTTTTAAATTTTTTCACACGATACATTGAAAAAAAATTACAAATCGGTATATAAATTTGTCTACTCAACCATAGACAAATTTACAATACGATTTGCAATCAAAAGTAGTCATGCCTACATCTTTTTCCATTGCAAATTTTGCATTTACAAAAAAAAAATAAAAATTTCCCTTATTTTGTTTAGGAACATTTTCAATCCTGCGATAAACAAAGCAAGCTGAAATATTTTTCCTATGTGAATTCTTTATTGTTTTTATTATGATTTTTTTCTACGATAGTGCAGTAACCTATACTTTCGATTTTGATTTTTGAATTTAAATTATATAAGAAAAGGAGCCTTTGCGTCGTATACTAAAATCGTGTGGAAATATTCTCATTACACAACGATTTCTTAATATTGCTACACGATTTGTGAAAACCCAAATGTTTTAATGATTTAATAAATTTGTGTTGATCCGTACAAGTTTGTAATTTTTTATGTTTCTACTTATTTTTAAATGTTAAAGGGCTATTGCTATCGCTCAGGCTGCAAATTTCACTTTCGTATTGCAATGACTCGTTTTCTTCACTTGTTATACAATATACTATTTATTGACGTCTAGAAATGTCTAAATAGAAAAAATTGTTTGGTAATACAAATACAAAATTTTTCTAACACAGTGGCATGAAACAAAAAATTTCCCTTTGCGAATATTCGCAAAGCATCCAAGTGGAAACCATAGGTTAATTCAAAAACGAACAAGATGTTTTTCAATTTTTGAAAAATCAAACAAAAACAAAAAACTTATTATGGTTTTTCCATTAGACTCGTTTTCGCTTGTTCCGTTCTCTGGTATTTACCCCAATTTCATCCCTGTACCCTGATTCTCTAAAAATTGCGATAATGTGTATACGTGTAAAATTGTAAAAAGCAAAGCTTACTTTTATCAGTTTGCAATTTTTCGATTCGTTTGCAATTCGACTACTACTAAATTAAAAATAAAAATTATAAATTCATAAAAGTAAGCTTTGCTTTTTAAAACTTTTCACGTTTATACATTATCTTGTTTTCTAGAGAACAGGGTACAGGTAGGCTTACATATAACGTAATTGTAAATGAATTACGTGGAAAATTCAATTAGGTTTTGGTTATGAGCTAAAACTTTTAAGTACATACTCTAAAAACAACAACATAAATCATTCAAATTTACGCAAGAACTTCCTACGCTATTTCATAAAAGAATGACGATATAAAAATATACGATACAGACGTAGACTTTCAGGCATCGGTTATTTTTCGTATAAAAGCTTTTTTCATAATTATTTTCTAAGGTTAAATTTTATTTGTATATTCTATGCTGCTACTATGAACTCAAAAAATTAGAAATATTTTTATGGTGCTTTATGCTTGTTAATAAATAATCAAACACCAGTCCATAAGCAAGTAGTTGGTTCTGGCTGCATGGTATAACGTAAATAATGCATTATCCATTTTTTTATGTGGTGTATATATAAATATTTCATTAAAAGAGTTATTCTATCTAATTTTTATGCCTCTTCTAACTAAATAAAATAATAATAAGTTTATTAGGTATTTTTTGTGCTTCTTGAACAAAATACTCTATTTACTACATATAAAACAGAAAAATCATAAATTTTCATACATCACAAAATAAATATTTCATGTACATATTCAACTTGAATTATATTACATGTATGTGTACATATATAGATTGTGGAAAAAAGTGAAATAAAATTGTGTACTACGTGCTCAAGAGAGAATTCTTATCAAAATAGAATTTTTGTTTATATTAATTTTCTTATCAATTTTAAAATATCTAAATAAATTCTATAGAGAGAAGGAGGAAAGTTCAAAATTATGTAAAATTTTACTAATACAATATTAAATAAAATGAAAAGATGTATAAATAAATTTTGCATGTTTAGCATAAAAACATAAAAATGAAAATATTGCATGTTTCAAGAAAATTATTTAGTTTATGTATTGGAAAATTTGCAGAGCTTCCTTTCCACGAGTATGTGGCACACATGTACGTACATGTATCTACTTATTTAAATAAAGTTTAAAAAGATTACATCTTAAAATTTATTTTTTTAATAAAATCATTCATCTCATTTGTTAGAGTCTCGAACATTTTTTTAGCATCAAATTATTCTTTGTTTCTGTAATAGCACCAAGTTCACCTTTCGAGTTGTTTTATTTAGATAATCTAAGTGAAAGGTTTAAAAATGAGCAATTGTCGAATTTAATATACTTTTACAGGTTTGAATTATTTACCGGCCTTAATTTACATTCCTCATATACCGTTCGAAATTAGCTAAGTTTTATTTCGAGTTTAATTGAATTTTAAAAATGCAGGCACATATTTCAAATATAATACCTAAAATAAATGTATTTATCAAAACTGGGAATCACATAATTCTTATTTTGAAACATTTGAATTTTAAAAAAGTTATTAATTTTAATATTTGTATTGGATCTGATTTTATGAATAATTTTTAACAATACTTTTAATTGTTACAACAGCCTACTATTCGTCAAGCAACAGCTTCAACCATAAGGATGCTCTGGTTTGGAAGCGGAAGCCGAGTGCAAAGATATCCGGTTGCTTTATATTTTATGCAACAAATTGAAAAAAGGTACAATTTGATTTATTTAAATAAATGTTGCCCAATCCAATTATGGATGAGTCAAACCATTAGTGGTACCTAGCACCAGAGCTTCTATGACTTTTTAGCGAGCAGAATAGATGCGCAATACCAGTTATCTTTGTCAAGGAATTTTATGGCACGTGTCCAGTTTGCCTTTCCAACAACCATCAGCTATTTGAATGCACTAAATTCAAAACAGTGAATATAACATCACGAAGGTATTTCATCAAAACAGACTACCCTTGTTTTATTTGCCTGAACAGAAGAATTATCATCGCATCGAAAATCACAGTTATCTACGGTAAATTTGGCGAATAATCATCCACAAAGTGATATTAACACCACTCGTAATGTAAATTACCATAGGCCCGAAACCTCCGAAGGCTCCGAAACCAGTACATATAAACATTTTCCCCTGTCTTCAGCCCTATCCTAGTTCGTAGGGAAAAAATTCTTTCGGTAAAGCACTACTAGCTAGAATGTTAAACAAATACGAAATAACTTGAAGCATATTAGGAACATTGCGAAAAAATTTAAAAACTTTCCAATATTTTTCATTCGGATTTGAAAACTACAGAAGACTTGTATTTATATTTTTTCAATGTTCATCAATATTAATTTAAGTTCTTTGTTATATCCTCGAATTTGAAAAACTCTGAATTTAAAGATAACTTGGCGACTTAAGAGAGCCAAGAAATTTCAGAAAAACTGAATTGTTCATCAATGTACAACAAAGTAATTTTAGTAAAATCAACGAAATCATTTTTAATTATAGATGTTTCGGTCAAATTTTCAATTTTTGAAAGTAATTGACGAACTGTAACCAAACATTTTTTTTTTTTTCAATTCTGTCCTGAAGTTTATTTTTAAACCAACAAAATGTCTTGTAATTCGACGGCAGAATAAACTTTGAGAATATGTGATAAAAACAGCATGTAGATTTGAATTTTCCGGGATATTTTGTCATTTTTTATATCCAAAACTTCATGCATCTGTTTTAAAAATTCTTCACTTAGAAAATATGTACATAGATAAAGCTGGCCATTTAATTACAAGTCTATCTATAGCAGGTAATAAAGACGAGACGTGATGAAATATAATTTAAAATATAAATGTTATAGCTGGAACTGAAGTAAATACCGATTTGGAAATGGTGAATCCAAAAAAAATTACCTACACGTCTCAAATTTTAAACCAACCGCTACTAAAGCACTCGAATTTTTATTAATTTTAATAACATGATCAGTCTATTGCCATAAATGGCTATAATATTCTACGGTACGACAGAACACACAAAAATGGTGGTGGGGTCTGTGTATGCTACAGGAAATGTTACAAATTCAAGAGAGTCCATTCGGGTACATATGACTGGATGCTGACATGGATGCTTTCCAGAAAATGCTATCTTCTTTTATATTACGATATAGTCATTTCGTAATTTATGGTGACTTAAATTTTAATATCCTTGACAGGTCGCAAAAATTCCATGTTCTTTTCTCAGTTCCTTCTTCACCAACTCGTGGCCCATCATGGCTAGATCAGTTTAATGTTTCTATTTTGGGGTTCAAACAATTCTCTATGCTACATATATCTGATAATGATTTTCTATACTCATCTTCTGTAAAGTAAAATCTAAACGTGTCAAAAATCGAAACAATCTAATACATGACTATAATAACATAATGCTGCTCGACCGATAACATTAATTCTATGTTTCACTTATTTTATGAGTGCTTATACTCTATTCATGATAACTGTATCCCGGTAAAATGGACACTGGATAATCAATCTCCAGCTTATTGGTTTTATTTTAAAATTGCTAACAGAATGTTGCTGTGGGATCAAGTCTTTGTTAAATTTCAGAAAACTTCCGACATGAAGTACAATATTGTTCAACATTGACCCTGCTGTGGTAAACTCTTATTTTTGCAGCATACCTAATAAATCGGTTGTCATTCCTCTTCCGGATTTTAATGCTACAAATAGGTTCACTGCTAATTTGTTTTCAGTTAACAGTGTAATGGAATTAGAGATTTTGAAAAATATTTACAGCATAAATACGCAGGTTGGTAATCCCCCATTACCTTCGAATTTCTTTACACGAGTTGTGATTGTAACTTGAGGGAGATTTTACAAGTTACTTTGAACAACATAGCCAAATACGTTAACGGGTTGAGAAAATATGATCATATCTCTGCCAAGTTCAGAGAATGATTTGGTTGCACAATGACTCCATTTTTGTTATTATAGATCACTATTACTCCTCTATAAAATTATAATTAATCAAGTTCCTGTTTATTTATTCAATAAAATAAAAATTTGTTCAGCTCGAAATAGCAACATCATACTTCCAGTTAACCGGTCTAATGTTTACAACAACTCTCCATTATTTACTTTATTTACAAGTTGGAATCAGGTTCCGGCCGAGATTAGGAGTGCTAAAACTTTTGTTATATTTAGAGTGTTATTGTTTGAATTTATCTAAATTACATAAGGATCTCTTTAGGGGGGCAGTGCGGGGTGGCTTGAGCCCCCACATGGCCCTCAAGTAGTAATAATATGGTTAGTTTGTCATGTCTAGATGTGATAATCTCATCTTCTTTGTTCATTGTTGTCTTGATGTTACAATGTAACGAGAAGTCGTTTATAGCTATGTGGTATTGGTTTCGTTGATTCGTTCATGTTCGGCTAGAACGGTCATACATAACTGGGGGAAGGGGGGGGGGGGCACCTTGAAGCCAGAAATTCTAGGTCGATTTCAAGAATTTTTTTCTATTTTTTATCATAATAGTGGCGTGGCCATCGTTAAAAATGAGTTAATTAAAAAAAAGAAACAGAAATCGGCGTTGCGCTGATCTCAGAACTGGTGCATTCTGGAACCAATAAAAAATAATATATTATTCTATTACTCCCTCAAGCGTTATACTAAATATCAGCGTAATATTTGGTTTTCAAAATGTTTTCAGAAGAGGAGAAATTGTTAAGAGTTTGCAATTCAGTTTCGATCTGCGAGCATGTGAAAAATAAATCATTTTTCAGTACATCTCATCAGGCTATAGCGACTAAACTGATAATTTATTACACTGATTTTGTTAAAAGTTTAGAAATAGTCTAAGATCCCACCTTAAAATGACCTTCACCGGGCTGGTTAATGGACGAAAAATATTTTATATTCAATTAAATACGTCAATAAATATATGCAAATGGGTTGTCTAAAAAATTTCAGTCCAGAATATGATTAATTAACAATTAAAAAATTGTTTTTTTTAAACATTTCACTGATTTGGTTAATAGACAAATTCCATACCAATCGAAAGTATGAAGCCCATAGAATATGCAAACGTTAGGTTGACTATTTTTTTCCCGTCACAACTCTTGGGTAGGCAGGTATAAACAGGTAAATCGATACTAGTAACTTGCACCGGTCTGGTTAATGATTTAAAGTTAAATTAAAATAAAGATTATTTCATTACGAACACGGTGGTATAGGGTAGTCTGCGAAAAATCAGTCCTGAATTCCGGTTGTCGAATTTTCAAAATGAAATATTGCTGTGAGTGAATACGTGCGACAGAGAGGTCCCAGCGAACCATCCCATGCTATAGAAGAGTACACAGCATCGCAGCTGTGTGTAGTTCGACCATTGAAAATGGGGAAGAACCTACCCGTAAGAGAAGGCGTTTCAATGAAATATCACGAGAAATTCGACCAAATTACTCTAAGCCAAAGACGAGTATGCAGCTGATTACTGTAGATGGACTTATGCAAAGGTGCTACAGAAATAGCAACAGATAAGGATTTATTGTGGATAATGTCGTTATCAAGAATAGAGTCTGTTCCTATGTGGTTAGGTTTTAACTGCATGATGTCAATTGACCATAGCGAAAAGCAAAAGATTGAGTATTGGCCTCCCATAAATTCATCTCCAACGTCTTATGCGATAGTCAATGAAACATTAAACATGGCTAAAGAAATCGCTCAAAAATGTCAACAGGCAGAAATTATTGTGACATATGATTTAGCGATAGCAAAAATGGCAATGCAAATCCAAGAACAAGAAAAACCGCAATACAATAATATTTTTGTTAATTTGGGAGCGTTCCACATAGAGATGGCATTTTTTAAAGCGATCGGAAAATATATTGAATGTAGTGGATTAGTAGAAATACTGGTTCAAGCAGAAGTATTAGCCGGTGGCTCCATGAATAGCTTTTTAGATAGCAAGCATTTCAATCGTTGCAAGCGCTTACCTCCGCTATCTGCTGCTGCATTGGAAATATTACATTTTGAACAGTATTTATCCACAACTAATATAACTCTTGAGGCAATGGATGAACTGCTGCAAACGCAAATACAGAATGCATCAAATCAGGCTGCGTATGACGTCAACGAAAGAATCGAGTTACCAGATTTATTGAGTCGAATTTTGAACGGATATAAAGAATTCTGCAATCAGACTTTGATGGGAGAAAAAGGGAAAACTGCTCAATTTTACTACCAATACTGTGAATTGCTTAATGTATACCATCGGTTTTCCAGAAGTATCCGCACCAGTAACTTAGAGCTGTACATGGACTCAATTTTCAATATGTCTGATTTATTTTTTGCGTTAAACCAGCCCAATTATGCCAGATGGTCCTTATTATATTTGAGCAATTTAATCAATTTGTATACTAACAATTCATCTTTGGTAGATGAATTTCGTCGAGGCGCCTTTGGAATCAGACGAACTACAGCAAATTTTGCTCGATCACCGGTTTACTTGACGCAAGAGCAGACCATCAATGCTGATGCTAGTAATCAATTAGCTGATAATCTTGCTGCAGACTCAATATCTGCACGTCAAAGATGGGCGCTCCGTCACAGCATGGGATGAAGATATTAACAACTATCAAACAAAATATCGGATTAACGAAAAAAGATGATACTTCGCACTCATTATGCAAAAAAGTAAAATTAAGAAAGACAAAAAAAATCTGAACAGTATCATTGAAGCAATAAAATGTACGATGAATCCATTTGATGACACTATTGACAAAGATGTAGTATTCAACATTTCGACGGGTAAAGCTGCGTCTAAAGAAGTTGCTGATTTCCTGCTTAACGTGAAGACAGCAGGCTATCAACAAAAATTAAATTTTACCTCGGAATGCTCTTCAACTCCCGCAAGATTCGATAAACCTATAAAACGAAACAAAATCTGCAATTTTGCTTCTCAATGCATGAATAAAGTTCTCTCTACCAAAGACAAGAACAAGAAAGTACTATTGAAAATGGAACGAGACGTATTTGGGCGACTTTTGGCAATTAGTCTTAACAAAAAAATTAATCTCGACTATTGCCCGGCTTTTCCACTAGCACCATTGCCACCTGCTCTTTTTTCATGTAATGGGGAGATGTTAAAAACTCCTAAGTCAACGTTAGCAAAGATTTTGAAATCCAAAACTGAAATGGTTGAGCCAACATATATCAACGTTGAAATAATTGATGGTTTTTACTACTTGCATTTAATCGGATCTTCTATGCCCCAAACTTTTGATAAAATTGCAGAGTCAATACTTATAAAAATATGTTCAACAAACGCAACAGAAATGCATTTAATTTTTGATCGCTACTTATCACCGTCAATCAAAGATTCTGAACGTGAAAGCCGAAAAGAATTCGATATTCCGTACAAAATTTCGGAACCTCAACAAACCAGACCTAACAATTTTTTGCAAGGCCTTAAAAATTATCGTTTCAAAGAGGCTTTGGTGCCGTTTCTGGCTGATTATTGGGAGCACAACCATTTGGTAACAATAATAAAAAACAAAAAAATTTTTTTCATTAGGGTTCATTGGGGATCATACACCTTTAAGGATAGAAGACATTGTCGAAACAACTGAAACAGAAAGCGATGACGAAGAATGTGCAGAAGTTGGTGATTACAATTTCATGTCCGATGACTCGAATCCTGAATAAGCTGAAAAATTTAAAAACTTTTGTATTTATATTTTATTAAAATAAAAATAAGATTTTTTTTTATTTTTGTTTTTATTTTATCTGCTAATAATAGAAATAAAATTTGCAAGATTAGTATTATATATGTATTACTACTACGTTTTTATTTACTAAAGATGTATATACTTTAAATATAAAATATATACACACATATATAATTAATTTATTATATCAATTTATTAGAAAAAAAATGAAAAAAGCATCCCTCAATTTTAATACTATGTTTTCTATTTTAATATTAAGCTACTCCAAAATGATGCGCAACATGTACGAGTCTATCGCTATCCTTTTCATTTTCAAGTACCAATAGCATGCGCACTCTCTTTCTTTCAATGGTCGAACTACACACAGCTGCGATGCTGTGTACTCTTCTATCGCATGGGATGGTTCGCTGGGACCTCTCTGTCACACGTATTCACTCACAGCAATATTTCATTTTTAAAATTCGACAACCGGAATTTAGGGCTGATTTTTCGCAGACTACCCGATACCACCGTGTTCGTAATGAAATAATCTTTGTTTTAATTTAACTTTAATTCATTAACCAGACCGGTGCAAGTTACTAGTATCGATTTAAATACCTGTTTATACCTGCCTACCCAAGAGTTGTGACGGGAAAAAAATAGTCAACCTAACGTTTGCATATTCTATGGGCTTCATACTTTCGATTGGTATGGAATTTGTCTATTAACCAAATCAGTGAAATGTTTAAAAAAAACAATTTTTTAATTGTTAATTAATCATATTCTGGACTGAAATTTTTTAGACAACCCATTTGCAATATATTTATTGACGTATTTAATTGAATATAAAATATTTTTCGTCCATTAACTAGCCCTGTGAAGGTCATTTTAAGGTGGGATCTTAGACTATTTCTAAACTTTTAACAAAATCAGTGTAATAAATTATCAGTTTAGTCGCTATAGCCTGATGAGATGTACTGAAAAATGATTTATTTTTCACATGCTCGCAGATCGAAACTGAATTGCAAACTCTTAACAATTTCTCCTCTTCTTAAATATTTATCAATCTGGGATACACCAGAATAATTCAAAAGTTTAAAAAAAAAAAAAAAAAAAAATGTTTTCATTAGATTTTTTTTAAATTAGGAAATAACGAATTAATTTTTGCAAGAATTTTAGTTATCAGCGCTTAAAGAGACAACGTTATTTATATTTAGTTTTAAATTATCTAACAGATCACATATGCCTACGGCAGTTTTATTTGAATTTTCAATAAAATCTATGATTACACAGGACCACTAAAAAAATGAGTGGAGGGTTAATCAAACCATGTGGATTATACGTTTTTTGGGTCGCTGAAACCGAATCCGAAACCTGTCAGCGTTTTTTGCTAACATCATAAAACAGAATGAAACTATAAAACTTAACAATATCAACCCTTAAACTTTATAACCCTATACCTTCATAGCCTATACCCTATACCTTGAGACCGATAACCTCTGTAATCCTAAAACACACCCAATCTCACATTCCAATAAACTACAAACTCAAAATGCAGCAAAAAAACTTACACGCAAAATTCAAATCTAAATCTCGGAGAGTTTAAGCTTTATAACTCCATACGTTTCACGCCCAAAAGCCCTACAACCCTATAACCCCAGTAATCCAAAACCTCATAGGAATATAAACCCAAAACCCCATAACCCTACAACTTCTAAATGCGACAAAAAAATACTTTGAGGTGGACAGTTAAAACTCCACAACACCACATTTTTATAAGTCCATCACCTTTCAACTTGTAACTCTATAACCGCGACGTTTACTTCTTCAATGATCTGGCGGGAACCAAAAAATCATGAGGATTGCTATTTTTGTTTAACGAAAGTTTTTTGGCACAACCAAAAAACAAAACCTTCGATTTCTTAAGCAACTGTTGAATCTGTGACTTGTCCTACCATTCTTGAAGCTGAAGAGAGTAACAAAAGTAATCCAATTGATTAAATTGATTAAAAATTTTCGGCGATATCAATGAATATGATAATTCAATTAATTGAGTAATTTTTATGCTATAGCAATTTTATTTGTCTAGTAGTACCTTTCTGAGTTTACATGTTTGACCGTTTACATTTTTAAGGGATGTGTATTTGAGTAGAAATGGGAAATGATTGGAATGATTCCTTCATGTGAGTTCTCTATGGCCTTATATACCATTTTCTATAATCTATAAACTCTATTTAAGATTGGGATGCCAACAATGTATTACCATTCATCTACAAATTTTTATTAAAATCGTTTGATTGTGTTATCAATGAGAAAATTAATATCTGCTGGCTTTTTAATTAAATAATTAAATTTTTGAATACAACTGTAATATACATTGTAATATCGTTGATGTCAATTCACAGTCACGTGGATAGAGGTGTTGAGTAAAACTTTGCGTATCTGGGAACGTTTGGGGTTGGTCGTGCGTGGCCGGTGTCGGTGAGGGTTGCCAATGGTAACAACTTGCCATGCACAATACAATTTTTCTATTGGTCGCTTTCATCGGCATTGTTCATGTCCGACCAATTTTGAACGTTTTTAGATGAGTAAATTTTTTGTTCAGCATTTTGGATGCGTTATTGTGAGTTGACATCAACTATATGAACTTTCACTGTAAACTAATTACCCAAACCAAGTAAGCTAAGCTCGCCTGGAGTACTTTCCAAGGAGAAAATTAAAGACTGTAACGTTGAACATCGCTACAACGTTCAAAGGTTTAACTCCCCTGACCTGATGCTGGTTGAACACACACACTCCCAAAATTTTAAAATTCGCGGGAAAAACTGGTCTCAATAAAGGAGAAATTACTAGATTGTTCGGTTAAATTTGTTTGGCGGGGATGACGAGTTGTAACTATGCCTAGAAAAGAGACAATTTTGTTGACGCTCGAGTAGTTAGTTGGTGAGATTCAGTCAGTGAGTTGATTAGTATATCAACTAAAAATAAAGAAATAAAAAGTTTTGTTTATCATAAAGAATGATATCATAAAAAAAAGATATTTAATAAGGCCGAGTTTTTATGGCCGAGTTTTGTGGTTAAATAAGATTGCATGAAAAAGTAATATGTCCATGCAACCAAAATAAAAACAGTTAAAATAAAAATAGAAAAATTAATAATTTGAATCGTTAAATGAAGGATCGCGTGATCGCGTCATAAAAAAAAAATATTATCGAACGATTAAATCATTGTTTATTATGTCGTTGAACTGGACCGGTAATTTTATGGTGCCAGTTAGGTTAAAAAGAAAAAGTGGTGCGATACATTTTGCATACCTATTTGTATAACCATGTTAACTTTGCAAAATGGTTAAGATTAGATTATTAAAATTGAAATGTAAAAGTTCTTGAATTATTAATAATGTTAAGTGAAAACAAACAAAAACATACAAAACTAAAAATAATAAACAAAAAGCCAAATATCTTAGTGCCTAAAAATATTTTAACGTAAGATTTGGTAGGGAAGTGATCATAGATGCTCCACCCAATGTGCTACGAACTTATAATGGGTAGTGATTAAAATTGCTAAGTTAAATTAAACACGAAAAACAAAACGTAAGATGACAAATAATTATTGCAATAAAAATAATTAACAATATGGAATGAAAATAATAGCAATTGTGAAATTGTTATAAAATGAAAATATGTCAGTGCGTGTGACTGTAGAAAATAAAACAAAATAATTGAAAGCATTAAATAAATAAAAAGAAAATTAAAAACATATGAATTGTGAAAAACCAGAATAAAAAAAAAAAAAACGATTCTAATTAATGCATAGTGCCCAAAAGTTTCCCTATTTGAACTGTATATAAAAATAGTGATCACTTTAAAATTTTTAAAATGGTGCACCTAAATCTAATAAAAAGAAGTACGGACGTTTAAACAAAAATACAAAAAAAAAAAAATAAAAATTTAGATGGATCGATGGCCACGATCATCTTATTAAGATAAGATTTTTTTTTATACTTTATATTATATTCGTTTATTATATTTTCTAGATTATATTACATAATTATATTATATTTTCATTTTAATTTAGGAATAATTAATTATTATGTTTTTTTTTTTTTGGTGATTTGCCTGTTTCAATTAATGAAATTATCGGATAGGGTGATTAATTTCTTTGCTCTTTAACAATAATTAATTATTGCTATGAAATAAAGTCAGGGCATAAAATAAGGAACTACAAGAAGGCTCAAACAATGGTAAATTAAAATAGACGCTAGCGCTGTTTGTATTTTGCGTTAAAAAGTTTAACTAACATTGGCTGTAAACCAAAAGCAATAACAATTGTATAGCAGAGTATTATGTACAACGAAGTATAATACATAAATAGCAAGCACAGAAACGAACCAATTTGTGTTTGTGTGGGCAAGTTTAAACTTTACGATATATGTACATATGTACAAAAATATGATGTTTTCCTCTTTCAATCACAAGGAAAATAAAATGCTTTCTCTCTTGCACTTGCAGCAAATATAATCGCATTTTCTAAAAATAAAAATCAACCAAACTAACATAAACGTATTTACTCGACCAAGCTGCGCTGTTCCAATAATAATTAGCCCATTTGAATGTTGGTAATCGACGTAGTAATAAAAATTTAAAAAACAATGGGTTTTTGTTTTTATTTATGAAAGGGGACAGGAAGGAAAAATCTAAAATTAACATAAAACTCTTTTTTGCTTAAACCGGCAACGATAGTATTTACTAATACAGATAAAGGCTAGCTTTGTATTGTAAACATTATACCAAAGACGGTGTTTACACTACCTAGTCATTTTATTCCTGGATTTTTTCTTTTTTCATACAAAACCGGTTTTGTGTGATTTTATTTTTGGGATATTTTTTACACCAAAATTTTGTTGGTTTCTTTGGATTCTTCACACTAACACAAACAAAAAGCAACAAAATAATCTTTTCTGTGTGAAGAACAAATACGAAATGATAATATTTTTTACACATACATATGAAAAAATTCCGGTTTCTTAATGCTTAGTGTAAACGATGAGGGATTTTGTTGCCGAAGAATCCGAAATAAAATACCTAATGTAAACACCCCCAAATGCACAGACCATATAAACACAGTTAGTGTAGTTTACAAATTATCATTCATGTTTTTATTCGCATTTTTCATGCAAGGACAAACCAAAGCCATGCTGTTTCTCTTATATGGCATCAATCATCATAAAACAAATGTACATTGAAATTCCACTATACGAAATTTATATACAAAGTGACTTTGTATTATTGTGTTGGTTGTATACAAATACATCTAAAATTAAAATTGAACATTTGTTTTGGTTATTTATCATGGTATAAATATACAAGGTATGTATGTTCCAACCAATCAACATATCGTCATTTTTCCTTTTGGTAACGTCACTTTGAGTAATATATTTCGTATCGTTGACTCCGTTTGGTTGAGATTTGTGTTTTTTCTATCGTGTACAATCGTTGAAACTTATTTCTATTTCTAAAACCTAAAAATATTCTTATAAATTTAAACTAGTTCGCAAAAAAATATTCAAATTGACTCTGAGTGACGTCACGCTCCACATGTTTTTAGCTGTCAAGCATACCTTGTAATATTGGGATCATAGTTATTTACTATGGAATATGAAGAGAAAAAACGAAACATTAAAAAAAACAACAATTTACGTCAAGGCAATGTCGTATAATAATATGATACATAATCAATGAATATACTCGTATACGAATACGATTTTGTTGAAATTTTCAATTTCTGTTTTATTAGAAAAAAACTCATTGTTTCGCTCACACAAACTCTCTTTCCTTTTCATACATGCATATTTCGTTTTAGCGTTTTAACAATGCCTATGTATACATAGTATGGCTATGTAATATATAGATTGGTATATTAACCAATGTGTATTGTTCTTGGTTGTGTTTATACCTTTATACATACAAAGTTGTTCATTACCAATTTCATTTATCATAGACACATTCTGCTTGTTAATAATAGTTCCGAAAAATAAAAACATTAAAGTGTCGCTACTATCGACACTTCCCGATATGTTATTATTTTTTGAGTCCTCTTTATAGTATTTTCTTTATGGTCAGGGTCATAATTTTTGTTATTTATGGAAGTCATCTTCCTTTTTCTAATTTTTCTAATGTACCTATTTTTCTTTTTTCGGTTTATTTTTTTTTTTTACGGTTATGGAATAATTATTTATTTGGAAATTCAATAAATGTGGAACATTTTTAGTATTGAACTTAATTTTTCTATTTTTATGGTTTTCTCTAAGTTCGCCTGAGTTTCGCTAAAAATTGTCGCCTTTTCAGGTATGAGAACGTAAACGAGGTATTTTGAGGATGACGTTGGTAAGCGTGATCACAACCTGCGGCGGTAAGTTGTTCCGACCTTTTTAATTCCCTTATGTAATTAATGTTATTCTAATCCTAAATGTGGTCTAGCAATGCTCCTATACATCTTCGAAAAATCCCACCCCTCCTCCTGAGCTCTAGCCGGCTTACCATGACCACATCGAAGCTCTGTATAGGTGAATAAAATTTTCAGTAACGGATGGCATTCAAGTAATTTTAAAATTTTGGAACCGAGTTTCCTCGCGACCCAGTTATGCCACACACATCCGTTACAAGACATCGAATTCTTGTTTGATTACATGCTACAAGAGGATCAGATATTTTACAGAATAAATTTAGAAATACTGCTCCAATGATCTGACAAATTTAAATTTCACGGAAATCAAATTATTTAAATATTGATTGAAATATTTATATTTTATTAAATGTTGGTAAAGTTGATTATTATTATTAGTTTTTAATTGTCTGGAGAAGGTAACCGTATTTTTGCTAAAAGTTTAAAATTCGATTTCTGAACAATTTTACAAATGGATGATGCGAATCTGATTTATTATACTAGGTTAAAGCTGAGCTACTGCTCTATAAGTTTTGAATGCAGTTTGAATAAATGAAGGTTACTTTCCTAGAAATAACGGAAAACTGTGAATTTTGATTTAAATTTTCAGGAGTATTAATGATCATGACGATGATGAATATAATTAATTAACTATGCTATTTCAATTTTAACAACGAAGTAAACCATGAGAATTCCAGAGCTTTAATAATTTTAGTTTATTTTTAATAGTAGTATTTAGTGGGAATTAACTAATTTCGATTTAAATTTTCAGAAATATTCGGACAAACCCAACACAGATTTCCAGAAACGTTAAGAATTCAGCGGATAGGTAGTTTTAGAAATAGTGCTAGGTAGTTTTAGATTGTTCTCCCCCTAATTAACAGGAACTTCAGCTCGGACTACATACTTTAGAAACTAATTAGTGTTTTACCATTTTATTCTTGGTTATTGGTGACATTAATTATAATTCATTACTGGACAGCGTTCATCACAGATCAAGCTTCTATTAGACTAGGAGATGGTGACAGGTGACGTTCTCCCATTTTGTATCGCATGCCTTTTTAAGGGTTGATAGTTAACCACAAGATATGAAAGGTAGAAGGGTTCTTGGCCGCTGCACGCTTTCCGAAAATAAGGAAAATCGCTTTTCTTTTTGTGAAGAATTTTAGAATTTTTCCGTGATATTATACTGCCTGCCTTTGTAACATAAGGTAGTACAAACAAATTGAAGCTCCAATAATTGAAGGCATGCACTCCACAGCGGCCGAAAGGGCTCAAAGGGTTACGTAAAATTGAGAAAAATTACAGGGGATTTCCGTGTTTTCAAATTGCATGCCGATGTAAAGAATTAATGTTTCAATCACAAAAACACTCTGTGAAAATTGGCATGCGCCCCACGTATGACCAAGGGTGAAAAATGTCGGGAAAACTCTGTAAACATTTAGTACAGGTTTTCCGTGATTTCAAACTGCATGCCACAAGAAGCTATTTGAAGGATACTATATTTATATAATTTATTGATGTTAGGAAGTTTGGCATGCACATCAGGATGTTGCAAAATAGAGGCATGCATGACGAAAGTTGCAAAAAACACTGTGCAAATTTATGTGATTTTGTTTTGCATGCCGTTTTATGTTTCGTTACAAAATATTATAACATACAAATATTGTATTCGGGTATTATAGGGAAGATGATGGCGAATTAAAATTAAGTAAGTAAAAAACAAAAAAATTATAATGGTTTTTTTTGAGAAAAACTCAATTTTATAAAAAAGATATATTTTTTTTTTACTTTAAAGCATCATAGCTCTCAAACGAATGTAGATGCAAGATAACCACTTAAATCCTAATAATAGCCTATACAATTACCAGTCAAATATGGCTAAGTTGGTTGCTCTCCGATAAATATTTTGGAAGTTACAGTTTAATATGTGGGTGTACTTTTTTTGAACCAAATTTTTTAAACACCCTGTATCTCAAAAGTTATCAAAAATGGACCCCCTTCCCCCTCCCCCCTACGATTTTTTTCTCATAATGAACCAAGGAATCACCCATTAACGGATTAGCATCCCAAATCATGTATACATTCAAACATTCTTTCAAAGGCAAACAAACATTTTGAACCTGTTATTTTTGTTTTTTTACATGAATGTATTGTAAAGAAAATTTTTACGCGTCTATAACTTTGGAATCCGACCACCTAAAGATCTTAGCCATAACACGTTTTTGTTATCTAATCAAGATCATCAGCATCCGTAAAAACGGTGACGGACTAATTCATCTGGACAGTGTTCAATGCTGTACCGCATGCCAGAGGGCGAAAGTATCGAGACATACAAAAAGCCCGCCAGTATAATTTGCACCAGTAAGTACGCGATTTACGGAAATACATCTATACATAATCGGTCCACTGCCCGTGTCAGAGGGCCAGCGGTACTGCGTGACACTAATTGACCGGTTCACATGATGGACCGAGACAGTGCCAGTACCGGATATATGAGCCGAGACTGTCGCGATAGCGGTACTAAACTACCGAATCTCACGTTTCGGAGTCCCAACATCTATAGTAACGGATCAAGGCCCACAATTTGAGTCAGAATTGTTTGCCGAGTTCTACAAGATGTTGGGCTTCGAATGTAAGAGAACTACCGCGTACAATCCGAAGTGCAACGGTTTAACAGAGAGGTGGCATAGAACACTCAAGCCGGCTATTATATGCCAAGGGAGTAGTGACTGGACACGAGCATTACAGGCGGTATTACCGGGATTACGACCTGCTTACCGAGAAGAGTTGCAAGCTTCAGCAGCCGAGTTAGTATATGGTGAAAAAATCCGAATACCCAGCCAGCTGATTGTTGAGAAAAAAACAACACCCATCAGTCGGACTTCGTTAGGGAATTACGAGAACACTTTGAACGAATTCGGCCAACACCACCATCTAGGTACGGCAGTCCAACAGTATTCATTTCACAAGCGCTAAATACGTGCACACACGTCTTCATTAGGACAGACTTATGCAAACGAGCATTGCAGCCGCTATACGAGGATCCATTCCCAGTCATCGAACGCAGTGAAAAATCATTCATAATAAACATCAGAGGCAAAAACAGCAACATTTCGATCGACCGGCTAAAACCGTGTTTCTCTGAGGATGACTCGACCAAAACATCGCAAGCCAGCAGCAAACCAGAGCCAAGGAATACAACACCGCCCGTAGATGAACCAAAGCAAGCACAAACCAAGAAAATTCGCTTCAAGTCATGTCTGAAAACAAAAGAGACACCTTCAACCACAAATCAATATATACAGATCATTCACATTGAACAAAAAAATGAAACTTGATGGGGTGCTGCAACAGAATAGAAACAAACCTTTCAAAAATATAAATATTTTAGAAACAAACCAATTTAAAATCAGAAATACGCGCCTACTTGGATAAATAGCATTATTACATTGTTGAATGTATGTACATTTGTACTATTTTTTAGCCAAAATTGAATGAGGGACTTTCCCAAAATCGATTTTAGTTCATTTGTCCCCACGCTTGGGCAGCGCTGATTACATTTTTTTTTTTTTTACATGCAAAAATAAGTAAAATCATGTTTACAAATACAAGTTTCTTGTCTAAATTAGTGGATGTCCCCGTACTTTTTTTTTATGATTAATAAAATTCAGAATGTTGCGGTTAATAATAAATATCAAATTTTAAAATTAATTTAGTCGAAATTAATAATTTAATGAAAAATTCAAACACATGTTTGACCATATAAAACTCCATACGAAATATTTTAGCCGCCAGTCAGCAAGCGTTGGAATTCTATTTGGGAAAATCCCTAATTGCTTCGCTTTTTCTGCTTACTAAGTTTTATAATTTTTTTAAATTACACTTGCTGAGAGAGAAAGAACAAACTGTACACACATTCTTTATATGTATTTTTTTTTTTTTTTTTTTTTCATTTTATTTTATTACGACTGAGACTGCGCTCATCTAGCAATTTTTCTTTCAAATATAAATTTTTATATATCTAGTAAAATTCACGTTTGTTGGGGTGTAACCCACTGGTTAGCCCCATAATCAATTAAACCTATTTACTAATTTTAGTTTGGTAAGTTCACTAGGTCAAGTGGCCTCGTTCTTTGGAGTCTTCTTTCAACGACAGGGTTATCTATCATATAGCGAATATAGGGGTTTCCATGTTCCTGGAGCCTTATTTCGTGTTTTGCGGCATGCATTTTTATTTCCTCTTTGATGTATTCCATCCGTAGGTCCCTGTGAAGGTCTTCATTTCTTGCGTACCACGGAGCATTGACGATGCTACGAAGAACCTTGTTTTGAAACGTCTGTATCATTTTGGCGTTTGTTTGCTTGGTACATCCCCAGAGTTGTATACCGTAGGTCCATATCGGCTTCAAAATTTGCCGATATAGCAGCAGCTTATTGTGAATTGTAAGCTCAGAGCCTCTACCTATGAGCCAATACATTTTTCAGAACTTTATGTTAAGTTCTTCTTTTTTCTTTTTGACATGCTCTCTCCACTTAAGCTTGGCATCGAGGGTCATGCCAAGGTATTTAGCTGTATTTGCATATGGCACGAGTCGCGAATTAATTTCTATAGGTAGGTGGTAAGCCTTTTGATAAGTAAAGTTAATATGCGTGGATTTTGTCTCATTAAGTTTGATTTGCCAACGCTTTGTCCAGTTACAAACCGCATTGGTCATCCTCTGGAGTTTGCTCGTTGCATCAGCGACATTATACCCACTGCCATAATTGCTGTGTCATCTGCAAAGGTGGCTATGGTTCCTTCATTTGTGGTTGGTATGTCCCTTGTGTATAGTAAATACAGGATTGGTCCTAAGACACTCCCCTGCGGGACACCGGCAGAGATTTTCTTTAGCTCAGAGTATTCATCCTCATATTTCACTCGAAAGTGTCTATTGGATAAATAAGATCTTAGTATGGCATAGAATTGTCTCGGTAGATCTCTATGCAGCTTGTATTCCAGACCACTGTGCCAGACTTTATCGAATGCTTGCGCGACGTCCAGGAATATGCTTGAGCATACTTTTTTACGTTCTAACGTTCTTTCAATTATGTTGGTGATTCTATGGACCTGTTCAATTGTAGAATGCTTTTCTCTGAATCCAAATTGATGTGGAGGAATTAGTTGTCGGTCCTCAATTATTGGTTTAAGTCTCTTTAGTAATAATTTTTCAAACAGTTTTGACATAATTGGCAGCAGAGAAATTGGCCTGTATGATTTTTTATCGTTAGGTGGTTTATCAGGTTTTGGTATCATGATTACTTCTGCTACTTTCCATTGATTCGGAACATATTTTAACCGAAAGCTTGCATTGATTATGTGTAGTAGCTTACGAAATCCTTTGTTAGGGGATCCTTTGTTTTCCCATGGTTTTGATTTGCATGATTTACAAAACGGCATGCAAATCAAAACCATGGGAATGTTTCCAATATTTTCTGCAACATTTATTATTATTTATAATACGATGGTCTTATTCAACATGCATGCCATTTGCATTAGAGAATTATATCGATATAAAATTAATTTTTTTTTTTTTTTTTCGCTGGCGCTACATCCCATGGAGGGATTTGGCCGCTTCATTTTTGAAGTTTCGTAATCATTTTTACAACAGATAATAAGTGATTAGTTCATTGATTCTTACATTAAACCAGCCGTGATTTTTTAATCACCCGCCGGGAATCGAACCCGGGACCTCCGGAGCTTAAAGCAATCATGCTAACAACTGTGCCACCGGGGCGGCTATATAAAATTAATATTTATCTTTATTAGGGGTAATTTGAAATCACGGAAAACCTATACTGAATATTTACAGAGTTTTCCCGACATTTTCCACCCTTGGTCATACGTGGGGGTGCACGCCAATTTTCACAGAGTGTTTTTGTGATTAAAACATTAATTCTTTACATCGGCATGCAATTTGAAAACACGGAAATCCCCTGTAATTTTTCTCAATTTTACGTAACCCTTTGAGCCCTGTTAACGCCGGAATCGTTTACCAGCGTTGTATCCAAGATGTATCTACAAATTCATACGAAAAAGTGTTAATTGCATTAAAATTAGTAGTTTATATAATTCAATTTTATTATACTTAGCTTTGTCGTCAAATTATATAAATTACTTATTCTAAAAATTATTAATTTTTATTAACTTTAAATTATGTAGATAATTGTAATAACAAAAATGTAGTAGTTGCTTTGTTTACTTTATATTTTGATAGCTACCAACATTAAAATAAAAATTGTAATTCATGCAGTTGGTAGCCGTCTATGATAAAATATGTACTATATGTTTGTAGACGAGTTGTGTATTCTCGCACTTTTGTATTGTATTCTCCAACCTTTAATTTTTGATTGTTTTGTAAATTTTCATTCTCTTCCATCGTCGACGTTCGTGAAGAACACATCATTATCACACAGAAATTTAAGCACAATATAAATAAAAAATGTAATTATAAAATAAATTAAAATGTATTTAATAAAATTGTTAATAATAAATAATAAAATGTTAATTTAAATAAATATTTAATAATAAAAATAATACAGTCCACTAATTAAAAAATATAAATCCAGTCTAGTGGCGAATTTAACTTCCAGCGTCGCCATTTTTTGGTCCTTCGAGCCGGATGTGTGCCACACGCCGTAAGTGTTAACGTATCAGTGAATGTATTACACACATAATTTTAGTTTGTTTTGTTGTATCATCGGGCGTGGCGTGGCACACATTTTGTATAAAAGTTTTCGTAGTTGCTGTAAGTAGCATGAGTCACGTGTTCGTGTTTTAGTAAGTTATCATTCATTTCATACGGGACACATAGTTTGTTTGGGTGATTCATTCGTCGGGCGTGGCACACGTATTGTGAAATAATTAAATAATTGAAGTTTTGTGCTGAAAGTTTTGTTCATCGTGTGTCCCACATCAATAATCGATGTATTGGAGAATGATGCCGTAGCTGAGGGATGTATTCCATCCATAAAATAAAGTCGCACGACTTTTCTTCGTCATCTTGTACAGCTATTATGCACATTGTACAGTTATCCTTCGATAAAGTACCAGATTATTCTTCGTCATGTTGTGCAGCTGTTATACAAATTACACAGCTATTCTTCGATAAATTGGAAGATTGTTCTTCGCCAGTTTGTAAAGCTGTTCTTCAAACATTACACAGCTATTCTTCGCTAGCACATCCAGCTGTTCTTCGACAATTTATCCAGCTATTCTTCGACAACTTACAATGCTACGCATCGCCATTTTACAATGCTGCTCTTCAATCATTACACAGCTGGTCTTCGCCATGGTTTAACGCTGCTCTTCAACAATTATACAGCGGTACTTCATCAACTTTATACGGATTTCCAATTTATAAAGCTGCTCTTCAACAATTATACAGCTTAACTTCATCAAATTTATACGAATTTTCAATTTATAACGCTGATCTTCAACAATTATACAGCGGAACTTCATCGAATTTATACGGATGTCCAATTTATAACGCTGCGCTTCAACAATTATACAGCGGTACTTCACAATTTATACAGCTGTTCTTCGAGAATTTGCACAGCTGCTCTTCGTCATCTGGTAAACTTATTCTTCGACAACGATCCAGTTCTTCTTCGGTATTATACACAGCGACACTTCAATACTTATGCTGCCGTTCTTCATCATTGGTTCCTGTGATTCTTCGACAATTTATACAGCTCTTCTTCGAAAATTTTCACAGCTGCTCGTCGTCAGGTGATAAACCTATTATTCGACAACCATATCGTCATTCTTTGAGCAATTATACAGCGAGTCTTCAACAATCATACCGTTATTCTTCGATCAACTATACAACTAGTCAACAAACATACTGTTGTTCTTCGTTCAACTACATCGCTGTTCGTATACAGCTATTCTTCAACGTTTTGTGCAAGGCTGCTATTCGGCAATTATATCGCTGCTCATCAATATTTTCACGCAAGTTTTTTGCGACGTTCTTCGGTTTGTTTTATACACGTCTGTTGCTCACATTATCAACGTCATTATGAGTTTCATGGAGGAAAGCTCACGGCTTGGCCACTTGGTGGAGTTGTTATCAATGCTTAGGTCACATTTGGCGTATCTTCAAGGTCGTGTCGATGGTTGTCAGACCATTGAGAGCCTCAAACTATTGGGGACATGCGTGCGGTCGGTGTGCGCTAAGTGTCAGTTATTGTTATTGGAAGTGGATTCATTGGCCGAAAACATGGTTGGTGAACACGAGGATATTGAGTACTTCGAGAATGGGCTGCGGGCCTTGGTTGCATCCAGGATAACCAGACTCAAGGGGTCCATTACATATGGGTATTGCACTGGTGCACATTCGCTTGTGAGCTGCCCGTCGTTCCGTGCAGCTGAGATAACACCGCAAATGCGTTATCCTTTTGCTCGACGCCATCGATTGTGCACAAATTGCCTCGTTGCTAAGCACTATGTACGAGATTGCACCAGACCACCGTGTGTATTGTGTTCTTTGAAACACAATGTTTTACTGCACTGTTGGAACCATCAACCACCGCTACACTAGTTTCTAGTTCACTAACATCAGTTCATATTATTTATTAGTATTTAATTTTTATATATAATATTTGTTTCGTAATCTATGTGTCACATTTATCAAATGTCATTGAACTTTAATTAAATGCCATTTTGCTATGTCACTAAGTGAATTCAAATTTAGTAATTATTGGAATTTTTATCAAATATTATTTTCGTCTTAAATTCAATCATTAATGAATCTCAAACCCATTTTTCAAATTTGAAGTACTTTTGATTCAAATCGTTTTGAGTAATAGTGATTATATTCAGGTTAAAAACCATTTGTCAAACGTTAATTATTATTTAATTCACAATCAGTTTAAAATATCAATGATTGTCTAGTCTTAAATAGTTTGCCAATTTTTGACTATTGTTCAAGTTATCAATAACTAATGTTTTTCAACATATTATATCATTGTTTAAGTTCCATTTCTAGTGTCAGAATTTAGCAGTCACATATTATTATAGTTCGACAATTTATATCAACGCTTCGGCTTTTGCTTAAATTTAAATTCGTAGTTCGAATCTTAATTTCATGTGATGTTAAATCATATTAAGGTTAATTATTATTTAAAAATCGAACATAGTTTTAAAATTTATGTACCATTATGTTTGTATGTCTCAATAGTAGAGTCAAGTCGTCAATAATTGGTGATTTTCACATACATATAGTTGCTTAAGTTCAACTCATTGTTATATTAACTGATTTGTTTTTTCAGAAGTTATTGGAGTTTAATTTAGTAGCTAAATTTGAATTATTAATTATTATTAAAGTACAGTGATCAGTATTGGGGTGAAGTTAGGAATTAACTTCACAATTTTCCAAGGACTATGAAATTCAATTGGGCATTTTTTTTTGATCCAATAATTCATTTTTCAAGTTTATCAGCTGATTAACTTCAATATTTAAAACTAATTATTATTGAATTCATTAGACTTAATTTATTGGTAGTAATTCATTAATTCAAAACCATTCCAACTTTGTTAATGTTATTTAATTTCAGAAATGTGGTCAAATTTTAAATGTTGTTTATTTTCAACAACATTGTCAAATTTGCTAATTATTATTCAAATTTATTTTTTGATTTTTTAAATATTATATAATTCAAATCATTTTCAAATACTATTTATTAATTAGGTAAAATCATTTTTAATTTCATTTCAATGGTTATTTAATTTAAACCCATTGTCAATTTTTCAATTTTCAATTATTATTTAATTTCAAAATTAGCTTCAAATTTTGCAATTTGTCAATTATTGTTGAATTTTCAATTATACATATTTAGTCGTCAATGATTTATTTGGACATTTATCGATGATTGTTTAATTTCAATATTGATTTAAAATTGCTAATCAATTTTCAGAATCAATTCAAATTCATTGATCGATATTGTATGTTCAAATTGTTACCAAAATTCAAAATCATTGTTTGGTTTTTGTTTAATTCTTATTTGATTTAGACCATTTTTTAAATATTAATTAATTTAACTCAAATCATTTTCAAATTATAATTATTATTTAATTCTAGGATAATTTTCAAATGTATATTATTATTTAATTGCAAATTGAAAATTTTCATTTGCTAATTTAATTATAAGTAATTTATTTTTAATGTTATTAATAAGTGTTGAGGTTCAATTTTGTATTATTGATTATGTTAATGATAACTTTCTCTATTACCAACTATTCTTTATTTCAATAATTAACTTCAAATTTATTGAGTTAAGTTTTAAATTTATTAATTATTATTGAGCTTCCATTATATATTATTTCAGAGAAAATTGCTTGCTTATTTGTACATTATATTTAGTTCAATAATTAGTTTCAACTCAATTATACTTCGCAAACCACAATTAATAATTTTATTGTAAAGATACATCCTGAATGATGTCATCCGTTGTAATTATGTGTTCTTTGTTTAAAGTGCACAGACTTTAAGGCCGCGGGCATGTTAACGCCGGAATCGTTTACCAGCGTTGTATCCAAGATGTATCTACAAATTCATACGAAAAAGTGTTAATTGCATTAAAATTAGTAGTTTATATAATTCAATTTTATTATACTTAGCTTTGTCGTCAAATTATATAAATTACTTATTCTAAAAATTATTTATTTTTATTAACTTTAAATTATGTAGATAATTGTAATAACAAAAATGTAGTAGTTGCTTTGTTTACTTACAGCGGGTACTAATTATATTTATTAGAAGGGCTCAAAAATCTGATCTGAACCTAAACCTGGGGAGGGTTTCAGGGTTTCAGAGTTTAAATAATTATTTAGTTTATTTTAAAGTAGTAGTTAGCGATAAGTAATTAATTTCGATTTGGATTTTCAGAAATAGCGGAAAAACTTCACTAAGCATCCAGAAACCTCAAGAATTCAGCGGACACGTAATTGTATTGCCTTGTGCTAACTATTTTATCATATATATTACTAACCAAAACATACTAACTATCGATTACTTAGGTGTCTGGAACCGGGTCGATTCCTTGTTACTAACATACCTTTCCTTTGCTTCTATGTAAAAATGGTGTACGGTGGAACCGGCGTCTTACCGGGAACCTTGCTTAGTCAAGATCGTACATTCAAATCAATCAATCAATCAATGTACAGTTTTTTGGAAACACGATTTATTTATCTTTAAAAGGACATTTTTACCTTCGTGAAGGATGGATGCAATTTCTTAAGAAAGAAGGACAGTTCTCCACAAAGAAGGACTGTCCTCCACTAAGGATGGCGAATATCAAGCCTAGTTGCTTGCTCCAGAGTAGGAAAACCACTGGATGGGAAAACAAAAAAAACATTGTACATAATATTCACAAGCATTAGCATAAAAGATTTAAAAATGAATTCTTTTTCCTCTGCATACTAAATTTCTTTTGTGGGGCAGCGAAGCGCATCGAGGCAAAGCTTCCGTGGCAACACTGATTCGAAAAATATTTTTTAAATTTTTTACTGTGCTATTATATTAGCCTCATCCATCCTCTACGAATGCCAAATATCAGCCAGATTTTAAATTTCGAAAGCATAAACGAATGCCTAATAAGAATGCGACTCACATCTATGTACCTCTCTCATTTTAATATTCCAAATGCCAAAACGTAAAACTTTGAATTACCTGTTGTTTCTTAATCTGTTGGTTTATTATCATAAATAAATATATACGAACATACATGTACCATACTAATTAATTTATTATTCAGCTCGCTGAAGCTTAACATTATACAAAACAGAGATATCGTAAATTTATTCTATTGCAAACTATCAAAATCTGCTACTCTGTGTTGTCGATATAATACGAGTACGCATATACCAATTAAGTTAAGATAAAACATTTTGTTTTTTTCATATCTCTAACACTTTTTTAATTGATTTTTTATCTTTTCACATGAGAATATAAAAGCTTCCTCTATCTAGCTATCTGTATTTTATTTATAGTATATTTTGTTACATACTGATACCATACCAACGAGAGTGTGATATAGAAAATTTTTGAGATAAAGCAGAAAAATGTTAAAACCTGTTTTGCTACAACAAAAGAAAATCCGTAACAATATGAAAATTCTTTGCACGTTTATCATCCACCATAAAATATCATTCTTATTACATTTTCATCTTCCCGTCGTTGCCACTGAGTAAATTCATCATACCTATATATATATGTATATGTGTGTATATAATACACAAGAAAATAACAAAAATTCAATTAGTAATTAGACAAAAATTAGACCATAAAAGATTATAATTTTTGAAGAAAATTTTTCTTTTTCTATTTTAGGTTATAATTTATTGTAATTACATTTTGTCCTAAATTTATTTATAATTCCATTATTTGGAAAGAATATGGTTTCTTATGGGTTAGAACAGAAAATTAAAAACAATTTGTTTTCAAACTGGGATTAGGTTACAAATATTTATGGTAGAGGTGTAACTAATCTGTATGTACAAATAAGAAGACACCGTTTGCGTATAATAGGCTCAATGATGTTGAACGAGATAAAAAAATTTTTTTTGTGGGTAATTTTAATTTGAAACCGCATAACCAGTTTGAAAAAAATTCACAAATCACGCCGATTATTTATAGACTTAATAATAAATCAATATTTATATGATAGAAATGAGTTCGATGTTGAAATTCGACAATGACAGAACACTTGTTATATGTGTATAATGCTTATTGAAAATTTTCATAATGTTAGGAGATCATCAATTTCCTTAAGATTCGTTATACAGTGAGCATGTTTTTAAAAGGAGGAAGGGGTTCGATTCCTTGTTAACTGGAAAACATCATCACTACTGGTGAATTAAATCGTATTGTGGTAGTGTGGTAACTACCATTCCAACTTCGTCCAAGTCAGCTACACTCACATCCGTTAAAGATAAATACGAATCTACACATGTGTTCTTGGATACAGCTCTGGTATAAGTTTTAGACAAATTAGGACGGGCAATATTGGATTCCGGATCTCAAATGAATTTTATGAGCAATTCATTTATGTACATCAATACTGTGGATTCCACTAGAACAAGTGTCTGTTAAAATTGGAGAAATTGGCACTTCACCTATACAATCTTTCTACAGTGGATTTGTTAAACTACTATCAATGGTAACCAATTTTGCTACTGGCCTTGAAGTACTAGTTCTACCTGTAATTACGAATATTGCTCAATCCGTGTCGATAAATTGGATAATCCAAATTTTGCAAGCGGCCAAACTATCGACCTGCTAATTGGAGCGGAAATGTTCTTCGATTTATTCAACGTCGGTCAAATCAAATTAGGAGACCATTTACCGTGTCTTCAAAACTCTGTCCTGGTTTGGTTATGTCAGGACGCTTTTCATGCATCTCACCAGATGTTAGACAACAAATTTTACTACTAACATAATCCATTCCATTACGACCATCGAAGAGGACATTGAAAGATTTTGGAAGCTCGATCCAATTGCAGAAGGCTCCAAATTGATTACTGTGAAGGATCACCCATGCGATAAATATTTTCAGTCAAGTCAGGCGAGATGAAACAGGTAGATTTACCGCAAAATTGCCATTTACTCTAAACTTACAATCCTGGGCGACTCTTCCACAATAGCCATGCGACGTTTTGTACAATTTGGAGAAAAGGTTTTGTCGAGATTCTGTACTTCATGCTGCCTACAAATCATTTATCGACGAATATTTAGCAATAAAATGACAAAGTTGCGAGTTGTTATTGACGGCTCAGCAAAAACAAGCAGTGGATATGCGTTAAACGATATTTTGGTGGTGGGACCTGTGGTCCAAAATGAATTAGTATCGGTTCTATGTCGTTTTAGATTACACAAATATGCATTCAGCTCAGACGTTTCGAAGATGTTCCGCCAGATACTAATGAATGAAAAAAACTCCAAATATCAGATGATCTACTGGCGAAATAATGAACGGTACATCTTCAGCACCATTTCTTGCCACTCGTTGCCTTATACAGTGTCAAATCGACAATCAAGAAATTGCCCTGCAGCTAGCGATGCAATTCGACATAACGTGTTTGTCGATGGCATGGTACCAACTCTATAACTGCAGCCAACGAATTAAGGGCGTCAATAATCAAGGTGCTTTCTACGTGCGGAATGGGACTACGAAAATGGTGCATCAATTCGCCAGATATTCTCGCCGATATTCCTCCAGAACATCATGAGCAATTGATGCAGTTTGACAACGACGACTACATAAAGACATTGGGAGTTTTCTGGTAAGTGGTAACCACAGAAGGATGTCTTACAATTTCGTGTAAACAATTCTCCAGCCAAGCCAAGGTGACGAAACGGGTCGTTATCTCCGAAATTGATCGATTGTTTGATCCTCTCGGATTAGTATCTCCAGTCGTGGTATTGGGAAAGGTGTTCATGCAGAAGCTGTGGCAACTTAAGTTGGATTGGCACGAAAGCCTTTCAATAAACTACCACACATATTGGCAAACATTTCGAGAAAATCTAGTTGCGCAGAATCAATTATCCATTCCATGTTTCTTATTTAAAGATATTGCTCCCAGTGGCGTAATAGGACTTCATGGTTTCGCTGATTCGAGCGAAACGGCATATGGTGCGGCAATTTACACAAGATGTGCACAACCGAACGGGTGGTTCCTTTTGCAACTTTTATGCTCTAAATCTAGAGTAGCACCACTACACTAGCGGCGGCATTATTAACGGAATAATTGATATCACAAGTTCATGCCATTGTTAATTTTCTTGTCAGTGATATCATTTACTGGACGGATTCAACAATCGTCCTCCATTGGCTAAAATGATCACCCTCACATTTGAAAACATTTGTGGCAAACAGAGTTTCACAAATACAAGAACTAACGGATCCTCAACAATCGTATCAGAGTCCATTAGTATTTCGAGACTCCATCCGATGTCGAAGAGTCAAACCTACTTCAATAGTACAACAGATGGGAAATTTACCGACTAGCGGTCGCTACCGCCACTAGCGCCACTGTGTAGGAATTGATTTTTGTGATCCATTTTACATCACGCAAAGAATTCGTGGCAGAGCACCAATTAAAACGTATCTCTGCACCTTCGTCTGTTTTACAACCAAGGCCGTTCATTTTGAACTCGCTGCAGATCTCCCTTCAGCTGCATTCCTAGGTGCATTTAAACGTTTTCATGCCACAAGATTAGTATGAAGAAAGCAGTTTTCTGACAATGGTACAAACTTAGTACCCAGCTATCCTTAATTGTGCAAGTACATTTTATGGCACACCACATTTGTTTATCACGTTCACGTGCAATCCACAGTGGACAGAAATTCGATAAGAATTATTTCCTGGTCAATCACCCATTGATCGCCATGACATCACCGCAACGGTCTTCAAAAAAAAAAATGAAAATCACTCATGGATTTTATTGTTAAGTATCGCGTGTTCGGCGAAACGCGCTGTTTAATCAATTCAGTCGAGTGGCAAAAACGCGGATTGCCCTATACATAAGACCGAATGAAATCGATGATGTGATATCAGCGGAAATGACCGCTAACGAAGAAGATCCATTGTTACATGAGGTTGTTACAAAAAATCTGATTCATGGTCCCTATGGAATATTAAATCCCAATTCTCCATGTATGGTTGAAGGATATGTTCAAAACGCTATCCAAGACACTTAGTAGCAGAAACTATTACTAAAAATGCTGGTTATCCACTTCATCACCGCCGATTCACTGATAACAATGGAAGGTCAACAATAGTCAAAGTGAATCAACAGGATATTGAAGTTGATAATCGTTGGGTTGTTCCGTTTTCGCCGTTACTCTCCAAGCCATTTAAAGCACACATAATTATCGAATTTTGCTATTCCGTAAAATCTATTAAATACATTTGCAGATACGTGAACAAAGGTAGTGACATGGCTGTGTTCGGAGTTGCCGCCGAAAATTCAAAAGATGAAACCACTCAATTTCAAATGGGCCGCTATGTCATCAGTAACCCAGTAACGAAGCGATGTGGCGTAGTTTTTCATTCGCTATACATGAAAGACACCTTACTGTTGTTCATTTGGCCGTACGTTTGGAAAATAGCCAGAGAGTGTATTTTACAGCGGAGAACATATTACAACGAGCTGATAGGCCGCCATCGATAACATTGACCAGCTTCTTTGAAATGTACCAGAACGATGACTTAGCCCGAACGCTGCTTTATTGCGAAATGCCAAGATATTATACCTGGAATCAATCGACAAAGAAGTTTCAACGACGGAAACAAGGACAGCCAGTTCCAGGTTACCCACAAGTATTTTCCATCGATGCACTACGACGTTTTTACACAGTACACCCCAGCCAAGACGAGTGTTTTTATTTGCGTTTACTGTCAAGCCTGTCAACGTATTACTAGGGAATTCCACTCATTGGGACCACACTCTCGAAGATGCTGTGATCGAAAATGCATACTATCGAAGATGCTATAATTTTGTCTACATTGTTCCCATCAACACCGATTAATTTATGGAACAAATATAAATATCATATGGCCGAAGATATATTCCATCAGATGCGTCTTAGAACATCAAATGCAGATTTGCAAATGAACGAAAAAAATCACAATGAAGCATTAAATTTAATTGAGGATATGTGCTTAATGCTTACCAACAAAGGATTAACACAATTAGGAATGACAACGTCCAATCGCCCAACGCACGACGCATTTAAACAAGAGTTGAGACGCGAAATCCAATACGACTCCGAAGCATTGAGAGAAATCGTTCAAAGAAACGTTCCCCTTTTAGGTTAGGTTAGGTTAGGTTGAAGTGGCTGCTATCGCACACTTAGGCCAGCAATGGCCCGTTGTGATACCACAGGATCCCATCTCCCCATTACTCCCGTTGAAACCAACCAGAGCTATTTATATAGCGTAATAAATCTCGCACTCCACAGTCCGCGAGTTCCGAAAGGCTGTCCATACCGTACACACCCAAATACTTATGCCTTCTGTATGATAGCGCCGGACATGAGCATAGGAAGTGTTCCAAAGTCTCCTCCTCCTCTTCGTCCATGCAACTTCTACAAAAGTCATTCGTCTGTATCCCCAGCCTTCTCGCATGCTCCCCAAAAAGGCAGTGACCTGTCATTATCCCTACGACCAATCCTATTTCTTGTCTTCCCAGGGATATTAGTACCTTGGAGCGCCGCAAGTCCAGTTTTTGCCAAACTTGCTTTGCTACCCTGCACGTGAGAGTGTTGATCCACCTCTCATTTGTCAAGGCGATTGCCTTTTTACTGAGCGCCCATTTTAGCACTGCCATAGGCCTCCCCAGACCTACCATTTCCGGCTGCATCTGGAGAGTCGTACCGTACCTAGCTAGTTCGTCCGCCCTGCAGTTCCCCGTGACGTCCGAGTGACCCGGGATCCAGATTATCTGGATGCTGAAATACTCGCTCATCTCGTTAAGAGATGATCGGCAATCCAGCGCCACCCGCGACTTCAGACAAACTGCCCCAAGTGACTTGATCGCTGCCTGACTGTCCACATAAATTGCGATATCCCTCCCGGATACCACATTATGCTTCAACCATGTCATGACTTGCCCGATCGCCACCACTTCAGCCTGGTACACGCTGCAGTAGTCAGGGAGACGAACAGAAATATTAACATTAAGTTTATCACAGAAGACTCCGGCTCCTACCTGATCGTCTAGCCTCGAGCCGTCCGTGAAAAATTGCACTGCCTCGTTTTCCAAGATTGATCCGTTTCTCCAGGATTCCCTTGAGGGAAAGATGGTACGGAAACCCTTATCGAAGCACAACGTTGGTGTAATATAATCCAGATTCGCCAGTTCTTCGCCAGCGAATCTACCTATCGTCGAGTGTCCCACCTGAAGACACTTCCATTGAGAGACAGCCAAGAGCCTCGTAGCCACGTTGGCTGCCATCTGTTTACCATAAAGGTCGATTGGAATAAGGTGGAACATAACCTCTAAAGCGCGTGTAGGTGTTGTCCTAAGCGCCCCGCTTATAAGCATACAGGCCGTTCTTTGCACCTTCTCCATCATACCTCTATAAGTTACCTTATCTAGAGCTGGCCACCAAACGCCAACCCCGTACATTAGCACAGGTCTTACCACGGCGGTATAGAGCCAGTATACCAGCTCCGGTTTCAAGCCCCATCTCTTACCTATAGCGTTTCTACACGAGTATAAGGCTACAATAGCCTTATTCACTCTTTCCAAAGTGTTAGGCTTCCAGCTGAGCTTACTATCAAAGATTATGCCCAGAAATCTCGCTCGGTCAGCAAAAACTAGTCCGCTGCCGTTTATGATAGGAGGGCTAACCACCGGAATTTTATATTTCCTAGTAAATAGTACCAGCTCTGTTTTGGACGGGTTAATCCCCAATCCACACTTGCTGGCCCATTTCGTAACGATCAGGAGTGCATTCTGCATAACATCCCTAATCGTATCTAGATATTTGCCTGAGACAGCTATCGCTACATCATCAGCATATGCTACAACCCCTATCCCCTCTCTCTCTAGTTCCAGCAGCAATCCATTAATCACTGCACTCCAGAGAATGGGGGACATTACACCTCCTTGTGGGGTTCCTCTAACCACCCGTCTTCTAATCTTGGACTCTCCCAGCTCCGAGGTAATAGTCCTGCTTACCAGCATCTGATTTATTAACCTACTTATAGAGCAGTCCACTTCCAAAAAAGACAATCCTTCCATGATCGCCTCCGTTTTTACATTATTAAAAGCACCCTCAATATCGAGAAATGCTACCATGCAAAACTCTTGCAAGTAAATTGATTTCTCAATTGTGCGTACTAGATCGTGCAGAGCTGTGTCCACCGACTTTCCCTTACAGTACGCATGCTGCGATATTGCCCACTTCCTGGGTTCAATTCTTGATCGAATAAACACATCTATCAACCTTTCCAGGGTTTTCAGCAGAAAGGATGATAGAGTTATAGGCCTCAAGTCCTTTGGACGAGCATGTGAGCTCTTTCCCGATTTCGGAATAAAGACTACTTTGACCTCTGTCCAATTCCTAGGAATATAGACTAGTTTCAAACATCCCCTGAAGATAACCTCTAGCCAGGGGATAATGGCTGCCGAGTTCTTTTGAATCTCTGCTGGTATAATCCGATCCGGGCCCGCCGACTTATAAGGCTTAAAACCCTGCAGCGCCCACCTGATCCGCTCTCTATCCAATATGCCCTCCATATCTATTGGAGGTGTTCCTCGATGAGCTCCAGGCTCCATCGAGTCATCAAAGCTTCCCGGAAAGTGGGTATCGATGAGAAGCTCCAACGATTCCGCACTTGAAGCTGTCCATGACCCGTCTGGTCTAATTAAGTAACTAGGACTAGTTGGGTTAGTAGATAGAATCTTCCTAAGGCGGGAAGTCTCAGAGACTTCTTCCATTCTACCACAAAAGAGTCTCCAAGATCCCCTCTGTGCCTTCCTCAATTCTTTTTTGTACTTTCTTAGGTCCTCCTTATAGGAGTCCCAGTCCCGTACATGCCTCGTGCTCTTTGCCTTATTAAAGGCTGTCCTACACGCCTTCCGAAAGGTCTCCAACTCCATGGACCACCATGCCGGTTTCTGCCTGCCCCTTGGCTTTATCAGGGGGCAAGAAGCATTAAAGGAAAGATTGCATGCTCTTGTGACAACATCCACAATGCAATTCAATTCTTCCACTGTCTCCGGAGGTCCGGGGACCTCCGGCAATAGTTCCTCCAACACCTCCCCATATTTCTCCCAGTTTGTCCTTCTAGGATTCCTGAAAGGCTTCTGGGTACCCGGGTGAATGTTAAGGTTATAAGTTATATATTGATGATCAGAGAATGAGTGCTCCTTCGCCACTCTCCATCCCCTAATCAACTGAAAAATAGTATCCGAGGCGAGGGTCACATCTAGAACCTCCTGCCGATTGCTAATGATAAATGTCGGTTCCTGCCCAACATTGCAGACTGAAAGGTTAGTATTTAATAAGTAATCAAAAAATAACTCACCCCTCTCATTAATATCAGTGCTCCCCCAAATTGTGTGATGCGCGTTTGCATCACATCCGAGTATCACACCAATCCTATTTTTCCTTGCTTCTCGGATCAGGTCCCCCAGGTTATCCGGCGGGATCTCCTTCTCCCGATCCATATACGCAGAGACCAGCCAAAACTTGTCTCTGCCAACCTCCATACTGATCGCAGTAACGTCACCACTACTGTATTGAGAAAGTAGAAAAATTTTTAAAGTATTTTTCACTAAAATGCAAGATCTTATCTTCTCAGAGTTACTTGAGTACAAAGTTGTATACCCTTTCACCTTAAGGCCACAGATCCTGTTTTTGTTAATCCAAGGTTCCTGGATTAACACTAGCTCCTCTCCTGATCTAGTCAGTCTGAGAACGAGAGCCGCCGAAGCAGCCTTCGTATGGTGAAGATTAATCTGCACAATATTAATCACCATGCATTATCTCACTTACCTCTTCATGCATTCCCTGTTTCAGGCTAATGCTACCTTCCTCCGGGGGGCCGCTAGTATCCGCCGTGTCACCCCCCATAATTGATGCTTCGCTGCCTTGAGAATCCCCAGCCTCTCTTCGTTCAGATTCCGACAGGGTGTCCCCATCGGATCCAAGCGAGAGAAGGCCGCCTCTCTCCAATAGCAGCTCCACGTCATCGTCTGTTATAACCCCATGCGCTTGCTGCCGCTGGGTCCGTCCGACGTCCACCTCCGGCCCGTCCTCCGAGCGCATGCCTACCTCATCTTTTTTAAAAACGTTGAGAGTGATCGACCCGAAACCGAAGCTGATCACCCCCTTTGTCTCTGCCAGGGGAGTAAGGGACTCCTTATTGAGCAGCATGATTGCCATTCTGAAGCCCCCTTTAGCCTCCTCCTGTTTGACAATCTTCCAATCTTTCGTTGGAAGATTTGGATTACTTGCCTGAATAATCTCAAGGATCTCTTCTGGCTTTTCTGGTTTGGTTGGTAACCAGACGCGGGCCCTTGGTCTACTCGGAATTTCTTCCTTTCGAACTGCCTCAAGCCTCGCGCCTTCCCATACCTCACCTACTTCGGCTATTGCCTTTTTATAAAGATCCACCGATCTTTGATCCGAGCACGCAGTTAACTTTATGCGCCCTTGATGCCATCCCGCATCTCTACAGAACGGAGGGGGTCCTGGATTTTCTCTCAGGACCTTGATGAAAATGGAGTTTAGTGCATTATACACTTCCCTCCACTTTCCTGCCGTGATGCTCCCATCTTCTTGACTTCTGTCAATTACCGCTAGCACCAGTACGTTCTCCTTTACTATTTCACTGAACAATTTCGGTTTTTCCTTTGGATCTCCCGATATCGCTCCAGTGACGGTCTTGGCTCGTTTGCTGTCGCCCTCTTCGAGCTCATCCTGAGACCTCGGCCTTTTAGGCACAAGAACCCTATCCGAGCTGTCGCGGCCGACAATCTCCCTCGCCCAAGCCACAGATTGCTTCTGTTCTACTGTAAGCTGCCCCTCAGGGGTTGCAGCCAGTTTATCCAGAATTTTATGCGCCGACCGTTTCTCCCTGTATCGTCGCTTTGCAGGAGGGATCCTTCCCGATCCCCCGCTCTCTTGCCTGGCATTGGTATCGCTGACTCCTGGCTTTGATGCCATGGTGCCACTTACCCCTGCCACTGATGAGGTAGCTCCACCTTTAAGGTAAGAGCCACTTTCTTCCTTCATTGTTTCCGGTTTTTCAAGGGTACCGGCTCCCTTATTTTTATTATTTAGATGATCCATATATTCCCACGAGTGTCGGAGAAATACTGGTCCACCTGCGCAGAGATCCGTATACGCAGGTAAGGCTAAATACAACTGGAGGTAGCCAGGTATCCAGAGGGCTCCGTTAACGACTGGGCTTTGTTAAATGGGCCCCCAGCCTAGCTGATCATCAGCACGGGTCGCATAACACCTTAATCCAGCCCATTGGCTCACCAAGCATCACATCCCAGCACCCCCGCCCCTATTCATCTTTCACTCAACCATTCACCCATCCATATGGATATCCCAAACCAATAGGACCCATTTCATCATTCAAGGGGGTAACCCGTTTAAAGGGGCCCCTCACTCACTACCTGGAGACCCCGGATATGTGACGCTCAGTTAGCCTGTGGTTATTAGTTGATGGTTTTATGGCGCCATCAGTTCGCCATTCCATACCGGGTATCATAGGCACTCAGAATTTATTAAACTGAGGTTAACCACTCCCCAGTTTCCTGAGACTCTCCTCCCAGCAGGGCTGCGGTTGGGGGCGGCTTATTTAATATTCACCGCTAACCTATCTAATAGGCCGTCCACTATCCACCACCTGTGACCCCCCCGATAGCTGCAGCATGCCCCGGGGCCCCTTTTAAGTCAGTAACAAAAATATGCCTACGATATGTTCATGAAAGTAGTGAACGATGGAACTGGTGGAATTTTTTTCTTAGATGCACCCCGTGGAACTGGAAAAACGTTTTTAATACATTGATTTTGGCAACGATTCGTGTATCACAATCATAGTTTTATAATAATAAAAATTGAACAAAAGTTCTCATCTTACAATAACAGGGGCAAAAAAACGTTTTTAACAGACTTCTGTCATGCCACTACAATTTGTGGCTCTTGTCCATTTATTTGAGTAGTGAAATTTTCCTTATTGATATTTTGGATAATTAATATAGTCGATTATTAATAAGTTCTTTTGGTAACTTTGGGATAAACTTTTGGTGCAACAGAACTACGAAAAACTTATCAAAAACCTCAAACTTATCGGTTATCAAAATATTACTTCCATTTATCATTTCGCGAATTGTTGCAAGTTAATTTTGATAAGTGAGTGCTTATCACTTATTATAACTCAATAAAATACTTTCAAATTTCAATTTGGTACAACATAAAATTTTCAAAAATTATTATGAATTGATAAATAATAAGTGATAAATAGTTGTTGCAATAGGGCCCAGGTCTAACTTACGCGAAAAAACTTTTGAGGATAGTTTACAAATTTTTCAACTGTCTTTTTTTTTTTTGTTTTCAATATGTGGTAGAACCATCCATGCGAGCCAGGAGAAGGAGCAGTAGCGAAATTATATGCTTCCCATAGCTACCTACAAGACCCGATCAATAAGGATCAAGGACTCCCATGATATATATCAAAAACAACAGAATTAGTATAAAATCAAAACAAAAACCCGTTTGGAAAAGTGTCAGGAGGAAAAGCAAATACATACTATAAAAACCGAAAAGTAAACAAAAAGTTTGTGAAAACGGATAAAAAGGACCGAGTAACTCAGGGAGGGTTCCCTAAAAAATCCAAGCGCATATGCGCGTCATTAGCACCATGCCTAGAAAAACATCAGCCACCTTACTGGATGAAAAGTCCACAAATCATATCAACAGTCTGGTGAATAAATTACTTAAAAAACACAACGACGGGATATTTAACAAAGTAAACGGGTTGATAAATGGGCAAGGCTCATCATTACTTGACAGCCGCACAAACAGTGCCAAAAATAAGAGCCAAAATGAAGATGCCCTAGAAACGGACAACCAAACCAAAACATTTAAGATTTATGTAGATGAAGAGAGTGCAACAGCCGAAAAAAACATCACCGCAACCGTAAAGCCGTCCAACCACACGGTAAAACTAAGCGAGGTCAGTTTCAATAACTATGGAAATGTAAAGAGCCAGCACAAGCAAACAATCGGGGGCCGCTTAAACTCTTTAAGATTGGATGCCCCAGCCGAGACAGGGCACACAACAAAAGATCACCAACCAAAACCACCACCTATCGTACTAAAGGAGTACTGAACCAGTTTGATGGCGCATTACTAAAGATAACCGCAAACGGAAAAAATTTAAACCAGCAAAAACAAGTTGCAGAGGAACTCAAAAAACTGCAATACGCCTTCTTTACATACGCGCATAGGAACCAGCGACCAAAAGTGATTTTCTTGAGAGCAACCTTCCAAGACATGCCCATCGAAGATATCAAGTAGGACCTAGAAAACAATGGAACAAAACCAGTGGAGTTGTACCCCATGTTTAAAACAAAAAAATGCGAAAAGGGTGAAGAGGTCCAAATCAAATTACCGAGCTTGACGCCAAATACAAAAACTGTTCATATCCCAGCAAGGCTCCTCGGATTAAGGCTCCTCATTAAGAGGAAGGCTCCCGTATCGCAATGCCGAAGATTCCGAGGGTTTGGCCATGCTGCCTCAAGCTGCTACATAAGGTACCAATGTGTGAATGTACCAATGGACACACAGACCAGAACTACTCAGTTAAATGCCACAACTGCGGGGAGAACCATGTGGCCAGCTCTTTTGAATGCCCAGAGAGACTGAGATACATGGGTAAGCAAAATAAATCTAATAAATTTAATAAATCAAAAAATGTTATGGGGCCGGGTGTTTCTTTTGCCGACTCGGGGAAAAAACTAATCGGGGAAACTAATTTCGATAACAATAAGGGTTTTCAAAGTGTACCAGGACCAGTAGAGAGGAGTCACTCCCACGAAGCAAATAGTCCTCTGGGAGAGTTCTGCTCAAAGTCCCTCAAAGCAGCTGTTTGGAGTAGACTTCGCCTCACTCACAGACAACATAACGGAGTTCATGCGGCGACTAAATCAAGTGCGCGACATTAATACACAGAAGAGTATGTACACCAACTGCGTGTGTCAATAATTCAAACATCACTCCAGAGTGCAACAGCCTAGTAAGTCTGGCGCGCTGCCAAGAGCCGATTTGATAAATACCAGCCCAATATTGCCTGCTCCAACGAGACAAAAATGGCAGCATCGCACAAACTTCACATACAAAATTACAAAATTTACAGAACAAACCCAAAAACGGGCAAATCGATCAAAAGCAATGGTAGACGAAAACTTTACAGCCACATCGCTGATTATTGGAGAAGGCAGAGACGTATTTACCATTTTCGCAATATACTTTAGGAAAGTAGCCAAAGCGGACTTGAACAAACTGTTTAACCACTAAAGTAGAGTTCTCCTTTGTGGAGGCTTCAATAACAAGCTCCACTATTGGAACCACACAACAGAAAATTCTAATGGGAAGCAACTACATAGTTTTTTGCGAAAAACGAAATATAAACTTATTTTCCAAGCCCCAGCACTAGGGGGGAATCGTTCATCAACCTTGCAGTTACAAAAAACATAAGCAAAATAAATATTTCGACACTAAATGAATTCTGTTCAGACCACCTGCAAGTCAAAATTAAACTAGGGGAAAATTACCACGTATACCACATGATCAGCGACCGTGGAGTCTCTGACTACGGAAATGCAGATTGGGAAGGATTTAAGCACTACATGCACTTGCCAGATGAGTTCGATAACATACAAATCGAGTCCACCACGGAGTAGATCGAATCCCGAGTAAACATGCTTGCGCAAATAATCAGGCTGCGGCTGAAGACAAATATGTGCCCAATATCGGTCCTGCTGCAAGCTTGAGACAGCTTTCATCGAACATCATTAAAATGATCAAGTTACGTAACTACTATTGCAACATGCACCGCAAGGTCCCGCCACTTTTTAGTCACATCTTCATAAACCAGACCACCAAAAGTATCCACAAAAACTTAAAACAACACTTTCAGACAGTGTTTCGCAAGAAACTCAGCGATACCAGGCCCGATAAAACTAACTTATACAATTGTATAAGAAGTATCAAAGTATCAAACCAAATAGCGGAGGAAAAATTGTTCTGGAGGAAGAGGGAGTACAGATAACTGATCCAGTCGAAATACCAAATAAAATTAAAGACCACCCAATTGGAGACAGAACCCGACCCGGTTGTGGAGTCGGTGGATGACTTGATGAAAAAACAGAAAGTCCCCTGCAATGCTAAAATTTGGCTACTTCCCAGTAAAATGGAAGACGGCGAAAGTGATTTCCATACTAAAAAGCGGCAAGTTGTGCAGCCCCGAAAACACAAGGCCAATTAGCCTGCTAAGCGGACTGAGGAAAATAGCAGAAAGGATCGTGGCCCGCAGGCTGTTAGATGCCGTCCATCACTTGATCCCGGAGAACAGTTTGGATTCGTCCACAACAGGTCAACCACGAGGACACAGAACACAGAACTGATGCAGCCGTATTCCTAGATATGCAAAAGGCCTTCGATTCTGTCTGGCACGACGGACTGGTGCACACGCTGATTGTGGGTCATACCTAGAAAAAAGGGGATTCTTCGTAGAAATCGAAAACCGCTACAAATCGACAAGTAGAGGGGTGGCCGCAGGTGTTCCGCAAGGCTCGGTGCTTGTGTCATTACTATACAGTACCTAGATTCACGACATCCCAAAACCCACCTCTGAGAGGACAAAGCTGCAGATTTTTGCGGACGATACAACGGTTCCTGCACAAACCGCAGCGGGTTTTAATGTACCAACATAATCCAAAACTACCTGAACTCTCTCGCTGAGTACTAAGAAAGGTGAAGAATCAAAATAAATGCCACAAAACCCCAGATGGTGATATTTTATTCTAAGAAAGGATATGATAAAAAGTGGAAACCTGTAGGAGAGCACCTTTGTGAAGTTGGCCCAAATTTGTATCCCAAAAAATAAAATTTTTAACGCTGGCTATACCTTATATATAAAGGATACTTTAATATATTTATATAGCAATCAGTAAGATCAAAATTTACTGTCGCGATAGAAATTTGTTATATGTATAAAAATTTTCATTTTCTTCTTTGCTTTCCAATAATATGTATTCAAAATACAAAATTACACGAGAAAGCTAAGCTGCTATAACATATTATCGAATTTTATAAATTTCCGTAATAATTGTATTTTAAATGATATCCAAAAAATGTTTTGTACCAAAGAAAACAAAAAAAAGTTCTGACAGCTAAAAAACTCATTAAATAGTTATATTTTTTAATATCAGCCTAAAAACAACGCTGTCAAAATAAAAATAGAGTTTAAATTAATTCCAACACTGTAGTTTGATTAAAATTAAAGTAATATTAACACGTTTAATTCTATATGAGCAATTATTTAAATAATTTAATTAATTATGCATTTATTACCAAAATCAAATAAATATTACTGATTTTTCTAAATTAAAATTTCGAATCTCAAGATTTGGGAACAAACATAAATATGTATAATAATTCTAAATGTGGTTTTCAATTAGATCTATTCTCTATCTTTATCATTGCAATGTCTCAGCCGGATGTGATCGGGACCTCATAGCCATAACGGCCATACAACCACTTCAAATATTTATTTATTTTTTCATACAAAAAATCTCATGTAACTCAAAATGTTAGGGGTTGGTCATCATTCTAAGTATGATTTTCAATTAGATCTGATCTCTATCTATATCCTTGCAATGTCTCAGCCGGATGTGATGGGGACCTCATAGCCATAACGGCCCATACAACCACTTCAAATATTTATTTATTTTTTCATACAAAAAATCTCATGTAACTCAAAATGTTAGGGGTTGGTCATCATTCTAAGTATGATGTTCAATTAGATCTGATCTCTATCTATATCCTTGCAATGTCTCAGCCGGATGTGATGGGGACCTCATAGCCATAACGGCCCATACAACCACTTCAAATATTTATTTATTTTTTCATACAAAAAATCTCATGTAACTCAAAATGTTAGGGGTTGGTCATCATTCTAAGTATGATTTTCAATTAGATCTGATCTCTATCTATATCCTTGCAATGTCTCAGCCGGATGTGATGGGGACCTCATAGCCATAACGGCCCATACAACCACTTCAAATATTTATTTATTTTTTCATACAAAAAATCTCATGTAACTCAAAATGTTATGGGTTGGTCATCATGCTAAGTATGATTTTCAATTAGATCTGATCTCTATCTATATCCTTGCAATGTCTCAGCCGGATGTGATGGGGACCTCATAGCCATAACGGCCCATACAACCACTTCAAATATTTATTTATTTTTTCATACAAAAAATCTCATGTAACTCAAAATGTTAGGGGTTGGTCATCATTCTAAGTATGATTTTCAATTAGATCTGATCTCTATCTATATCCTTGCAATGTCTCAGCCGGATGTGATGGGGACCTCATAGCCATAACGGCCCATACAACCACTTCAAATATTTATTTATTTTTTCATACAAAAAATCTCATGTAACTCAAAATGTTAGGGGTTGGTCATCATGCTAAGTATGATTTTCAATTAGATCTGATCTCTATCTATATCCTTGCAATGTCTCAGCCGGATGTGATGGGGACCTCATAGCCATAACGGCCATACAACCACTTCAAATATTTATTTATTTTTTCATACAAAAAATCTCATGTAACTCAAAATGTTAGGGGTTGGTCATCATTCTAAGTATGATTTTCAATTAGATCTGATCTCTATCTATATCCTTGCAATGTCTCAGCCGGATGTGATGGGGACCTCATAGCCATAACGGCCCATACAACCACTTCAAATATTTATTTATTTTTTCATACAAAAAATCTCATGTAACTCAAAATGTTAGGGGTTGGTCATCATTCTAAGTATGATGTTCAATTAGATCTGATCTCTATCTATATCCTTGCAATGTCTCAGCCGGATGTGATGGGGACCTCATAGCCATAATGGCCCATACAACCACTTCAAATATTTATTTATTTTTTCATACAAAAAATCTCATGTAACTCAAAATGTTATGGGTTGGTCATCATGCTAAGTATGATTTTCAATTAGATCTGATCTCTATCTATATCCTTGCAATGTCTCAGCCGGATGTGATGGGGACCTCATAGCCATAACGGCCATACAACCACTTCAAATATTTATTTATTTTTTCATACAAAAAATCTCATGTAACTCAAAATGTTAGGGGTTGGTCATCATTCTAAGTATGATGTTCAATTAGATCTGATCTCTATCTATATCCTTGCAATGTCTCAGCCGGATGTGATGGGGACCTCATAGCCATAACGGCCATACAACCACTTCAAATATTTATTTATTTTTTCATACAAAAAATCTCATGTAACTCAAAATGTTAGGGGTTGGTCATCATTCTAAGTATGATTTTCAATTAGATCTGATCTCTATCTATATCCTTGCAATGTCTCAGCCGGATGTGATGGGGACCTCATAGCCATAACGGCCCATACAACCACTTCAAATATTTATTTATTTTTTCATACAAAAAATCTCATGTAACTCAAAATGTTAGGGGTTGGTCATCATGCTAAGTATGATTTTCAATTAGATCTGATCTCTATCTATATCCTTGCAATGTCTCAGCCGGATGTGATGGGGACCTCATAGCCATAACGGCCATACAACCACTTCAAATATTTATTTATTTTTTCATACAAAAAATCTCATGTAACTCAAAATGTTAGGGGTTGGTCATCATTCTAAGTATGATTTTCAATTAGATCTGATCTCTATCTATATCCTTGCAATGTCTCAGCCGGATGTGATGGGGACCTCATAGCCATAACGGCCCATACAACCACTTCAAATATTTATTTATTTTTTCATACAAAAAATCTCATGTAACTCAAAATGTTAGGGGTTGGTCATCATTCTAAGTATGATGTTCAATTAGATCTGATCTCTATCTATATCCTTGCAATGTCTCAGCCGGATGTGATGGGGACCTCATAGCCATAACGGCCCATACAACCACTTCAAATATTTATTTATTTTTTCATACAAAAAATCTCATGTAACTCAAAATGTTAGGGGTTGGTCATCATTCTAAGTATGATTTTCAATTAGATCTGATCTCTATCTATATCCTTGCAATGTCTCAGCCGGATGTGATGGGGACCTCATAGCCATAACGGCCCATACAACCACTTCAAATATTTATTTATTTTTTCATACAAAAAATCTCATGTAACTCAAAATGTTATGGGTTGGTCATCATGCTAAGTATGATTTTCAATTAGATCTGATCTCTATCTATATCCTTGCAATGTCTCAGCCGGATGTGATGGGGACCTCATAGCCATAACGGCCATACAACCACTTCAAATATTTATTTATTTTTTCATACAAAAAATCTCATGTAACTCAAAATGTTAGGGGTTGGTCATCATTCTAAGTATGATTTTCAATTAGATCTGATCTCTATCTATATCCTTGCAATGTCTCAGCCGGATGTGATGGGGACCTCATAGCCATAACGGCCCATACAACCACTTCAAATATTTATTTATTTTTTCATACAAAAAATCTCATGTAACTCAAAATGTTAGGGGTTGGTCATCATGCTAAGTATGATTTTCAATTAGATCTGATCTCTATCTATATCCTTGCAATGTCTCAGCCGGATGTGATGGGGACCTCATAGCCATAACGGCCATACAACCACTTCAAATATTTATTTATTTTTTCATACAAAAAATCTCATGTAACTCAAAATGTTAGGGGTTGGTCATCATTCTAAGTATGATTTTCAATTAGATCTGATCTCTATCTATATCCTTGCAATGTCTCAGCCGGATGTGATGGGGACCTCATAGCCATAACGGCCATACAACCACTTCAAATATTTATTTATTTTTTAAAATCTTAAGTTCATGAGATTTTTAGTATGAAAAAATGAATAAATATTTGAAGTGGTTGTATGGGCCATTATGGCTATGAGGTCCCCATCACATTCGGCTGAGACGTTGCAATGATAAAGACAGAGATCAGACCTAACTGAAAATCATACTTAGAATGATGACCAACCCCCAAAATCTTAAGTTCATGAGATTTTTAGTATGAAAAAATGAATAAATATTTGAAGTGGTTGTATGGGCCATTATGGCTATGAGGTCCCCATCACATTCGGCTGAGACGTTGCAATGATAAAGACAGAGATCAGACCTAACTGAAAATCATACTTAGAATGATGACCAACCCCAAAATCTTAAGTTCATGAGATTTTTAGTATGAAAAAATGAATAAATATTTGAAGTGGTTGTATGGGCCATTATGGCTATGAGGTCCCCATCACATTCGGCTGAGCCGTTGCATTGATAAAGACAGAGATCAGACCTATCTGAAAATCATACTTAGAATGATGACCAACCCCAAAATCTTAAGTTCATGAGATTTTTAGTATGAAAAAATGAATAAATATTTGAAGTGGTTGTATGGGCCATTATGGCTATGAGGTCCCCATCACATTCGGCTGAGACGTTGCAATGATAAAGACAGAGATCAGACCTAACTGAAAATCATACTTAGAATGATGACCAACCCCAAAATCTTAAGTTCATGAGATTTTTAGTATGAAAAAATGAATAAATATTTGAAGTGGTTGTATGGGCCATTATGGCTATGAGGTCCCCATCACATTCGGCTGAGCCGTTGCATTGATAAAGACAGAGATCAGACCTATCTGAAAATCATACTTAGAATGATGACCAACCCCCAAAATCTTAAGTTCATGAGATTTTTAGTAGGAAAAAATGAACAAATATTTGAAGTGGTTGTATGGGCCATTATGGCTATGAGGTCCCCATCACATTCGGCTGAGACGTTGCAATGATAAAGACAGAGATCAGACCTAACTGAAAATCATACTTAGAATGATGACCAACCCCCAAAATCTTAAGTTCATGAGATTTTTAGTATGAAAAAATGAATAAATATTTGAAGTGGTTGTATGGGCCATTATGGCTATGAGGTCCCCATCACATTCGGCTGAGCCGTTGCATTGATAAAGACAGAGATCAGACCTATCTGAAAATCATACTAAGAATGATGACCAACCCCCAAATTCTTAAGTTCATGAGATTTTTAGTATGAAAAAATGAACAAATATTTGAAGTGGTTGTATGGGCCATTATGGCTATGAGGTCCCCATCACATTCGGCTGAGACGTTGCAATGATAAAGACAGAGATCAGACCTAACTGAAAATCATACTTAGAATGATGACCAACCCCAAAATCTTAAGTTCATGAGATTTTTAGTATGAAAAATGAATAAATATTTGAAGTGGTTGTATGGGCCATTATGGCTATGAGGTCCCCATCACATTCGGCTGAGCCGTTGCATTGATAAAGACAGAGGTCAGACCTATCTGAAAATCATACTTAGAATGATGACCAACCCCCAAAATCTTAAGTTCATGAGATTTTTAGTATGAAAAAATGAACAAATATTTGAAGTGGTTGTATGGGCCATTATGGCTATGAGGTCCCCATCACATTCGGCTGAGACGTTGCAATGATAAAGACAGAGATCAGACCTAACTGAAAATCATACTTAGAATGATGACCAACCCCCAAAATCTTAAGTTCATGAGATTTTTAGTATGAAAAAATGAATAAATATTTGAAGTGGTTGTATGGGCCATTATGGCTATGAGGTCCCCATCACATTCGGCTGAGCCGTTGCATTGATAAAGACAGAGATCAGACCTATCTGAAAATCATACTAAGAATGATGACCAACCCCCAAATTCTTAAGTTCATGAGATTTTTAGTATGAAAAAATGAACAAATATTTGAAGTGGTTGTATGGGCCATTATGGCTATGAGGTCCCCATCACATTCGGCTGAGACGTTGCAATGATAAAGACAGAGATCAGACCTAACTGAAAATCATACTTAGAATGATGACCAACCCCAAAATCTTAAGTTCATGAGATTTTTAGTATGAAAAAATGAATAAATATTTGAAGTGGTTGTATGGGCCATTATGGCTATGAGGTCCCCATCACATTCGGCTGAGCCGTTGCATTGATAAAGACAGAGATCAGACCTATCTGAAAATCATACTTAGAATGATGACCAACCCCCAAAATCTTAAGTTCATGAGATTTTTAGTATGAAAAAATGAACAAATATTTGAAGTGGTTGTATGGGCCATTATGGCTATGAGGTCCCCATCACATTCGGCTGAGACGTTGCAATGATAAAGACAGAGATCAGACCTAACTGAAAATCATACTTAGAATGATGACCAACCCCCAAAATCTTAAGTTCATGAGATTTTTAGTATGAAAAAATGAATAAATATTTGAAGTGGTTGTATGGGCCATTATGGCTATGAGGTCCCCATCACATTCGGCTGAGCCGTTGCATTGATAAAGACAGAGATCAGACCTATCTGAAAATCATACTAAGAATGATGACCAACCCCCAAATTCTTAAGTTCATGAGATTTTTAGTATGAAAAAATGAACAAATATTTGAAGTGGTTGTATGGGCCATTATGGCTATGAGGTCCCCATCACATTCGGCTGAGACGTTGCAATGATAAAGACAGAGATCAGACCTAACTGAAAATCATACTTAGAATGATGACCAACCCCAAAATCTTAAGTTCATGAGATTTTTAGTATGAAAAAATGAATAAATATTTGAAGTGGTTGTATGGGCCATTATGGCTATGAGGTCCCCATCACATTCGGCTGAGCCGTTGCATTGATAAAGACAGAGATCAGACCTATCTGAAAATCATACTTAGAATGATGACCAACCCCCAAAATCTTAAGTTCATGAGATTTTTAGTATGAAAAAATGAACAAATATTTGAAGTGGTTGTATGGGCCATTATGGCTATGAGGTCCCCATCACATTCGGCTGAGACGTTGCAATGATAAAGACAGAGATCAGACCTAACTGAAAATCATACTTAGAATGATGACCAACCCCCAAAATCTTAAGTTCATGAGATTTTTAGTATGAAAAAATGAATAAATATTTGAAGTGGTTGTATGGGCCATTATGGCTATGAGGTCCCCATCACATTCGGCTGAGCCGTTGCATTGATAAAGACAGAGATCAGACCTATCTGAAAATCATACTAAGAATGATGACCAACCCCCAAATTCTTAAGTTCATGAGATTTTTAGTATGAAAAAATGAACAAATATTTGAAGTGGTTGTATGGGCCATTATGGCTATGAGGTCCCCATCACATTCGGCTGAGACGTTGCAATGATAAAGACAGAGATCAGACCTAACTGAAAATCATACTTAGAATGATGACCAACCCCAAAATCTTAAGTTCATGAGATTTTTAGTATGAAAAAATGAATAAATATTTGAAGTGGTTGTATGGGCCATTATGGCTATGAGGTCCCCATCACATTCGGCTGAGCCGTTGCATTGATAAAGACAGAGATCAGACCTATCTGAAAATCATACTTAGAATGATGACCAACCCCCAAAATCTTAAGTTCATGAGATTTTTAGTATGAAAAAATGAACAAATATTTGAAGTGGTTGTATGGGCCATTATGGCTATGAGGTCCCCATCACATTCGGCTGAGACGTTGCAATGATAAAGACAGAGATCAGACCTAACTGAAAATCATACTTAGAATGATGACCAACCCCCAAAATCTTAAGTTCATGAGATTTTTAGTATGAAAAAATGAATAAATATTTGAAGTGGTTGTATGGGCCATTATGGCTATGAGGTCCCCATCACATTCGGCTGAGCCGTTGCATTGATAAAGACAGAGATCAGACCTATCTGAAAATCATACTAAGAATGAAGACCAACCCCCAAATTCTTAAGTTCATGAGATTTTTAGTATGAAAAAATGAACAAATATTTGAAGTGGTTGTATGGGCCATTATGGCTATGAGGTCCCCATCACATTCGGCTGAGACGTTGCAATGATAAAGACAGAGATCAGACCTAACTGAAAATCATACTTAGAATGATGACCAACCCCCAAAATCTTAAGTTCATGAGATTTTTAGTATGAAAAAATGAATAAATATTTGAAGTGGTTGTATGGGCCATTATGGCTATGAGGTCCCCATCACATTCGGCTGAGCCGTTGCATTGATAAAGACAGAGATCAGACCTATCTGAAAATCATACTAAGAATGATGACCAACCCCCAAATTCTTAAGTTCATGAGATTTTTAGTATGAAAAAATGAACAAATATTTGAAGTGGTTGTATGGGCCATTATGGCTATGAGGTCCCCATCACATTCGGCTGAGACGTTGCAATGATAAAGACAGAGATCAGACCTAACTGAAAATCATACTTAGAATGATGGCCAACCCGCTATTAGCAGCTAGTTCCCTTTCATATTTAGAGTGATGAGGAACTCTCAAAACTGTGTGGTACGTGAGATTTTAAATTAAAAAATTGTATTTATTCGATTTTGGTAATGCATAATTAAATATATTATTAAATAATTGCATTATATAAAATTAAACTTGTTTATGCAAATTTTTCAATTTTAAGTTTTAGTTTGGGAATTATTTTAAATTAATTTCTTTGGTTTGGGTCCGAATTATTTTTGGGCTGACAGTTCAATATACATATGTACATATAATTATGACGATAGTTTCAACTGTCGTGATAGTACTTTTTTTGGGCTGACTTTACAAATAGTGTCATGAGACATATAGTTTTTTGGGCTGACACTAAAATATCATGAAAATACAGATTAAGTGTTGCCATAGCATTTTTTTGGGTTACTTTTTGGGTCAACTTCACATACATTAGGAGAGCTACTAATAAACAATCAGAAAATCATCGCCCCAAAATCCGTAAAGCATCTAGGGATCCATCTGGCAAATGGATTATATTTATCTACCCATGTAAAGAACATCCAAAAGCAGTGCTTTATAGCGTTCAACACTCTGTACTCTATCCTTAATCTAAATAGTGGACTAAACGAAAACAACAAACTGCTAGTCTATAAAATGTACATCCAGACTTAAGTAAATTTTTAAATAATTAAATCAAACAGAAAAGATTTTCAACATTTCCTAAATTCAGTTTGTATCAGAATAACGAAGTTCACGAAAGCTATTATCCAAATACGTATTTGGAATTCTTTTCAATAATAAAACATGTTAAAAAAATCCTACAACGAATCTCGATTAGTATAGTAATAATAATGTAGCATTTTAACATTTCACTTTTTCACCATCCCTCCCACATTCTTACCCAACCTTCATTAATTTGATAGCATTATATAATTCATTGTTTAAGGATTTTACTTAAATAAATTAAAACATAAAATCACTATTAAAACGAGTTTGTTGACCTTTGTGCCACTACATTCACCGTTTATTATGTTATGCAATTGAATCGATGAGGTTCGACTCTTATCCACCTCATTTTTGTTTCATACGTAAATATTTCATATACGTATAGTATACGAGTAAGTGTTGTTTCGGTAATGCTTATATAAAATTCCTCCAATTTTACCACTTAACGTAATACACAATTTTCCGATTCTATTTATTTACGTCAAGAAAAATTATTTTTGTAAAACAAGGTCAACAGCGTTTTCAGTATTAGCATGGTACATGTACAAGAGTAGAACCAAATATTGATGATGTTGTGTTCATCCAAAAAAATTTTTTTTTGTAATTTTTTTTTACATTGTTTGGTATTGCGCTGTAATAATTAATGTTATCGCTAATAAATTTTGCGCCCCCGAAGAAAATGTTTATTTTGGACATATCGGTATGGTATGAAAGCGTTTTTATTTTTATTATTATACTCGTAATCAAAGCCTATGGATTCGTTTTATACTGCAGTGTTTTGATTGATGTTGTATAAGTTGAAATATAACGTCAATAATATTTGTAGATGTTTGTGTGTGTGTGTGTGTGTGGCTCATATTGAATTAGTCTGTAGCTTGTAGGCAAATGTTAAGAAATTCAGCTTTATAAAATTTTCGAAACATTTTATAATGGGCTCTTTGGATCAATACTTATTTGTTTTGAACTATATTCTATATAACACGCTTTATGTAAAATAACATAAAAATTAAACGCTATATCAAGTATATTTATTAGGTTAGTAGAAAATTTGATTCCAACCAATTAAATTTACAACAACAAACCAGGCCACATGATTTGATTTTGTTTGCATGCATGTAAAACAACTTTAAACTTCCTAAACGAATTACTATCTATTGTAAATTGGGCTGCCAATTAGTCCATTGGGCATTGGAATGATGCAAAACTAACGAAAAACTGAACGAAAAGAAAATTATTATATTATTGCATGAAAATTATAATTGCACTGCTGTGTTTTTTTTAACGGTTTTCATGCCGCCCCGCGAAACTACATAAGTATGTCAAAACAATACATAACGAGAACTTTTATGACCTATTGAAGGCTATACATTTACGTGTAATGAAATATGTATTTGTTGTAAAAATAAATCTAGGCTGCTAATTGCGGTAATTATTCAACACAAATGATTTGGTTTTATAATAAACTTTGAATCAATACAAAATGAATTTATTATGGCCTAATTAATGTGTATATACGCAACTATCCATCACCATATCGGCTAAATAATAAATGAGATATCTGATTGGCAGGAAGAATCTAAATTATTTATCGTGATGAATTATTAATTTTGAAAATTTCATGTTTTTAGTTTTGCAAATTTAGTAGTGGCACAACGGAAAGACAAAATGTGTTTATTTATTATTAACCCTTTGCGGGATGGTGTCATTCTGGTTTATAGTATGTACATGGTAATACATAATATGCAAGAATATGAAGAAACACAAAATATATTAATTCTGTTTTAAAATATTTTGAGAAGCGAAAATGTCTTATTACGTGCGTGGGAAACATTCTAAAATAATTTTCCGGCGAAGTTCTGGAATAGGATTTTTAGATGAAGTCAAGAAATATAACCAAGTATGGTGGAACTTGGCTATTTCTTAACCGAATATGATGAAACTCGACAGGTACAATGGATATAGGATTCAAAAATGATTTTTATACGAAGTTCTGGAATATGGCCAAGAAGGGTGGAAATTGGCTATTTTTTGTTGTTTTTGTTTCATACTTTATTCGAGAAAATAAATTTTCGATTAATCGAATAGTAGCCATCGATTAATCGGAAAATCGATTTATCGATTAATCTATCCATGCCCTACTAATTACAATTAAACACAATGTGGAACTTTAACGAATTCATTTGCGACCAAAATCGATGTCCAGTATGGTTCTCTGTTGTGGTGGCTAAGAGAAGACATACGACCGCGCGAGATGTCAACTTTAATAGTTCAAATAACATTTTTATTAAAGATTATCTACCTGGATGGAAAAAAAAGTTACTTGCTAATGCCAAAATTAAGCTTCTCTGATCTAAAGGAAATAATAACCAGTATAAGTATGTTTGGCGCCCCGGTAGCACAGTTGTTAGCATGCTTGCTTCACGGAAAAAAATAAACTGGTCCTCAACTAAGAAAACGGACTTTTAATTCAAGAAAATGTACTTTTTCTTGATTTAAAAGCTAATTTTCTTATTTCTTTCGATTTTTTCTTCAATTCAAGAAACACAATTCTTACATGAAGAAAAACTCGATAGAAATAAGAAAATTTGCTCTTAAATCAAGAAAAAGTACATTTTCTTGAATTAAAAGTCCGTTTTCTTAGCTGAGGACCAGTTTATTTTTTTCCGTGTTTAAGCTCCGGAGGTCCCGGGTTCGATTCCCGGCGGGTGATGAAAAAATCACGGCTGGTTAATGTAAGGATCTATGAACTAATCACTCATTATCCGTTGTAAAAATGATTACGAAACTTCACTATGAAGCGGCCAAGTCCCTCTATGGGATGTAGCGCCAGCGAAAAAAAAAAAAAAGTATGTTTGGGCCAGTCATGGAAACATATATTGCCGTAAAACTGATGATGTATTAGTCAAAATATCGTCTGAGTATGATTTCGCCTATTCTTTTTTGATTTAATTTCCTTTTTAGTAATTGTTCTTTATGATTTAATATGAGTACTTTTGAGATTTATTATCCGAACATTAGGAGTATGAAGATGAAACTTAATGATATTCGATTGCAAATTTTGTCAACCAACTTCGATGTATTATGTTTAACCGAGACATGGCTTAACTCCTCTATATCTACTCTAATGAATTTATTGATGATCGTTATGCTGTTTTTAGAAGTGATCGTAATTTTAACGTACACGAAAAAAGGATGGTGGAGGTGTTTTGTTGGCATTGAGGAAGGGGTTATCTACTACTAAAATTGATTTTTTTATTGAGTCCCATGTTATTGATAATGTCTTTTTTAAGGTATGTCTTAACAAGAGTGAATATTTAGTGTTGGGTGTTGTTTATTTTAATACCAGTGTTAAATTTGACGAATATAAACAATTTTGTGATTTGTTGACCGATTTAGTTGTTTCATTGTTTAATATTGGGTGACTTTAATTTATCAAGTATTGAGTGGTATCTAGCTACTGCTGGTGTTGTCGCAACTGGGTACGAAGGTAGAACGGATGAATATCTAATTAATACTTTAGAAATTACTGGGTTGTCTCAACATAACCTAGTGGTGAACCATCGGAATAAAGTATTGAACTTAGTTTTGAGTAATTTTGAATCCAAACATGTGGAAACAATATCGAACTTATGTGATCTTTGTAAAATCGATCCTTTTCATCCTTCACTTCAAATTACTATTCGTTTAAATAAATTAAAGTTTCAAGCTGTTCATTTCCTTCCTTCGACTAATTTTCGTAGCCTTAGATATAATTTGATTGAAAATGAGTTACCAAAAATTGATTGGGACATTTTATTTAATGGTAAGGGTGTTAATGAAATGGTCGACGCTTTCTATGATGTGTTATATGCTGTAGTCAATAAACACAGTAAAACTAAAATTAAGCTTAAGGGAAGACAGTTTCCGTGTTGGTTTTCTAGTTGCCTTATAGCACTAATCATTGAAAAGAATAAAATTGGGAAAAGGCGGCGTATTTACCATAATATTTGTGATCTTGTAGTTTTTGCACAACTTAGAAAAAAAGTAAATATTGAATTAAAAGACTGCTTCAGGAATCACTTTATTTCTCTCGAAGAGAAAATTAAATCCGATCCGAAAAAATTTTGGAATTACACGAGAACATTAAGAAATGAAACAAGTTTTCCATCTTCTATGTTTCTTGACCAATGTAGTTCATCTGATGGATCCGTAATTGCCAATTTATTTGCTGATAATTTCAAGAGTGTCTATACATAGTTGAGTAGCCTCTACTGTGACAATACGTAAAACTGATCAATTTTCTGATTTACTTTGTTCTGAGTCGGATGTAATTAGTGTACTTATTGGCTTAAAAACTAATAAAGGAGCTGGATCTGACTCTATTCCTAATTTTTTTGTGAAAAGATTAACGCATATTTTTTTCAAACCTCTAACCAAAATCTTCAATTATTCAATCACCACAATGTCTTATTTTCCTGACAAATGGAAGTAGTCCTATATAATTTCAATATATAAAAGTGGTGACCAATCAGATATTGCGAACTACAGACCAATTTCTATTTTAAATTCTTTTGCTAAAATATTCGAGAAAATTTTGCATAGTAAATTATTTAACCTGGTTAGAAATTTAATTTCTCATAAACAGCATGGATTTTATAAGCAACGATCGACTCTTACTAATCTGTTAGAATTTACTATGATTATGTCATTAGTTCCGTCGATAAAAACAGACAAGTTGATTGTATCTATACAGATTTTAGTAAAGCTGTTGATAAAGTAAATCATTCCAAATTATGCTCAAAATTATTGGCTTTTGGATTATCACAATCAAACGTAGTATTTTTTCAATCCTATTTGTTAGGAAGGAGTCAATATGTATTGTTTAATGGTCATAGATCTCAGTGTTTCACTATTACGTCTGGAGTTCCACAAGGTTGAACATTAGGTCCTCTGTTGTTCCTAATTTTTATTAATGATTTGATTGGTGTGATCGATTCCGATTGCTTACTTTATGCAGATGACCTAAAGATCTATATAGTGAGGTACTTAATTTGTCTGACTTGTTAATTTTGCAAAATGACCATCAAAGGGTTTTTCAATGGTGTTTCTTACACCAGAAAAGTTAACAAGATCTATTTTGACTATACCATTGATGGTGTTTTGCTCATCAGGAACAATGAGGTTAAAGACCTGGGAATAATTTTTGATGACAAATTGAAATTTGATACTCATGTTGATAGTTTATGTAGAAAATCGTTCGAATTCTTGGTTTTATTTTTAGAAGAGGTCGTGAATTTATGTCACCCTCTATACTAATTATACTATTTAATCATTTACTGCGCAGTTCCTTAGAGTATGGGTGCCAAATTTGGAATCCTTACTGTGAAATATATTCTACAAAAATTGAACTGATTTAAAAAAAATTCACTAGATTCTTATGTTTCAAATTTGTTCCATTTACTGCGAAGTTAAACTACGATGTTAGACTTGGCATATTTGATTTAAAGTCACTTGAAATTAGACGGATGCTTTTAGATGAATACCTGTTGTTTAAAATTGTTAATAATATGTTAGATTCGGTTATTTGTTCCAAGATTAATTTTTATGCACCACCTTATTTCACAAGGCCAACTAGACTATTTCATAATCCTATCCGGTCTTAAATCTTAGCTTCTCCTCCCCATGTTTTAGAATGCAAGCTAATCATGATATATTATTTACTAGCATTGATCTTTTTAGTGATTCGTATATTGGATTTAAGCATAAGTGTCGGATTTTACTTAAATAATTCTTATTTTGATTAACCTTAAATATTATGTTTATACTTTATTCAATCGGTTGTCATTAAGTTCTTATGCTTTTTTGTTTTTTCTTCAAAATTAAATATACATAGTTATTTAAATTTTTATAATTTATTAATTATTATCCATTGTTATCTTAAGTTGGTATTTATTATATTAATGTTTAATTAAACCTGTATGCTTTATTATATTTGGTTATTGTAAATTTTTGTTATAATTGTTGTTGTGATAACACTTAAAAAGTATTTATACTGTGTGTTGTCCTAACAATGGAATAAAATAAAATAAAAAATAAAATAGTCTTGAATTATATTTCAAATAGATAAGGTAGCTCCCTTGCTTTTATATTTCATTTATTTTAGTTTCAAATTTTTATCCCGATGACTAACAAAATATTACTATTTTTTAAATTATGGTAATTTAACTATTTCAAATATTACTACACATTAACGTAACTTGCAATGAATGACGATATCTTTCTTTTTCACAAAATAATTTGAGAATAAATAAAGATAGACAATAAATAAACGTTAGTCATTGGGACAAAATTTTCTACAAGAAAATAACACTAAACATTTTTAGCTCCAAATTGACACGGAATCGTTCTCAAAAATGCTATCTAAAAGGAACGATAGGCGAAGAAAAATATAAAATGTATTTAGAGAAAAATCGAGAGCTTAATAAAGAGTATAGAGCTCGAAAAGCTGAGAAAATAGCCAATAATTTGGCGTTATTGACTGTTATACGTAAAAATGATAGAGAGGGAAAACAGAAGTATAACAAAGTTTAGGTAAAGCACTTGCGAAAGTAAGAAAGGCCTTACCAGCAACGCAGAACCAACGAAAAAGTGTAGTTTCAAAGATTGCAGCAGAAGTATTTCAAAATGGTGTTCTACGTGATAATCAGCAGTCCGGACGTAACACAGGTTTATCAGCACAATATAAAGAAGCTGCTTGTGAATTTTACAATAGAGATGACATAGGTCGTGTGTCGCCATCAAAAAACGATCTTAAATCGGTAAAAAGCACTGAAGGAAACAGAATTCTTAAATCTATCAGGCACATGATGTTTAGCGTGAAAGAAGCTTTCGCTGTATGTATTCAAAGAATATAATCCAAATTTTTCAATTGAAATATCAACGGTTTTTCAAATTAGGTCCTCCAGAGGTATTTATTGTATCTAAAATCACTCATAATGTTTGTGTCTGTCCGATACGTGCCAATGCAGAATTTATTTTGGCTTCTTTAGAAAAAACAATATTTAAAAATTTCCCTAACACTCTAAAAAAGTTTGTTACTGTAATTTGTACAGTGGAAATTAGTGGAAAAATGAACGAAAATTTAGACTAGTTCTGGATCTACTGAACAATTGCCTAAAGTTTTAAAAACTAACGTTTCAAAATTTAAAAAACATTTTTATAATAAAACTGTAAAATCAGGTCATTTCGAAAAATTAAGAAATAAACAGTTTGAAGCAATGCTTCAGATACATTTCAATATTATTTTTAGAAAAATTTCAAAATTCTGTGTTTAAAACCACATCTATTTCCAGATCGATTTTGCTGAAAATTATAAAACAATATATCAAAATGAAATTCAAGCTGCTCATTTTAGTTATAACCCAATAACTTTATTTACAGCATGTGTATGGACAAAAATTGAGACAATTTTCTACACCATAGTAAGTGACTGCTTATGTCACGACAAATTAACAGTATGGTCATTTCTTAAACATATTATACAATTGTTAAAACAACGTTTTCCATATCTCTGCTATATTCACATTTTTTCTGGCGGAGCGGTTCAACAATTTAGAAATAGATAGTATAGTCTTTGCAATGTATTATTCGGAATAATAGGGAGCTGTATATGGCATAGGAGCCACGGTAAAACGAAAAATATCTACTCTTAATAAAGCCAATTCTTTGGAAATTTCTAACCCTATTGATTTTTATGCATATGCATCGAAAAATATTCAAGGAATTAACATTCAATTAATAACTGAAAGCGGAATTAACCAAAATAAAACCCATTTGGAGGAAAGGTGGAATCAAAGAATTCGAAATTTACAATCGCTACACTATTTTAAAAATTTAAGTGAAATCTTCTGTGGCTCTGACGGCAAAATCAAAACAAACGCCTGTTCAAATAATTTAATTCAATATTTCTATCTATTATCTTATCACCTTTTTAACCATTACTGTTTATTTGTCAAAAATGAAGAAAAATATTGAAATAAAAAATTTTCATGAATTTAACAAATTTGGTTTTAAAAATCTTCAAATACATAATATATGTAGATGAAGTGAAATGATTTCTTTTTGTATGAAAATTCGTACGTGTCCCAATGACTAACATTTTTTTGTCCCGATGACTATCATAATTATTTTTTGTTGTACTAAGTAAACCTGTAGTAAAGTGCCAAAAAACAATTCAGTCCGTGATTTATTATTAAGCACTTATCTAACTTAACTAACTCCGTAAAATAATTTTTTTTGTGTAACTTTAAAGATCAGTCAGAATCGGACCCTATTACGTCAGATTTTTACTTATGTTTTTCAACGCAAATTTTTATGGGAAGAGAGCGAATCAAATAACTTAAAATGAATGTTATTGTACACGTTCGAATCCTAATTATTTTTATAATAGTCATCTGTAAAAATAGGAACTCACAATGATTTGTCGAAGGAAAACCTGTTAGTTAACCTATTGTCAGCTGGCGCGCCAAACTATCTGTTAAACGATTCTGAATTTTAGGTCTTCATTCGAACTTCTAGTTCCAAATCTCTTCGCATGAATTAACCTTTCTGCTAATCGCATTTCTCTGCTATTTTGATTAGATCTTTAATAACTCAGAGGAGGGACCAGAAAAATAAAAATTTCCATACAATTCAAAAATTTTATTTAAGAAATTAAACTCCAAAGTCATACAAATCAAAATACATCGATAAATGTGTGTGTTCCATTTGGTGCCAGAGGAGGAAAAAATTGATTGGATTGGTGTATTGAAAACCAAAATTGGCAAATCTAATTTTTGATTTATGATATCGACCATAATATCATTAGTATGAGTAGTGTTCCAAAATACAATCATACCGTTGGGCCATGTTTCAATATACAAAATCTAATCCCAGTTCAATCTAAAGGCCGAAAAAATTCTTCAGTCCATGAAATAATAAGTTTTATATTAGGAACTATTTGTAATATCTACAACATATTTCAGATATAAAATTTCACTAAAATCCGTCAGCAAATATGCTTGAAGAAAGTCTGAATTGGCCAGTATGTAAAAATAAATTTGGCGAATATAATGTATCATTTGACATCAATGGAGGTGTTCCGCAATACTTCTTAAGTTTCAGCCTTGGTTTAAATAAGAAATCATACCCCGGGTGATATAGCCGGAGGAATTCTTCAAAGCCGAAATTCATTATTTTTCTATTAGGAACTCCTTAAAGAATCGATTTTACATCTCAAACCTCAGAAGGAAATTTTTATTAAAATCTATCCACAAAAGTGCCTTCTACTTACATTTTGAGCTTGAGACGTGAACGAAATTGGTGAACCAATATTTTGATTAATGGTACCAACCAAACTGAACTTGGCTCTTATTTTAATTCAATTTTATGTTAGGAAATACTTACTGAATCGACTTAATAGCCTAGATATGAAATTTCACTAAACTCTATTAACAAACGTGCATGTTCCATTTGGTGAAGGAACTGTAGAAAAGGCCTGGATAGGTTATGTACTTAAGAAACAAATTATTTTTGGGAATTTTTTTTTTTTTTGATTTAAATTTAAATTGGTTTAAATTTACGTACCAAAATATAATTAGCAGTGTCCTGGAATATTTGTTGAACTCTGGCCATGTTTTATTTAAGAAACTCAGTCAATGCCTGCTCCAAATGGAACTTCTGCGACTAAGCACCAATTTCATTGAAATCTATTATCTGACTTAACCAACATATTTGAAGATAAATTAATAAGTTGCGGCATACTAAAATGATGAATCGAGGTGGTGGGTTTTGAAATTTTCCTAGAAGAAATTTCACTACAAATCTGTTTTCTAACCAAAATATGATCGTCAAACAAATTTCGAAACTTCTTGGGTTTTTAAGTCGAAATGTTCTACTTTTTCAAAATTTTTTAGACTTCGTTCTGGTTAAGTTGTTTTTGACCTGCTCACTCTAATGACAATTATCATTGGCTATCGGTTTCTTGTAATTAATCCAAACTAAAACTATTTAAGCCAATGAACAAAATATCGCTAAACTCATAAAATGTGCGATAGTTTGTCAAGAGGTGTTTGCAAGAGGTTTGAATGTTTGACCAAAACACGCTAAATTTTTAGCTGTCGATAAGTTATAAGTGGTTTGGTGTGCTCGGCGATTTTTTACTTGTGATCAAACTGGAATAAAGAATCTCAAAAGAAAGTGTACAAAGGTTTGTTGAATTTCGACCAAAAGCAGTACCGAAAGGACATTGCTTAGAAGTCGCGGAATGAAGTGAACAACGATCCAGAACTGCTCGAACGTGTCTTAACTAGTGATAAAACAGCAATGTACGAATATGGCGTCGAAACTAAGGCCTAATGGCCCTAACAGAAGCTTCCTGAAAAGGTAATACCGACAAAAGCTCGTCATATTCGAAATAATATGAAGGTTATGCTTAAAAGTGAGCTTCGATTTCAATGGCATAGTTTAGCTTCGATTTCAATGGCATAGCAAGAGTTCTTTCTACATACCTAATAATAAGGAGTATTACTACGTGGAAATTACACTTCGCTGCTTATTCGTAAATTTTTGGCCTAAAATGACAACGTTATGATGTCTCAGCTTCCGTTTTTGCCGGCCATGGCATTCGACTACTTCCAGTTCCAAAAACTAAATTGCCGAGAACCTCTTCGGACATCAAGCCCGTGAAGTTCAAAAATTGCTCGATTTTTTTATCAAACCATATATTTTATCACCTAGCAGTTTTCTATCAAGCTATCCGTATCTCTCGAAAATATTTGGTATTAATAAAGTTTATATTATGTCCAAATTGAATTCATGCTTCCCATTTCCCAGCATTTCGATATTTGGACTTTATCAACATTTTAAAAACGTCTCCTCCACTTTTTTTGTAAGGATAACTGCAAAAAAGATCGGTTTTTGAAACTTAAATTTTTTTGGGTATACCGGACAAATTTCTATACATGCCAAGTTTGGCACGCGTGCCGCATATTTGCGATCACTGGGCTAGACACTTTTCAAACAAAAAATTTTTGGGTTAAACTAACAAAACGAAAAATCTAAAAGTTTACAAATGTCCCGATGACTAATATAGAATTCCCCATATACAGGGAAATTTCTCTAAAGTCACTGTTCAAGGGACCCAGAAATGTTTGTTAATCTATGGAGGTGATTAGTTAAAGAATAAAATAACCTAACAATTTGAAAATCCAAAGTCAGGCTAAAACGAAAAATTTTCTTCAATTGTATCAAAACAATACAATATTTCAAAGACTGGCAAAAAGTGGTCAATTTAGGGAGTTGGTCAAAATATAGAAGGGCTACTTTTGGAAGTTTTAAAGTATTTCTCTTTTCCGTTTACCATGATATGACACAAAATTACTTGATGCATTTACATATTTAATTTAATTCGTCTCTAAAATACACCTGCCAAGTATGTGTTGTGCTGTTTCTTAGTTTATAAACTGAAAAAAGTATTTAATACATAATAACTATACAGCCCCGTATAAAGCGACAAACAAACGAGTCCGCCAAAGAAACAAATTCAGAAAACATTTAATTTAGTTAGTTCATTAGCTGAAAAAAATCAAAAACTGTAAGGACTTTAATTTTGGGACGCTGGTAGTGCCCTACGAGGCTAAATGAGCGTATTTAGCAGCGGGAAATATCGCCATCAAAATTCTAGCCTAAATGGCACAAGCCTCGCCGCGCCAAGTTTAATAAGAGAAACCAGAAAAACAGAAAACACTTGATTTCAATCATTGCCAATTGTATGAACGGTACTAACTCGCAGTAGCAATTAAATCTATGTTTAAAAATGTTTCCGATTTTTTTTCCACATTCATTTTATAAGTGAGTGTAAAAATAAATATTTAAACAAGCATTTAATTGTAACTGCGCTTTAGTATCGTTAGTTAAGCTGGGGAGTCCCAGTGAGATAACTGTGAGATAAATGGTTCCTGTAAGGGTGCAAGGAATATATTCTGTGCCACTTCAACTAATCTAACCTAACTCATTGAATTTTTAGGCTTTATAAAATTTATAAGATTTAAACATTAGATTTTTTTGAATTTATAGAACTGACTGACTTGAATAATTTATAGAACACATAGAATCTATAACATTTATAGGTTTTAAAAACAAATTAAAATTTATAATACATATTTACAGACTTAAAATTTATAAAATTTATTATACTTTAAAAGTTTATAGAATTTACGAATTTACAGAATTTATGAGATTTGTAGTATTTACTGAATTTTAAAACTTTATGCATAGGATTTATAGAAATATTCATAGAATTTATTAAATTCATAGAAATTATTGAATTTATAGAATTATTAAATTTATAGGATTTATCGAAATTTTTGAATTTATAAAATTTAGAGAATTTATTGGATTTATCAAATTTACAGAATTTATAGGATTTATAGAATTTAAGATATTTATTGGATTTTTAAAATTTATAGGATTTAGAGAAAGTACTGAATTAGAAAATTAAAATTTTTTGTCGAAACATGTAGAATATACAATAAATAAGTCTAATTTGAGTTTGTGGAATTTATAGAACTGACAGACCTGAATAATATATAGAACCCATAGAATTCATAACATTTAAAGAATTTATAGGTTTAACCTTTATGTGCATGGCAAATTTTACATCATATCCGGGGCACCAAAGGTACATTTGTACCTTCATGTGTTTTGTATGAAAAATATAACTTAATACAATTTTTTTTTCGAAAAATTTATTTGTCAATTTGATTTAAATGAGTTAGCGGTATGAAAAATATCTTTACGGAAAGCACAATTCATTGATTATAAAATAAATCGAAATGTTTAAAAATAACGGTAATAAACCAGTATTTATACGTATATTTGTAAACAAAAATTGTTGAAAATAAATTCAGGAGAATTATAATTACAACAGTAAATAATATAAAAAATACAGTAACAAAACGCAAAAACAGTAAAAATAACGAGGAATAACGAGAATCCTGACAAAAGTGCCAGAAGCTGGACCCGCTTATTACCAAAAGAATTTTATGCGTAATACTCACAATGAGTGTATATCGCTCCAATAATGAGCACCACAGCGTGTTATGGCGATCAGATTCCAACCCATTTTATAGAGCAACCATATCGAATAATAGACTTCGCAACCTATGTCGATTCATTCGATTTGACAATAATACCACCTGAGCCGAACGGATGAAGCTGCTGCAGACGGATAAAGGTGCTGCTTTCAGCGACATAAGGCCAATGTTAAACAGCAATTTATCGTCAAAATACATTGCATCTGATTGTGCAACCGTGGACGAACAGCTTTCTCCGTTCCGAGGTAGAACTCGGTTTACCCAATATATCCCGCATCTAAGCCGGCGAAATAGGGCCTGAATATATTCTGGGTTTAAGACGAAACAACATCTTATCCCATTACAGGCCTGCTTTACACAAAAAAAGGTTCCAATGGACCCGAAAAGGATCAGGGCAAAGAGTTGCACATGATTTGTGCCACCAATTTAAAGGTCCGGGCGAAATATTACGATGGACAATTTTTTGCCGCATTACCTTTGGCGCGGTTGTTATTGTCGTGGCAACTAACAATGGTTGGAACGACAAAGCAAAAGAAGACATGCATTCCAAACAATTTTAAAAAATTTTCGGCTAAGTCAGAATATTCAAGTTGTTTGGATTCAACTAGGATGTGAAAATTATCATTTGTTCTTATATGTAATAATACAGATGGTGGAGTGAAATGCAAGCCGGAGGAGATTATGAAATATAATGCGACAAAAACAGGTGTTGATACGACGGACAATATGCTGACGCATTACACGACTAAAAGAAAGACGCTCCGATGGCCGCAAGCCATGTTTTATAATATGGTCGATGTCGCAACTCTAGCTGCATACATCATTTATTCTAAAAATAATCCGACTACCACTAAGTCTTCATTTAGTCGGTGCATTTTTACAGGATCTGGGTAAGCAATTATAGCAATGGCAGCAATCCAAGATCATGCCTCGAATCCACAAGTGACGGCTCAGTTTTCCAGCAAAACTGGGATAAAGTGTATGTTAGGATATCCGGTAGTTGCTTCTGCAGCGTCGACTCCTCCTACATTAGGAAATTTACGCTCACATGTTGGAAGCAGCTATGTTTTTCGGTCGATGCCGTTATTTCAGCGAAAAACTCGGAAATGTTGCTCGATTTGCACGCGACCAGTTTGCAATGAGCATGCAATAACAATAAATAAATGCCATCAATGTCACATTTAAATTTGAAATAATAAATACCAAACAAATTATGGTTTTATAGTTGCTGTATAGCAATATTTCTCTATATGAGCTGGTTTCAATTTTGAAGTTTCCATACATATTATAAATAGGTACAAATGTACCTTAGGTGCCCGTTTATGGGGTATTTTATTATTTTTACATATAGTTAGTTTTGAAATCCTACTAGATTAAAAAAAATATCAAACACTGAACCTAGAAAGACTAATTGAGGCTAAACAAAATATTTGGAGATGTAGCTAACCGAATTAATTAAAAAAAATTAAATTAAAAAACAAATAGGTACAATTGTACCTTGCCATGCACATAAAGGTTAAAAACGTATTAGAATTTATAATATTTACAAACTTAAAATTTATAGAGTTTATTGCACTTTTAAGATTTATAGAATTTATCGAATTTACAGAATTTATAACAATTAAAGAATTTATGAAATTTTGCAGAATGTAAAGACCTTACTGAATTTTAAAACTATATGCATAGGATTTATAGAATTATTCATAGAATTTATAGAACTTATAAAATTTATAGAAATTATTGAATTTACAGAATTTTTAAAGCTTATAGGATTTTTCGAATTTGTTTTATTTATAAAATAAGTAAAATTTGAGTTTGTATACAATTTATAAAACAGACACACTTGAAACAATTAATACAACTCAAAGAAACTATAAAATGTGAAGAATTTATATTATTCATAAAATTTATACAATTTATAAATTTTATAGAATTTGTAGAATTTATTAAATCCTTAAAATTTAAAATTTTATAGAGTTTATAGAATTTATAGAATTTTTAGGATTTACAGAATTTCAAAATTTATAGAATTTAAGAAACTTATTGAATTTTTAGACTTTATAGAATTTGTAGAATTTAAAAATTTAAAATTTTAAATTCTATATTTTTTTTAATTTTTAAAATTGTGTGTAAGTCCTTTAATTCTACAAATTGTGTATATCCTAATCGTAACTGCGATTTAGTATCGTTCGTACATATTACCAATGATTATAGAAATATCTAATATTTTAAACGAAATAAAAGAAATTTGTTATTTTTTTGTAAAATTTTGATTTTTAATTTTTTCTAATATATTCCGGAAATTCGAAATCAAGAACAATTTTTTTTTTTTTTTTTTTTTTTTTTTTATCAATTTTTTTAATTGGATGCAGAGCGGACTTATTAACGGTCCTAGCTCCTTGTAACTGTCAGAGCTTCTGCACCCAATGCGCGATCCTGCAAGTAAAGATTAATAGCTACCTTAAATTTATTCATTTTATATTCCTTCGGAAATTTGAAATGTATTAGCGAATTCCACTTTTTTGATGTTCGGTATATAAATTCGCGCTTGATTTCTTCAGTTCGAGGTTTCGGGGGCTTCACCGTAAACCTATGTGCATTGGTTGTTCCTCTTGTTACTCTTGTTGTTGTAACGAATGGTGGTATTTTCTCCGATAGTTCTGCAGAACATTTACCATGTAAGCATCTGTAGAAGACGCAGAGTTCTGCAACATCTCTGCGATGCTGTAAGCTGTCTAGTTCTTGAGTAAGTCTGGGATTCCGTATTATTCTGATAGCGCGGCGTTGAACCCTGTCCAATAAGTGGAGGGTGGTACCAGACGCACCTCCCCAAACTTGACAGCAATACTCTATACATGGTCGGATGAAGGTTTTATATATCTGGAGAACTTGATGCGATTTGAAAAACCTTCTGCATCGATTCAGGAACCCGAGTTTTTTTGAAGCTGATTTAGCCAATGCAACAATGTGTTCATTCCATTTGAGTTTGTTACTTATTTGAACACCAAGCAGTCGAATTGAGTCGCAACCCATAAGGATATGGTTTTTTACCACAAATGGGTAGTCGTTGCGACTTTTTTTACGTGAGAATGTGCATATTTGTGTCTTTTTCTCGTTAAATTGTACTAAGTTGTTGTTACCCCACTCAAATATTGTACTTAAATCGGAATTAAGAGAAGTTACGACTTCTGACCGTTTATTATTTAGATCTGTAATGCTAGGCTCCGCCTCGAATGAAATAGAAGAATGCAATGTGGCATCATCCGCAAAGCTATGGATAGGGTTTACAGTGCTATCCAGCAAATCGTTGATGTATAGCAAAAACAGGGTCGGTGACAAAGGTGACCCCTGAGGGACTCCGGCATTTGAGGAGTGCGTCGATGATGATCTCCCATTAAGCACGACGCTGATTTTTCGGTCATTGAGATAGCTTTTAATCCACCTGGTGGTCATCGAGTCCAGCCCGTATGCCACAAGTTTACAAATAAGATTCTCATGCCACACCTTATCAAAAGCCTTGGATATATCCAAGGCGATTGCAAAGGCCTCTCCGTGGTGTTCTAGGGCGAGATTCCATTTGTTCGTGACATACGTCAGGAGATCGGTCGTGGATCGGCTTTCACGAAAGCCGTATTGTCTATCCGAAATTAGTTTGCTAATTTCAAGATATTTAACTATATGTTGATTGACGCATTTCTCAAAGACCTTAGCGACGGCTGACACAATTGATATTGGCCGGTAGCTTGAAGGGTCAGTTTTGTCACAACCCCGTTTCAGCACGGGTTGCACCATTGCATTCTTCCAGGCGTTCGGGTAGTGACCTTGCTTATATGAAAGTAGGAAAATTTTAGATAATATTGGAGCCAAGTCACTGGCAAACTCCTTCAATATTCGAACTGGAATTCCATCAGGTCCGGTGGCCTTGTTTGCATTCATTGACTTCAGATTAGTAAAGACAATTTCCTCCGAGATGACGACGGGGCTCATTTTAGAACCACAATATGGAATTAATGGAGGTCCAATTCCATCTGGGACAACTAATGTCGAGTTCGATTTGAAGACGCTCGCCAATAAGTCAGCTTGTAAATATGGATCCACCACCAAGGCGCCGTCAGCACGTTTCAATGCTGAAACAGATGTTTTCGAAATATTTGCAACCGATGCGACCATGTGGTAAAAGTTGCGATCGGAGATTTTCAACTCGGAAGCCACATTGGCTTTCTTGCTGTCGGCTCTTTTTGCTTCTCTACCACAGATTTTTTTGCAGGTGTTCCGTATCGTTTTGTATTCCTCATAAGAAATTTCGTTGCGTTTATATTTTTTGTGTGCCGCTTTATTTTGTTTGGCAGCTTTGGCGGCTTCTTTTGAAAATATTTTAAAATTTTGATTGGGATCGGAAAATGATGAGGGTATAAATTTATTCATTCCATGTAAGACCGTGTCAGTAAAACTGGAAACGGCGTCGTCGATGTTGTTGTTATGTAGGCAATGGCGTTCCCAAGGGAAATGTTGAAAAAATGACCGTAAACCATCAAAATCAGCTTTATTAAAATGCCAAAGACGCCTTGGCTGCTGTCTAGATTCTAGTGGTGTTTCGACAGATATTTTTGTGGTTATTAAGTTATGGTCAGAATTTCCAATTCCAGTTTCGACATGGGCCTCCATGGAATGAGGGATTGATGTCAGACAGAGATCCAGAATATGAACTCCTCTAGAATTTTGACATTCAAATGTGGACTCACTAACAATCTGTGTGAGGTCATGCGAAACGGCAAGCCATTCCGCATGGCGCCCAGCGACATTTGTATCTTTGTGATTCAACCATTGTTTATGGTGGGCATTAAAGTCACCGACCATAATTAATTCGCATTCGGGATGTTGATTGCGAATATCGTCACATTTGTCTGATAATCCCTCGAAAAAGCTAATCGTTTCTGAATCCGTCTGATTAGGAGATCTGTACAAGCTAATTAAAAAAATGAGTTTATTAGGAAGAGAAATTTTAAGCACAATAGTTTGAGCGGTTTTTGAAAATATTTCGTACTTTGAATTCGAAAATTCCGGAATTACTTTTTGGCCAAAAACTGGATGCCCTCATTCTATGTTAAGGTACATAAGTATAATCTATACTAACTACTGTAGATTCTTTCAAAAATTACAGTTTACTTTTATGTAGGTGTGCTTAAAATGATTGGCAAGCATCTTCCTTTCTTGCATACACTTATTCTTGGAATCATCTTCGTTGCCAGCCATTCGATGATCCGTTTCAACAATAGACTTTTATGTCTCAGAAAAACTGTTTTTTTTATAAAATGGATTTCATTTATCAATCAAAGCAAGGTTCTGCAATACAGTTGTAGGCTTCCATATTTAAAGAAATTGATATTGAAATAACCTTGAAAATGGGCATCAAATCAAAAATAAATTACATACCAACATATTGCCCACAAATTTGAATTTAAAATTAAACAAACTTTCTTTGGAACATTTTTCACTTACTAATTATAGACTACTTAAGTATCTGTAACCGGTTAAAGACTATGATTTTGGCATACCTTTCTTATCTTTGCATTACGCTATATAAGAGAACACGAAGGGCCCGGTGTCTTCCGGGAGACTTGCTAATGCTTGGTCGTACACTCCAATCAATCAAACCATTATGTCGTTTTGTCCCATATGCCATAAACGAATCCCGTTGAGCTCCAATAGTAACAGTATTTCGATTTAAAACTCCGTTGTAATTAAAATTATTTTCGTTATTCCATATAATTTGCGAGAGAATCATTAATTTTCTCTAGATATTGTTTGTTTCTACGCAATGAAGTTTAGTCTTCGTTCCACATCTGTTGGTCGTAATTGCTCCAATAAGTGTTCTTTTGAAGTGTTATATCGACATTTTAATTACATATTGTGTAGGGTAGGTTTAGTTCTACAAAAGCATCTCGAATTGAGTAACGTGGATTAACGAGGGGTTCAAAATTCGCTAGCACTGCAATTCCAAAATAATCCGTATTTCCATATTATTTTAAATTTCATCGTAAAGGATAGTTTCATGTAGTTCCAGATGCGCTTTCAAGACTTCAAATGTTGGATATGGTATTATCTGTTTAATTTGCAATTTATAAATTCTTCGGTGTTGAAGTAAAAACGCATGAAATAAATTTCGTTTATAATTTTTTAGTTTTATTATTTCTTTTGCTCATTCAGGTTGCTTCTTCGTTCCGCCACTCAAGAGAATGATTTCATTATTTTTCTTTCTTTTTTTTTACGATTTAATTATAAAGTTCTTAATACTAATATATTGATTTAATTTTAGGTTAACTACACTTATGACAGCTGATGGCCAGAAAAATACAATTTTGAACAAAACAAATAAAATTACATTGAAATTGTGTTTTGTTTTGTGGAAATATCTGGAACTTAGCAAGTGGCCGGTCCTCTATCACAACAGTATCTACCGAAGAAGTTGATAATTAGTATGATGTAATTTTTAAGGGTACACAAATGTCATTAGGTAAATACCCTGATTTTAAAATAGAGGAGGACCAGTTATATAAGCATTGTAGAGAAGGAGGGTGGAATCTTGTAGTTCCAGTTTATAAAAGAGATCAGATCTTAAAATTGTGTCACTATAATTTTATGGCCGCTCATCTTGGTATGCACAAAACGTTAGCTAGGGTGTCACAAAACTATTATTGGCCTGACCTATCGAAATCGGTAAAAGGAGCTCCACAAATACCTGAAGAGATGATAGCCATAGACTATTTAGGTCCATTTAATAATCCCGCTGAACGCATTAATCGAGTTATTTTAGCATCCATAAGGGCATATCTCAAAACTGACCACAGATATTGGGATGCGGATATTCACATAATTGATTATGCGTTGAGAACGGCCACACAAAAAAATTTGCTTATATCATATGAAAAATATTCGTATAACTACAATTTTAGGTCAAGATGTCAAAGAAGCTAGAATTTTAAAATTGGTGAAATAGTTTGCCAAAACTTTAAATTATCTAACGCAACGAAAAATTATAGTTCGATCGTCATAAAGTGAAGGACATGCTCGGCACAAATGTTTATCAATTGGAAGATCTAAGTTTAGTTTTTTGAAGATGGTCTCTGGCGGCAGAGCCGGATTAAGCCTTCGAGGGTTCTAAATACTTAAACAAATTTAATGGTTAATCCAGGCCTGTCTGGCGGGGTTTATTAAAAAAAAATTAATCTGTCTTTAATTTATAATTTGTTCTTAAACTAGTTTCTGACTTTAATTCCAAATTTGAAGTTAAATAAATTCGATTTTATTTAAGTAAGTAAAGTTTAGAAATAACTAACTAAACAATAATATTTTGCATAAGAAAAGGAAAAGTTAATACGGAGAGAGAAATTATCAAGAATTTTGCAAGTTCAATTTCGATCTGAATGAGAATAATGAAACATTTAATTGTTTACCGGTCAATCTCATCAGGCTATAGCGACTGAAATGCTAATTACACTTTTGATTACGTCCAATATAGAGAAAACAACCATGTAGTTAAGTATTAGCGAATTATACGCAACACACATATTAAACTCCTAAAAAAATTCCATTTTATTTCTATTTAACGCATAAATACCATTTCTGTTTGAAATATTAGGTTAAACGAATTTTCGAAACTGAATTCTTGATAATTTCTCCCTCCTAAAATATAATTTGGCTAGTACCGATAAACCTAATACTATTTGAAAAAATTGAAGTCGACATATCAATAAAAACACAAAATTTTGTAGAATAAATGTCAAACTATCGTCCTTTTTTCCATATTGGGTCAACCCTTTGTGGCTTATTAGGTAGCAGTAAACCAAAATTTGACCTTCTAAGACGCTTATAGGTGTTTACAAATGATTATAGTTCCATATCTATAGACCAGACAGGGCGTTTCTTTGCCACACGCTGTAAAGAACATATTTAAGTTAATTCTAACTTGAACTTTTCTCTAAATTAACGTGAAAAGTGTCATACGGCCATTAACGACAATGTATAAAAATTTTACATTTTGAAAATAAAGACCGAAGAATGAACCCGCTGGAGTCGTTGGAAATTAATAGATTCAAGCTACCCTTAAACAATATGATTTTAATGACCAAATAAACTTATCTGTGTCCCTTTTATTACATCCGATTGTGTAGGGGTGATTTGATTGTGTTGTATATATTTGTTATTTTTGATGATTGAGAAATTAGATTGCATCTTTCAAAATTCCTTCTTTCTTCTGAGTACGCGTTTGTAGAATGGATTGGATTATTGAAGACTGACAGACTATAATGCTATGGTCGTTACATATGCGCATAATGACACTTACGGAAAGCAATTCCTTAGCAAACCCCTTTATTATAAAAAAGTGTGCATTTACGCTTACCTGATCCAATTTATGTTACTGTGGAGTTCCAACCAATTTAATTAAATAAATCAAATTAAATAGCTAACATTGATTGTTACAAACATCGATTTAAACATTGTTCATAATTTAATCGATTATTTCCATTTGTATCGCAGCACCTTCCCAAAACTATATAGCAATAAGCAATTTGTAAACACACCCTATACATTGTATGCCTCATATACTGTTTGAATGTTTAAAACTTTGGACAGACAACATTTTTAATTTAAATATTTACTTACAAATGTTTGCTCTCCATCCATATTGTTATGTATTATGTTGTACACACATAAAAATCCATGACAAAATCTAATTAACCAAAAAATTTTCCATTTTTAAATGTGTATAGCGGTTTAAAAAAACTGGACAAAAATACATTTTCGATAATGGAAATTAATTTTCATTTTATTCCCCCCGAAAAAAACATTATCCTTGACAATATACATAACTACAACGTCGGCAACAAATGATTTGACAGCATAATTATCGTTCTATAAATACATATATTTGTACAAATTGAGTTTTGGCAAATAAATTGAAATATAGTGGCGAAGAGCTTGCAGATTATTCGCAATACCCAAATGTTATATTTCTAAATTACAGTCTATAATCTGTACCACATTCTACTTATTCTCATTGTTTTTGTTTAATGTGTTACTCGTCGTAAATTAACGATTTACTACTAAGATTATTTATGATGGATTATGTTTTTGGTAGATTATAATTTAATCTTGTAAATGTAAATATATACATAAATATATCGTTATAAATACTTGTTGTTTATTATTATTTTTATGTTAAGTTTTTTTTTTTTTGGTTTGTGTTTGCGCCAGCTCTCGAATTTGTTTGTTTATAGTCTAAACTTGGAAAGATGAAAGTTTTGTTTTATTGATGTATAAGTATTCTGTGTATTATTATGATCAACATGTGGCATGGGTAATGGAATAAAAGCATATTAGGACATTATAACTTTATTTTGAGAAATGTATGTTGGTGTGCATAATATGCTTGGCTTCAAAGTTTCGAGTGATTACAATTTATGAGCCGTCATTTATTGCTTATGAGTAGTGAGTTTTTTTGTTGAAGAATAACTCTTATACTGTTACGATAATCCGTCTATGTTTAGTTTTTGAAAGATTCGATAAGTGCCAAGTACTTGGAATATGATGAAGCTTACTTAAATTTTAGTATGTTGAACTGTTACTTTTCTTTTTAATTAGACTTACCTCGAGCGCAACAAACGATTGCGATACATTTTATTAATTGATGTTGACTCTGAAAAGAGAAAAAAAATATGTTTGGTAATTAAATATTACTTGTAATAGTAACTATTTTGGTGTATGAAATCCTGAGCTGTTTAAATAATTTGCGCCCTGAATAAATAGAAATTGCGAAATTACGCCGTGAAATTAGGTATGATTTGAGTACGTGATCAATAGTTTCCAAGACATAAGGTTCTACGGATTATACACTCAAATTATTGAATTTACTTAGTCCTTATTATGGTCGAAGGGCGGCCAGAGAAAGTATCGTATGGATAAAGTCACGTTGTTTATTAAGTATTTTTAATTTTTTATTAAATAGTTGTTTATGTGCTCTGTATTTTTCAACTGAAGGAAATACAATGAGACCACTCCAAGGATATGTATGGTCTCCTTAGAGTACACAAAGACGGCAATCCTTTGAAGCCAATTGTTAACTATGATGGTTAAATTGTTATGTGTGTCATAATTGTGTAAAGTTTCGTTAGATGTGGATTCCAATTTAGCATTAAAGTTGTGGACACATTATGGAATGATATACAATTAAAATGTAATACCAATTTAAATTTAAGTTTTTTCGTAGATGCGTTAAAATTTGTCGTTGATTATATACTGACTGTATTTAGTTTAAACAAAGAATGATTCAAGCAAGAGTTTGGTTATCCCCACAATATCTAATTTATTCATGGAATAAATTGAGACTAAAGTTTTGGACGCATCTTCGATTAAACATTTATTTTAGTTTTTGGCAACTTGGATGGTATCTTTCCGACTATACCACACGCTTAATTTAATATTTTTGTGAATTGAAAAAAACAATCGGTTAGCGTTTTTGGATGTGATGGTTATACGAGATTTTTTATTTTTTTTTTTTTTTTTTTATCAGTTTTTTAATTGGGTGCAGAGCGGACTTATTAACGGTCCTAGCTCCTTGTAACTGTCAGAGCTTCTGCACCCAATGCGCGATCCTGCAAGTAAAGATTAATAGCTACCTTAACTTTATTCATGTTGTATTCCTTCGGAAATTTGAAATGTATTAGCGAATTCCACTTTTTTGATGTTCGGTATATAAATTCGCGCTTGATTTCTTCAGTTCGAGGTTTCGGGAGCTTCACCGTAAACCTATGTGCATTGGTTGTTCCTCTTGTTACTCTTGTTGTTGTAACGAATGGTGGTATTTTCTCCGATAGTTCTGCAGAACATTTACCATGTAAGCATCTGTAGAAGACGCAGAGTTCTGCAACATCTCTGCGATGCTGTAAACTATCTAGTTCTTGAGTAAGTCTGGGATTCCGTATGATTCTGATAGCGCGGCGTTGAACCCTGTCCAATAAGTGGAGGGTGGTACCAGACGCACCTCCCCAAACTTGACAGCAATACTCTATACATGGTCGGATGAAGGTTTTATATATCTGGAGAACTTGATGCGATTTTAAAAACCTTCTGCATCGATTCAGGAACCCGAGTTTTTTTGAAGCTGATTTAGCCAATGCAACAATGTGTTCATTCCATTTGAGTTTGTTACTTATTTGAACACCAAGCAGTCGAATTGAGTCGCAACCCACAAGGATATGGTTTTTTACCACAAATGGGTAGTCGTTGCGACTTTTTTTACGCGAGAATGTGCATATTTGTGTCTTTTTCTCGTTAAATTGTACTAAGTTATTGTTACCCCACTCAAATTAAGATGGTTAAGATGGTTTGACCACTGATATCATAAAACAGCATGGCCAGGTCAGTGACTGACCTCGTTAACTTAATTGTGATTCTTGGTTAGCTTCTATTGCCATATAAAAACAATTTGGTACTTTTATAAGTTGAAAGAAATTTTAAATTAACAGATGAATGTTTTCATTTGTGATATTTTTAAATTAACAACTGTACTGATAAAAACAGTTATCCAAAAATACATTATCTAAAAACTGGATAATCCTTTTCGGCAAAGTTAAATGTGTGGTTCAAAATTATGATATACAAATTGTCACACAAGTTTTTGTTCGCAAACAGGTCGAAATATTCTTGTGAACCAGTAGGGCAGACGAAATAGTTTTTTAAAATACGAGTGTAGCAACTTGTTGAAGATTCCATTTTTAACTTTTCAAAATTCGCCTAGTGCCATTACAAATCATTGATCTTTAGAAGATGCTACAGTTTTATGACAAAGAGAATATCTTAATGAACGTTTGATTTAAAAACATATTTCCAAATTTTTGTTACACTGCTACGATAACATTCTTCTAAATTAAAGTAAGCCTCGTTCTCATTAGTCAAGTTATGTACTTGATATCAAGTACTTGAATTCAACTAACTTGACTTCAAGTTTGCGCTTATATATCGATACATTAAAGACACAAGTGCAATGTCCATATTTTGAATGTCCACAAGAATGTCTCTAAATTCGAAAATATTTGGAATTTTCATTCATGCCTTGGAAATAGTGCTATAAATGACTATAGTACCAAATAACAGAACCATAAGTGATAAAGAATGCCTTTCTGAAAGACTAAATTTGTATTTACCACAAATTGTAAAACAGAACATATCACTTGTGTGCTCATCGATATATTGAAGGTAATTTCATAAAGCAGTTGTTTAAAATGTCGTCGAATAAGTTGGAAAAGTCAAATTTAAATTGAAAAGTTAAGTCGATGTTCCACATAACTTCACAAGATTGGTAAATTTAAAATAATTATGATTTCTGGACTACTCCATTGCATTTTCATTTTGACCGGTAACTGTAACCATTAGGCAGAATGTGGCCTTTTGGGGCAGGCTAAGGTACGCCACTAAAGGAGAAAAACTTTACAAAAAATCCCTAATCTAAGGTGGAACAGCATATGCCGAAGGATGAATGGCTGATAGGTTAATCAGTCCATATATGCGGAATCTGGATACCAGGCACCCCCCAGTTTTGTTTAGCCTTCCTGTAGTAAAGCTGGGTGACCTATAGGCGACTTTTTATTCACAGAAACTCGCAAGAGTAAAATCAAAACGGTAGACGAGACACGGGTAGGAATACACGGGAGTGGGTATGCCCTCTCGAAGTCCTTGGGGTAGCAATAACCCGTTTCTCAAAATAATAGGTACTGCTAATAATAGGTACTGCTAATAATTTATGGCTTATTGCCATAATAAAGGGCATCATATTGAAAATTGCATTAAGCGGCAAATAAATGCGCGTAAACATCTCAACGAACCAACCGAAACCTATAATCCATCATTTAATTCGGGAAACATGCAGAGATCCTAACAGTAGGGTACTCCTCGACTGATCCAAAACAAACAAGAGGGCTCTAAATTTATTCATACATCAAAACATTCATTTGTATTAAATAGTAATAGCTCCGAGTACGCATGCAATTCAAATTTTTCAATCGACTAAAACCTTAAGCGCTCACATAAGGGCGATTTTTGTTAGAACGGTCGAACCGATTTTCATAAGACATTATTTTTTTGAAAGCCTGATATTTTTGCTTTAAAATGACACTATTTTTATGAAAATTGGTTTAGTACTTTTTTTTGTAATGAATTTTGAATGAAAACGCAACCAAAATTGATTATTAAGCAAAAAATATTGAAAAAAAAAATTTTATTGGTTAATAATAAGTGTGGCCCCCCCTTGCGTCTACAACGGTTCGCATGCGGTTCCCCATTGACCTTATTAAGGTTTTGACAAATACTTGGGGGATCGCACACCACTCCTCCTCTAACGCAATCTTCAGGTCACTGATGTTAGATGGTACCGGATTTCTAGCTCGGACCCTCCGTTTTAGTTCGTCCCATAAATGCTCAATTGGATTCATGTCTGGACTAAGTGCTGGCCACCTCACCGTCTCGAGTCCGACTTCATCCAAGAGTCGGTTCGAGCTGTATGAAACCGGGCATTGTCATGCATCAATATGAAATCTTCCCCTATATATCCTGCATAGCACACTACTTGATCCAAGAGAATGCCCTCGATATATCGTTCAGCGATCAGACCTCCTTCACGGCCTCCATCAGGTACGAAAACAAGATCTGTTTTTCCCTCAAACGATATGCCAGCCCACACCTTACACGAACCGCCGCCGTATGAGACTGTTTCAGCAAAACAGCACTGCGAAAATCGCTCTCCTGGACGCCGGTAGACCCGTAGACCCGGTCTCTCATATCACTACCATGGAGACATATTCTGCACTCGTCAGTAAATAGAACGGACGTCCATTGCTCGACGTTTCAATTGATGTGTTCGCGAGCAAATTCGAGTCGCTGTTTGCGGTGTCGTGTTGTCAATTTTGGGCCTCTAGCGGGCCGTCTTGGAGTGAGGTTGGCTTCCTTTAAGCGTCTTCTTACTGTCCATTGACTAACAGCTACATCTCGAACTTGTCTTAGCTCCTGCTGCACATCGACGCCCGTGAGATGGCGATTTCGCAGTGAAGTTAGGACGATAAATCGATCGTCCCTCTCTGATGTACACCGAAACCGGCTGGTTTGTGGTCTTCGATTGAAGGTACCAGTTTCCTGAAACCTTCTGAATACTCTTGAGACAGCAGATTGGCTCATGTTAAGCTGACGAGCGACTTGCACTGCAATAAAGCAACAACTTGTGCGGATTTTTCTGGAGTGGTATCCATGATTTTAAGGAAACAATGAATTAAACTGGTAGAGATTTGTTCAGGTCAACGTCTGACTCATAAGTGACGACAAATATCGGTCAACGTGGTATTATACAGGAGATTGCATAACGTCAATTGTTTTCATCGAAACATCGCATTTTGCTAAGACTGCTTTAATTTGAAAAGTACTGTATGGATTTTAATGATAAAGGTATCCTTGAAAAGATAAAATACTAGGCTGTCAGAAGAAGGTTGTTTTTCGAAAATCGATCCAGCCATTTTAAAAAAATATGCGTTTTGATGGTCTAGTCGATTCAGTTGCTCGGGAGAGTATATATACATAATGTACTGTGCAAGTTGTATCAGCGAATTATACTAATACAGGTAAACTCTCTTACAAATTGTTCTTCGTCACATTCACACAACTCTATAACTGTGTAAGCAAATTTTTATCAATTAATAATTTGTTTTTTAAATGTAATTCGTGTAACTAGTAAGTTAATCTTAGGATCGGTTGCATATTAGAAATTAGAGTATTTATTGCTAATTCTGTAGTAAAAGTAGAAAATGGTTATACTTTTGTTATTCGAACGAATAATATGACATTGAGCTATATCCCAATTTGCATATTGAAACATACTCCTCAGATGAATTTCATGTTTTTTCTTTAAATTCCAATAATCCTAATATACAGAATCTCTTAGCATTGTTGGAATCAAAAATTAATCTCTATCATTTAAGTAATGAAGAATATGAATCCATTTTATCAATTTGTCGAACATTTAATGATGTATTTCTTCGTGATGGTGATAAATTGTCTGTCACTGATCAAATAAATACATTCCCAAATTCTACCCCAATTTTTCGTAAACCATATATTCTTGACATATTTCCTTTACCGAATATAACGGACATTTTGGATAGACTTGGTCAGGCAAATTATTTTTCTATTATCGACCATGCACATGGCTATCACCAGGTTCCCATTGCTCCAGAAGATCGTAAAAAGACTGCATTTAGTACTGACACCGGACGTTACCAGTTTACTCGTATGAGTATGGGGCTTCGTAATGCGCCGAGTACGTTTCAGAAGCTGACGAATAATGTCTTATGAGGCTTTAATGGGTTGAAATATTTGGTATATCTCGATGATAGTATTCACAAATCTTAGGAATTATAATTTAAAAGCAAATCCCGAAAAATATCAATTTTTATGCAAAGTGATTTACTACTTGGGTCATTTAATAACTGAATCAGGCATTAAGCCTGATTATCCAACGCCGAAAACAGCTCGTGAAGTAAAATCGTTTTTGGACTTGTCGGCTATTATAGGAAATTTTGCCCTGATTGATCTAAAATCACTAAACCATTAACTGATCTTCTTAAAAAAGATTCTGATTTTGTATGGGATGCTTTCTGTGATGAAGCATTTATAAAATTAAAGGATTTTCTCGTCAACCCCCCAGTATTACAATTTCCCGACTTCACAAAGAAATTTATTCTAACATGCTATGCAAGCGACATAGCAGTAGGTGCAGTTTTGCCACAGGAGACCAACGATACTGATTTGCCTATTGCATATGCCAGCCGTATTTTAAATCGTGCAGAGAAGAATTATTCAACTATAGAAAAAGAGCTTCTTGCGATAGTCTGGGCCACAGATCATTTTCGTCCTTATATCGACGGTAGAACGTTCAAATTAATTAGCGATCATTAACCTCTGATATGGCTGTGCAATATAAAAAATCCTACTTCACGACTTACCAATAATTCAACTGTGATAATCCTATATCTTCTCTTACCTCTTGTTCCAAATCTTTACTAAATTCTGAAAATAGATCTTTAAATTTACCAAATACTTCATTACCAGATATTTCTCAAAATTCTACTGTAGCAATTCCAACTAGTACCAATAATTCCATTAATCCACAACAAAATGGAATTATTTCTTTAACAAACGAAAACGATATTAACACAATCATTAAGGAATACCACAGTGGACCTCTAGGAGCAGATCAAGGTGTTTACAGGACATTTAAATGATTGCGTAATTTTTATTATTTTCCAAAAATGTTTGGAAGAATGAAGAATTATGTCAGAAATTTTTCATCTTGCCAAAAGAATAAAAGTTTTCCAAATAAAAATGTTCCATTAAAAATTACAACAACATCAAAGAAAGCTTTTGAAAAATTTTTCTTAGACATCGTAGGTCCATTACCTTCTTCGCATATAAATAATAAATATATCTTAACTATGCAGTCCGACTTGACGAAATTTTCATTCGCCTTTCGTTTACCAAATCAGGAAGACGAAACTGTTGCTACAGTTTTTGTTCAAAATTTTATTTGTATATTCGGTTCTCCTACATCCATTTTAACGGACGGGATCAAATTTTATGGGCAATCTTTCAAGCAAATTTGCAAAATGATTAGAATTCAAAAATTAAATACTATTGCTTATCATCCGCAAAGCAACGGAGCACTTGAGCGTAGCCATAAAACCTTAGTCGAATACCTGTGAAATTATGTTGAAAATGATCCGCTAAATTGGGATTCGTAATTACAATATGCTACTTTCTCTTACAGCACTACACCCCATACATCCACACAGTTAGGGATTGCAATCCCGGTTTTCGATAAACCGGTAAACCGGTTTTACCGAACAATTTTGATTTTAAAATAACCGGTAATTATCGATAATTTTTACCGAAATAATTTCGGTAATTTTTTTTTTCGTGTCGCAAAAAAATTCAAGTTGCTCTTTCTGTATGTATTATTCTACGATTTTCAGAGTTTTTTATAATAAAGGGTGGTCCAAATAAGACGCAGGAAAATAAATTTTTTTTTACAAAGACGCCATGTTTGTTTTCTGTCATTTCATGTCATTTTGTTTGGTTGTATGTTTGCCATTTATCGCTATGGAGTCGTATTCGATTGAAGTTCGTGTTAAAGTTATTCAAGAGCGCTACGAAAGAGCGGTTGCAATCAATTTTACGTATACTATGCAATGTTAACGAACTATTTTTGGCCCCAGCTTGGTAGAATCGACTTGGGTGATGTTTAGTTTCAACAAGACGGTGCATCTTGCCGTACTACTCAAAGGTTCTTCGAAAATCGCTTAATTTCGCGTCGCGGAAATATGAATTGGCCTGCAAGATTATGCGATTCAACGCCATTAAATTTCTTTTTATGGGGATCTTTGAAAAGCAAAGTGTACGTTGATAGTCCAGCCACCATCCAAGACCTAAAAAACAACATCATTGCCGAAATAAATGCCATAGCAACATCCTTATTGGAAAATGTAATCAAAAATGTTGAAAATCGGATCGACGTCTGTAAATCCAGCCGTTGCGTTTATTTTCCAGCGTTTCAATTGGATAACTCTGTAGTAAACAAACTCGATTATAGTTTATATTATGAATTTATGATGCATGCATAATATTGTCTTTGTCGATCCATTTGATGATTATGCTTGCTATCAGCAAGGCAGCATTTAGCAGGGTAGAAAATTACAATGTAAGTTTATGAACAGACTTTTGGTCTCTTTACTACTATATACAGTTAGAAATTTCATTCGTTGTTTCACAGTCTCCTTCAACGTTAATTCGGAGGTATCGTTAAAAAAATTGATTAACTTTGAAAATACTTGTAACGACAAAAACTTGATTTTCAATTTCAACGTTTGCTAAACTTATAAGATTCCATCAACCATGCGCATTGGCGTTTTGAAGAAATCTAAAACTAGTTGATATTCATTTGATCAGTTGTATCAAGAAATTCTTTAAGTACAGGTACTCAAACGTTAAATCTTTAGGAGTAGCCATATAAATCTACTTATATTGATTTCGAATCAACCGGAAGACGTTCAACTGATGTTTGAGTTGTGCGTAATACGACAACTCAAGCTAATTTAACCCCAACTAAGCTTCAACTCAACCCCGGCTCAAGCCAAATCTAAACCCTCTAAACAACTCCAAACTCGACAGCCAGCTCAATCCCGAAATCAACTCAATTCTAAAAACAACATGCTTACTGAACTAAACTCAATCTAATCCTGAACCCTCGACCCCCCCGGAGCCCCTCACTCAACCCCAGCTCAATTTTACTCATCAGCGGACTAGCCAACTCCTATATAATCTGTTTCCATCACTACAAAATATACACATATACATATACATAAGTATGTAAGTTAATATAATTCTATGGGAAACTTATGTAGGGTTATCGGCATATATTTGGTACAATCGATCCTCTTGTGGTATAAAATGTGGTACATTTGACAATGTCGTACGACACAGTTTATGCCATATGAATTAGTTTTTGGATGTAAACCAAACATACCAGATTCAATTAGAAAAAATGTTGATATTCTCTATAATTACGATGATTATTTGTATGATTTGAAATTTAAACTTCAACAGTCAAATCAAAAATAGCTCGCGATAATCTAATGAGATGCAAAGCAAAATCAAAACAATACTACGACAAGACTTGTTCGAGTAAAAATTTCGAAATTGGAGATCAGGTGTATCTTAAAAAGAAAACTAAGCTAGAAAATCAAAATTGGATTCATTATGGTTAGGTCCATATTTAGTAACAGAAATAATTTCACCGGAAAATACGAAAATTATTATCGGTCGTTCGGAAAAAATAATTCATAACAATCGTTTGAAAATACTTTTTTTTTTTTTTTTTTAATAAGATTTTTATTTGCCATTATTAATTCAATTTTACAGTATTATATAAAATCTTACAAAACAATATACTACAATTCACTATTTTTTTTGTATTATTTAGATTTTATAGTAATCTACAAAATCTGTTCCAAAATATTAATTTACAATTTGGTAAAAGTATAATATAATGCTATATTATTTACAAATATTTCTATTATTATTTACTGAACAGTTTATATATTAAATTATACAAACAATATTTTTTTTTTTAAATTTACTTACAAAAAAGTTTGGCCAACCAAAAATAAGCTATTTTGACAAAATTTTCTGAATTTTTTATAAAACACAGAATTATTTCAATTAATTTATTTATTATCCTATTCTAAACCTAAACCTACTTTACAAAAACAAAAAAAACGTATTGAACATCTGGACGGAAATTCTTTTATATATCTTATTATAATTTAATTTACAATATCTTTTTTTTTCCTTCCGAAATCATTGATGCCACCAAAATTGTCTAATGCTATATTTATATTTTTTTATATCTTTATCAGAGATATCTGTTTGAAATCTAAGGTTTGACTGATCTAAATAACTATCTTTCTCAAAATATTTTACGTTTGGTCTTCTTTTTACATGATAGATTAAAGGAATTCCTTCATTATTTTGTATATAACCATTAGTATCTAAATATATAAATGCCTCAGGTGGGGTGATGTTGTTCTGTACTGTTTCATCTAATATGTAATTTTCTGTCAAAAATGGTGCAAAGATGTGGGAATTTTCAATGTTCAAAGTAGATCGATGTATATGTTTCCGAATGTTATTTAAAATGACATTATCAATTCTGATTATTTTGGCCATATTGTATATTTTTTTATTTGAAATGAAATGTATGTAATTACTTTTACTACTTCGATGCTGATTTAAACAAGTTCTTAAGCATTTTCTTTCGAATATTCTTACTTTTTCCATGTAAGTGGGACTTATATTATACCAGATCACGGAGCCGTACGTTATTATTGGTCTGATTATTTGCTTATAGCATAATACTTTTATTTTGCTTCCAACATGCTTACTGAAAAATAATTTTGCCAACATATGAAATGCAGCACGAGCATTCTTTAATTTAATTTTTATATGGTCATTATAATATAATAGGTGATCTAAATTTATACCTAGATATTTCACTATTTTTTTTTGTTCGATAGGTTCATTATTAATAACTATGTCTAATTTTTTCCAGTTACATTTTATATTATTATTGCACTTAGATAAAGGTTTTCTAAATAAAATAGATTCACATTTTTCTGTGTTAAATTTGATTTTCCATTTATGAAAGAAATTTTCTATAGTGTTTACGCCTTCATGTAGTGAGTTTCTAATATTTACAACCTTATTACCATGTGAATATAATAGTAGGTCATCTGCAAAAGCCAATACTTGATAATTTATGGTATTTAAAATATCTTTTGACAGAAGGTCGGAGATATAAATATTAAAAAGTAACGGTGCCGTTATAGTACCTTGCATTAATCCATCGGTCATGAAGAACTCTTTATCTGACGTATTGATTCCATCAGTTACAATAAATTTTTTACCACATACCATATTATTTATGAGCATTAATAAATCTTTATTTAAATTTAATTTTACTAATTTATAAATCAAACCATCTAGCCAAATAGAGTCAAAAGCTTTCTGTACATCTATCAATACTGCACCTGTAGAACTGTTGATATTTAGTTGTCTGGTAGTATCGGATATGAATTTGGTTATTGCATGTACAGTAGAGTGCTGATACCGAAAACCAAATTGATTGTCGGGTATAATACAATTTTGATCCACAAATGTAGACAACCTGTCATAGATTATAATTTCAAACAATTTCCCTAGATTTGATAAAAGACTAATAGGTCGGTAATTTAAGGGTTTTGATTTATCCTTATGTTTTTTCAAAATTGGAAATATTTTTGCAACTTTCCATTTTTGGGGAAAATAATGATTATTTATTAAATGATTGAATAGGTTTGTAATTTCTATAATTATTACTAAAGGTAGCTTTTTCAATGCAATATTCGGGATCCTATCAATGCCGAATGATTTTTTATTATTTAAAGTGCTAACAATAGCATATACTTCATCTACAGTCACAAATATCTTAGTGTTATTTAATTCAGCATTGGTATTTTGAAGTTCAATAGAATTTTCTGCACTGAAATCTAATATTGGTGGTGTGTTATCAAACTCTATATTACAATTGTTAATAAGATCTATAATTGGAAAGTCATTATGTTCTACATTTATAACTTTTTCGGAAAATTGTTCGTAAAAAGCTCCGATGATGTTTAATTTTTGAATAGGATTTGATACCTGAAACTTATTATTATTAGAACTTAATTGTGATGGACACAAATTGGCTCGCAACATTAGAGTTTGGTTATCAATTTCTAGATTTCCAATATCTATTCTAGTTTTAGGCCTAAACAATTTGTTTATATTTGTAAACATCTGATTTGAGTTTGGTTTAATTTTCCACAGACGTCTTTTCCAAATGTCGTTATTAACTATAATTATTTGATCTCCAATTAGTTTATCTAAATGTTTTAGTACCTTTTTTAGAAAATTTAATTTGCTATTGTATTCCGTAAATTTTTTTACATAATTAAGAGGGTTTCGTTTTAGTTTTCTTAGTTCAATAATAGTTTTGGATTTATGTGAATATAAGTTTTTTATGTCTTTATTCCTCGCTAATATTTGTAGTAATTGTTTTTTATTTTTTTCAATTGTGACTTGGTCTATCGCTTCTAAAATTATAGTACTTAAAGTTTCTATGTACTCATTAATTTCCAAATTACTCAAAATTTTGTTGGTTGGTATAATGCAATCCTTACTATTTGATAACAAATATGCATCATATTTTGAATGTAATGAATTTTGTAATTTTTCCCATTTAATAATTTTAATTTTATTTTTGTCTGTAAAATTTTCATTAAATATATTTAATTTATCAGAATTCAATTTAATTTTAATATCTATATTTACGGCTCTGTGATCGCTTTCAAAATACAATGTTGTAACTTCATTGCAATTATTAACATTTACAATGTCCATTCTACTGTCAACGAACCCAATATCTAGATATGAGGTTCTCAGCGTATAAGTGGGTTTATTTGTTTTCACTAAATTTAATTTATAAAATATCTCATTCTCTGAAAACCATTTGTACAATTTGTTACCACGGGAATTACTAATATTATTATTCCAAAAAGAATGTTTTGCATTAAAATCACCTGCCATTATAAAATAGACATTCGGACTGTTGAATTTAAAATTCAGACAAAAATTTTCAAAGTCATTTATGAAATGTTCCTCTTTTGATCCATTGTCATAAGTAGCTATAACAACCAAAGATGAATCATTTGTTAGTTTCATCTCGATTGCGGAATATTCTATTTGATGAATCTTAAATTTTGAAAACACTTGCCTGAACTTATATTTTTGTTCGATTAATATGGCTGTCCCGCCACCTAAAATACTACCTTTCCTGTCTGTTCTAACTATATTATAATTTGGAATATCTATTTTGTGTTTATTAGACAATTTTGTTTCGGATAACATCAAGATATCAGGATTATATTTTTCTAAAAATTTGATTAAATTTAACCTCTTTTTATGCGATACCAGTGAGTTTACATTTAAACTTACCATCTTTAACTTGACTTCGAATTTATTTTGGTCCATTTTTAATAATTATCGTCATTAATTGTTCAATACGTTCATTTTGTTTAGCTATTATACTAAATAAACTATCAATTTTGTTGTTTATAGACTCGATTTCATTTTTCTGATGTCCTTGGTTTCTTTTAACTGCATCGGCAAAGGAAACATTAGGTTGTAAGTATGGGTTGTAAGGCGATTTTTTTATTATTTTTATCTCATCTGTTTTAATTTTCATCCTATTTAGCAAGCTTTGATACACCGTACATCCTTTGTACGAGGCAGGATGGCCAGCTTGTTTACAATTTATACAGTAAGCTTTTTCATTCTCGTTGTTTGTTTTTTCACATTTTCCTGGAGTATGATTTTCACTACACTTAACGCATCTATAAGTTAACTGACAATTAGCGGCAGTGTGTCCGAATCGTTGACAACGTTTGCATTGACTGATGAATCCAGTTTTCTTTAGTTTTTCCCAGTGCACCTTTTGATAATTTATTACTCCTATTTTTATTAGTTCCTTAACATCACTTGTTGGCGATATTTGAATTAATAAATGGGGCAAATTTATGTTTTTTTGTATTGATTTTTTGGTAATTAATTTAGATATTTTTATTATTTCCAGATTTTGATTTTCGTGTTTTTTGAGATAATCTAGTACATCATTAACATTTTCGTCTTCATGCAGTCCTTTTAACACGACAGTCTTAAATTTCTCATTTTTTGGCGTATAAGTATAAAACGGTGTCTCCACTTCCTTCATTAACTTTTTAATTTGATTATAAACATCTGTATTATCGGATATAATCGTATGTTTATCTTTATTTATAACTTGAATTTTATAATTTTGGATGTTTGCTGCTGATAATAGCTCTATTGTTCCAGTTACTTTTTGGGTATGTATATTAATTGGCGGTGGTTTCACCTGTTTTATTTTTAATAAATTATTAATGTTATTATTATTATTATTATTAGTATTTGTGTTATTCTGTATATTATTATTAATATTATTTTTAGTATTATTATTATTAAATTGAACGTTTGATTGTATTTCAGCCTCTGTATTATTACTCGCCGAATTTGTATTTGTAGAACTGATTTTTACTTTTTTTATATTTATTTCCTCTACATTTTTTTCCCTGTTGCGTTTTCTCATTTTCGTTTTGATGGTTAATAGGTGGTCATTGCTATCTTCATTTTCAATGGTGTCCTGTTCATTGACTTCAATATCTTCAATGGAAATTTCTTCAATTCCATTAAATTGATTCCTAATTTCTATTTCTGGATATATCACTGAATTGCTTGAATTCGGTTCAGCTAATCGAAATTCCGAATTTCCAGATTTTTTTTCAAATATCTGAATTTTTTTTTTTAGTAAAATTATTTGTTTGCTAAGTGTAGAATTTTCTTTCTCCAGCCTTAAAAATTTGTTTTCGTCCATCGTCTTTGTATTTTTAGTACGGGTCATCGTAAACTAAACACACTTGGTTATTATAATATATCGACTAAATTTATCACTATGTTCGTTGATCTTAGGGGGCTCATAGGAGTGGCGCCCTAACTACACTGTTTTTTAAATGATTCTTTATGTATATATATTTATTTGTTTTTTCACTGCAGAATTATAAATAATTTAAATTATTTTTGCTTTAAATCAATAATAGCTATATTATTTAAATTGTTTAAGGTTTTTTCCCAATTTTTTATTTTTTTTTAAATTTAAAGCGATGCACGAAAAAATTTTCATCGTTTGAAAATACCTAACACTTAGATTGATCTACGTTTCTTCGTATTACCTTTGGACCAAATTATTTAGACAGGCTGAGCAGCCGGCAGAAGAAAACCATATTTGGCTGATAATTTGAATCGATACAAATTTCTGTTAACAAAGGTTACTCAATGGAGGCCTATTTGTTATAGGTTGTTTTAAGACCTTGGAAGAGGTTGAGAATTATTTCTGATCTTTGGCATAGAGTATATAAGTAGGCGATCTATTTCTATATTTACTCCTATGTACACAAATGATATTAATGTATTTGTAAATAATCAGGAGGATGAAACAAAACGAGAAATTTGTCAGATGGTTTTTAGTTAGCTAAGGTAATGGCAAAACGATATAAACACGTTCTTAATAATTCAGTATATGTATGTATGTATATAAATGAATTCCAATTTTGTAAACCCAAAAAAAAAATTTAACTCTATTTATTCACGATCATTTGTACTTGTATTTACTTGTTTAACAATAAATATAGACCTAGCTGTGCTTGTGTTATTTTTATTAATTAAATCCACTTTACACTTTATGTAAATCAAAATTAAATTGAATAATTATTAGGATAACTATATTTTATGGGGATTATTAGTAATGGGGTAAACAAAATTCTATAGACATTTGAAACTAATGTTTACATATTTATATCAAAACATGACAAATCTAGAAACGATTATGAAAATATGTATAGTGTTCCGAGTGTATAAAATAAAATCTAAAATCAATACACATTTTTATGTTCGTGTTCTTTCGAAAATTGTAAATTTTTTGTTTAAGTTCTAAACTACACTTAATGCTATTTATTTATTTTGAGGTGTACATGCATACTGTATTGTTATACCCCTAACAAAAAAGATCAGTTTACACTTTTATTGGAAATACGAGTAAATACATAATATAGTATTTTAATAAAAAGCAAACCACTTTACATTCTAAAAAATTATTCGATTCTATATATGTGTAGTACATGTATAGGTATTAAAATAAAGCGTGAATTGGTTCCAAAAAACAACAATGTACTCCATTCGCATCAACATTTATTTGTCACACCTCGTAAGGTTGAACAACCTGTATCTGTTTGTACCCCTGGTATAAACATATCGTATTACCCTCTCAAATGTGTAATTCCATAAAGTAAATTTAAATGGCAGCCCTCCGGTATGTTAGTTTATGAATGTGTATTTTTATGAGTGTATTATAGATTTAGTGTACGCTGAATGTTATTTATAATGGGTGTTTAGGGTTGAAATTTTATACAATAATTGAAATTATTAAAAAAAAAAATAAACTCAATATACAAAGTCAAACACTACATATTATAAAAAAGGACTAGAAAGTTATTTTAATGGTATGATATTTTACTTGTGGACTTGTTGAGTCATAATGATTAAAGTTACCAAACAGTATCGCTCTAAGTCCTAAGAAAAATTTTTTTTTTCGCTGGCGCTACATCCCATAGAGGGATTTGGCCGCTTCATTTTAAAGTTTTCGTAATCATTTTTGTTAACGGATATAATGAGTGATTAATTCATTGATCCTACCCTTAACCAGCCGTGATTTTTTCATCACCCGCCGGGAATCGAACCCGGAACCTCCGGAGCATAAAGCAAGTATGCTAACCACAGTGCCACCGGGGCGGCCGAAAAAAAAATTAGTCATTTCGAAATTTTTATATAAATCGAAAATTATGAAATTTTATTTATTTATTTATCACCGACTTATACACCGGTTACATTTATAAAAATTTAATAAAATTATACACTCGTACATGATACAATAATCCAAATATTTCAAATACAAATATTAATCAAATATAAAATGTATCACTATTCTAAAAGATGCTTCGACATTTATTTCTTAAACGCATCTCTAGATAGATTAAAGTCAAAAGCCGACCGTACTTGATTAAAAGATGCTCACATTTACCGTAGTTTTGCCTGCAAAGTGAAAGCTTGATTTGGAAATCATTATCGCGCAGCACACGTACAGGAACATATATATCGAACAAAACGATATCTCTGAATAATCGATTTTTGATACTAGTAAGTCTCAACAAAGTTTGCGCTTATTTCTATCCTACGAATAAAAAGAGGCTCAATATTTCTGAGTATTTAGTATAAAACGGACTCCATATGGCAATACCATATTCCAACAATGAACGAATAAACGAGACGTCTAAAGTTTTAATCATGTTAGGATCCTGAAAATCTTTGGAAAACGTTTAAACAAACTCAAGCATAGAATTCGCTTTAAAAATGCCAACCCTCAACATGCTTATGAAACGATAGATTCGGAGTAAAAGTTATACTTAAATCCTTAAATGTATTGGCACTTACAATAATGCAACCGTCAAAAAAGTAAACATAACTAGCGGATAAGCGAAATCGGGTAAACCCATTGTTTTGCATTTAGAGATGTTTAGCATTAAATTATGCTATGTAAACCAAGCTTTAAAGTTTGTCAAGTTAGATTAAAAGTTTAATTACGTCATTGGCGCAAGAAATAGTTTTCAAAATTTTGATATCTTCCACATAAATTAGAATGTCGGAATGACTCAGACAATTTACCACATCATTTATAAAAAGAATAAAGAGCATGTGGCCCAAATGACTAGCCTGAGGTATTCCTGAAGAAACATCAATCACTCTTGAAGTGAAACCAACAATTGTAACAATTTGAGTTCTAAATTCCATATAAGACCTAATCCAATAAATTGGCAAAAAGTTACAATCCAAAGAGCCAAGTTTCCGCAGTAGCAATTCATGGTCGATCTTGTCAAAGGCCTTGCAGAAATCAGTGTTAACGACCTGTAGAATATTACCATTTAATAGTGCACTTGAAATACAGTTTGTAAATAAAACTATTGTAAGTTAGTAACGGTTGACCTACCAGGGAAAAATCCACGCTGTCTGGGACAGATAAAAGTCTTAACATGAGGCCACAAATGTTATTTAACGAGTTTCTCAAATAGTTTTGGTAAAACTGAAATAATGCAAATACCTCTGTAATTTCCACATCGCTACGATACTAAGATTTAAAAATCGGCTAAATAAGAGAGCGATAGGTTAGGGGGGCAACCTTCAGCGAGACTTCGATTAAATAGGAAGGAAATATGGCCAGAAATTGCATTACCCGTTAATTTCAGATTGTTCATCTGGACAACTAGGTGCGTTGAGGCATTTTGGAAATGTAAAACCAAGCTTAGTACAAACAATCTGCTGTGCCATTACGACCCGAAGAAGGAACTGTTCTTATCATGCGATTTGAGCTCGTTTGGTGTTGGTACTGTTTTGAGTCAGTTGGTCGATGGGCTAGACCGTCCACTAATGTTTGCTTCAGCGAGTTTGTCATCAGCTGAAAAGAATTACTCCCAATTGGACAAGGAGGCGCTAGCGATTATCTTCGGGGTAAGAAAATTTCATACATTTTTAATTGGTCGCTCTTTTGTTTTAGTAAAGGACCATCAGCCATTGGTATCGTTGTATGATGCAAAAACAGGTATACCAATTACAGCTGCCCATAGACTCCAACGATGGGTCATAATTCTTTCGGGGAAACAACTATTCAAACAAATATCGGAAGGGCAAAGACATAGTTGTTCCGGACGCTTTATCATGGTAGACGCAAGTAGACGAGAGAAGCGGAGATCCCTTCATTTGTGTGGTGAATGCCTTCTCGGAAGTGGACGAGATACCAATGTGTTACGAAGATGTGGCACGGGAAACAAAAGCAGAAGTTGTTCTAACTAAAGTGATGTCGAATGTAAAAAAAGGATGGCCAATGTCAACGACCGATTCAACAACGTCACCAACCAACCTTTTTGTGCGTAAACTTGAATTGACACATGAAGCCGGTTGTGTCGTTTGAGGAAGCTGAATTATTATTCCATTGTCATCGCGGAGATACGTGCTTAACCTGTTGCATGAAGATCATCCGGGTGTAGTACGGATGAAGATGTTGACCAGGTCTTTGTGTTGGTGGCCAAAAATTGATGAAGAAATTTCAAAAACTGTTGCATCTTGTGGTATTTGTCAATAGTATCAGCGAGCAAAGCCTGATTATTTTAAAGAAGCTTCATGGCCGAAGAGTGATTAAGTATGGTACAGAATCCATGCTGACATGCTGACAGCTGCTGATGTAGTTGGAAAATTCGAAAAACTGTTTTCACTGTTTGGGTTTTCTCAAGAGCTGGTCACGGATAATGGCCCTAAATTTTGTCAACGTAATGGTATTTCTCCGTTGAAAACGGTTTAAACGAGCTGTCCAGTCAGTGAAACGGAGTCTAATCAAATCGATCGGAGAGGAAAGAAGATGTTCCAGGGGTGAATTACAGAAAGCTTTATCAAATGTGCTGTTTAGTCTTCGCAATACACCAAATGTTGTAAATTCCGAGACGCCTGCTAGATGTACACTGAAGTTTGAGCCAAGAACGCGTTTGTTGATACCAAGATTTGGAGCAGCCCCATTAAAAGGTATACGGAATATTTATAATATTAATTTGTCTAAGCCATTTGTAGAAAATGGCAAGGTGTACATTCGCCTGAATACAACTTTTAACTGGGAGTCTGGTGTGGTCGCAAAAGTCTTGGGATTACGACGATATGTTATGAAGGTGGGGGAGAAGATTCGAGTTCTTCACCAAAGCCAAGGGATTCTGAGGTTGATATTGCCTATAAGCCTACAGTCAGGTTGCCGGTAAATGTTGGTGATCCAATTGTACAAACAAGCATCGATGACCCACTACCATCTTGTTACCGCATGGGGATACCAGGGTGGAAACCGATCCGGCGAAAATTGTCACACCTGATGCATTAAGAAGATGCCAGATCGTTTTAAAATTTAAAGTTTTTGAATTTAAGAAGAGGGAAATTGTGATGTATGAGCTTTTCATATAATTTCAAAATTCTAACATACATCTGTCTCTATATCATGCTCTCAGTCTAACACTTATATAAATGCGATCTCAATCAATAATAAATAAAACATTGTTACTTTTGATCTTAACTCGGATACTGGTTTTATTTCGGTCCTCGTAAGATCATAAGCTCATATCGTAAGCTCACACTTTTAATATAATAGGATGAATTTTGTCCGGGCCACTACAATAATGCCTGCAGAACGTCATCGGTGGCAAACTGAATTTGAATGTTAGAATTATTACTAAAATCAAAGTCGAAATCGTCATTTGAAGATGGGCCATACACATTTTCAAAAAATTTGAGCAGGTATACCTCTACAGCTCCGCTTCGAATCAACATAAGTTCAGAAACATTTAGGATTGATTCTAATATTCGATTCAACAATTTATGAATTATACAAGAAACGATTTAAAAGTTTAAATTGAGCTATAAGAGCACTAAATATTTCATAATTTATGACGGATGGATTCAATTCATACCTTTTTATGGGCCTTAGGTTTCTGAGACGGAGATTAAACCGATGAATAAATTGTTCAATTGCCGAGTTTGTTATTTTATGTCTTATATTGATCCCAATTAATATTGTACAGAAATTCATTTAAATCATGATAGTCTCCCTTTTTAAAGTTGAAAGACTCACTACGACTCACAGTGGTGTATGAAAAACACTCGAAAAACTACCTAGATCATCACATGCCATGTAATTCCACTGGTATGAATACTAGATCAAGGATATTGCAGCTCTGGTTCTCAATGTTGTTAATCTGTAGAGGCAGAAGATCATCATCAACAGTAAGCCATTTTATTTTCGGTAGGTTAAAGTCACCCAAAATCATCATAGAACCGAATTCCGTATCTACAACTGCAAGTTGGATTGAGAAACACGCAGACAACTCTCCGTACATATAAGCTGAGGTCCCACATGGAATATAAACAATTACTATCAACACCAGCTTACCCTTGGAAGCAAATTTAACAACTAAAATCTCCAGCCTGTTACTCTCCAGAGGACAATAATATCGGCACGTATATCCTTCGAGACCGCTATCAGGAGCCCGCCACCTCTTGCGCTATCCACTTTCCGAATAACGATCGCCTCCGAAGTCAGCCATGTTGCCGCAACACAAATCACATCATAGTTATTTTCCAACACCGATAAATACATTTCATGCGATTTTGAACGAATACCGCTAGAGTTGTGATAGTAAATGGATAAGGTTTCATTATGGTTAACTCGGCATCCCATGCTGAGTGTTTGTAATCAACATTAAGAGTCATTTTCACTGCCGCCTCACTTAGGCTCCCCGTCATAATTACTCGCCAGGTGACCCTCTTTTCTACGCTTCCAACACAATGACCCTTCTCCCTATCCAGCAATTTTATGTCACTATGGCTTCCACCAGCTCTGCCTGGTTCACATCAGTATCCTCCTTGATTTGTTGTAACTTCACCATAGGATTTTTAGGTCTCGGTATCTCTAACACGAACTTCTTTTCCATGGATACCTCCGCCATCTCTTTTAGTTCCTGCACATTTTCCAGGACTATACATACAAACGTTTAGAAAATGTTTTCCTGAAAATCGCGAATTTGTCACTTAAGCCACTATGATTTGTGATCACACAGTATATCTGTGTTTTTTTTTTGACAAGCTATGTTTTTGATGAAAATAACTCAACAATTCTCTAAAGTTTCAAAAATAAATTTCCCTCCATTTCTCCGGAAATCTAAATAAAAATTAACAACTACTATTAAAAGCTTCTGCGACTTTTTATTTCAAATGCGTTTTATGAACACATTTTGCATGGTTACTAGTTTCTTATAAAAAACACAGATATTTGCGGATCTACATAGGAATAACACCAATTGGTTAAGTGTGTCGCGAGTTAAAAATTCAAACAATGTATTTTCTTTAAAACAAATCCACTCAACATCCATAAAATAATATTAAGACATAATGTTTATGATATATAATGAGTATGCATACTTCAGCATTAATAAATGTTAATAAATGAAGAAATGTAACTTCAAAATACAATGAATTTTATAGAATTTGAAATATGTATAATGTATGTATATTTTGTGGAAGATAATAACAATAAAAATACACACCAGTACAATTTTAATGCGAGCGAACTGAGATTGAGGAAATAAAAAGGATAAGATTATATTACGCCTTTAACATAAAACCACCGTAAAAAAACACGATAAATGTGGTCCTTTAGAAATCATAATGTTTAATGTATTTGAATAAAAATTAAAAAAAAAAAATGAAGTGAAACACAAAATTTTTTGTGAATGCGCCAAGATAAGATTGTACCAAACATTTATCGAAGTTCAAGGTCAAAACATGGAAACATCACAAATTCAAAATTATTCTACTTAGTCTCCGAAAGTCTGAAATAAAATTCATGTAAAATACTCTACATATATAAAATCGTCTGACTGACAACAAATTGAATAACCACATATCGATTATTTAAATCAATATTCAAGTCAACGTAATATTCTCGTACTCGCATATATATGTACATGTATTGTATTTTATAGGAAAAATTAACCATAAATTTGTAAATAACTTGTTACAATCAATTAGTTTTTTTCCCGAATAATCGTTTGGAACGTATGTTATCCTCGAATGTATGTACAATGTACATGTATGTATGTGCGCAAAGAAATATCGTATTTTTCCCCAATTCCCAAGATAAATGCCGCATCCCATCATATATGGACTAAACAGGTGGCAGCAAATTTATTATGATATCCACTTGTTTGAACGCCACAAATTACTTTTCAACATAATAAATTATTTGTGAAGATTTATGTTAGTCTTATAGTACCTTGTAAAAAAAAATATTATTGTGCTGAAGTTACGGGACTGGGCAAAATAAAAATTGAGGGCCAAATTTCTGTTTCTCATGTAAAAAGCGGCTGATTTCTTACCTAGCAGCAGGTATAAAATGCTAAGGAAAGGATAGCCTAATCAAAAAACCAACATGGGCAATGGTTCAGAAAAATTTAAGCAAATGGGCTCCAAGTCATCAAAATCTAACGTCCACCTTGCACTTGGCGAGTTGCACTTGGCAACTGGGACAGATACCACTACCTCTCTGGCAAGTTTGGCTGGAATTATAGCGATAAACATGAGGTCGCTTATATTCACAAAAACCAGTTCTATGGGAGATATTAAATGGATTTTTTCTTCTCCTAAACTAACTCAACTGGTGAAACCGAAAAATGCATACTTCATGCATAGTTAAAACTGTAGAAGTAGTTTTAAAGCTGAGTAATGCAATTACCTTACTAATGAGGGAGAATGTCGACCTGAAACTGAACATCCAAACAGGCCAAGAAAATAATAAAGTCTGTAGTGTATATCACACAAACGAAGAACTCGACAGAGAAGCAATATATGATCGCCAGTGGATACTAGCGGTAAGAAATCCAAGAAAAACCGTCACATTAATTATCGAAGCTACTGAAGCATAGAAAGTGACAAGAGAATCTGATTGTATCATGAAGAAAAGTAATGCCAGAAATTATTAAGAGTTTAATGTATGTTGCGTATAATTCGCTAATACTTAACCACATGGGTGGTGGTCAGGTGTGAAGTTGCAAATGGGATTTAAGTTGACACTTGCTGTCAGCTCCGTAACTTGCAGCTCCGCAAGTGCTCGTGTTACCTCCGCGTGGTGACCACTGGTACTAGATTGCTGATTTTTCCGCTTCTAGGCCAAAATACGGCGCTAAAGAAGTCAACCTTAAACAAATCGCTGGACTGGATTAAGGTACCATTCATACCGTGCTGATAACCATCCAGACTGGGGGCCCAGTTTAAAAACTAGCTCAGTTGCTAACGGTAGATCCGGATACCTGGTGCCCTCCGGATTAAGTAGCCTTATCTGTGTATTGCGGATCTCTGCACAAACACTCTTTGTGTCTGTGCAGAGACTGTCTGGCTCTCTAAGAAATTCGGGAAATTTAGACAAGGAGACTCGGGTCTGTAGGCCTGCCTCTAAGTCTACAATTAAAACGTGGGACATAAGCTCAAGCGAAGCTTTTCCCTCCACTCGGGTCACCAAACCTGGGCCACAAAGTGGAACCAAACTTGGCCAAACAAAGTGGAACCAAAGTACGAAGGAGAAAGGCTTGGAGGGCCCTAGTCAAAGTAAATAACATCTCGCCGGAAGATAGGACGGAGAAGGATAAAGCCGCGCTTGCGTGGGCGGAGAAAGTCACCGAACAAAAATCGGAAGCCTGTTCAGCTGGCTCACAGCCTAAACGAGGTCTATCACCTGAGGAAAGTCCTAAGATCGCCAAGAAAGCAAAGCTCCACGCTACCTGCCTTTCAGCGAGGTTTTCAAGGATCAGCTGGTCTTGGCAGTCATTAACCGATCCCAACAGCAACAGGTTGGAAATATCACGCCCGCAAATTGGAGGAAGGTGGAAGGGGCCTTAGCCACCACCTACCTGAAAGTCCTGTCGGAGAATCCAGGACCTGGTACAACTTGTCGGGATGGGGGCCGGTACAAGAATCAGGTAAAACTGACTGCCTGTGCAGATCAGAGGTCACTGCTACTTTATAAGAAGGCAGTGGAGGGCTTGGACCAGCCTAGCTGTTGTTGATAGGGAGGAGATACCCTGCAGACCAAGAGCTAGGATCTACATCCCTTCAGAGCCTAGTGATCCGAAGGTGATACTCCAGTCGTTGCAGGTTGGCAACTCGGATTTAACAACGCACAATTAGAAAGTTGCCAAGCTCGAAGACACTAAGGCTGACTATAGGTCAGCTGTTATTTCACTGGCTGCACTGCAAAACACCAACGGTTTAATCAACTATGGTTTCAGTGCAGGTGCACTCAAGGTGTACAAGAAGAGCACGGGCTAGCCGGAGGCCCCGCAGTCAGCTTCAGCCACTGCCACGGTGCTTGACAGCTCTTCTGAGCGCGCGGAAGTAGCGGACAGTCAAGCGGAAACTATCTCCACGGGCACGGAGATGTCAACGTCCATAAGATCTGCAATGAGGCTCTCAGAGGACTTCTCATCAGGGGAAGACTCTGATATTACTGTGGTGGAAAAGAAGCTGTAGAGATGATATTGACATTTCTGCAAGTGAACCTTCACCAGGCAGCATCAGCTGCTCTCCTTTTAAAAATTGCGAAAGAAGGGACAGATGTCGTCCTGATCCAGGAGCCTTAGGTCACTGAGGACCGGGTACTTCGGCCGTGCGTTCTCATCAAAAATAATATTAGTTGTTTTCTGCTATTAAATTTCAGCAATGGAGATGTAGTAGCGGCCAACATTTACGTTGACAAAATTAACCTCTGGCTAATATCAGCTTACCTAGTTTACGATGAAGTGGATATAACACCAGTCATTCTAGGTAAGGTAATTTTGGAGGCTCAAAAGCGCACGGTTGGAGTCATCCTGGGGAGTGATGCAAATTCTCATCACACAATCTGGGGAAGTACGGACACAAATAAACGAGGTGAGTAACTCCTTGACTTTAGTGAAAAAAAATTAAATTGGCCGTCGATAAGTTCCTAAGCTGTCCTAACTATTTCTAAAAGCATTAATAAGCTTAGCCAATGGCGCCTTACAATGAAGTGGGACCAAATGATGATATGTAATTTTTTTCAAGAAAATCACTTGAGGATAACAGGGTGTTCTATGATGACATTTAGTGTAAAAATTAAAATCGGCCGTCGATTTGTTCCTAAGCGGTCCTAACTATTTCTAAACGCATTAGTAAGCATAGCCAATGGCGCCTTACAATGAAGTGGGACCAAATGATGAATGTAATTTTTTTCAAGAAAATCTCTTGAGGCTAACAGGGTGTTCTATGATGACATTTAGTGTAAAAAATTAAAATCGGCCGTCGATTTGTTCCTAAGCTGCCCTAACTATTTCTAAAAGCATTAATAAGCAAAGCCAATGGCGTCTTACAATGAAGTGGGACCTCACGATGATATGCAATTTTTTCCAAGAAAATCTCTTGAGGCTAACAGGGTGTTCTATGATGACATTTAGTGTAAAAAATTAAAATCGGCCGTCGATTTGTTCCTAAGCGGTTCTAACTATTTCTAAACGCATTAGTAAGCATAGCCAATGGCGCCTTACAATGAAGTGGGACCAAATGATGATATGTAATTTTTTTCAAGAAAATCTCTTGTGGATAACAGGGTGTTCAATGATGACATTTAGTGTAAAAAATTAAAATCGGCCGTCGATTTGTTCCTAAGCTGCTCTAACTATTTCTAAAAGCATTAATAAGCAAAGATAATGGCGCCTTACAATGAAGTGGGACCAAACGAGGATATGTAATTTTTTTCAAGACAATCTCTTAAGGATAACAGGGTGTTCTATGATGACATTTAGTGTGAAAAATTAAAATCGGCCGTCGATTTGTTCCTAAGCTGCCCTAACTATTTCTAAAAGCATTAATGAGCATTGCCAATGTTGCCTTGCAATGAAGTGGGACCAAACGATGATATGAAATTTTTTTCAAGAAAATCTCTTGAGGTTAACAGGGTGTTCTATGATGACATTTAGTGTAAAAAATTAAAATCGGCCGTCGATTTGTTCCTAAGCAGTTCTAACTATTTCTAAACGCATTAGTAAGCATAGCCAATGGCGCCTTACAATGAAGTGGGACCAAATGATGATATGTAATTTTTTCAAGAATATCTCTTGTGGATAACAGGGTGTTCAATGATGACATTTAGTGTAATAAATTAAAATCGGCCGTCGATTTGTTCCTAAGCTGTTCTAACTATTTCTAAAAGCATTAATAAGCATTGCCAATGGCGCCTTACAATGAAGTGGGACCTCACGATGATATGCAATTTTTTTCAAGAAAATCTCTTGAGGCTAACAGGTTATTCTATGATAACATTTAGTGTAAAAATTAAAATCGGCCGTCGATTTGTTCCTAAGCGGTTCTAACTATTTCTAAACGCATTAGTAAGCTTAGCCAATGGCGCCTTACAATGAAGTGGGACCAAATGATGATATGCAATTTTTTTCAAGAAAATCTCTTGAGGCTAACAGGGTGTTTTATGGTGACATTTAGTGTAAAAAATTAAAATCGGCCGTCGATTTGTTCCTAAGCTGCCCTAACTATTTCTAAAAGCATTAATAAGCATAGCCAATGGCGCCTTACAATGAAGTGGGACCAAACGATGATGTGCAATTTTTTTCAAGAAAATCTCTTGAGGCTAACAGGGTGTTTTATGGTGACATTTAGTGTAAAAAATTAAAATCGGCCGTCGACTTATTCCTAAGCTGTCCTAACTATTTCTAAAAGCATTAATAAGCATAGCCAATGGTGCCTTACAATGAAGTGGGACCAAACGAGGATATGTAATTTTTTTCAAGACAATCTCTTAAGGATAACAGGGTGTTCTATGATGACATTTAGTGTAAAAAATTAAAATCGGCCGTCGATTTGTTCCTAAGCTGCCCTAACTATTTCTAAAAGCATTAATAAGCATAGCCAATGGCGCCTTACAATGAAGTGGGACCAAACGATGATATGCAATTTTTTTCAAGAAAATCTCTTGAGGCTAACAGGGTGTTTTATGGTAACATTTAGTGTAAAAAATTAAAATCGGCCGTCGATTTGTTCCTAAGCTGCCCTAACTATTTCTAAAAGCATTAATAAGCATAGCCAATGGCGCCTTACAATGAAGTGGGACCAAACGATGATATGCAATTTTTTTCAAGAAAATCTCTTGAGGCTAACAGGGTGTTTTATGGTGACATTTAGTGTAAAAAATTAAAATCGGCCGTCGATTTGTTCCTAAGCTGCCCTAACTATTTCTAAAAGCATTAATAAGCATAGCCAATGGCGCCTTACAATGAAGTGGGACCAAACGATGATATGCAATTTTTTTCAAGAAAATCTCTTGAGGCTAACAGGGTGTTTTATGGTGACATTTAGTGTAAAAAATTAAAATCGGCCGTCGATTTGTTCCTAAGCTGCCCTAACTATTTCTAAAAGCATTAATAAGCATAGCCAATGGCGCCTTACAATGAAGTGGGACCAAACGATGATATGCAATTTCTTTTCAAGAAAATCTCTTGAGGCTAACAGGGTATTTTATGGTGACATTTAGTGTAAAAAATTAAAATCGGCCGTCGATTTGTTCCTAAGCTGCCCTAACTATTTCTAAAAGCATTAATAAGCATAGCCAATGGCGCCTTACAATGAAGTGGGACCAAACGATGATGTGCAATTTTTTTCAAGAAAATCTCTTGAGGCTAACAGGGTGTTTTATGGTGACATTTAGTGTAAAAAATTAAAATCGGCCGTCGATTTGTTCCTAAGCTGCCCTAACTATTTCTAAAAGCATTAATAAGCATAGCCAATGGCGCCTTACAATGAAGTGGGACCAAACGATGATATGCAATTTTTTTCAAGAAAATCTCTTGAGGCTAACAGGGTATTTTATGGTGACATTTAGTGTAAAAAATTAAAATCGGCCGTCGATTTGTTCCTAAGCTGCCCTAACTATTTCTAAAAGCATTAATAAGCATAGCCAATGGCGCCTTACAATGAAGTGGGACCAAACGATGATGTGCAATTTTTTTCAAGAAAATCTCTTGAGGCTAACAGGGTGTTTTATGGTGACATTTAGTGTAAAAAATTAAAATCGGCCGTCGACTTATTCCTAAGCTGCCCTAACTATTTCTAAAAGCATTAATAAGCATAGCCAATGGTGCCTTACAATGAAGTGGGACCAAACGAGGATATGTAATTTTTTTCAAGACAATCTCTTAAGGATAACAGGGTGTTCTATGATGACATTTAGTGTAAAAAATTAAAATCGGCCGTCGATTTGTTCCTAAGCTGCCCTAACTATTTCTAAAAGCATTAATAAGCATAGCCAATGGCGCCTTACAATGAAGTGGGACCAAACGATGATATGCAATTTTTTTCAAGAAAATCTCTTGAGGCTAACAGGGTGTTTTATGGTGACATTTAGTGTAAAAAATTAAAATTGGCCGTCGATTTGTTCCTAAGCTGCCCTAACTATTTCTAAAAGCATTAATAAGCATAGCCAATGGCGCCTTACAATGAAGTGGGACCAAACGATGATATGCAATTTTTTTTCAAGAAAATCTCTTGAGGCTAACAGGGTGTTTTATGGTGACATTTAGTGTAAAAAATTAAAATCGGCCGTCGATTTGTTCCTAAGCTGCCCTAACTATTTCTAAAAGCATTAATAAGCATAGCCAATGGCGCCTTACAATGAAGTGGGACCAAACGATGATATGCAATTTTTTTCAAGAAAATCTCTTGAGGCTAACAGGGTGTTTTATGGTGACATTTAGTGTAAAAAATTAAAATCGGCCGTCGATTTGTTCCTAAGCTGCCCTAACTATTTCTAAAAGCATTAATAAGCATAGCCAATGGCGCCTTACAATGAAGTGGGACCAAACGATGATATGCAATTTTTTTCAAGAAAATCTCTTGAGGCTAACAGGGTGTTTTATGGTGACATTTAGTGTAAAAAATTAAAATCGGCCGTCGATTTGTTCCTAAGCTGCCCTAACTATTTCTAAAAGCATTAATAAGCATAGCCAATGGCGCCTTACAATGAAGTGGGACCAAACGATGATGTGCAATTTTTTTCAAGAAAATCTCTTGAGGCTAACAGGGTGTTTTATGGTGACATTTAGTGTAAAAAATTAAAATCGGCCGTCGATTTGTTCCTAAGCTGTCCTAACTATTTCTAAAAGCATTAATAAGCATAGCCAATGGCGCCTTACAATGAAGTGGGACCAAACGATGATATGCAATTTTTTTCAAGAAAATCTTTTGAAGCTAACAGGGTGTTCTATGATGACATTTAGTGTAAAAAATTAAAATCGGCCGTCGATTTGTTCCTAAGCTGTCCTAACTATTTCTAAAAGCATTAATAAGCATAGCCAATGGTGCCTTACAATGAAGTGGGACCAAACGAGGATATGTAATTTTTTTCAAGACAATCTCTTAAGGATAACAGGGTGTTCTATGATGACATTTAGTGTAAAAAATTAAAATCGGCCGTCGATATGTTCCTAAGCTGCCCTAACTATTTCTAAAAGCATTAATAAGCATAGCCAATGGCGCCTTACAATGAAGTGGGACCAAACGATGATATGTAATTTTTTTTCAAGAAAATCTCTTGAGGCTAACAGGGTATTTTATGGTGACATTTAGTGTAAAAAATTAAAATCGGCCGTCGATTTGTTCCTAAGCTGCCCTAACTATTTCTAAAAGCATTAATAAGCATAGCCAATGGCGCCTTACAATGAAGTGGGACCAAACGATGATGTGCAATTTTTTTCAAGAAAATCTCTTGAGGCTAACAGGGTGTTTTATGGTGACATTTAGTGTAAAAAATTAAAATCGGCCGTCGATTTGTTCCTAAGCTGTCCTAACTATTTCTAAAAGCATTAATAAGCATAGCCAATGGCGCCTTACAATGAAGTGGGACCAAACGATGATATGCAATTTTTTTCAAGAAAATCTTTTGAAGCTAACAGGGTGTTCTATGATGACATTTAGTGTAAAAAATTAAAATCGGCCGTCGATTTGTTCCTAAGCTGCCCTAACTATTTCTAAAAGCATTAATAAGCATAGCCAATGGCGCCTTACAATGAAGTGGGACCAAACGATGATATGCAATTTTTTTCAAGAAAATCTCTTGAGGCTAACAGGGTGTTTTATGGTGACATTTAGTGTAAAAAATTAAAATCGGCCGTCGATTTGTTCCTAAGCTGCCCTAACTATTTCTAAAAGCATTAATAAGCATAGCCAATGGCGCCTTACAATGAAGTGGGACCAAACGATGATATGCAATTTTTTTCAAGAAAATCTCTTGAGGCTAACAGGGTGTTTTATGGTGACATTTAGTGTAAAAAATTAAAATCGGCCGTCGATTTGTTCCTAAGCTGCCCTAACTATTTCTAAAAGCATTAATAAGCTTAGCCAATGGCGCCTTACAATGAAGTGGGACCAAACGATGATATGCAATTTTTTTCAAGAAAATCTCTTGAGGCTAACAGGGTGTTTTATGGTGACATTTAGTGTAAAAAATTAAAATCGGCCGTCGATTTGTTCCTAAGCTGCCCTAACTATTTCTAAAAGCATTAATAAGCTTAGCCAATGGCGCCTTACAATGAAGTGGGACCAAACGATGATATGCAATTTTTTTCAAGAAAATCTTTTGAAGCTAACAGGGTGTTCTATGATGAGGATAACAGGGTGTTTTATGATGACATTTAGTGTAAAAAATTAAAATCGGCCGTCGATTTATTCCTAAGCTGTCTTAACTATTTCTAAAAGCATTAATAAGCATAGCCAATGGTGCCTTACAATGAAGTGGGACCAAACGAGGATATGTAATTTTTTTCAAGAAAATCTCTTCAGGCTAACAGGGTATTTTATGGTGACATTTAGTGTAAAAAATTAAAATCGGCCTTCAATTTGTTCCTAAGCTGCCCTAACTATTTCTAAAAGCATTAATAAGCATAGCCAATGGCGCCTTACAATGAAGTGGGACCAAATGATGATGTGCAATTTTTTTCAAGAAAATCTCTTGAGGCTAACAGGGTGTTTTATGGTGACATTTAGTGTAAAAAATTAAAATCGGCCGTCGATTTATTCCTAAGCTGTCTTAACTATTTCTAAAAGCATTAATAAGCATAGCCAATGGTGCCTTACAATGAAGTGGGACCAAACGAGGATATGTAATTTTTTTCAAGACAATCTCTTGAGGATAACAGGGTGTTCTATGATGACATTTAGTGTAAAAAATTAAAATCGGCCGTCGATTTGTTCCTAAGCTGCCCTAACTATTTCTAAAAGCATTAATAAGCTTAGCCAATGGCGCCTTACAATGAAGTGGGACCAAACGATGATATGCAATTTTTTTCAAGAAAATCTTTTGAAGCTAACAGGGTGTTCTATGATGAGGATAACAGGGTGTTCTATGATGACATTTAGTGTAAAAAATTAAAATCGGCCGTCGATTTGTTCCTAAGCTGCCCTAACTATTTCTAAAAGCATTAATAAGCATAGCCAATGGCGCCTTACAATGAAGTGGGACCAAACGATGATATGCAATTTTTTTCAAGAAAATCTCTTGAGGCTAACAGGGTGTTTTATGGTGACATTTAGTGTAAAAAATTAAAATCGGCCGTCGATTTGTTCCTAAGCTGTCCTAACTATTTCTAAAAGCATTAATAAGCATAGCCAATGGCGCCTTACAATGAAGTGGGACCAAACGATGATATGCAATTTTTTTCAAGAAAATCTTTTGAAGCTAACAGGGTGTTCTATGATGACATTTAGTGTAAAAAATTAAAATCGGCCGTCGATTTGTTCCTAAGCTGCCCTAACTATTTCTAAAAGCATTAATAAGCATAGCCAATGGCGCCTTACAATGAAGTGGGACCAAACGATGATATGCAATTTTTTTCAAGAAAATCTCTTGAGGCTAACAGGGTGTTTTATGGTGACATTTAGTGTAAAAAATTAAAATCGGCCGTCGATTTGTTCCTAAGCTGCCCTAACTATTTCTAAAAGCATTAATAAGCATAGCCAATGGCGCCTTACAATGAAGTGGGACCAAACGATGATATGCAATTTTTTTCAAGAAAATCTCTTGAGGCTAACAGGGTGTTTTATGGTGACATTTAGTGTAAAAAATTAAAATCGGCCGTCGATTTGTTCCTAAGCTGCCCTAACTATTTCTAAAAGCATTAATAAGCATAGCCAATGGCGCCTTACAATGAAATGGAACCAAACGATGATATGCAATTTTTTTCAAGAAAATCTCTTGAGGCTAACAGGGTGTTTTATGGTGACATTTAGTGTAAAAAATTAAAATCGGCCGTCGATTTGTTCCTAAGCTGCCCTAACTATTTCTAAAAGCATTAATAAGCATAGCCAATGGTGGCTTGCAATGAAATGGACCAAACGATGACATGTAATTTTTTTCAAGAAAATCTCTTGAGGATAACAGGGTGTTCTATGATGACACTTAGTGTAAAAAATTATAATCGGCCGTCGATTTGTTCCTAAGCTGCCCTAACTATTTCTAAAAGCATTAATAAGCATAGCCAATGGCGCCTTACAATGAAGTGGGACCAAACGATGATATGCAATTTTTTTCAAGAAAATCTCTTGAGGCTAACAGGGTGTTTTATAGTGACATTTAGTGTAAAAAATTAAAATCGGCCGTCGATTTGTTCCTAAGCTGCCCTAACTATTTCTAAAAGCATTAATAAGCATAGCCAATGGCGCCTTACAATGAAGTGGGACCAAACGATGATATGCAATTTTTTTCAAGAAAATCTCTTGAGGCTAACAGGGTGTTTTATGGTGACATTTAGTGTAAAAAATTAAAATCGGCCGTCGATTTGTTCCTAAGCTGCCCTAACTATTTCTTAAAGCATTAATAAGCTTAGCCAATGGCGCCTTACAATGAAGTGGGACCAAACGATGATATGCAATTTTTTTCAAGAAAATCTCTTGAGGCTAACAGGGTGTTTTATGGTGACATTTAGTGTAAAAAATTAAAATCGGCCGTCGATTTGTTCCTAAGCTGCCCTAACTATTTCTAAAAGCATTAATAAGCTTAGCCAATGGCGCCTTACAATGAAGTGGGACCAAACGATGATATGCAATTTTTTTCAAGAAAATCTTTTGAAGCTAACAGGGTGTTCTATGATGAGGATAACAGGGTGTTTTATGATGACATTTAGTGTAAAAAATTAAAATCGGCCGTCGATTTATTCCTAAGCTGTCTTAACTATTTCTAAAAGCATTAATAAGCATAGCCAATGGTGCCTTACAATGAAGTGGGACCAAACGAGGATATGTAATTTTTTTCAAGAAAATCTCTTCAGGCTAACAGGGTATTTTATGGTGACATTTAGTGTAAAAAATTAAAATCGGCCTTCAATTTGTTCCTAAGCTGCCCTAACTATTTCTAAAAGCATTAATAAGCATAGCCAATGGCGCCTTACAATGAAGTGGGACCAAATGATGATGTGCAATTTTTTTCAAGAAAATCTCTTGAGGCTAACAGGGTGTTTTATGGTGACATTTAGTGTAAAAAATTAAAATCGGCCGTCGATTTATTCCTAAGCTGTCTTAACTATTTCTAAAAGCATTAATAAGCATAGCCAATGGTGCCTTACAATGAAGTGGGACCAAACGAGGATATGTAATTTTTTTCAAGACAATCTCTTGAGGATAACAGGGTGTTCTATGATGACATTTAGTGTAAAAAATTAAAATCGGCCGTCGATTTGTTCCTAAGCTGCCCTAACTATTTCTAAAAGCATTAATAAGCTTAGCCAATGGCGCCTTACAATGAAGTGGGACCAAACGATGATATGCAATTTTTTTCAAGAAAATCTTTTGAAGCTAACAGGGTGTTCTATGATGAGGATAACAGGGTGTTTTATGATGACATTTAGTGTAAAAAATTAAAATCGGCCGTCGATTTGTTCCTAAGCTGCCCTAACTATTTCTAAAAGCATTAATAAGCATAGCCAATGGCGCCTTACAATGAAGTGGGACCAAACGATGATATGCAATTTTTTTCAAGAAAATCTCTTGAGGCTAAGAGGGTGTTTTATGGTGACATTTAGTGTAAAAAATTAAAATCGGCCGTCGATTTGTTCCTAAGCTGCCCTAACTATTTCTAAAAGCATTAATAAGCATAGCCAATGGCGCCTTACAATGAAGTGGGACCAAACGATGATATGCAATTTTTTTTCAAGAAAATCTCTTGAGGCTAACAGGGTATTTTATGGTGACATTTAGTGTAAAAAATTAAAATCGGCCGTCGATTTGTTCCTAAGCTGCCCTAACTATTTCTAAAAGCATTAATAAGCATAGCCAATGGCGCCTTACAATGAAGTGGGACCAAACGATGATATGCAATTTTTTTCAAGAAAATCTCTTGAGGCTAACAGGGTGTTTTATGGTGACATTTAGTGTAAAAAATTAAAATCGGCCGTCGATTTGTTCCTAAGCTGCCCTAACTATTTCTAAAAGCATTAATAAGCATAGCCAATGGCGCCTTACAATGAAGTGGGACCAAACGATGATATGCAATTTTTTTTCAAGAAAATCTCTTGAGGCTAACAGGGTATTTTATGGTGACATTTAGTGTAAAAAATTAAAATCGGCCGTCGATTTGTTCCTAAGCTGCCCTAACTATTTCTAAAAGCATTAATAAGCATAGCCAATGGCGCCTTACAATGAAGTGGGACCAAACGATGATGTGCAATTTTTTTCAAGAAAATCTCTTGAGGCTAACAGGGTGTTTTATGGTGACATTTAGTGTAAAAAATTAAAATCGGCCGTCGATTTGTTCCTAAGCTGTCCTAACTATTTCTAAAAGCATTAATAAGCATAGCCAATGGCGCCTTACAATGAAGTGGGACCAAACGATGATGTGCAATTTTTTTCAAGAAAATCTTTTGAAGCTAACAGGGTGTTCTATGATGACATTTAGTGTAAAAAATTAAAATCGGCCGTCGATTTGTTCCTAAGCTGCCCTAACTATTTCTAAAAGCATTAATAAGCATAGCCAATGGCGCCTTACAATGAAGTGGGACCAAACGATGATATGCAATTTTTTTCAAGAAAATCTCTTGAGGCTAACAGGGTGTTTTATGGTGACATTTAGTGTAAAAAATTAAAATCGGCCGTCGATTTGTTCCTAAGCTGCCCTAACTATTTCTAAAAGCATTAATAAGCATAGCCAATGGCGCCTTACAATGAAGTGGGACCAAACGATGATATGCAATTTTTTTCAAGAAAATCTCTTGAGGCTAACAGGGTGTTTTATGGTGACATTTAGTGTAAAAAATTAAAATCGGCCGTCGATTTGTTCCTAAGCTGCCCTAACTATTTCTAAAAGCATTAATAAGCATAGCCAATGGCGCCTTACAATGAAGTGGGACCAAACGATGATATGCAATTTTTTTCAAGAAAATCTCTTGAGGCTAACAGGGTGTTTTATGGTGACATTTAGTGTAAAAAATTAAAATCGGCCGTCGATTTGTTCCTAAGCTGCCCTAACTATTTCTAAAAGCATTAATAAGCTTAGCCAATGGCGCCTTACAATGAAGTGGGACCAAACGATGATATGCAATTTTTTTCAAGAAAATCTCTTGAGGCTAACAGGGTGTTTTATGGTGACATTTAGTGTAAAAAATTAAAATCGGCCGTCGATTTGTTCCTAAGCTGCCCTAACTATTTCTAAAAGCATTAATAAGCTTAGCCAATGGCGCCTTACAATGAAGTGGGACCAAACGATGATATGCAATTTTTTTCAAGAAAATCTTTTGAAGCTAACAGGGTGTTCTATGATGAGGATAACAGGGTGTTCTATGATGACATTTAGTGTAAAAAATTAAAATCGGCCGTCGATTTGTTCCTAAGCTGCCCTAACTATTTCTAAAAGCATTAATAAGCATAGCCAATGGCGCCTTACAATGAAGTGGGACCAAACGATGATGTGCAATTTTTTTCAAGAAAATCTCTTGAGGCTAACAGGGTGTTTTATGGTGACATTTAGTGTAAAAAATTAAAATCGGCCGTCGATTTATTCCTAAGCTGTCCTAACTATTTCTAAAAGCATTAATAAGCATAGCCAATGGTGCCTTACAATGAAGTGGGACCAAACGAGGATATGTAATTTTTTTCAAGAAAATCTCTTGAGGATAACAGGGTGTTCTATGATGACATTTAGTGTAAAAAATTAAAATCGGCCGTCGATTTGTTCCTAAGCTGCCCTAACTATTTCTAAAAGCATTAATAAGCTTAGCCAATGGCGCCTTACAATGAAGTGGGACCAAACGATGATATGCAATTTTTTTCAAGAAAATCTTTTGAAGCTAACAGGGTGTTCTATGATGAGGATAACAGGGTGTTCTATGATGACATTTAGTGTAAAAAATTAAAATCGGCCGTCGATTTGTTCCTAAGCTGCCCTAACTATTTCTAAAAGCATTAATAAGCATAGCCAATGGCGCCTTACAATGAAGTGGGACCAAATGATGATGTGCAATTTTTTTCAAGAAAATCTCTTGAGGCTAACAGGGTGTTTTATGGTGACATTTAGTGTAAAAAATTAAAATCGGCCGTCGATTTATTCCTAAGCTGTCTTAACTATTTCTAAAAGCATTAATAAGCATAGCCAATGGTGCCTTACAATGAAGTGGGACCAAACGAGGATATGTAATTTTTTTCAAGACAATCTCTTGAGGATAACAGGGTGTTCTATGATGACATTTAGTGTAAAAAATTAAAATCGGCCGTCGATTTGTTCCTAAGCTGCCCTAACTATTTCTAAAAGCATTAATAAGCTTAGCCAATGGCGCCTTACAATGAAGTGGGACCAAACGATGATATGCAATTTTTTTCAAGAAAATCTTTTGAATCTAACAGGGTGTTCTATGATGAGGATAACAGGGTGTTCTATGATGACATTTAGTGTAAAAAATTAAAATCGGCCGTCGATTTGTTCCTAAGCTGCCCTAACTATTTCTAAAAGCATTAATAAGCATAGCCAATGGCGCCTTACAATGAAGTGGGACCAAACGATGATATGCAATTTTTTTCAAGAAAATCTCTTGAGGCTAACAGGGTATTTTATGGTGACATTTAGTGTAAAAAATTAAAATCGGCCGTCGATTTGTTCCTAAGCTGCCCTAACTATTTCTAAAAGCATTAATAAGCATAGCCAATGGCGCCTTACAATGAAGTGGGACCAAACGATGATATGCAATTTTTTTCAAGAAAATCTCTTGAGGCTAACGGTGTTTTATGGTGACATTTAGTGTAAAAAATTAAAATCGGCCGTCGATTTGTTCCTAAGCTGCCCTAACTATTTCTAAAAGCATTAATAAACATAGCCAATGGCGCCTTACAATGAAGTGGGACCAAACGATGATATGCAATTTTTTTTCAAGAAAATCTCTTGAGGCTAACAGGGTATTTTATGGTGACATTTAGTGTAAAAAATTAAAATCGGCCGTCGATTTGTTCCTAAGCTGCCCTAACTATTTCTAAAAGCATTAATAAGCATAGCCAATGGCGCCTTACAATGAAGTGGGACCAAACGATGATGTGCAATTTTTTTCAAGAAAATCTCTTGAGGCTAACAGGGTGTTTTATGGTGACATTTAGTGTAAAAAATTAAAATCGGCCGTCGATTTGTTCCTAAGCTGTCCTAACTATTTCTAAAAGCATTAATAAGCATAGCCAATGGCGCCTTACAATGAAGTGGGACCAAACGATGATATGCAATTTTTTTCAAGAAAATCTTTTGAAGCTAACAGGGTGTTCTATGATGACATTTAGTGTAAAAAATTAAAATCGGCCGTCGATTTGTTCCTAAGCTGCCCTAACTATTTCTAAAAGCATTAATAAGCATAGCCAATGGCGCCTTACAATGAAGTGGGACCAAACGATGATATGCAATTTTTTTCAAGAAAATATCTTGAGGCTAACAGGGTGTTTTATGGTGACATTTAGTGTAAAAAATTAAAATCGGCCGTCGATTTGTTCCTAAGCTGCCCTAACTATTTCTAAAAGCATTAATAAGCATAGCCAATGGCGCCTTACAATGAAATGGAACCAAACGATGATATGCAATTTTTTTCAAGAAAATCTCTTGAGGCTAACAGGGTGTTTTATGGTGACATTTAGTGTAAAAAATTAAAATCGGCCGTCGATATGTTCCTAAGCTGCCCTAACTATTTCTAAAAGCATTAATAAGCATAGCCAATGGTGGCTTGCAATGAAATGGACCAAACGATGACATGTAATTTTTTTCAAGAAAATCTCTTGAGGATAACAGGGTGTTCTATGATGACACTTAGTGTAAAAAATTAAAATCGGCCGTCGATTTGTTCCTAAGCTGCCCTAACTATTTCTAAAAGCATTAATAAGCATAGCCAATGGCGCCTTACAATGAAGTGGGACCAAACGATGATATGCAATTTTTTTCAAGAAAATCTCTTGAGGCTAACAGGGTGTTTTATGGTGACATTTAGTGTAAAAAATTAAAATCGGCCGTCGATTTGTTCCTAAGCTGCCCTAACTATTTCTAAAAGCATTAATAAGCATAGCCAATGGCGCCTTACAATGAAGTGGGACCAAACGATGATATGCAATTTTTTTCAAGAAAATCTCTTGAGGCTAACAGGGTGTTTTATGGTGACATTTAGTGTAAAAAATTAAAATCGGCCGTCGATTTGTTCCTAAGCTGCCCTAACTATTTCTAAAAGCATTAATAAGCATAGCCAATAGTGCCGTGCAATAAAGTGGGACCAAACGCTGATATGCAATTTTTTTCAAGAAAACCTCTTGAGGCTAACAGGGTGTTTTATGGTGACATTTAGTGTAAAAAATTAAAATCGGCCGTCGATATGTTCCTAAGCTGCCCTAACTATTTCTAAAAGCATTAATAAGCATAGCCAATGGCGCCTTACAATGAAGTGGGACCAAACGATGATATGCAATTTTTTTTCAAGAAAATCTCTTGAGGCTAACAGGGTATTTTATGGTGACATTTAGTGTAAAAAATTAAAATCGGCCGTCGATTTGTTCCTAAGCTGCCCTAACTATTTCTAAAAGCATTAATAAGCATAGCCAATGGCGCCTTACAATGAAGTGGGACCAAACGATGATGTGCAATTTTTTTCAAGAAAATCTCTTGAGGCTAACAGGGTGTTTTATGGTGACATTTAGTGTAAAAAATTAAAATCGGCCGTCGATTTGTTCCTAAGCTGCCCTAACTATTTCTAAAAGCATTAATAAGCATAGCCAATGGCGCCTTACAATGAAGTGGGACCAAACGATGATATGCAATTTTTTTCAAGAAAATCTCTTGAGGCTAACAGGGTGTTTTATGGTGACATTTAGTGTAAAAAATTAAAATCGGCCGTCGATTTGTTCCTAAGCTGCCCTAACTATTTCTAAAAGCATTAATAAGCATAGCCAATAGTGCCGTGCAATAAAGTGGGACCAAACGCTGATATGCAATTTTTTTCAAGAAAACCTCTTGAGGCTAACAGGGTGTTTTATGGTGACATTTAGTGTAAAAAATTAAAATCGGCCGTCGATTTGTTCCTAAGCTGCCCTAACTATTTCTAAAAGCATTAATAAACATAGCCAATGGCGCCTTACAATGAAGTGGGACCAAACGATGATATGCAATTTTTTTTCAAGAAAATCTCTTGAGGCTAACAGGGTATTTTATGGTGACATTTAGTGTAAAAAATTAAAATCGGCCGTCGATTTGTTCCTAAGCTGCCCTAACTATTTCTAAAAGCATTAATAAGCATAGCCAATGGCGCCTTACAATGAAGTGGGACCAAACGATGATGTGCAATTTTTTTCAAGAAAATCTCTTGAGGCTAACAGGGTGTTTTATGGTGACATTTAGTGTAAAAAATTAAAATCGGCCGTCGATTTGTTCCTAAGCTGTCCTAACTATTTCTAAAAGCATTAATAAGCATAGCCAATGGCGCCTTACAATGAAGTGGGACCAAACGATGATATGCAATTTTTTTCAAGAAAATCTTTTGAAGCTAACAGGGTGTTCTATGATGACATTTAGTGTAAAAAATTAAAATCGGCCGTCGATTTGTTCCTAAGCTGCCCTAACTATTTCTAAAAGCATTAATAAGCATAGCCAATGGCGCCTTACAATGAAGTGGGACCAAACGATGATATGCAATTTTTTTCAAGAAAATATCTTGAGGCTAACAGGGTGTTTTATGGTGACATTTAGTGTAAAAAATTAAAATCGGCCGTCGATTTGTTCCTAAGCTGCCCTAACTATTTCTAAAAGCATTAATAAGCATAGCCAATGGCGCCTTACAATGAAATGGAACCAAACGATGATATGCAATTTTTTTCAAGAAAATCTCTTGAGGCTAACAGGGTGTTTTATGGTGACATTTAGTGTAAAAAATTAAAATCGGCCGTCGATATGTTCCTAAGCTGCCCTAACTATTTCTAAAAGCATTAATAAGCATAGCCAATGGTGGCTTGCAATGAAATGGACCAAACGATGACATGTAATTTTTTTCAAGAAAATCTCTTGAGGATAACAGGGTGTTCTATGATGACACTTAGTGTAAAAAATTAAAATCGGCCGTCGATTTGTTCCTAATCTGCCCTAACTATTTCTAAAAGCATTAATAAGCATAGCCAATGGCGCCTTACAATGAAGTGGGACCAAACGATGATATGCAATTTTTTTCAAGAAAATCTCTTGAGGCTAACAGGGTGTTTTATGGTGACATTTAGTGTAAAAAATTAAAATCGGCCGTCGATTTGTTCCTAAGCTGCCCTAACTATTTCTAAAAGCATTAATAAGCATAGCCAATGGCGCCTTACAATGAAGTGGGACCAAACGATGATATGCAATTTTTTTCAAGAAAATCTCTTGAGGCTAACAGGGTGTTTTATGGTGACATTTAGTGTAAAAAATTAAAATCGACCGTCGATTTGTTCCTAAGCTGCCCTAACTATTTCTAAAAGCATTAATAAGCATAGCCAATAGTGCCGTGCAATAAAGTGGGACCAAACGCTGATATGCAATTTTTTTCAAGAAAACCTCTTGAGGCTAACAGGGTGTTTTATGGTGACATTTAGTGTAAAAAATTAAAATCGGCCGTCGATATGTTCCTAAGCTGCCCTAACTATTTCTAAAAGCATTAATAAGCATAGCCAATGGCGCCTTACAATGAAGTGGGACCAAACGATGATATGCAATTTTTTTCAAGAAAATCTCTTGAGGCTAACAGGGTGTTTTATGGTGACATTTAGTGTAAAAAATTAAAATCGGCCGTCGATTTGTTCCTAAGCTGCCCTAACTATTTCTAAAAGCATTAATAAGCTTAGCCAATGGCGCCTTACAATGAAGTGGGACCAAACGATGATATGCAATTTTTTTCAAGAAAATCTTTTGAAGCTAACAGGGTGTTCTATGATGAGGATAACAGGGTGTTCTATGATGACATTTAGTGTAAAAAATTAAAATCGGCCGTCGATTTGTTCCTAAGCTGCCCTAACTATTTCTAAAAGCATTAATAAGCATAGCCAATGGCGCCTTACAATGAAGTGGGACCAAACGCTGATATGCAATTTTTTTCAAGAAAACCTCTTGAGGCTAACAGGGTGTTTTATGGTGACATTTAGTGTAAAAAATTAAAATCGGCCGTCGATATGTTCCTAAGCTGCCCTAACTATTTCTAAAAGCATTAATAAGCATAGCCAATGGCGCCTTACAATGAAGTGGGACCAAACGATGATATGCAATTTTTTTCAAGAAAATCTCTTGAGGCTAACAGGGTGTTTTATGGTGACATTTAGTGTAAAAAATTAAAATCGGCCGTCGATTTGTTCCTAAGCTGCCCTAACTATTTCTAAAAGCATTAATAAGCATAGCCAATGGCGCCTTACAATGAAGTGGGACCAAACGATGATATGCAATTTTTTTCATGAAAATCTCTTGAGGCTAACAGGGTGTTTTATGGTGACATTTAGTGTAAAAAATTAAAATCGGCCGTCGATTTGTTCCTAAGCTGCCCTAACTATTTCTAAAAGCATTAATAAGCATAGCCAATGGCGCCTTACAATGAAGTGGGACCAAACGATGATATGCAATTTTTTTCAAGAAAATATCTTGAGGCTAACAGGGTGTTTTATGGTGACATTTAGTGTAAAAAATTAAAATCGGCCGTCGATTTGTTCCTAAGCTGCCCTAACTATTTCTAAAAGCATTAATAAGCATAGCCAATGGCGCCTTACAATGAAATGGAACCAAACGATGATATGCAATTTTTTTCAAGAAAATCTCTTGAGGCTAACAGGGTGTTTTATGGTGACATTTAGTGTAAAAAATTAAAATCGGCCGTCGATATGTTCCTAAGCTGCCCTAACTATTTCTAAAAGCATTAATAAGCATAGCCAATGGTGGCTTGCAATGAAATGGACCAAACGATGACATGTAATTTTTTTCAAGAAAATCTCTTGAGGATAACAGGGTGTTCTATGATGACACTTAGTGTAAAAAATTAAAATCGGCCGTCGATTTGTTCCTAAGCTGCCCTAACTATTTCTAAAAGCATTAATAAGCATAGCCAATGGCGCCTTACAATGAAGTGGGACCAAACGATGATATGCAATTTTTTTCAAGAAAATCTCTTGAGGCTAACAGGGTGTTTTATGGTGACATTTAGTGTAAAAAATTAAAATCGGCCGTCGATTTGTTCCTAAGCTGCCCTAACTATTTCTAAAAGCATTAATAAGCATAGCCAATGGCGCCTTACAATGAAGTGGGACCAAACGATGATATGCAATTTTTTTCAAGAAAATCTCTTGAGGCTAACAGGGTGTTTTATGGTGACATTTAGTGTAAAAAATTAAAATCGACCGTCGATTTGTTCCTAAGCTGCCCTAACTATTTCTAAAAGCATTAATAAGCATAGCCAATAGTGCCGTGCAATAAAGTGGGACCAAACGCTGATATGCAATTTTTTTCAAGAAAACCTCTTGAGGCTAACAGGGTGTTTTATGGTGACATTTAGTGTAAAAAATTAAAATCGGCCGTCGATATGTTCCTAAGCTGCCCTAACTATTTCTAAAAGCATTAATAAGCATAGCCAATGGCGCCTTACAATGAAGTGGGACCAAACGATGATATGCAATTTTTTTCAAGAAAATCTCTTGAGGCTAACAGGGTGTTTTATGGTGACATTTAGTGTAAAAAATTAAAATCGGCCGTCGATTTGTTCCTAAGCTGCCCTAACTATTTCTAAAAGCATTAATAAGCTTAGCCAATGGCGCCTTACAATGAAGTGGGACCAAACGATGATATGCAATTTTTTTCAAGAAAATCTTTTGAAGCTAACAGGGTGTTCTATGATGAGGATAACAGGGTGTTCTATGATGACATTTAGTGTAAAAAATTAAAATCGGCCGTCGATTTGTTCCTAAGCTGCCCTAACTATTTCTAAAAGCATTAATAAGCATAGCCAATGGCGCCTTACAATGAAGTGGGACCAAACGATGATGTGCAATTTTTTTCAAGAAAATCTCTTGAGGCTAACAGGGTGTTTTATGGTGACATTTAGTGTAAAAAATTAAAATCGGCCGTCGATTTATTCCTAAGCTGTCCTAACTATTTCTAAAAGCATTAATAAGCATAGCCAATGGTGCCTTACAATGAAGTGGGACCAAACGAGGATATGTAATTTTTTTCAAGAAAATCTCTTGAGGCTAACAGGGTATTTTATGGTGACATTTAGTGTAAAAAATTAAAATCGGCCTTCAATTTGTTCCTAAGCTGCCCTAACTATTTCTAAAAGCATTAATAAGCATAGCCAATGGCGCCTTACAATGAAGTGGGACCAAATGATGATGTGCAATTTTTTTCAAGAAAATCTCTTGAGGCTAACAGGGTGTTTTATGGTGACATTTAGTGTAAAAAATTAAAATCGGCCGTCGATTTATTCCTAAGCTGTCCTAACTATTTCTAAAAGCATTAATAAGCATAGCCAATGGTGCCTTACAATGAAGTGGGACAAAACGAGGATATGTAATTTTTTTCAAGACAATCTCTTGAGGATAACAGGGTGTTCTATGATGACATTTAGTGTAAAAAATTAAAATCGGCCGTCGATTTGTTCCTAAGCTGCCCTAACTATTTCTAAAAGCATTAATAAGCTTAGCCAATGGCGCCTTACAATGAAGTGGGACCAAACGATGATATGCAATTTTTTTCAAGAAAATCTTTTGAAGCTAACAGGGTGTTCTATGATGAGGATAACAGGGTGTTCTATGATGACATTTAGTGTAAAAAATTAAAATCGGCCGTCGATTTGTTCCTAAGCTGCCCTAACTATTTCTAAAAGCATTAATAAGCATAGCCAATGGCGCCTTACAATGAAGTGGGACCAAACGATGATATGCAATTTTTTTCAAGAAAATCTCTTGAGGCTAACAGGGTATTTTATGGTGACATTTAGTGTAAAAAATTAAAATCGGCCGTCGATTTGTTCCTAAGCTGCCCTAACTATTTCTAAAAGCATTAATAAGCATAGCCAATGGCGCCTTACAATGAAGTGGGACCAAACGATGATATGCAATTTTTTTCAAGAAAATCTCTTGAGGCTAACAGGGTGTTTTATGGTGACATTTAGTGTAAAAAATTAAAATCGGCCGTCGATTTGTTCCTAAGCTGCCCTAACTATTTCTAAAAGCATTAATAAGCTTAGCCAATGGCGCCTTACAATGAAGTGGGACCAAACGATGATATGCAATTTTTTTCAAGAAAATCTTTTGAAGCTAACAGGGTGTTCTATGATGAGGATAACAGGGTGTTCTATGATGACATTTAGTGTAAAAAATTAAAATCGGCCGTCGATTTGTTCCTAAGCTGCCCTAACTATTTCTAAAAGCATTAATAAGCATAGCCAATGGCGCCTTACAATGAAGTGGGACCAAACGATGATGTGCAATTTTTTTCAAGAAAATCTCTTGAGGCTAACAGGGTGTTTTATGGTGACATTTAGTGTAAAAAATTAAAATCGGCCGTCGATTTATTCCTAAGCTGTCCTAACTATTTCTAAAAGCATTAATAAGCATAGCCAATGGTGCCTTACAATGAAGTGGGACCAAACGAGGATATGTAATTTTTTTCAAGAAAATCTCTTGAGGCTAACAGGGTATTTTATGGTGACATTTAGTGTAAAAAATTAAAATCGGCCTTCAATTTGTTCCTAAGCTGCCCTAACTATTTCTAAAAGCATTAATAAGCATAGCCAATGGCGCCTTACAATGAAGTGGGACCAAACGATGATGTGCAATTTTTTTCAAGAAAATCTCTCGAGGCTAACAGGGTGTTTTATGGTGACATTTAGTGTAAAAAATTAAAATCGGCCGTCGATTTATTCCTAAGCTGTCTTAACTATTTCTAAAAGCATTAATAAGCATAGCCAATGGTGCCTTACAATGAAGTGGGACCAAACGAGGATATGTAATTTTTTTCAAGACAATCTCTTGAGGATAACAGGGTGTTCTATGATGACATTTAGTGTAAAAAATTAAAATCGGCCGTCGATTTGTTCCTAAGCTGCTCTAACTATTTCTAAAAGCATTAATAAGCTTAGCCAATGGCGCCTTACAATGAAGTGGAACCAAACGATGATATGCAATTTTTTTCAAGAAAATCTTTTGAAGCTAACAGGGTGTTCTATGATGAGGATAACAGGGTGTTCTATGATGACATTTAGTGTAAAAAATTAAAATCGGCCGTCGATTTGTTCCTAAGCTGCCCTAACTATTTCTAAAAGCATTAATAAGCATAGCCAATGGCGCCTTACAATGAAGTGGGACCAAACGATGATATGCACTTTTTTTCAAGAAAATCTCTTGAGGCTAACAGGGTATTTTATGGTGACATTTAGTGTAAAAAATTAAAATCGGCCGTCGATTTGTTCCTAAGCTGCCCTAACTATTTCTAAAAGCATTAATAAGCATAGCCAATGGCGCCTTACAATGAAGTGGGACCAAACGATGATGTGCAATTTTTTTCAAGAAAATCTCTTGAGGCTAACAGGGTGTTTTATGGTGACATTTAGTGTAAAAAATTAAAATCGGCCGTCGATTTAGTCCTAAGCTGTCCTAACTATTTCTAAAAGCATTAATAAGCATAGCCAATGGTGCCTTACAATGAAGTGGGACCAAACGAGGATATGTAATTTTTTTCAAGACAATCTCTTGAGGATAACAGGGTGTTCTATGATGACATTTAGTGTAAAAAATTAAAATCGGCCGTCGATTTGTTCCTAAGCTGCCCTAACTATTTCTAAAAGCATTAATAAGCTTAGCCAATGGCGCCTTACAATGAAGTGGGACCAAACAATGATGTGCAATTTTTTTCAAGAAAATCTCTTCAGGCTAACAGGGTGTTTTATGGTGACATTTAGTGTAAAAAATTAAAATCGGCCGTCGTTTTATTCCTAAGCTGTCCTAGCTATTTCTAAAAGCATTAATAAGCATAGCCAATGGCGCCTTACAATGAAGTGGGACCAAACGATGATATGCAATTTTTTTCAAGAAAATCTATTGAGGCTAACAGGGTGTTTTATGGTGACATTTAGTGTAAAAAATTAAAATCGGCCGTCGATTTGTTCCTAAGCTGCCCTAACTATTTCTAAAAGCATTAATAAGCTTAGCCAATGGCGCCTTACAATGAAGTGGGACCAAACGATGATATGCAGTTTTTTTCAAGAAAATCTTTTGAAGCTAACAGGGTGTTCTATGATGAGGATAACAGGGTGTTCTATGATGACATTTAGTGTAAAAAATTAAAATCGGCCGTCGATTTGTTCCTAAGCTGCCCTAACTATTTCTAAAAGCATTAATAAGCATAGCCAATGGCGCCTTACAATGAAGTGGGACCAAACGATGATATGCAATTTTTTTCAAGAAAATCTCTTGAGGATAACAGGGTGATCTCTGATGACATTGAGTGTAAAAAATTAAAATCGGCCGTCGATTTGTTCCTAAGCTGTCCTAACTATTTCTAAAAGCATTAATAAGCATTGCCAATGGCGCCTTACAATAAAGTGGGACCTCACGATGATATGCAATTTTTTTCAAGAAAATCTCTTGAGGCTAACAGGGTATTCCATGATGACATTTAGTGTAAAAATTAAAATCGGCCGTCGATTTGTTCCTAAGCGGTTCTAACTATTTCTAAACGCATTAGTAAGCTTATCCAATGGCGCATTACAATGAAGTGGGACCAAATGATGAATGTAATTTTTTTCAAGAAAATCTCTTGAGGATAACAGGGTGATCTCTGATGACATTGAGTGTAAAAAATTAAAATCGGCCGTCGATTTGTTCCTAAGCTGCCCTAACTATTTCTAAAAGCATTAATAAGCATAGCCAATGGCGCCTTACAATGAAGTGGGACCAAACGATGATATGCAATTTTTTTCAAGAAAATCTCTTGAGGCTAACAGGGTGTTTTATGGTGACATTTAGTGTAAAAAATTAAAATCGGCCGTCGATTTGTTCCTAAGCTGCCCTAACTATTTCTAAAAGCATTAATAAGCATAGCCAATGGCGCCTTACAATGAAGTGGGACCAAACGATGATATGCAATTTCTTTTCAAGAAAATCTCTTGAGGCTAACAGGGTATTTTATGGTGACATTTAGTGTAAAAAATTAAAATCGGCCGTCGATTTGTTCCTAAGCTGCCCTAACTATTTCTAAAAGCATTAATAAGCATAGCCAATGGCGCCTTACAATGAAGTGGGACCAAACGATGATGTGCAATTTTTTTCAAGAAAATCTCTTGAGGCTAACAGGGTGTTTTATGGTGACATTTAGTGTAAAAAATTAAAATCGGCCGTCGATTTGTTCCTAAGCTGTCCTAACTATTTCTAAAAGCATTAATAAGCATAGCCAATGGCGCCTTACAATGAAGTGGGACCAAACGATGATATGCAATTTTTTTCAAGAAAATCTTTTGAAGCTAACAGGGTGTTCTATGATGACATTTAGTGTAAAAAATTAAAATCGGCCGTCGATTTGTTCCTAAGCTGTCCTAACTATTTCTAAAAGCATTAATAAGCATAGCCAATGGTGCCTTACAATGAAGTGGGACCAAACGAGGATATGTAATTTTTTTCAAGACAATCTCTTAAGGATAACAGGGTGTTCTATGATGACATTTAGTGTAAAAAATTAAAATCGGCCGTCGATATGTTCCTAAGCTGCCCTAACTATTTCTAAAAGCATTAATAAGCATAGCCAATGGCGCCTTACAATGAAGTGGGACCAAACGATGATATGCAATTTTTTTTCAAGAAAATCTCTTGAGGCTAACAGGGTATTTTATGGTGACATTTAGTGTAAAAAATTAAAATCGGCCGTCGATTTGTTCCTAAGCTGCCCTAACTATTTCTAAAAGCATTAATAAGCATAGCCAATGGCGCCTTACAATGAAGTGGGACCAAACGATGATGTGCAATTTTTTTCAAGAAAATCTCTTGAGGCTAACAGGGTGTTTTATGGTGACATTTAGTGTAAAAAATTAAAATCGGCCGTCGATTTGTTCCTAAGCTGTCCTAACTATTTCTAAAAGCATTAATAAGCATAGCCAATGGCGCCTTACAATGAAGTGGGACCAAACGATGATATGCAATTTTTTTCAAGAAAATCTTTTGAAGCTAACAGGGTGTTCTATGATGACATTTAGTGTAAAAAATTAAAATCGGCCGTCGATTTGTTCCTAAGCTGCCCTAACTATTTCTAAAAGCATTAATAAGCATAGCCAATGGCGCCTTACAATGAAGTGGGACCAAACGATGATATGCAATTTTTTTCAAGAAAATCTCTTGAGGCTAACAGGGTGTTTTATGGTGACATTTAGTGTAAAAAATTAAAATCGGCCGTCGATTTGTTCCTAAGCTGCCCTAACTATTTCTAAAAGCATTAATAAGCATAGCCAATGGCGCCTTACAATGAAGTGGGACCAAACGATGATATGCAATTTTTTTCAAGAAAATCTCTTGAGGCTAACAGGGTGTTTTATGGTGACATTTAGTGTAAAAAATTAAAATCGGCCGTCGATTTGTTCCTAAGCTGCCCTAACTATTTCTAAAAGCATTAATAAGCTTAGCCAATGGCGCCTTACAATGAAGTGGGACCAAACGATGATATGCAATTTTTTTCAAGAAAATCTCTTGAGGCTAACAGGGTGTTTTATGGTGACATTTAGTGTAAAAAATTAAAATCGGCCGTCGATTTGTTCCTAAGCTGCCCTAACTATTTCTAAAAGCATTAATAAGCTTAGCCAATGGCGCCTTACAATGAAGTGGGACCAAACGATGATATGCAATTTTTTTCAAGAAAATCTTTTGAAGCTAACAGGGTGTTCTATGATGAGGATAACAGGGTGTTTTATGATGACATTTAGTGTAAAAAATTAAAATCGGCCGTCGATTTATTCCTAAGCTGTCTTAACTATTTCTAAAAGCATTAATAAGCATAGCCAATGGTGCCTTACAATGAAGTGGGACCAAACGAGGATATGTAATTTTTTTCAAGAAAATCTCTTCAGGCTAACAGGGTATTTTATGGTGACATTTAGTGTAAAAAATTAAAATCGGCCTTCAATTTGTTCCTAAGCTGCCCTAACTATTTCTAAAAGCATTAATAAGCATAGCCAATGGCGCCTTACAATGAAGTGGGACCAAATGATGATGTGCAATTTTTTTCAAGAAAATCTCTTGAGGCTAACAGGGTGTTTTATGGTGACATTTAGTGTAAAAAATTAAAATCGGCCGTCGATTTATTCCTAAGCTGTCTTAACTATTTCTAAAAGCATTAATAAGCATAGCCAATGGTGCCTTACAATGAAGTGGGACCAAACGAGGATATGTAATTTTTTTCAAGACAATCTCTTGAGGATAACAGGGTGTTCTATGATGACATTTAGTGTAAAAAATTAAAATCGGCCGTCGATTTGTTCCTAAGCTGCCCTAACTATTTCTAAAAGCATTAATAAGCTTAGCCAATGGCGCCTTACAATGAAGTGGGACCAAACGATGATATGCAATTTTTTTCAAGAAAATCTTTTGAAGCTAACAGGGTGTTCTATGATGAGGATAACAGGGTGTTCTATGATGACATTTAGTGTAAAAAATTAAAATCGGCCGTCGATTTGTTCCTAAGCTGCCCTAACTATTTCTAAAAGCATTAATAAGCATAGCCAATGGCGCCTTACAATGAAGTGGGACCAAACGATGATATGCAATTTTTTTCAAGAAAATCTCTTGAGGCTAACAGGGTGTTTTATGGTGACATTTAGTGTAAAAAATTAAAATCGGCCGTCGATTTGTTCCTAAGCTGTCCTAACTATTTCTAAAAGCATTAATAAGCATAGCCAATGGCGCCTTACAATGAAGTGGGACCAAACGATGATATGCAATTTTTTTCAAGAAAATCTTTTGAAGCTAACAGGGTGTTCTATGATGACATTTAGTGTAAAAAATTAAAATCGGCCGTCGATTTGTTCCTAAGCTGCCCTAACTATTTCTAAAAGCATTAATAAGCATAGCCAATGGCGCCTTACAATGAAGTGGGACCAAACGATGATATGCAATTTTTTTCAAGAAAATCTCTTGAGGCTAACAGGGTGTTTTATGGTGACATTTAGTGTAAAAAATTAAAATCGGCCGTCGATTTGTTCCTAAGCTGCCCTAACTATTTCTAAAAGCATTAATAAGCATAGCCAATGGCGCCTTACAATGAAGTGGGACCAAACGATGATATGCAATTTTTTTCAAGAAAATCTCTTGAGGCTAACAGGGTGTTTTATGGTGACATTTAGTGTAAAAAATTAAAATCGGCCGTCGATTTGTTCCTAAGCTGCCCTAACTATTTCTAAAAGCATTAATAAGCATAGCCAATGGCGCCTTACAATGAAATGGAACCAAACGATGATATGCAATTTTTTTCAAGAAAATCTCTTGAGGCTAACAGGGTGTTTTATGGTGACATTTAGTGTAAAAAATTAAAATCGGCCGTCGATTTGTTCCTAAGCTGCCCTAACTATTTCTAAAAGCATTAATAAGCATAGCCAATGGTGGCTTGCAATGAAATGGACCAAACGATGACATGTAATTTTTTTCAAGAAAATCTCTTGAGGATAACAGGGTGTTCTATGATGACACTTAGTGTAAAAAATTAAAATCGGCCGTCGATTTGTTCCTAAGCTGCCCTAACTATTTCTAAAAGCATTAATAAGCATAGCCAATGGCGCCTTACAATGAAGTGGGACCAAACGATGATATGCAATTTTTTTCAAGAAAATCTCTTGAGGCTAACAGGGTGTTTTATAGTGACATTTAGTGTAAAAAATTAAAATCGGCCGTCGATTTGTTCCTAAGCTGCCCTAACTATTTCTAAAAGCATTAATAAGCATAGCCAATGGCGCCTTACAATGAAGTGGGACCAAACGATGATATGCAATTTTTTTCAAGAAAATCTCTTGAGGCTAACAGGGTGTTTTATGGTGACATTTAGTGTAAAAAATTAAAATCGGCCGTCGATTTGTTCCTAAGCTGCCCTAACTATTTCTAAAAGCATTAATAAGCTTAGCCAATGGCGCCTTACAATGAAGTGGGACCAAACGATGATATGCAATTTTTTTCAAGAAAATCTCTTGAGGCTAACAGGGTGTTTTATGGTGACATTTAGTGTAAAAAATTAAAATCGGCCGTCGATTTGTTCCTAAGCTGCCCTAACTATTTCTAAAAGCATTAATAAGCTTAGCCAATGGCGCCTTACAATGAAGTGGGACCAAACGATGATATGCAATTTTTTTCAAGAAAATCTTTTGAAGCTAACAGGGTGTTCTATGATGAGGATAACAGGGTGTTTTATGATGACATTTAGTGTAAAAAATTAAAATCGGCCGTCGATTTATTCCTAAGCTGTCTTAACTATTTCTAAAAGCATTAATAAGCATAGCCAATGGTGCCTTACAATGAAGTGGGACCAAACGAGGATATGTAATTTTTTTCAAGAAAATCTCTTCAGGCTAACAGGGTATTTTATGGTGACATTTAGTGTAAAAAATTAAAATCGGCCTTCAATTTGTTCCTAAGCTGCCCTAACTATTTCTAAAAGCATTAATAAGCATAGCCAATGGCGCCTTACAATGAAGTGGGACCAAATGATGATGTGCAATTTTTTTCAAGAAAATCTCTTGAGGCTAACAGGGTGTTTTATGGTGACATTTAGTGTAAAAAATTAAAATCGGCCGTCGATTTATTCCTAAGCTGTCTTAACTATTTCTAAAAGCATTAATAAGCATAGCCAATGGTGCCTTACAATGAAGTGGGACCAAACGAGGATATGTAATTTTTTTCAAGACAATCTCTTGAGGATAACAGGGTGTTCTATGATGACATTTAGTGTAAAAAATTAAAATCGGCCGTCGATTTGTTCCTAAGCTGCCCTAACTATTTCTAAAAGCATTAATAAGCTTAGCCAATGGCGCCTTACAATGAAGTGGGACCAAACGATGATATGCAATTTTTTTCAAGAAAATCTTTTGAAGCTAAGAGGGTGTTTTATGGTGACATTTAGTGTAAAAAATTAAAATCGGCCGTCGATTTGTTCCTAAGCTGCCCTAACTATTTCTAAAAGCATTAATAAGCATAGCCAATGGCGCCTTACAATGAAGTGGGACCAAACGATGATATGCAATTTTTTTCAAGAAAATCTCTTGAGGCTAAGAGGGTGTTTTATGGTGACATTTAGTGTAAAAAATTAAAATCGGCCGTCGATTTGTTCCTAAGCTGCCCTAACTATTTCTAAAAGCATTAATAAGCATAGCCAATGGCGCCTTACAATGAAGTGGGACCAAACGATGATATGCAATTTTTTTTCAAGAAAATCTCTTGAGGCTAACAGGGTATTTTATGGTGACATTTAGTGTAAAAAATTAAAATCGGCCGTCGATTTGTTCCTAAGCTGCCCTAACTATTTCTAAAAGCATTAATAAGCATAGCCAATGGCGCCTTACAATGAAGTGGGACCAAACGATGATATGCAATTTTTTTCAAGAAAATCTCTTGAGGCTAACAGGGTGTTTTATGGTGACATTTAGTGTAAAAAATTAAAATCGGCCGTCGATTTGTTCCTAAGCTGCCCTAACTATTTCTAAAAGCATTAATAAGCTTAGCCAATGGCGCCTTACAATGAAGTGGGACCAAACGATGATATGCAATTTTTTTCAAGAAAATCTTTTGAAGCTAACAGGGTGTTCTATGATGAGGATAACAGGGTGTTCTATGATGACATTTAGTGTAAAAAATTAAAATCGGCCGTCGATTTGTTCCTAAGCTGCCCTAACTATTTCTAAAAGCATTAATAAGCATAGCCAATGGCGCCTTACAATGAAGTGGGACCAAACGATGATGTGCAATTTTTTTCAAGAAAATCTCTTGAGGCTAACAGGGTGTTTTATGGTGACATTTAGTGTAAAAAATTAAAATCGGCCGTCGATTTATTCCTAAGCTGTCCTAACTATTTCTAAAAGCATTAATAAGCATAGCCAATGGTGCCTTACAATGAAGTGGGACCAAACGAGGATATGTAATTTTTTTCAAGAAAATCTCTTGAGGATAACAGGGTGTTCTATGATGACATTTAGTGTAAAAAATTAAAATCGGCCGTCGATTTGTTCCTAAGCTGCCCTAACTATTTCTAAAAGCATTAATAAGCTTAGCCAATGGCGCCTTACAATGAAGTGGGACCAAACGATGATATGCAATTTTTTTCAAGAAAATCTTTTGAAGCTAACAGGGTGTTCTATGATGAGGATAACAGGGTGTTCTATGATGACATTTAGTGTAAAAAATTAAAATCGGCCGTCGATTTGTTCCTAAGCTGCCCTAACTATTTCTAAAAGCATTAATAAGCATAGCCAATGGCGCCTTACAATGAAGTGGGACCAAATGATGATGTGCAATTTTTTTCAAGAAAATCTCTTGAGGCTAACAGGGTGTTTTATGGTGACATTTAGTGTAAAAAATTAAAATCGGCCGTCGATTTATTCCTAAGCTGTCTTAACTATTTCTAAAAGCATTAATAAGCATAGCCAATGGTGCCTTACAATGAAGTGGGACCAAACGAGGATATGTAATTTTTTTCAAGACAATCTCTTGAGGATAACAGGGTGTTCTATGATGACATTTAGTGTAAAAAATTAAAATCGGCCGTCGATTTGTTCCTAAGCTGCCCTAACTATTTCTAAAAGCATTAATAAGCTTAGCCAATGGCGCCTTACAATGAAGTGGGACCAAACGATGATATGCAATTTTTTTCAAGAAAATCTTTTGAAGCTAACAGGGTGTTCTATGATGAGGATAACAGGGTGTTCTATGATGACATTTAGTGTAAAAAATTAAAATCGGCCGTCGATTTGTTCCTAAGCTGCCCTAACTATTTCTAAAAGCATTAATAAGCATAGCCAATGGCGCCTTACAATGAAGTGGGACCAAACGATGATATGCAATTTTTTTCAAGAAAATCTCTTGAGGCTAACAGGGTATTTTATGGTGACATTTAGTGTAAAAAATTAAAATCGGCCGTCGATTTGTTCCTAAGCTGCCCTAACTATTTCTAAAAGCATTAATAAGCATAGCCAATGGCGCCTTACAATGAAGTGGGACCAAACGATGATATGCAATTTTTTTCAAGAAAATCTCTTGAGGCTAACAGGGTGTTTTATGGTGACATTTAGTGTAAAAAATTAAAATCGGCCGTCGATTTGTTCCTAAGCTGCCCTAACTATTTCTAAAAGCATTAATAAACATAGCCAATGGCGCCTTACAATGAAGTGGGACCAAACGATGATATGCAATTTTTTTTCAAGAAAATCTCTTGAGGCTAACAGGGTATTTTATGGTGACATTTAGTGTAAAAAATTAAAATCGGCCGTCGATTTGTTCCTAAGCTGCCCTAACTATTTCTAAAAGCATTAATAAGCATAGCCAATGGCGCCTTACAATGAAGTGGGACCAAACGATGATGTGCAATTTTTTTCAAGAAAATCTCTTGAGGCTAACAGGGTGTTTTATGGTGACATTTAGTGTAAAAAATTAAAATCGGCCGTCGATTTGTTCCTAAGCTGTCCTAACTATTTCTAAAAGCATTAATAAGCATAGCCAATGGCGCCTTACAATGAAGTGGGACCAAACGATGATATGCAATTTTTTTCAAGAAAATCTTTTGAAGCTAACAGGGTGTTCTATGATGACATTTAGTGTAAAAAATTAAAATCGGCCGTCGATTTGTTCCTAAGCTGCCCTAACTATTTCTAAAAGCATTAATAAGCATAGCCAATGGCGCCTTACAATGAAGTGGGACCAAACGATGATATGCAATTTTTTTCAAGAAAATCTCTTGAGGCTAACAGGGTGTTTTATGGTGACATTTAGTGTAAAAAATTAAAATCGGCCGTCGATTTGTTCCTAAGCTGCCCTAACTATTTCTAAAAGCATTAATAAGCATAGCCAATGGCGCCTTACAATGAAGTGGGACCAAACGATGATATGCAATTTTTTTCAAGAAAATATCTTGAGGCTAACAGGGTGTTTTATGGTGACATTTAGTGTAAAAAATTAAAATCGGCCGTCGATTTGTTCCTAAGCTGCCCTAACTATTTCTAAAAGCATTAATAAGCATAGCCAATGGCGCCTTACAATGAAATGGAACCAAACGATGATATGCAATTTTTTTCAAGAAAATCTCTTGAGGCTAACAGGGTGTTTTATGGTGACATTTAGTGTAAAAAATTAAAATCGGCCGTCGATATGTTCCTAAGCTGCCCTAACTATTTCTAAAAGCATTAATAAGCATAGCCAATGGTGGCTTGCAATGAAATGGACCAAACGATGACATGTAATTTTTTTCAAGAAAATCTCTTGAGGATAACAGGGTGTTCTATGATGACATTTAGTGTAAAAAATTAAAATCGGCCGTCGATTTGTTCCTAAGCTGCCCTAACTATTTCTAAAAGCATTAATAAGCATAGCCAATGGCGCCTTACAATGAAGTGGGACCAAACGATGATATGCAATTTTTTTCAAGAAAATCTCTTGAGGCTAACAGGGTGTTTTATGGTGACATTTAGTGTAAAAAATTAAAATCGGCCGTCGATTTGTTCCTAAGCTGCCCTAACTATTTCTAAAAGCATTAATAAGCATAGCCAATGGCGCCTTACAATGAAGTGGGACCAAACGATGATATGCAATTTTTTTCAAGAAAATCTCTTGAGGCTAACAGGGTGTTTTATGGTGACATTTAGTGTAAAAAATTAAAATCGGCCGTCGATTTGTTCCTAAGCTGCCCTAACTATTTCTAAAAGCATTAATAAGCATAGCCAATAGTGCCGTGCAATAAAGTGGGACCAAACGCTGATATGCAATTTTTTTCAAGAAAACCTCTTGAGGCTAACAGGGTGTTTTATGGTGACATTTAGTGTAAAAAATTAAAATCGGCCGTCGATATGTTCCTAAGCTGCCCTAACTATTTCTAAAAGCATTAATAAGCATAGCCAATGGCGCCTTACAATGAAGTGGGACCAAACGATGATATGCAATTTTTTTCAAGAAAATCTCTTGAGGCTAACAGGGTGTTTTATGGTGACATTTAGTGTAAAAAATTAAAATCGGCCGTCGATTTGTTCCTAAGCTGCCCTAACTATTTCTAAAAGCATTAATAAGCTTAGCCAATGGCGCCTTACAATGAAGTGGGACCAAACGATGATATGCAATTTTTTTCAAGAAAATCTTTTGAAGCTAACAGGGTGTTCTATGATGAGGATAACAGGGTGTTCTATGATGACATTTAGTGTAAAAAATTAAAATCGGCCGTCGATTTGTTCCTAAGCTGCCCTAACTATTTCTAAAAGCATTAATAAGCATAGCCAATGGCGCCTTACAATGAAGTGGGACCAAACGATGATGTGCAATTTTTTTCAAGAAAATCTCTTGAGGCTAACAGGGTGTTTTATGGTGACATTTAGTGTAAAAAATTAAAATCGGCCGTCGATTTATTCCTAAGCTGTCCTAACTATTTCTAAAAGCATTAATAAGCATAGCCAATGGTGCCTTACAATGAAGTGGGACAAAACGAGGATATGTAATTTTTTTCAAGACAATCTCTTGAGGATAACAGGGTGTTCTATGATGACATTTAGTGTAAAAAATTAAAATCGGCCGTCGATTTGTTCCTAAGCTGCCCTAACTATTTCTAAAAGCATTAATAAGCTTAGCCAATGGCGCCTTACAATGAAGTGGGACCAAACGATGATATGCAATTTTTTTCAAGAAAATCTTTTGAAGCTAACAGGGTGTTCTATGATGAGGATAACAGGGTGTTCTATGATGACATTTAGTGTAAAAAATTAAAATCGGCCGTCGATTTGTTCCTAAGCTGCCCTAACTATTTCTAAAAGCATTAATAAGCATAGCCAATGGCGCCTTACAATGAAGTGGGACCAAACGATGATATGCAATTTTTTTCAAGAAAATCTCTTGAGGCTAACAGGGTATTTTATGGTGACATTTAGTGTAAAAAATTAAAATCGGCCGTCGATTTGTTCCTAAGCTGCCCTAACTATTTCTAAAAGCATTAATAAGCATAGCCAATGGCGCCTTACAATGAAGTGGGACCAAACGATGATATGCAATTTTTTTCAAGAAAATCTCTTGAGGCTAACAGGGTGTTTTATGGTGACATTTAGTGTAAAAAATTAAAATCGGCCGTCGATTTGTTCCTAAGCTGCCCTAACTATTTCTAAAAGCATTAATAAGCTTAGCCAATGGCGCCTTACAATGAAGTGGGACCAAACGATGATATGCAATTTTTTTCAAGAAAATCTTTTGAAGCTAACAGGGTGTTCTATGATGAGGATAACAGGGTGTTCTATGATGACATTTAGTGTAAAAAATTAAAATCGGCCGTCGATTTGTTCCTAAGCTGCCCTAACTATTTCTAAAAGCATTAATAAGCATAGCCAATGGCGCCTTACAATGAAGTGGGACCAAACGATGATGTGCAATTTTTTTCAAGAAAATCTCTTGGGGCTAACAGGGTGTTTTATGGTGACATTTAGTGTAAAAAATTAAAATCGGCCGTCGATTTATTCCTAAGCTGTCCTAACTATTTCTAAAAGCATTAATAAGCATAGCCAATGGTGCCTTACAATGAAGTGGGACCAAACGAGGATATGTAATTTTTTTCAAGAAAATCTCTTGAGGCTAACAGGGTATTTTATGGTGACATTTAGTGTAAAAAATTAAAATCGGCCTTCAATTTGTTCCTAAGCTGCCCTAACTATTTCTAAAAGCATTAATAAGCATAGCCAATGGCGCCTTACAATGAAGTGGGACCAAACGATGATGTGCAATTTTTTTCAAGAAAATCTCTCGAGGCTAACAGGGTGTTTTATGGTGACATTTAGTGTAAAAAATTAAAATCGGCCGTCGATTTATTCCTAAGCTGTCTTAACTATTTCTAAAAGCATTAATAAGCATAGCCAATGGTGCCTTACAATGAAGTGGGACCAAACGAGGATATGTAATTTTTTTCAAGACAATCTCTTGAGGATAACAGGGTGTTCTATGATGACATTTAGTGTAAAAAATTAAAATCGGCCGTCGATTTGTTCCTAAGCTGCTCTAACTATTTCTAAAAGCATTAATAAGCTTAGCCAATGGCGCCTTACAATGAAGTGGAACCAAACGATGATATGCAATTTTTTTCAAGAAAATCTTTTGAAGCTAACAGGGTGTTCTATGATGAGGATAACAGGGTGTTCTATGATGACATTTAGTGTAAAAAATTAAAATCGGCCGTCGATTTGTTCCTAAGCTGCCCTAACTATTTCTAAAAGCATTAATAAGCATAGCCAATGGCGCCTTACAATGAAGTGGGACCAAACGATGATATGCACTTTTTTTCAAGAAAATCTCTTGAGGCTAACAGGGTATTTTATGGTGACATTTAGTGTAAAAAATTAAAATCGGCCGTCGATTTGTTCCTAAGCTGCCCTAACTATTTCTAAAAGCATTAATAAGCATAGCCAATGGCGCCTTACAATGAAGTGGGACCAAACGATGATGTGCAATTTTTTTCAAGAAAATCTCTTGAGGCTAACAGGGTGTTTTATGGTGACATTTAGTGTAAAAAATTAAAATCGGCCGTCGATTTAGTCCTAAGCTGTCCTAACTATTTCTAAAAGCATTAATAAGCATAGCCAATGGTGCCTTACAATGAAGTGGGACCAAACGAGGATATGTAATTTTTTTCAAGACAATCTCTTGAGGATAACAGGGTGTTCTATGATGACATTTAGTGTAAAAAATTAAAATCGGCCGTCGATTTGTTCCTAAGCTGCCCTAACTATTTCTAAAAGCATTAATAAGCTTAGCCAATGGCGCCTTACAATGAAGTGGGACCAAACAATGATGTGCAATTTTTTTCAAGAAAATCTCTTCAGGCTAACAGGGTGTTTTATGGTGACATTTAGTGTAAAAAATTAAAATCGGCCGTCGTTTTATTCCTAAGCTGTCCTAGCTATTTCTAAAAGCATTAATAAGCATAGCCAATGGCGCCTTACAATGAAGTGGGACCAAACGATGATATGCAATTTTTTTCAAGAAAATCTCTTGAGGCTAACAGGGTGTTTTATGGTGACATTTAGTGTAAAAAATTAAAATCGGCCGTCGATTTGTTCCTAAGCTGCCCTAACTATTTCTAAAAGCATTAATAAGCTTAGCCAATGGCGCCTTACAATGAAGTGGGACCAAACGATGATATGCAGTTTTTTTCAAGAAAATCTTTTGAAGCTAACAGGGTGTTCTATGATGAGGATAACAGGGTGTTCTATGATGACATTTAGTGTAAAAAATTAAAATCGGCCGTCGATTTGTTCCTAAGCTGCCCTAACTATTTCTAAAAGCATTAATAAGCATAGCCAATGGCGCCTTACAATGAAGTGGGACCAAACGATGATATGCAATTTTTTTCAAGAAAATCTCTTGAGGATAACAGGGTGATCTCTGATGACATTGAGTGTAAAAAATTAAAATCGGCCGTCGATTTGTTCCTAAGCTGTCCTAACTATTTCTAAAAGCATTAATAAGCATTGCCAATGGCGCCTTACAATAAAGTGGGACCTCACGATGATATGCAATTTTTTTCAAGAAAATCTCTTGAGGCTAACAGGGTATTCCATGATGACATTTAGTGTAAAAATTAAAATCGGCCGTCGATTTGTTCCTAAGCGGTTCTAACTATTTCTAAACGCATTAGTAAGCTTATCCAATGGCGCATTACAATGAAGTGGGACCAAATGATGAATGTAATTTTTTTCAAGAAAATCTCTTGAGGATAACAGGGTGATCTCTGATGACATTGAGTGTAAAAAATTAAAATCGGCCGTCGATTTATTCCTAAGCTGTCCTAACTATTTCTAAAAGCATTAATAAGCATAGCCAATGGTGCCTTACAATGAAGTGGGACCAAACGAGGATATGTAATTTTTTTCAAGACAATCTCTTAAGGCTAACAGGGTGTTCTATGATGACATTTAGTGTAAAAAATTAAAATCGGCCGTCGATTTGTTCCTAAGCTGCCCTAACTATTTCTAAAAGCATTAATAAGCATAGCCAATGGTGCCTTACAATGAAGTGGGACCAAACGAGGATATGTAATTTTTTTCAAGACAATCTCTTAAGGATAACAGGGTGTTCTATGATGACATTTATGTAGTGTAAAAAATTAAAATCGGCCGTCGATTTGTTCCTAAGCTGCCCTAACTATTTCTAAAAGCATTAATAAGCATAGCCAATGGCGCCTTACAATGAAGTGGGACCAAACGATGATATGCAATTTTTTTCAAGAAAATCTCTTGAGGCTAACAGGGTGTTTTATGGTGACATTTAGTGTAAAAAATTAAAATCGGCCGTCGATTTGTTCCTAAGCTGCCCTAACTATTTCTAAAAGCATTAATAAGCATAGCCAATGGCGCCTTACAATGAAGTGGGACCAAACGATGATATGCAATTTTTTTCAAGAAAATCTTTTGAAGCTAACAGGGTGTTCTATGATGACATTTAGTGTAAAAAATTAAAATCGGCCGTCGATTTGTTCCTAAGCTGCCCTAACTATTTCTAAAAGCATTAATAAGCATAGCCAATGGTGCCTTACAATGAAGTGGGACCAAACGATGATATGCAATTTTTTTCAAGACAATCTCTTAAGGATAACAGGGTGTTCTATGATGACATTTAGTGTAAAAAATTAAAATCGGCCGTCGATTTGTTCCTAAGCTGCCCTAACTATTTCTAAAAGCATTAATAAGCATAGCCAATGGCGCCTTACAATGAAGTGGGACCAAACGATGATATGCAATTTTTTTCAAGAAAATCTCTTGAGGCTAACAGGGTGTTTTATGGTGACATTTAGTGTAAAAAATTAAAATTGGCCGTCGATTTGTTCCTAAGCTGCCCTAACTATTTCTAAAAGCATTAATAAGCATAGCCAATGGCGCCTTACAATGAAGTGGGACCAAAAGATGATATGCAATTTTTTTCAAGAAAATCTCTTGAGGCTAACAGGGTGTTTTATGGTGACATTTAGTGTAAAAAATTAAAATCGGCCGTCGATTTGTTCCTAAGCTGCCCTAACTATTTCTAAAAGCATTAATAAGCATAGCCAATGGCGCCTTACAATGAAGTGGGACCAAACGATGATATGCAATTTTTTTCAAGAAAATCTTTTGAAGCTAACAGGGTGTTCTATGATGACATTTAGTGTAAAAAATTAAAATCGGCCGTCGATTTGTTCCTAAGCTGTCCTAACTATTTCTAAAAGCATTAATAAGCATAGCCAATGGTGCCTTACAATGAAGTGGGACCAAACGATGATATGCAATTTTTTTCAAGACAATCTCTTAAGGATAACAGGGTGTTCTATGATGACATTTAGTGTAAAAAATTAAAATCGGCCGTCGATTTGTTCCTAAGCTGCCCTAACTATTTCTAAAAGCATTAATAAGCATAGCCAATGGCGCCTTCCAATGAAGTGGGACCAAACGATGGTATGCAATTTTTTTCAAGAAAATCTTTTAAAGCTAACAGGGTGTTCTATGATGACATTTAGTGTAAAAAATTAAAATCGGCCGTCGATATGTTCCTAAGCTGCCCTAAGTATTTCTAAAAGCATTAATAAGCATAGCCAATGGTGGCTTGCAATGAAGTGGGACCAAACGATGACATGTAATTGTTTTCAAGAAAATCTCTTGAGGATAACAGGGTGTTTCATGATGACATTTAGTGTAAAAAATGAAAATCGGCCGTCGATTTGTTCCTAAGCTGTCCTAAATTTTTCTAAAAGCATTAATTAACTTAGCCAATAGTGCCGTGCAATAAAGTGGGACCAAACGCTGATATGCAATTTTTTTCAAGAAAACCTCTTGAGGCTAACAGGGTGTTTTATGGTGACATTTAGTGTAAGTAAAAAATTAAAATCGGCCGTCGATATGATCCTAAGCTGCCCTAACTATTTCTAAAAGCATTAATAAGCATAGCCAATGGTGGCTTGCAGTGAAATGGGACCAAACGATGACATGTAATTTTTTTCAAGAAAATCTCTTGAGGCTAACAGGGTGTTCTATGATGACATTTAGTGTAAAAAATTAAAATCGGCCGTCGATTTGTTCCTAAGCTGCCCTAACTATTTCTAAAAGCATTAATAAGCATAGCCAATGGCGCCTTACAATGAAGTGGGACCAAACGATGATGTGCAATTTTTTTCAAGAAAATCTCTTGAGGCTAACAGGGTGTTTTATGGTGACATTTAGTGTAAAAAATTAAAATCGGCCGTCGATTTGTTCCTAAGCTGCCCTAACTATTTCTAAAAGCATTAATAAGCATAGCCAATGGCGCCTTACAATGAAGTGGGACCAAACGATGATGTGCAATTTTTTTCAAGAAAATCTCTTGAGGCTAACAGGGTGTTTTATGGTGACATTTAGTGTAAAAAATTAAAATCGGCCGTCGATTTATTCCTAAGCTGCCCTAACTATTTCTAAAAGCATTAATAAGCATAGCCAATGGTGCCTTACAATGAAGTGGGACCAAACGATGATATGTAATTTTTTTCAAGACAATCTCTTAAGGATAACAGGGTGTTCTATGATGACATTTAGTGTAAAAAATTAAAATCGGCCGTCGATTTGTTCCTAAGCTGTCCTAACTATTTCTAAAAGCATTAATAAGCATAGCCAATGGTGCCTTACAATGAAGTGGGACCAAACGAGGATATGTAATTTTTTTCAAGACAATCTCTTAAGGATAACAGGGTGTTCTATGATGACATTTAGTGTAAAAAATTAAAATCGGCCGTCGATTTGTTCCTAAGCTGCCCTAAGTATTTCTAAAAGCATTAATAAGCATAGCCAATGGTGGCTTGCAATGAAGTGGGACCAAACGATGACATGTAATTGTTTTCAAGAAAATCTCTTGAGGATAACAGGGTGTTTCATGATGACATTTAGTGTAAAAAATGAAAATCGGCCGTCGATTTGTTCCTAAGCTGTCCTAAATTTTTCTAAAAGCATTAATTAACTTAGCCAGTAGTGCCGTGCAATAAAGTGGGACCAAACGCTGATATGCAATTTTTTTCAAGAAAACCTCTTGAGGCTAACAGGGTGTTTTATGGTGACATTTAGTGTAAGTAAAAAATTAAAATCGGCCGTCGATATGATCCTAAGCTGCCCTAACTATTTCTAAAAGCATTAATAAGCATAGCCAATGGTGGCTTGCAGTGAAATGGGACCAAACGATGACATGTAATTTTTTTCAAGAAAATCTCTTGAGGCTAACAGGGTGTTCTATGATGACATTTAGTGTAAAAAATTAAAATCGGCCGTCGATTTGTTCCTAAGCTGCCCTAACTATTTCTAAAAGCATTAATAAGCATAGCCAATGGCGCCTTACAATGAAGTGGGACCAAACGATGATGTGCAATTTTTTTCAAGAAAATCTCTTGAGGCTAACAGGGTGTTTTATGGTGACATTTAGTGTAAAAAATTAAAATCGGCCGTCGATTTGTTCCTAAGCTGCCCTAACTATTTCTAAAAGCATTAATAAGCATAGCCAATGGCGCCTTACAATGAAGTGGGACCAAACGATGATGTGCAATTTTTTTCAAGAAAATCTCTTGAGGCTAACAGGGTGTTTTATGGTGACATTTAGTGTAAAAAATTAAAATCGGCCGTCGATTTATTCCTAAGCTGCCCTAACTATTTCTAAAAGCATTAATAAGCATAGCCAATGGTGCCTTACAATGAAGTGGGACCAAACGATGATATGTAATTTTTTTCAAGACAATCTCTTAAGGATAACAGGGTGTTCTATGATGACATTTAGTGTAAAAAATTAAAATCGGCCGTCGATTTGTTCCTAAGCTGTCCTAACTATTTCTAAAAGCATTAATAAGCATAGCCAATGGTGCCTTACAATGAAGTGGGACCAAACGAGGATATGTAATTTTTTTCAAGACAATCTCTTAAGGATAACAGGGTGTTCTATGATGACATTTAGTGTAAAAAATTAAAATCGGCCGTCGATTTGTTCCTAAGCTGCCCTAACTATTTCTAAAAGCATTAATAAGCATAGCCAATGGCGCCTTACAATGAAGTGGGACCAAACGATGATATGCAATTTTTTTCAAGAAAATCTCTTGAGGCTAACAGGGTGTTTTATGGTGACATTTAGTGTAAAAAATTAAAATCGGCCGTCGATTTGTTCCTAAGCTGCCCTAACTATTTCTAAAAGCATTAATAAGCATAGCCAATGGCGCCTTACAATGAAGTGGGACCAAACGATGGTATGCAATTTTTTTCAAGAAAATCTTTTAAAGCTAACAGGGTGTTCTATGATGACATTTAGTGTAAAAAATTAAAATCGGCCGTCGATATGTTCCTAAGCTGCCCTAACTATTTCTAAAAGCATTAATAAGCATAGCCAATGGTGGCTTGCAATGAAGTGGGACCAAACGATGACATGTAATTGTTTTCAAGAAAATCTCTTGAGGATAACAGGGTGTTTCATGATGACATTTAGTGTAAAAAATGAAAATCGGCCGTTGATATGTTCCTAAGCTGCCCTAACTATTTCTAAAAGCATTAATAAGCATAGCCAATGGTGGCTTGCAATGAAATGGAACCAAACGATGACATGTAATTTTTTTCAAGAAAATCTCTTGAGGATAACAGGGTGTTCTATGATGACATTTAGTGTAAAAAATTAAAATCGGCCGTCGATTTGTTCCTAAGCTGCCCTAACTATTTCTAAAAGCATTAATAAGCATAGCCAATGGCGCCTTACAATGAAGTGGGACCAAACGATGATATGCAATTTTTTTCAAGAAAATCTCTTGAGGCTAACAGGGTGTTTTATGGTGACATTTAGTGTAAAAAATTAAAATCGGCCGTCGATTTGTTCCTAAGCTGCCCTAACTATTTCTAAAAGCATTAATAAGCATAGCCAATGGCGCCTTACAATGAAGTGGGACCAAACGATGATATGCAATTTTTTTCAAGAAAATCTTTTGAAGCTAACAGGGTGTTCTATGATGACATTTAGTGTAAAAAATTAAAATCGGCCGTCGATTTGTTCCTAAGCTGCCCTAACTATTTCTAAAAGCATTAATAAGCATAGCCAATGGCGCCTTACAATGAAGTGGGACCAGACGATGATATGCAATTTTTTTCAAGAAAATCTCTTGAGGCTAACAGGGTGTTTTATGGTGACATTTAGTGTAAAAAATTAAAATCAGCCGTCGATTTGTTCCTAAGCTGTCCTAACCATCTCTAAAAGCATTAATAAGCATAGCCAATGGTGCCTTACAATGAAGTGGGACCAAACGAGGATATGTAATTTTTTTCAAGACAATCTCTTAAGGATAACAGGGTGTTCTATGATGACATTTAGTGTAAGAAATTAAAATCGGCCGTCGATTTGTTCCTAAGCTGCCCTAACTATTTCTAAAACCATTAATAAGCATAGCCAATAGCGCCTTACAATGAAGTGGGACCAAACGAGGATATGTAATTTTTTTCAAGACAATCTCTTAAGGATAACAGGGTGTTCTATGATGACATTTAGTGTAAAAAATTAAGATCGGCAGTCGATTTGTTCCTAAGCTGTCCTAACTATCTCTAAAAGCATTAATAAGCATAGCCAATGGTGCCTTACAATGAAGTGGGACCAATCGAGGATATGTAATTTTTTTCAAGACAATCTCTTAAGGATAACAGGGTGTTCTATGATGACATTTAGTGTAAAAAATTAAAATCGGCCGTCGATTTGTTCCTAAGCTGCCCTAACTATTTCTAAAAGCATTAATAAGCATTTCCATTGGTGCCTTGCAATGAAGTGGGACCAAACGATGACACGTAATTTTTGTCAAGAAAATCTTTTGAAGCTAACAGGGTGTTCTATGATGACATTTAGTGTAAAAAATTAAAATCGGCCGTCGATTTGTTCCTAAGCTGCCCTAACTATTTCTAAAAGCATTAATAAGCATTTCCATTGGTGCCTTGCAATGAAGTGGGACCAAACGATGACACGTAATTTTTTTCAAGACAATCTCTTAAGGATAACAGGGTGTTCTATGATGACATTTAGTGTAAAAAATTAAGATCGGCAGTCGATTTGTTCCTAAGCTGTCCTAACTATCTCTAAAAGCATTAATAAGCATAGCCAATGGTGCCTTACAATGAAGTGGGACCAATCGAGGATATGTAATTTTTTTCAAGACAATCTCTTAAGGATAACAGGGTGTTCTATGATGACATTTAGTGTAAAAAATTAAAATCGGCCGTCGTTATGTTCCTAAGCTGCCCTAACTATTTCTAAAAGCATTAATAAGCATTGCCAATGGTGCCTTGCAATGAAGTGGGACCAACGATGATCTGTAATTTTTTTCAGGAAACTTGAGGCTAACAGGGTGTTCTATGAAGCGTTAATAAGCAGTGCCTTTTTTCGGGGAACCTGAGACAGACCAAACTAAAAATGAAGCAGGTTGATTGGTGTGACTTAACAGGGTGTTAATTAGAAGCAAAACAATATTCAAAAACGTTTAAACAAATAACTCTCATGGTTTGTTTTAATTTTTTTATACACTTTAGACCTTTTTCCAGCAAAAAGGTTGAAAAGCCTAGGGCATTAAACAAAGAATTATCCCTGTAGATCTAATAAATTTGAATTATCGTTTATGGAAACAACCTCAAATCAATATAAAAACGTTTCTAAAGTTAAATCTACTGTAAAAATTTAATTGTTTGGCCTAAAACACAGAAAACAAGAAACTAAGGTGATGCTTTTCCTACGCCTTCGGTAGTAAATTTACATCTTTTGACGTTTGAGGAAACAGGTCAATTGAATAGAAAAAGGATTCAAGATATATTAGTCCTAGCTTTGCAATGATTTGAAGTTTTTATTTTTTGTTTTTGTTAATAACGAAATTTTTCATGTTGGATTCATAAACCGGTAGAAATTTATTTTGAATTTGTGCGATAACTAAGCCTAGACCATTTTAAGAAAATAATTGAAAAATATTCAAATAATTTTGATGAATTTTGGAAGAAAGCCAAGCTAGAAGAAAATGTGAAGCAAAAGAATACGTACAAAACCTTATATCTGAAATTACGGTAAAATTCCAGAACGAAATTGAATTTCGATTCCAGGATTTGCAATATATAAAGTTAATTGCTAGACATTAGTAAATTTTCATCTTTTGAAATTAATTTCCGACATCATGCGTTTAATTGTCTGAGAAAAACTTATTCTCATTTATTTGATTTTAAAATTTTAGAAACCGAGCTTACCGTTATTTTCAGAAACAGCAACTTCCAAAATAAAATAAATATTAATGATATCGTAGATTTTTAAAACAGCTCTGGATTAAGTTCTGACTTTGCAGAATTCTTCAAATTTTGTAAATTGGTTTTAACCATTCCTGCAACAACGGCAAGCGCGCAGAGGTCGTTTTCATCCATGAAACTTTTGAAAAGTTTAATTAGAAATAAAATAGGCCAAGATCAGTTTCCTAATCTGGCTCTAATGAACATCGAAAATCAAGTGTTAAGAAAATTAAAAAGTTCTGCAAGGTTTTATGATAATGTTATCGATAATTTTGCAAAAGATATAAGAAGGATTGATTTAACTTATAAAAATTTAATTTTTTTATCTTTTGTGTTTATAAATACGTATAGGTCAAATAAATACTCTGTGGTATTTCACAATCTATAATAATGCTTCCCCAATGGAAATTGTCACGCTTCGTCACTGGTACCTACGCAGAATCAGGCATAAATAAAAAATGTCTTGAAAAGTTTTCATTTCATAAGAGTCCATATACGGATTTTCAGCGAATTCTTCATTTGTGTAAAGAAAAATCGTTTTTCTTAAGAATCCTTAAATGCAGCAATTAATAGAGAATCGTGTATGTGTGTCCATGTCAGTATCATATTGTTTATGTTATACTAGTATGCATTATATACGAACGAAAGAGTTTACCCAATAAATTTCCAATTACCCCAAGAAGGGTAAACGCGTCAATTACTTTTTTTTGTTTGTAGAAATAAATTAAAAGCACAAATCAACTTACCACCATTCCACAAAATTCCCACTTAGGAAAATCATTTCTGCGCCAATACAAAATAAAACTCCACAACAACACAAAAGAAAATCCTTGATCCCACTTGTACCAATAAATAAAACCAATAAATTTTCCCCAAACCACTAATCAAACCACCACACTTTTCTTGTATTTATTAATACAATTTTAATTTAATCAATATTTTATTTATTATTTATATTAATTTTTAATGAATTTTCAAACCTCACACAACAATAAAATTACATTTTATGAACACGAATAATTACATTGAAATGTAAAATTAATTGAATTTTAATTTACCGCGTATAAATATTATACACAATATCACACAATAATTAAATTATTAACTGTACAGTAATTTTTAAAACAATAATTAAATTAATTATGTATAAATAATAATATTTATAATGTACAGCAATAAAATTAAATCACTGAATTATGTTTTATTTCATTATACTAAAAAAAAAAAAAAAAATTAATTAATTAATTTTAATATTTATTTTGTTTTTAATAATTTTATATTTTTGTACGGAAAATAAAACACCATGTTTTCTTGGGAAATGTTTTCCATAAACTGGAAAATTTGTATTTTATTTTGTTTGTTTGTTATTTAATTTTGATAAAATAAACGAAACAGTAAGCAAGCCTACATAATGCCTGAATATATGACAAAAAAAAAAAAAACCGAACGACTGTTATATTTTGCTTTTCATACCATCTTTATTGACACCATGCTACACAATATGTATAATGTATGTATAACATATACACACACACACTGAACGAGTCATACCACACATACACAATGAAACACAAATATTCCGTTATACAGGAAAAAAACGAACAAAAAAAAGCTGTTTTTCCTCATTTTCTTTCTACTGTTTTTCCATTTATAAAATTCTACTCGTTGTTCAGTTTGGTTGGTTGGTTGATTTTCTAAATGTTGCTGTATAAAATACCGAAGAGAAGTAACATAAAAATATGTTTAAACAAAATTTTTTATTTATGAAATCATAATTATATTTAAATTATTTTATGTTTTCGTTTGTACAGAAGGAAATTGCATAAGTGAATCATCATAGGAGTTAACATTTATGTACAGGCTATAACAGCATACTTTATGAATAAAATTGTATTTTGAAGTCACCTGACCTGTGTGTTGTAATATCATTTTCAATTTATAAAATACGTATGTAGCTACATAAATACATTTGTACATTTCGTTATATTGTCTAAATATGTATGCATATTATGAATGGTTTTTGCAAGTAGCAAGTGTTGTTCAAATATGCGTCATATGTGGTAATGTTTTTTCATTTGTTGTGTGGGTTTTTTAAGTGACAATCAAATAAAGGTAGTTCTAATAGTTATTTTTATTTGTATAGCTATCCTGTTGTCTAAAAAGATTAAAGATTTGGAAGCCAATGTAATTGTCATTTTAAATGTAAACAGCATTTTCAGGCTAATAGAAAATTCACGGCCTTTCCTTCTGTTTCAACTCGGTTTGCCAACTTTCTAAAATGGTCCGGCCGACCAGGGGTGACATGTTGTACCATCACTTTCGACTCGTTTTCGATATTGTTTTGTCTCTTGTAACAAGAACAAAATTGCGCTCTATTTCGCTTTTTCAATTATGCTTTTTCTAAAGCTATCTCAGCTTGCTTAAATAAAAGAACATTCTATGTCTACTTTCATTCATCACTCTTTATAACAAAAAATATTGTTTGCGATATTTTATCGACGTGAAGAAAAGGAAAAGTATACAGAAGGCTGAGATCGCATTAGAAAAATTGTAATGAAAGAAGAAAATAGCCTACAATTTTGTTCTTGTTACAAGAGACAAAACACAATCAAAAACGAATCGAAAGTGATGGTAGGAACATGTCACCCCAGAGGTAAAAATAAAATGAACATCTGATAAAACAATTGAGGCGCCAACACCCGCATTTTTTTTATAAACGGAGAATTTTGAGAAGATTATTAAGCAAATTTTGTAAAACTTTAGATTTTTTTTTGTTAACATTTTGTTTTTATAGTATTCCTGTAAATTCTTCTTCTACCACTTCCGGTTTGCCGATTTTCATTAAATTTCACTAGGACCTCCCAATTTAAGAAAAAAGCTTAAATATGAAGTTTCAGCTCGATTGGATAAAGGTTAAACCATCTGTACTGCACAACTTAGCATATTCGTGTAAAAAATCATTTTTTACATTTTACATGTAAAAAATGTAAAAACGGTGTAAATTACATAAAAGTGTAAATTATACGTAAAAAACTAATACTTTTTAAAAATAACAAGCAATAATATACTGGAAAATTAAAATAAAAAGTTAAAAAAATCATAACTGTATCTCTTTATAAAAGGTACTCAGACAATGTTTATTTTAAGAAGATATTTTATTTCTACAAAAGACTCGTTCGGAAAAAGTTTATGAACTGAAAAAGGAATATTATTCAAATCAATTTTTAGTTAGCCAAACAAATCAAAAAATAATGTGGTCACTTATAAAAGAAATCCTAACAAATACACTCCGCACAGATTTAGTTCCAGAAATTGAATTTTTTAAAGAAAATGCCATAATTACTGATCCCATAATTGTAGTACAAGAACTAAATCATATTTCACTACGATCAATGATTTACTAGTTAAAAATATAGTCACAAACCTCCCAAATTTCGCCTTCACATTTTTCAATGAATTTGGTCCTACTGTTGAAAGTGAAATTTCGAAGCTCATTGACAGTTAAGATAGTTTATGTGCTAAGGGGTATGATAAAAGTCGGTTACTATATGCTGAAATGATTGCAAAATAAGATATCTATTTCTCTGTCGACCTGGATAAACTTGTCTTTTTTTAACGGGTTATTCACTAATTCATTAACGATAGCTCGTGTTACTCCAATTTTTAAATCACGAGAAAGAACAAGTCCATCAAACTACAGGCCTATCTCAGTCTTACCGGTAATCTCCAAAATTTTTGAAAGAGTTATTCATAATCGTCTGTTGGAGCATTTAATTGAAAATAATTTATTAAATAAAGACCAATATGGATTCTTGCCAAAAAGTAGCACTTTGTCGGCATCACTGAACTTAACAGAGAAAATATACAATAGTATTGAAAGCAGAAAATACACAGCAGTACTATTCATTGATTTGCAAAAAGCATTTGACTGTGTTAATTTCATCATTTTAACAGAAAAACTAATTAGTGTCGGTATTGGCGGGAACTGCTTAAAATTGATCAGCACTTACTTAGAGAATCGCAAACAATATGTTAAATATAAATCAATAACATCGGGTGTTCCGCAAGGTTCCATTTTAGGGCCATTGTTTTTTTTAATACATATTATGTTAACGATTTACTCGAAGTAAATTTCAATGGAGCTTTGCAAATGTTTGCCGAAAATGCTGCACTAGTTTATAGTTGCCGGTCCTACGATGAATTACAAGCTCAAATGGAAGATGATTTGGAACTTTTAAAATTTTATTTAGATCAAAATAAGTGTCTGCTGAATGCACAGAAAACCAGTTTCATTATTTTTAAAAATAACAAATTGATAATATATTTAGAGAAATAAAATATACTGGCCAAATTATAAAACGAGTAGATTGTGTTTCTTATTCAGGTCTCCATTTGAGCCCAAAATTAAATTTTGTGAGTCATATTAATGCCATTCAACACAAAGTAACTCCTTACATTGCAGTCTTAAAAAAAATTCGCAAATATTTAAATGAGCAAGCTGCCTATCTATTATATAAAAAGAAGTGTACATTTTGATTATCACTCCATAACTCGAGAACGGCTCAACCGATTGCCATAACATTTTTAGGGAAGGTGAAGGGAGGAGTGATGATGGTTAGTTGATTTTGTAATCCAAAATCGGTCCAGTCATTCTCGAGTTATGATTTTTTTCCTGAAATGAACTCGCTCTTTGTAAAACAACAACAACAAATACCCGTAAAATCGAAAAATTGCAAATATCTCGTGCAAACATTTGTGAATTTGAATGTTCCCAAATTAAATGACCAGCAAAAACATGTCTATGATACCATCATGCAAGCTGTACAAAATGAAGTCGGTGGACTTAGGGCCAGCAAGGCGGACCGGGCTCAGCTAGTTCTATATATTTTAGTCAGTTATTTAAATATCATTTGGGGTTCTACTCCTGAGTCATTTATCATAACACTGCAGTTTTTACAAAACAATGCAATTAAAAGTATTAAGCATTTAAATAGATTCACACCGTCATATTTACTTTACAATGAACATATTTTACCGATAAAACAACTAATTGAATATTCATACTTATTGACCATTTTTAAAATTAATACAAATTTGATAAAAACGAATTATGCTACATTACAAAATGTCAATGTCACTAATCGAAATATTAGAAATGCTCTGAACTTTAGATTACCTAATTATAAATTAAAAAAATCACAAAATAGTTTATTCTATAGAGGACAACAATTATTTAATCACCTACCCAATTTAATTAAAGAAAGTTCAAAGCTCCATTTAAAATGTACGTAAAGAGAAAACTTTTTAGTGAATACTTAACGGAGTACAGTTTAAGCCGTGTACTGTGGACTTGGTTTGACTCACTGATTTAACAATGCCATGTAATTTTGTTGAATTATTAATTTTGCTACATACATATCGTCATGCCCAAATAAGACTATTACATTTGCAAATGTTCAATTTTCAGGAGAGCTATTTAAAGTTTTCAATATTAAATTCACTTTAATTTTTTTTAAATAAAATTCTTTTTCTCCCAACGTCTTAAAAGCCTCTTGTTTTAATACTGTTTTTGGGTATTAAAGTTGGCCTTTTTCTTACTATTTTAAAATATGTGTGTGTTGCTGAGCTACACATTTAATCCTTGGTGTAAAAATAGGTACTTTTAATACTAGGAGAAAAATATTATAGTGAAGACCCAATAATATGTATAATGTGGGTCCCGGTCGATACGGCATATTTCATTACGGAATATGAAAAAATGGCATATTTCAAAACGGCATATGGTACACTACGGCATATGATACACTATGGCATATTTAAAAATGGCATATTTTAAAGCGACATATGGTACGTAACGGCATAGGGTTGGCCACGTCTTACTATTTTTCAAAATACTGTTCTAAATTCTTTTCTCCAAAATCTTGTTTTACAAAATCTTGTCACCAAAAACTTGTTTCCTTTTTTATATGGATAATCGTTATTTATGGTACTAGAGAGCAAAACGAGATATTATCCACAAGGGATAAGTTTGTCCCATGAGGCGATAGCCGAGTAAAAATTCATATTATGAGTTTTTATGAGCTATTCGAAATTGCTTGTTCTCATTCCATTAACTTACATCCTACAAGAATCTTTTCAGATTTCGAACTAGCTTTAGTTTCTGCACTAAAAATTTCCTGCTGGATGTAATTTTTAAGGGTTGTTTATTTCATTTTACCCAAATTATTTGGGAATCATCAATAGGTGAATTTGGCAAAGAACAAATATTTATTAAAAACCGAATCGACAAAATGAGATCTGGTGAACAATTATTTCCAAATAAAATATCTAGAAAAAGAAAAAAGCTTAAATATATCACGATAAATCGACGGCCTAAAGAGGAAATGTCTTCCCTTAAAGGCATCGCAAATAATATAGCTCTTTATAGATTTGTAGCACTAATCCATTAAATTTAGTTTAATTTTTATTATATTTTTTCAAACACATCTCAAGAAGAGAAACTAACTTGTGAAATTATAATTTTAAATAAAATGTGTGTATGCAATTAATTATTAAAATTTGTTTTTTATTAATTGAATCTGAACCTTTATCTTAATGTGTATAAATGCCTGCTCATGTGAAAAATTAACTTAAAATAAGGGACTTAGAAAAACTGGGTTGGGTATGTAATCTTGCATTACAAAATATTGCATTTGCATTAAAAAATTTCGCATACAAAATTTTGTATTACAATCTTGCATAACAATTTCCCGTACATTTTTTTTCTCTATTGTGAGGAAAATAAATTGAAGAAAAATGACATCGACTAATTTAACTTAGAATTGTAGAGGCTAACGGCTTTGGTAACTCTCATGGGTACGCGAAAGGTCGCTGAGCCCCCCCCCCCCCCGCTTAACCCTCTGAAGGGCTTTAGATTTGAACTTCGGGGGACGTAGGATCCGGGATCAGCAAACATGTCGCACTGTGTGCCGTACGTAGGAGTGGATTATATAGAATCTATTAATGACATCTACTAAAAAGCAAAATAATTGCACCATTTTGTTATGCAAGATTGTGTAATTGTAAGATTTTGTAGTTGCAACATTTTGTAATTGCAACATTTTGTAGTTGCAAGATTAATAAAAAAAACAATATTTTGTTAATGCAATATTTTATATCGATCCCAGAAAAACTATTTCACTAAATATTCATTAGTTCACTATAAAATAATCAAAATAATTATTTCGGAAAACAAAATTTTAAAAAACAAGAATTTGTCCAACAAAATTTTGGTAAACTATTTTTTATACGGTAAGAATTCAAAAAACAAGATTGAACGTCAAAATAAGATTTTGTCTTGCAGGCAAATACTCCGATCCCAATGGTATATGGTACAATAGGGTATAAGGTACACTACTGCATGTATGATTTGATAAATTTTAAATTTAAAACGTTTAATATTTTTTTAATTTCTAAACCTGTATTTATCAAAATGTATCCATTTGAATTACAACGAAATTCTATTAAGCGACAGAAATTTTTTTTTAATTAAAGAAAAATTCTCATAGGTGAAGGAAACTTTAAGTAAATAAAGGATATTTTCTACTAATTGAAGGTAAATTCTGTTAAGTGAAGTTTTCAAGGAAAATGCGTTAAGTGAACGAAAATTCTATTAAGAGAACGAATTTCGAAATAATCAGTTAAGAATAGCCACGTTGCAGATTAATTTAACTTGTTGCAGAACTTCATCTACAAATCATTTTAAGATCCCATTTCCATCGCCGAATCCGTTCAACATTGCATATTTCAAAACGGAATATTTCAAAATGGAATATGAAAATATGACATATGGTACACTATGGCATAATTTAAAATGGCATATTTGAAAACGACATATGGAACACTACGGCATATTTCAAAACGGCATATTTAAAACGGCATATGGTACACGACGGCATATTTCCATATGGCATATGGTATAATATGGAATTTTCTAAAACTGGGCTATTTCTGAATATACGTTAGAAATGGTCTTCTAAAAAGAATTTTAGATGAATTTCTAGAACATGGCCAATCATGATGGAACTTGGGTATTTCTTAAACGATTATATGATGAAATTCGACAAGTGTGATGGAAATGGGATCCTAAAATGAGTTTTAGTAGAAGTTCTGGAATATGGTTAATTTTGATAGAATTTGCCTATTTATTGGCCGATAATGATGAAATTTGGAAGGAGTGATGGAAATGGATGGATTGTTAAATGGTTTCTAGATAAAATTCTGAGATATGGCAATGTTTATGCAACTTGGCTATTTCTTAACCGATTATGATGAAACTCAACAGTGCGATGGAAATGGGATTCTAAAATGGTTTTAATCATCAACTTATAAAGTATAGGGTAATACTTTCTGAAATTGCCCTTTATCTATTGGAATTTTCCTTCACTTAATGCAATTCAATTTATTCTCCACACGGAAATAAAAATATTGGTATTAAAGATGTAATCGGGAAGTGCTTATTAATATCTATAATTTTTCATTTTTATTTAAATCTAATTTTAAAAGTATGTAAAAATATGTTTATTGGCCCTTCCTGTTTATTCTTATTCATTGAAATTATTTTTAAAGAAGGAACCTATTTTATACCAACATCAAAATTTAGCAACATAATTGGATAATATTAATAGCGCATTTATTCAAGGATTTTTTATTATTTTCTTCTTAGAATTTTCTTCTTAATTCTCAGTAATAAAACTCTAGAATGTTGTCAATTAGGTTGATGCTTGGCTATTTTAACCGATTATGCTGAAATCCACTCTCTTAATAGAATTTTCGTTTACTTAACGGATTTTAATTTAAACTTTTACCTAACTGAATTATCCTTCAATTAGTAGAATGATCCTTTATTTACTTAAATTTTCCTTCACCTTTCCGAGTATTATGAAATTCGACAAGTGCGATGGAACTGGGATCTTAAAATGATTTGTGGATTAAGTTCTGGAATAAGTTAAATTAATCTGCAACGTGGCTATTAGTTAACTGATTATTTCGAAATTCGTTCTCTTAATAGAATTTTCCTTCACTTAACGCATTTTCGTTTAAGCCTTCACTTAACAGAATTTTCCTTCAATTAGTAGAAATATCCTTTATTTACTTAAAGTTTCCTTCACCTATTAGAATTTTTCTTTAATTAAAAAAAATTTCTGTCGCTTAATAGAATTTTGTTGTAATTCAAATGGATACATTTTGATAAATACAGGTTTAGAATTTAAAAAAATATTAAACGTTTTAAATTTAAAATTTATCAAATCATACATGCAGTAGTGTACCTAATACTACCAAATAGTTTACCAAAATTTTGTTGGACAAAATCTTGTTTTTTAAAATTTTGTTTTCCGAAATAATTATTTTGATTATGTTATAGTGAAATAATGAATATTTAGTGAAATAGTTTTTCTGGGATCGATATAAAATATTGCATTAACAAAATATTGTTTTTTTTATTAATCTTGCAACTACAAAATGTTGCAATTACTAAATGTTGCAACTATAAAATCTCGCAATTAGAGAATCTTGCATAACAAAATAGTGCAATTATTTTGCTTTTTAGTAGGTGTCATAAATAGATTCTATATAATCCGCTCCTATACGTGCGGCACGCAGTGCGACATGTTTGCTGATCCCGGCTCCTACGTCCCCCGAAGTTGAAATCTCAAGCCCCTCGGAGGGCTAATCAGGGGGAGGGGGGGAGCGCAGCGACCTCCCGCGTGCCCGTGAGAGTTACCGAAGCCGTTAGCCTTTACAATTCTAAGTTAAATTAGTCGATCTCATTTTTCTTCAATTTGTTTTCCTCAGAATAGAGAAAAAAATGTAACTCTATGCCGTTACGTACCATATGTCGTTTTAAAATATGCCGTTTTTAAATATGCCATAGTGTACCATATGCCGTAGTGTACCATATGCCGTAGTGTACCTTATGCCGTAGTTTACCATATGTCGATTTGAAATATGCCGTTTTGAAATATGCCGTTTCAAAATATGCGGTTGTTTCATATTCCGTAACGAAATATGCCGTATCGACCGGGACCCTTCCATCGCACTTGTCGAATTTCATAATAATCGGAAAGGTGAAGGAAAATTTAAGTAAATAAAGGATAATTCTACTAATTGAAGGATAATTCTGTTAGGTAAAAGTTTGAAGGAAAATCCGTTAAGTAAACGAAAATTCTATTAAGAGAATGGATTTCAGCATAATCGGTTAAAAATAGTCAAGCTTCAACCTAATTGACAACAATCTAGAGTTTTATCACAGAGAATTAAGAAGAAAATTCTCTGTGGTTTTACCTAAAATCCATTTTAGAACCCTATTTTCGTCTTATAAACGAGATCATACTAGTGATTTGAAAACATTTCATTACTAAAATAATTTAGTAATGAGTCATTACTAAAATAATAAAAAATCCTACAATAAATGCGCTATTATCCAATTATGATGCTAAATTTTGATGTTAGTATAAAATTAGTTCCTTCTTTAAAAATAATTTCAATGAATAAGAATATACCGGAAGGACCAATAAACATATTTTATAACGTTTTTATTAATTCTCTTTCTTGTATGTCTGTCCGGTACAAATTTTGAAATCGATTTTAAACCAACTTCCCGATAACCTAGAGACTTGAAATTTTGAACATAGCTCAGAACTCGATGACAATGCAATATTCAATAGTTTGCGATATATTTCGGCTCCAAGTGATGCTGTAAATTACGTTTTTCGAGATAGTTATAATAAACCGACGTCATATAGTAGGCTGATTTTTTATGCATACAAAATTATAGCATAGACAATCATAATAGATCTCTCATTTGACTAAAATCAGAAAATAAAAACAAAAATTGTCTATTCAATTATTATCGGTGTATTGCATATACGTATTATATTTGCAACGCATTCTAAAATTATTGCCTTATAAAATACACAACACAACGATACATTGGAATTATCAGAAGTTTTTGTTTTTTTCCTTTAGTTACTATGAAATGAGAAATCTAGTATGAATGTCTATGATTATAGTATGGAAAAATTTAAAGTGTATTTCAATGCAGACCTGATAAAAATTCAGAAGAAAATAATTCGATCAATAACTACTTGGCACCTCCAAGTTATATTAATTGTTTGGCGACAGGTTCGATAAGTTGCCGAACAAAAGTTGATTCTAAGTTTGTTATCCTCCAAGTAACCGAATACATAATCATAAAATTTTCAAGTATCCGAATACATGAATACAAAATAACCGAGTACTAGAAAATACTTCAGTACCCTTGTTGACAACACTAAAAAAGCAGAAAATAAATTAAATAAAAAAAACTTTTTAATATTATAACGTTTTTAAAATGGACTAAAAAGAAGAAAATAATTTTTCCTTGCCTCACAGTACAGAAAATTCTGAGAATTTACGATTGTAAGTTTTCAGCAACTATGAGAATATTTGGAAAATTTAAAACGAAAAACGTGGAGCGCATATAATGGTATAATACAGTTCTGATAATACTAAAGAAAGCTAACTATGGTATTAAAAGAATTATAGTTAACATAACTTGTCAGGGAGCATAATTAAATCGTTAATGAACCATGTATCTAAACTTCGTTAGATGCGCTCCACGTTTTTCGTTTTAAATTTTCCAAATATTCTCATAGTTGCTGAAAACTTACCGCCCGATTCTGACACCCAGTCACTGATCAAAAAACAGTCTTAGGTAAGACTTTTTCTGTTAGTTAAGACTTTTGTGTTAGTTAAGACCCATTTCGTATTCTACAAGTAATCTTAGCGATCATTAGTCTTAAAAAATAGTCTTATGTAAGACCAACAATTTTGATGGTCTTAACGGTCTTAATTTGACATTTCTCTTGTAGCAAAATGATGACGCTTTTACAACAAAATGTCATCATAAATTGTATGTATCGACATAAAAGCATTTAAATATGTTTGTTTATTTATTTTCCAATAGTGACAATATCTCAAAATACAAATTAAAGCTGAAAAACTAATGAAAATAAGGAAAACATTGGTGTTTGACAGGTCTACAAACGTTTTGGAGAATTTGCAACCAATAAATTAAGACTGCTACGATCAGAATACCAATATAACCTGTAGTCTTAAAAAAAAGTCTTCCCAAAAAAGTCTTAGCTAAGACAGTCTTAGGAGTCTTAACGTCAGAATCAGGGGGTTACAATCGTAAATTCTCAGAATTTTCTGTACTGTGAGGCAAGGAAAAATTATTTTCTTCTTTTTAGTCCATTTTAAAAACGTTATAATATTAAAAAGTTTTTTTTATTTAATTTTTTACTTTTAAAATTAGATTTAAATAAAAATGAAAAATTATAGATATTAATAAGCACTTCCCGATTATATCTTTATTACCAATATTTTTATTTCCGTGTGGAGAATAAATTTAATTGCATTAAGTGAAGGAAAATTCATTAAAATGCATTAAGCGAAAAAAAATTCCAATTGGTAAAGGGCAATTTTAGAAAGTATTACCCTATACTTTATAAGTTGATGATTAGAACCATTTTAGAATCCCATTTCCATCGCACTGTTGAGTTTCATCATAATCGGTTAAGAAATAGCCGATTTTTATTCGAATTGGCCTTATTCCAGAACTTTATCTAAAATTCATTTAAGAATCCTATTTCCATCATATTTGTCGAATTTTATCATAATCAATTATGAAATAGCCAAGTTGCATAAAAATTGCCATATCTCAGAACTTTATCTAGAAAACATTTAACAATCCCATTTCCATCACTCCTTTCAAATTTCATCATTATCGGCCAATAAATAGACAAATTCTATCAAAATTAACCATATTCCAGAACTTCTACTAAAACTCAGTTTAGGATCCCATTCCCATCACACTTCTCGAATTTCATCATAATCGTTTAAGAAATACCCAATGTTATAGAAATTCATCTAAAATTCTTTTAAGAAGACCATTTCTAACGTATGTATATGTTGAATTTCATCATATTCGGTTAATTAATAGGTAAGTTCATCCCTAATTGGCCATATTACAGAACTTCGTCTAAAATCCGGTTTAGTATGTATTCAATTTTCATTGCACTTGCCAAATTTTATCATACTCGGCTAAGAAATAGCCAAATTTTAGAAAATGCTATATTATACCATGTGCCATTATGAAAATATGTCATCGTATACTTTATGCCATAGCGTACTATATGCCGTTTTTAAATATGCCATTTTCAGATATGCCATAGTGTACCTTATGCCGTAGCGTACCATAATTATATGCCGATTTGAAATATGCCATTTTAAAATATGCCATAGTGTACCGTACGTCATATTTTCATATTCCATTTTGAAATATTCCGTTTTGAAATATGCCATGTTGAACGGATTCGGTATAATGTATATGAAATAATTATTTTATTTTTTTTATTTTTCGATATCTACACCATTTCTATAATTCAGTATGGCCTTAACATTGAATACTGCGCCCAAGGAATCGAACTTTTCATCTTCGTCGACAAATTGGCAAAGTATGCCAATAGAACACTTTCTGAATATAATCCAGATTGTACATTTTTTTCAGTACACCACTGCAAAAACCGTTTATATTATGCACACTCATAAATCTTACGTGATTTTGATGGCAATAGCTTTAATACAATTTCTTTTGCTGTTCGAACCACATCCGGTGGTAAATTTGATAAATCTTCTGATTCAAACATTTTGTTAGCAAGAAAGAAAATATTGTAATTATAGCTTTGCAGTTTGACGCGTACAATAGTCAAACCAAACAAAAGTCATGATCTCCTTAGTTTCACAAAATATTTCAACAAAAATTAGTTTAAATTTTGAAGTTTTAATTACATAATTTATACTTTTTTCTTTTTTTTTTTGTTCGCTGGCGCTACATCCCATAGAGGGATTTGGCCGCTTCATATTGAAGTTTCGTAATCATTTTTTTAACGGATAATGAGTGATTAATTCATTGATCCTACATTAACCAGCCGTGATTTTTTCATCACCCGCCGGGAGTCGAACCCGGGACCTCCGGGGCTTAAAGCTAGCATGCTATATCAACTGTGCCACCGGGGCGGCTAGTTTATACTTACTCGTATAATTAGTAATATACAACCGACACGACATGAACTCTTCGTTGTAGAAAAATAGTATGTGTTATTCGGATAAAAAGTGACTTTGTTTGACTCGCAATCTTTGCTTTTGCTCGGCTACGCTGCGCTTCGCCTCGCATGCAAATATAATTGCTCGTCAAACAAAGTATCACTTTTAATCCTAATGACACAATGTACTATTCCACGAGGTATAAATGAAAAGTTGTTACAAAATAAGGAAATATTATGATAGTTATGGCTTATGTTAATGTAATATTTTTGTTTTAAATTATATCAGCTTTTAAAAAAATGTAATGATTATCTTTGGAAAATTTGAAACAATAATTATATTGTAATAAAATCCACTTGTAATACTATTGTTCGGGAAAATAAAATAAAATTATTTAACATGATAAAAAGAAATAATTTAAATAGGAGCATTTTAGAAAAAAAATTGTTAATGTTGTTTATAATTAATTTTATTGGACTTCATTTCTCTCACATAATGTTACTTCTATCACATTTCAGTTACATAAAATAAAATAAAAAAAATTTTTTTTTTCAGCATTAGTAGTTTAGAAGTCAATCTTCTTCTGAAGAACTATCCATATTATTATTATTATTCATGGCTGAGTAGGGAATATTTTTGTAAAAGCTCGCATAAGCTGAATTAATAAATTTCTTATTACACAAATACATTAAATCATTGTATTTGGCTTCGGTAATTCGAAGAGGCCCAGTGTAAGCTGGGTTTAATTCAAAATTTAAAGATGCATTGTTTTTGGCTGGTTTCCTTCCTCTGGCCCTGGATTTGCTTTCTCTAATAAGAGTAATTGTTTTAAAGGATTCTTGGTATATTATTCAGATTTGTACTTTAGAATATAAGGATTGTCACAGTTAATAAATATTTCCTTTAATTTGTTACTGTACAATTTTTCATTTACATCGTGTTTCTGAAAATTGAAACCTATTGATGGTGTTTTAAAATCAATAAAATCGATTTCGTTCATTTCCGTTACTATATATTGTGGAGGTTTCACTTTGGCACATTTTATCAACTGATACCATTGTTCAGGACCGAATATCTCTTGGTGTTTAGCCATTCTTTCGACACAAGAGTGAATACTATCTCCTTCATTTTGCATGTGTCTCTTTTCGAAGAACTTATGTGATATATTAATATTGTAATGTTTGGACGCCCATGCGTAAAATGAATATTTTATTAGGTCAATAAAGTGGTTTCACTGAAAATCTATATTTTCTATATCCGGACGGCCGAGCTCTTGCCGAACATTATGCGAAAAAGGGTTGAAAAACTAGAAACAATTTAACGCAAGGAGTCTAATACCCATAGATAAAATAATCCTTCCACCATTACATATAAAGCTGGGACTTGTAAAACAATTCGTCAAAGCATGAAAACTACGGAGAGCAAAGCTTTTATGTACATATTTGAAAAGTTTCCTAAACTGTCTGATGCGAAAATACAAGATGGTGTTTTTGATGGACCACAAATTAGAGAATTTTTAAAAGACAATGAATTCCAAAAAAGAATGACTAAGGTGGAAAAAGCAGCTTAGCAAAGTTTTAGAGACGTTACGAAAACAATTCTATGAAATAGGAAAGATCCTAGTTACGTGACAATAGTTGAAAATATCGCGATTTTAGTAAAGAGCAGGTGAAAGATTCCACCAGGATTTAAAATACATATATTGAAAAGAGATATCAGGGTGTTTAGAATAGCCATATATTGGCAGACTACTGTTGGTCTTTGAAGAGATGCACAGAATGCATTATCACTCTAAAACTGAAACCACATGAAATGGCTTCCTACAAAGTTGTAAAGTTGTTTGAGAATCGTGAGAGGCAAGAGGACTCACGTAAATTAAGCACCCCAAAGGGAACAGTAGCCTGCTACGTCCGCGTCGTTGTTCCTAGCTATCGCTAAATGTATAGGTTATTAAATAATATTCCAGGAAAACTTCACCTTATTGAGAATTCGAATTATAGTTTTGGAGACCCAAAGTCTATGAGAAATAAGATTAAATATCTGGTTCAAACTTTCTGCAAAACAAGAATTAAGTTTCGAGCATAAGTTTTGATTGTAGCTTTCTGAGATTACAGGCTCTTGAAGGCTCACTTGTAAGTCTTTTTGCTGTTACGATTATGGGACTATAAGGCTATCGAATTTCTGGATTATAGGGCTATGGGGTTATAGGATTATGGAGTTTTGAGGTATTAGGTTGTATGGAGTTATGGGGAAGTGTAGTGATGAAATTTAATTCTACATGATTCGGAGTTATATTGTGACATGCAATTTCCTTTTGTTACATTTCAGGATTGTGGGGTTTATGGGTTGGGGGAGTTTTGCGTGTAAGTTTTTTTGCTTCATTTTTGGTTTGTAGTATATTGGAATTTAAGATTTATGAGTATTAAGGTTATAGATTCTAAGGTTATGTGTTTTAGGGTTATAGGTTATCAATCTCTAGGGTATAGGGTTATAAGGCTTAAGGGTTGATATCGTTAAATGTTGTTTATTGTTTTAAGCTGTTTTTTGAGGTTAGAAAAAAACGCTGACGTGATGAGGAAAAGCAGGTTTCGGATTCGGTTTCAGCGACCCAAAAAACATATAATCAACTTGGCCTGATTTAAGGAACCCCTACTCATTTTTTTTGTGCTCCTGTGTTATTTAAAAGCCGACGGTCATCTTTGTTTAAGGCTGCATTTTTAAATTTGTCATTGAACCGTGACTGATTTCGCGTAACTGGAAGGACTAAACTGCTCCATTACTGTAATGATAACTGAATATACAAGTGTCGCTATAGTGTCTGTATCACGAAATGCAAAGCATATCAACCAGTCAATTTCACGGAATTAACTTATTCAATTTCAACCGGTCAGCACACAAGATGGAGGGAATTCAACTCTGATGAGCCGATGATCCGAATTCCAGAATAGCGGATAGATTTAGTTGTTATATTCTTCAGGAATGGGATTGATGAATAATGAGCTATGTAAGCTGGTTGAAGACTGCAAACAATTTCGCTGACTTACCCGCTGGAGTTCAGGAAGAGGAATTTTGTAGCCAATTGACATTGTAGACATTAAAATCACCATCAAAACAATTTCCGCGATTGATGATTTCTGAGGCATTAGCTCGATTGAATCTGAAAGAGTTTCCAACCCTCCATGAGCAGTGTTACTTGGAATGTTTAAGCCTCGGTACAATCTGCAGAGGAAGAGAGTGTCGAGTTTCGAGACTCGAATTTCAACATAAAGAAAGTTGAAATCATCGTTCGTATTTTGGCCTATAAATCATTGCCCTTATAAAAATCAAAATAAAACTTGTCGTACTGCGATGTTCAGTGCTTAGCAGATAGATGAAGACTGGTCCTTATTTATTGTCTCATTGCTCATTAGCCACTGCTTCATAATCTTTATTAAGTATACTAGACACATTTGGTGGTTTTATATCGATATTTTAAAATAACATTGAAAATGAATACAATTTAATGGAGCATGTCACAATTATATAATTTTGTGAGTATCATCACTCAATACTGAACAAGTTTAAAAAAATCAAAATTTTTTTGTGGTACAAATTTAATTAGGTCAACATTCTTTTAGCTAACTCTAGTTATAAGTACCTATACAGTTTGGCATTGAAACAGCAAAGAATTTATGTCGACGGCTCTAACTAATGTTTCATAAATACTTTTAGCAAATTTTATGGAAAATTAAAGAACGTACCCAACATACATTAATTTTAATTTATTCCTGTTAAACATGTCATATACCTATATACTAGTTTGTTAAAATAATGTATTTATTCTATTTATCTATTTATTTTCATAATCTAAATACAAATTTTGGTCGTTTCTATTGAATTGACAACTTGAGGATATTTTAATTTCCTCAATGGACTTATAAATTACTATAAATAATACTTAGAAAATTAAAGCACCTAGTATGTGAATGATCTACACCCCTTATATATTATTTAAAGCTTACATTAATAACTTCTGTATACAACTACCAAGTCTATATTAATGAAAAATTAGGCCACTTATGTATCAATTCCTTTCAAATAAAAACGTGTGTAGTGTATTAGCCAAATACATACGCCGTACAGTTGGAATTAATTTAATATAAACCCATATTTATTTGTGTAAATGTAGCATTATATACTTAGATATACTACGTTATATACTTGGCTGTATATTAACTACTTTCCTCGCGTGTTTCATTTTTTTTTTGGAACGAACATAGCATTGTGATGATTCATGCCTACATATACCACGAATATATCCCATCTCTTCGTAAATAATATCATACCTCAATAAAAAATTTGTTTTCTTCTTTTAAACCTTTTTTTCTATGTCGCTCACACTATTTGCTGGTACGATTCCCATTGTTACGATAAGGCCGACCCCCCCAACCAAAAAAAAAAAAAAAAATTAACGAAAAACTGAAAAACTCAGCAAAAACAAAAATTACGAAATATTAGCCCCATTCTCCGTTAAGTGATTTAGTAACTGTTGTTTGCTATTTGATTCAAGAATATTTTCCTAGGCCTTCAATACATAATATAAAAAATAAAAACGAAAAGTACAATATAACAGAGCTAGCAACTGTCACAAAAATTAAATAACTCTTCTTTTGTACTTGTAGTAAGTACTATAGTACTCCAATTTTGAATATTTGTATTTGTTATAAATAAAAACTGGCAAAAATTATAAATTCTATGACAAACACAAAAAATTCGGTAACCTTATGTACTGTATACGTGGATAGTGTATACTATAAGCAGGGTTTTGTTGAACTTTTCAACTTTGTATACACGACATAGAAAAAAAAATCGAAATAAAATAATATCTTAATGAGCTTTTTTGAGCTTTTGTTTTGTACTTGTTTCTTATAAATTTAAGGTTTCAGTTTTGTTGTTGTTTTATTGTTTATTCGGTTTGATGATTTTTCGTTCGTTATTTTTTTTCAATGTTGTTTGTATGATTGATTAGATTATTATATTTAGAAATTTAATGGTTTTTTATGATGCTCGAGTCACAAAATTATGCTACGTTAATAAATTTTTGGTGAAATCTAAAATTTAATTTTTTCGTTTTTTATGTTTTTTTTATAAAACGCAAGCAAATGCGTGATTGAATAATTTTATGAAATATGTAGATATTTTGATTTATATTTTTATAACTCTGCCCATGATACTAAACAACCTTAATAACGTGGTTCTCAAAATCATTCAGTTATGCGTAGTAACAATTACATAATAAAATCTTATTCTCATTTGCACTTTTTTTTTTTTTTTTTCCAAAAACTAGCTTTATTTTTCACAAAAAACTATTACTTAATTTCATATGTTTGGGCCAAAGCAGCAAAAAAAGCCCTCACAAATAACAAAATTATAAAAAAAATTTAATGCTCTTAAAAAGAGACTCTAAATTTAAAACAAAAGATTTTTATATAAATTCAAAATTGGTCCGTTACCAAAAAATGTAAATTTGAATTTTTATCAATGTATTATTAACTTAATATGTAGTTCGGTAAAAAAAGTGAAATAATAAAAAAACCGAATACATTTTCTAAGTGAAGATGTTGAAATGAGTCCCTGGATGATTGAATGAATTGGTTTCGGTCAACTCGCTTCAGTGTCCGTTGACCTCCACCAATTCCATCCACGGCTCATCATTTCATTATGGGAGCGTAATTGTGTCACCATCATGTTGTCTATAGCTGATTATAGGTTGTGGGTTGAATCCGTAAAATCGGTAGCAGGAATATTGTGTACCCTCAATTGGTACAAATCCAGATTGGTTGAATGTCCAGTACATAGTGATTTTACATATTTAACCACCAGTACTCTCTTCTTTTTCTTGCATTTGTTGCCGGATCTACAAATATATTTGCGAAATTAAATCGATTATGTATGTAATACTCATCTCTTGTTCCAAAGATAGTATCGTCAAATCGTTTTATGTTTTGTCTCCGTTCCAAATGATAAATCATTGGATAACGTGTGAACGCATCTTCAATATAACCCTTCCTGTCCAAATATGGAAAAGTTTCTGGTCCCGGATTTTTCCCCGTTTTGCATGCCGCTTCATTTATATGATCCTCAGTAAAGTATGGGGCAAATATTAACGAATTCTCTGTGTTCGCAGTTGAATTCTTTATATGGTCCCGTGTCAGCTTCAGTATGTGTAAATCTATACGATCACGACCAAACATCTCATATTGCTTTTGATTCGTGATATATTTACGGTATCCTGACGTGGCCGTGCGGAATTCTCCATGGCAATATCTGAGGCATTTGCGCTCAAAGATACGCATCTTCTCCATCGTGTACGGTCCAACGTTCCACCATACTGGGGCACCATAAGTTAATATTGGTCGTACCAAGGATTTATAGCATATTTGTTTGACCCGCGTTGTTATATGTAGCGAACAAAATAGATTACGATTTTTGTGGAAAATCTTTTTCGCTTTTCCGATTTGGATTTCTATATGTGGATCCAAATATAGTAATTGATCCAAGTTGATGCCTAAATATTTTACCGCTGGCTTTTGCACACAGCTCGTACCAGCTATATCGATTTTGAAACGTTTCCAATTATTTTGTGTATCCGATGTTGATAGCTGGTAAGGTTTGCGGAATAAAATCGCCTCGCATTTGGCCGGATTTATTTTTATTCGCCATGTGTGCAAGTAATCCACGGTATATGTGACAGCATCCTGTATATTTTTTGTTAGCACTGCAATTTTCTTGTTTGTGCCATAAATGACAATATCATCCGCATACGCTATTGTTTGTACATCTGGCGAATTTAATTTTTCACTTTCGATCAACGATTTTGTGTATAAACTAAATAACACCGGTGCTGTAATCGATCGCTGCTGTAAACCATTATATATACAGAATGTATTTTCCGATAATTCTTTACCATTAGTTGTTTTAAATTTCCTATTATAAAGTAATTCATATAATAATTGTAATAGGTTTTTATCGAAATTCATTTTATATAATTTATATAGTAATCCATCTAGCCATACTGACTCGAAAGCCTTCTCCATATCCATTAGGATCGTACCAGTACAATTCGTTTGGTTTAGGTTTCTGCATATATCTGCGGTTAATTTCGTTATTGCATGTATTGTTGAATGTTTATGCCTGAAACCAAACTGATTGTCTGGTAATAACGCGTTTGCACTAATGTGATCTTGTATTTTATCGTATAATATGATTTCGTAAACTTTCCCCAAGTTAGAGAGAAGGCTTATCGGTCGGAAATTTCGCGGATCAGTGATTGATTTGCCTTTTTTATGTATTGGATAAATTTTCGCTTGTTTCGATGCGTCCGGATAAATGCGATTGTTAAGGCAATGATTGAAGAGACAACATAATTCTTCAATTAGTTTTTCAGTTAAATGTTTGAGAACTACACATGGGATTTGGTCCAGGCCGTATGATTTTTTTGTATTCAAGCAATTTAGGATTTGTGTTAATTGTATTGTATTTATGAAATATGGATTATGCTGTGTATGTTGTGAATTATTGGCTGTGTTATTGTTATTAAAAATGGTAATAGTTAAATGTTTCGTTTTATTATATTCAAAATTTGTGATTAATGGTTTTACGGTTTGTGCAATTATTTGATCGTGTTCCGGTTTGCCAAGTGCTGGATTCGGAATAGTGGTTTTTTGTATATAATGTCCTATTATGTTTAAATTTTGTTGATGTTCATAGCTGTTATATTGTGTTCCCTCCTTTTCCATGTGTGTCCAATCAATTTGTAGTGCTCCCATTGCCGCAATCTCGGTCTCCTCTACTTGCAAATGTTTGATGTTGTAATCGGTTGCTGTTTTCGCGCTAATCCGTTTAATTTGTGCGAACATTTTGGGCCCCGGTTTTATTTTTGTTATATTCTCGGTCCATCTCCGGTTTACTTCCATTTTGACATTCTCCATAATCAATTCGTTTATCCTTTTTATCTCGGCTTTTAATCTCATTATCTGCTGCGCATCCAATTGATTCCGCCTACGTCCCCTTTTTAGTGCTGATATAATTTGTGATTTACGTTTATATAAATTTTTAATTATGTAATTTATGTAACATTCCATATTATTTTTATGAACAATTTTTGGCACAGTTCTTTTTATGTTCTCATTTATTAAATTGGTTATGGTTTTTATGTGGTTTTCAATTTCAGTGTTTGTGATATTATAATTGTTTGGTATTATATGTTTAATATTATTCTCTTTTAAATGTTTACGGTATATTTTGTCTAATTTTGTTTGCCATTATGGGCCAATTAGTGTTATTAAAGTTAAATCTTGTTTCTGTCTCTACGTTAATTGTGTCTAATTGAAAATTATTTGTGGTACTATTACAATTATTACATATTATTTCTATTGCTTTATGGTCACCATCATAGGTGTGCGCTGGGATTTTTCCATATTCGTTTGTTTGTATATTTAGTCGCATATCGATGATCGCAAAATCTAAAATATTATTTGTGCGTATAAATGTTGGACTATCTGGTACATAAACTCTTGCTTTGTATTCAATATCTTTTCGCTCCAGCCAGTCATTTAATTTGACGCCACGGATATTGTTTGCGGTGTTTCCCCATCTTGTATGCGTTGCATTAAAATCCCCGGCTATAATATAAAAATTATTTGGATTTGCAAGATCGTATGTGTTGAATATGTGTTGCCATTCTTTCTGGAAATGCGACTCCGTTACATTGTGATTGCGGTGTGAACAATAAATTGAAATAATATATAATAAATTAATTGAATTTTTTAATTTAATTTTAATTGTTGTGTATTCAACGCCGGATTTATTATTATTTGTGTTCGTGTTTATTTGTTGGAAATTGTATCGGTTTTTAATGATTATGGCCGTGCCACCTGCTCGTTTCCCTTCTTCCCTGTCTTGTCGCACCACCGTGTAGTCTCGCAATGTGATTTGGTGTCGGCTATTTAATTTCGTTTCGCTTAGCATCATTATGTCCGGATTATTTGTATGTATAAAGTTTAATAGGTTTATCCGCCGCTGGTTACTAATTATTGAATTGACATTAATTGCCATTATTTTGAATTTATTTTGTATTATATTATGTCTATTCATCCAATTAATTTTTGTATTAAGTGTAAAAGTTGTGCAATTTGTTCGCCCTGCTGACTTATTGTGTCCGCCATTTTGTTCATTTTTTGCGTTAATTGCTGTATTGTGGTGTTATTTGTGTCTGTTGTTGTTTTTGTTGATGTCACATTTGGTTGTTTGCGTCCACTTAACATATCCGCAAATCATCCATTCTCTTTGTTCACGTACGTGCTCTTAGTAATCGGTATTTGTGCTGGCTTCTTTGCTTGCGTTCTTTTCTCCTCAATTTTTTCGTGTAATCTGTTCAATGTTTTTTGATAGGTGGGACAACCCTTGTACGATGCTGGATGTCCTTTCGTATGACAATTTACACAATAGATTTCATCTTTTGCGATTGTTTCCTTTATCTCACACATCCCTGGATCATGAGTTTTGTCACATTTGACACATCTATACTGGAGATTGCAATTTGCCGCTACGTGGCCAAAACGCCGGCATTGATAGCACTGTGTGATCTCGTCTTGTTTTTTAAGTGTCTCCCATGTAATTGTCTGGTAGTTTATACGTTTAATATTATAGATGAGTCCCATATTCGTGTCAGGCGAACATTGTACGATATAAAGTGGTAGTTTTGTTTGTTTTTTTTGTTGAATGTTTTGTTTTCAACTGTGTTACATTAATTACTTTAATGCCATGTTCTTCTATTTCATTCTTAATGTCGGCCGTGTTCTCATCTTCATGTAATCCTTTTAACACAATTGTTTTAGGTTTTTCTGTTTTTGGTGTGTATGTGAAGAAATTGGTTGCCACGTCTTTCAGAATTCCTTTTGCCGCATTATATGTTTCAATTGTATCCATTTGTAGTGTGTGCTTGTTACTTGTCACTCTTTTTATGTTAAAGTTGACCATATTCGATGCTTTTATCACCGCGATGGTATCTTTAATTTCTTGGTCGTGTATATGGATTGGTGGTGGTCGCATATTCTTTTTTGGTGTCGTATCTGGTGATTCGTTTTTATTATTACTGTTGTTACTCGTTGTTGGCTGTTGTTGTTGTTGTACCACTGGTAACGTCTTTGTGTTTATTTGTTGGTGTTGTTGCTGCTGTTGATTATTTTTTTGTTTGGGTTGTTTTCCCGTCGGTATTGTTGGTGTTGGTGTTTTCTTTTTATTTAGATTTTCACCGCTCATGTTGCATGCATGCATCCTCATCACCGCTCATGTTCTCGTCTGCGTCCTCGTTCGTATTTTCCTGCTCAAGGTGATTGAATCTATTGGATACCTCAATCCCTTCCACTGTTAGATCATTGCGATGTTGGTTTTTTTTGTATTCATCAAAATTGTTTTGTTGGATCTTCATTTGATTATCCATACTTTCGATGTGTTGTTCCAATTTGATCAACATCTCCTTGAGTCGATGATTTTCAGCGGCTAGTTTAATTTTTTCGGCATCCATTGTGTCAGCGTTCAATGATAACCTTGACCTTGCCTTTAACCATTGCTCGTTTGTTTTATTTTCGCTGTTTTTTTCGGTCGATTGTGACCGTTCACGCATTGCAGTTGTTATTGTCGTAGCTGAATCGCCTGTTAGCGTTTCGTCTAAATCAATTGTGTCGTATGATTGATTTTCATCTACCACGATAATTTTTTTGAAGGGATCCGCAATCTCTTCACTACCATGTGCACGTTTAACTGAAGTTGATGTGCCCGTTACTTTTGTGGCGTCAGTTGACGCCTCACTATTCCCGTTAACCCCTGCCACGTTGCCGGGGTTTTCGTTTATATTTTTTTTCGAATTTTGTTTTTTCACTTTTTTATATTTGTATTTGTATTTGTCGAAAATCGTAAATTTTTATTTGACCCGTTGTATTGGATCGTACAAAAAGGAAAAAAAAAACCGGAATTTTTATTTTCACACTGAATATATTATTTTTAACACGAGAGTTTGTGCTTTTTTTCTTTTTTTTTTTTAATCACTGAATCACTTTCTCACTTTTAACCGTTATATCATGAAAGCGGATTAGTTTTCGCAATATAGTTACCCGCACGATTAATTTGTATTTGTCTTTCATCAGATACAACACATTTTGGTTTTATTTTCACTACCAAAAAATAAATTCACTTAATTTTTACTTTGTTCCACTACACGAATGTTTGTGTGCTTCACTATTATGTACTTTACTGATTATTGATTTTAAAAATTAATTACGATATAACTATGCATTATTCTAGTTGATATTAACTAACCATAACCGTTATAGAATATTCTAGAACCCGAAACCGAATAATATGAAAAATATATAAATAAAAAATTTTTTTTTTAGCACATGGTACACTAAAAAAATAATTTTGATCACTTATAATTAATTAACTGTTAGTTTCACCGTAATTTGTGTGATCATGAATAGTTCTTCAGATTCGACACATTTTGTATTATATTTCACAGATATAAAAATAAAATTCACTTATTAATACGTTCCACTGCACGAATGTTTGTGAGCTTCACTGTTATATGTTTATATGGGAATAAACTAAATGTTTCATAACTTTTAAATTTACCAAGATGTATTTGTCTTACAAACTATACATTATTCTACTAATTAAACACTATCCGAAACCACTATTAAATATTTAAAAATCAAAAAAAAAAATTTATTCCCATAACCACTTTATCACTATATTATCACTAACTATCACCATTTTAATTGAATTATTAATATTAATTATTAGCACTATATTAATTATTATTAAATTATTCACTAATTATCACTATTTATTATTATATTAAACTATATATTGAATTTAGAAAACCGCATGGTTTGCAAACAAATATTTTTGCTAAACCATAAAAACATTCGATGATGTTTACGGTTAATTCTATTGTTGAATTTTATTTTTATTTTTTTTAATATTTAAGAGCACTTTTTATTTTATGATGTTGTCCGGTTGACGATCGATCAAAGAATGCCAATACAGCTACTGTATTTACCAATACAGCTACAGCTATAGATCATTCGATACAGTTACAATATTTGGAGAAACGTTTAATAACTTTCGAGAAATGGACAAAGAAATTTGCATAGCCGAGGATAATGATGGTCTAACCGACATGATAGATTTCGTGATTTCATGAAACGGTATCTGATGCTAAAATGCGTCCATAAGGGGCTACATGAATTAAAAAAGGCTGAATTAAAAAAATTCTTCAAAAATGAATTAAAAATGTTCATTAATCAAAAAAGCGAATATTGTATGAAAAAGGAATTACTTTTTTATTTTAGAAAATTTGTTAAAAAATGAATTAAAAAGTCACAGGTGTTTCATACAAAAATCAACTTTTTTAATTCAGCCTTTTTTAATTCGGTACCCGATCCATAAGGTGATTATCTGATCAACAGGGTGATCAACATCCAAAATATATCCTTCGTTCAAAAGAATGAAATTAAGCTTCCGCCAGTGCATGCGTCAGTATTTTCTGAAAAATACGCGAAATTTCCAAAATTTCGTGATTTGTTTAAGACGTCCATTCACAATGTTACTAACCTTTCGAATGTTCACAAATTTAAATACTTGAATGATGTGTTGATGAAACACTTGCGCGATTTTAGCAGCTAGAAGAGATATCATTGAACAAAAAGTCACAAGAAGAGGAACATCCAGCACAAACACATTTCAAGGAAACACCTAAGCGGAACCAAGACAGCAGATTTATTGTTCGTCTTGCTTTTAAAGTTAAAGATGCTCGGCTCGGGAATTCATACGGCATAGCTAGAAACAGATTTTATGCAGTGGAACGCAAATTGAAGAAAAATGATTTGTTCAAAGTCGACTATAATAAATTGATACGGAAGTATGTGGACTTGGGACATATGAGAGAGATAGTTTTAGATCAGGCTAACAATCAAGCAAATAACTATGTACTATCTGCCTCATCATGCCTGTATAAAAAGCGAAAGTTTGACGACAAAACTGAGAGTGGTGTTCTATAGATCCTACAGAATAAGCTTTGGAACATCATTAAATCAAAGTCTGGCAGTTGGTCCCACAATTCAACCCACAGTGTGGAGCATTTTGTTTTAATTCAGAACTTACAGGTATGTATGTCCTAACAGCTGATATAAAAAGAATGTATCGCCAGATTTTAATTGATTCCTGCGTTGTAGACTACAAACACAGTCTATGGCGAAAAAATAGAGCAGAGAGCCTAAATATTTTCAACTCCTTACGGTAACTTATGGCACTGCTTCAGCTCCGGTTCTAGCGACAAGGTGTTTGTACCAATTGAGCGCGAGGAAGGATCAGACTTGCAAATCAAAACAATTATTCAAAAACGATTTCTATGTGGATTTTCGCATACTAGAGTTCAAACCACTGGTGAATTGCAAAGCATCAAAGCTAAACTCACTAAAACATTAGCATCAGGTGGTTTTCCTCTTCATTTGCCAATTTTTACATATTGTGATGTAATTTATGGTAATTGTGACAGTACTTCATCGCGATTACTTGAGGTGACATTTAATAATTGTGTTCGTTATGTTTACGATCTTAGGAGGTTCGACCATGTATCGGCATTTAAGAGTTCCATACTAGGTTTAGAATTACTCTATTTCTATTTAAGGTTATTTATTCAGGTTTACCGTTGTATTTACATGAGAAGTTGAGTTTTTCCAGGTCTCTGCGCACAAGAAATATTAACTTGCCGGTTAACAAAAGTGATGTATATAATGGTTCGGTTTTGGTAAATGCAATTACTGTTTGGAATGGCTTACCATCCGATCTTAAAGGTGTTAATTTGCTAAATATTTTTAAAAAAAAACTTTGGTATAATTTTGTTCTTTCTAGGAACAATTAATTTAATTGTACGTCATATTGCTTTATATAATTATCTATGTTTATTAATTTTATGTATTATGTATATATGATTAGTGACATTTTCATTTTCTTGTTTTTTTTTGTGTGCTCGAAGTACAAAAGCTTTGGCTTACACTTTGTATATATGTATAAAATAATAATAATAATAATAATAATAATAATAATAAATGGGGGTCGAATATTCCAGAGATGTCTGAGAAAGATCAAGCAACGCAAGAAATGCCGTGTGACAACGCAACGTCCGTAAAGATACTTGGGCTATAATGGTTGCCTTCATCAGACAAGACCATAATTAAGGTTCAAGAACCATCACAAAGGAAACAAACTAAGCACATTATGTTTTCTGAAGCTTCGCACATGTGTTTGATCCACTTGGGTAGATCTCTCCTACTATCAATGAATGAAATTACGTCTAGAATTACCTACCCCATTTTGAAAAAATTGAAATTGAATGACAAGAAAAACAACAAACTACTGTAGAATACCACGGATTTTCAAACGCTAGTCAAAATGCATAAGGTGCAGTGGTTTATTGCCGAATTCAGTACCCCAACAATGAAGACAAAATATCGCTAGTGACATCTAAATCGAAGGTTGCACCTCTAAAGCCTATATATATTCCTAGGCTCGAATTATATGCGCAGCTCAACTTCTTGCGAAACTCATCAACAGCATAGCAGTCGAGTGTAACGTATCAAGGTACAATTTATTTGCATGGACTTACTCCATGGTAGTTTTGGCGAGAATGAATACTCATCCCAGTAAATGGAAACAGTTCATTGGCAATCGCACGGCAAATATGTTGGATCTTATACCAAGAAGACACTGGAGATATGTGTCCTCAGGGAGCAACCCAACAGACCTAGCATCCAGAAGTGTTTACCCATCCAAACTGATAGATTCAAGTTTATGGTGGAACGGACCACCTTGGTTAACAAAAGATACATTGATGTAGCCGGCAGTCAGTAATGTGGGCACTACTCTAATCCAAACACAGGAATAGTTTAGAACTGGTGGGAGAGAAACCATGAATTTGACGATTAACCACGATGGGCACTTTATTGAAAACCTGTGCACTAAAATAAACAGTTATAAGAAATTGATGCACATTATTGTTTACATCATGAAACTTGTTAAACTAATAAAAACTAAGCAGTAAATTAAATTCATTAGCGCTAAAGAAATCATAGCTGCCGAAAAGATCTGCGTAAAACACATTCAACTAGTCACCTATCGAACCGAAATCATGTGTATTAAAAATCAACGGCAACTTGCAAGCTCAAGCAAGTTAAAAAATGTATCTCCATTTGTGGACGAGGATTAAATTTGGAGAGTCGGAGGCAGATTGGAGAATGCGGAACTTACCTTTAATGAAAAACATCCCGTTATATTACCAAGTTCCCATCCAATCAGTAACATTCTTATTCATTATATTCATCAATCTAACCATTATCCTGGTCCAACATTAACTTCCTCTTACTTCGACAACGCTACTGGGTTGTCAATTGTCGTAATACCGTGAAAAAATCAATTTATCATTGTCTCATTTGTAGAAGATATGCGGCAATTGAGCGAAAGATGGCTGTACTTTCAAAGATGCGAGTGGCAAGAGCCGGGCCATTCGGAAATGTTGGCATAAATTACGCGGGACCATTCACTATAGCAACCAAGCGGGGACGAGGAGCTAAGCTCTTAAAAGCATATATGGCCGTATTCGTTTATTTATTTAACGGTACATTTTGTGGGAGACGATCAGAGACTTCGCAATATGCCGGTCACACATATCTACGATGAATTTTGTCAAAATGATAAAAAACCATTTAGCCAAAGCTTCGGAAAAGACCAACTTAACCGCAGAAGAAACAGCCACCATATTGTGTGAAATTGAGGAAATGTTTAATTCTCGTCCACTATGCCACATTCCTGAAGCATCCAAGGATACAACCACAAATCTTGGAAATCAATGAGTGGATATTTGACGACGAATAGAAATATTTTGGCAGGGCTTCCAACTGAAATATTTAAATTTTCTAGAGTAGCGTCAAAAATAATGTACAATAAATGACAATCTTCAACGGGGCGAAATGGTATTATTGAAAGACGTCAATCTTCCCAAACCTTCTCGCAAAAATATATTTTATTTTAACAAAAATTCATTTTCGGAAAAAAATTTTGGAATTATCGATAAATTTTTTTTAAATATGTACCATATGCAATGGCTATATACCAAATTATAACAAATCTATACATAGGCGGATATTACATTATCACATTTATATATCATAGTTATATAAATATAATTATATTTTTTTACAAAGGAAATACTGTTATATTTAGCTTCAAGAAGCTTTTTTTGTGCAATATGGAAACAAAATGGTAAATCAATTAAATTTAAAATTATTTTTGGGTAATTAAATTGTAATTTAGTCACTTATGTTTATTGTGTACCTACTTGGTCAGTTTTTGTTGCGCCTTGGTAACATCTCGCAAGTCGTTCAAACATTTGTTAATAAAATCGCCTAGAAACTTATCCAACTCGGTTTTCTTAGCACTCTGCTATATATTTTTGGAGTTGCTAGATCGTGAATGTTTTTCACTTTCATTTAAACCGCTGGAAGTTTAAATCGAACCCATGCCCTGGCCGAGACCACAAATTATGTTCAAGATGTTTCATTAATTTCACGGAAATGGCTCTTCTTATCTACGAGTGAATTATTGTGCTGAAGGGCTAATTGAGGACCGACTAGCTTATCATCAACCGGGAATGTTACCTCATTCAATAAACCGAAATTGATGTAGTAAGGCTTCGAACAGTTCTAGTTTATAGGGCATACACACAAACGGAATATGATCTATCGTCAGAAAACAAAACGTGAACGGTATCATTATCTTGCCCGTTGAAATTTGGAGGACTGTTTTATGCCCAAATTAGCGCGTTTTTACCTTAATTTTAAAATAGTGGAAATATTTTTATTATAACATAAACGTCGAGTATCAATTATTGTCGATACTGCTTCGCTTAGTTTCTCTTGCGGGAGAAATAAAAGCTTATATGCGGCTGTGCAACCTAATCCTATTCAAGAACAATGTTTAATTTTGGTTTCGATTTAAACATGCAGAGGTTTAAATTAAAGTGGAAAATATTCACGATCTAACAAGATCCAAAATGTGTAGCAGAGTACCAAGAAAACCGAGTGGGATAAGTTTCTAGGTGATTTTATCAGCAAATTTTTGAACGACATACAACATGTTACCAAGGCGCAATAAAAACTGACCAAGTGCACAATAAACATAAGTGACTAAATCACAATTTAATTACACAAAAATAATTTTAAATTTAATTGATTTACCGTTTTGTTTCCATATTGCACAAAAAAATGTCCGTGCATAAATAATTTGGTGAAAACCTAAATTAACTGTAATTTTTCCTAGAATTAAAATTTAAAACATTTTTTGATTGGAATGTAAATACCTACTATTCCATTACATAAAGCCATTATATTATTAAGATTGTTTAGGATTACTTCTGATAAATTTGAAAAATACCAACATCAGAAGGTGGCTCTAATTCAATTGCCAGGTACTGTAGATAGAACGGTACTCCGCCATTAAGACCTTCATAACCTCGGATAAGGAATATTTCCGCCCTACCTGGTAACAATTTGGTAGGTCTTTACAGAGTTTCTAACAAAGTTATTTCAATTGAAAAATAGTTTGTTGTTGACAATGATAATTTTTATTCAAAATAAGGATTAACAGAAATAAAATATTTCATCTGAACCAAAATAATTTGAGAGGTGCACTTTTTAAAATAAATAATTAATGACTCCGCCCTTGGCTTTTATGAAAATAAATAATTAATGACTCCGCACTTGCTTTAATCCGGATCGGCATTGAACTCTAACGTTTGGTTAAATGATATATTGTTATTTCTTCAAACCAGACTTTTTCTATAAGATTTTCCGCTCTTTGGCACTTTTCAGCTTGTATATTTTGATCTTCTTTCCCATGAAAGACCGAATATTTTCAACAATATTGAGGTCATTTGCTACCTACAAAAAATATACGTTAAAATTAAGCATTCTTACGTCACAAATAACGTCAATAACTTACAATGCGCGCCCTATGGCATACGGAGCTGAATCGTCCTGGAAGAGTGGAATAACGATGTATTGAGACGGGTCCTCAATAGTTACAACACAGGTTTCGATTTTTTTTTATATTTTTCTCCGTTTTCTGAACTAACGAGAAGGTGTAGTGGTCAAACAAAGACTGTTATGGCTCCCGGGATACACCATATGGTAAATGTTTTACTGTCTGCGAAATACATTCTGTTAAATACCTTTTGCCTTTTCGTCGCCGAACACTTATCATTACATAAGGTCCAAATATATTGAACTTGGATTCATCCGAGAATATGAACCCATGCCAGTCCTCGGGCATTCAGTTTTTTAATTGATTATCGGAATAGTGCGTTAAAACTTTCTAATTGCTGTTTGGCTACACTAAATTTGCCTTGCAATTTGTGAATATGTGTCCTTTTCTGCCTTTAGTTGGTAAAATTTTGACTTTTTTGTCAGCATTTAATTTAGAGCGACCCATTTTAAAATTAACTCTTTGACTACTTAATTGAAACCAAACGAATAAGTCATCCTTATTTTGGTTTTAAATACGTCATAACGTCATAAGACGTGAAATACGCGGAAAAAGTATAAAACAAAAGAAAACACCAAAAATAATAGTCAATGAGGTAAAACTGAGAGAACTGCATGAAATAGTAAATAATCGAAACCGACCATTTCAATGGCGCAGGGTGTATATATGTATAATATGGATTTCTTGGAATATCATATAAATTAATCAATGCCTAAATCAAAACCTAAATGATCGACAACAATAAATCTTGAAAAATATGGAATCATAAATGTATTCTTGATGTGAATTGTGGGGTTCCTAAAGGCAGCGTATTAAGGACATTATTGTTCATGATATTTATTAACGATATTTCATATTTGCCCTTGATTGAACATATTAGTATTTTTGTAGATGATACTGTAGTCATCTATATGACACAAAAGATCCTTCTACAATAATTAGTAATATGGAATATGACATGTGTTTATATTTTTGTGTTTACTATTTATCTAATCTAATCTTTTTTATCAATAGATAAAATATCTTCTATCGACGTAAACTTAGCTTAAAACCAATTTAAAATTTCTATTTAATTATTGTTATTAGATAAATGTCAAAAAACCAAGTTTGTAAAAATTATTATAGGTAGTATCTTTTCTAACCCAAAATATTAGATAAGAAAAATATTATATTAACGAGGCAGTTAACGAAGAGAACGGGTTGGGATCACACACAAACACAACCGAGAACAACAAAAAAAAACTTATAATTAAACAAATGTGTATAATAAATATTTAATAAAACCAAACTAAAAATACAGTCCATTTATTTGGTGATTTTTTTACGTGAGTTTCATTGAATTTACCAAAAACGAAATTTATGTTTTCTTCACTCACCGTATAAAACTCCACTTAATGTAACATCTTTTGTAATAAATGATATCGTAGCTGATAGAGATAAAAATTTCAAATACTTAGGGGAAAAGGTTTGTTTAGTTGTACTGGTAGTAACCAGACTTTCATGTTGGGTGCCGCAATATGTCTTGAGTGAGACTAATGTATTGTGCATTTATTCATCAACGAATTGTCTTCGGGATTATTGTTTATGGAACTGCTAGCTATAGTAAGCTAGATGAATTCAGATCTTGCAAAATAAAAGTTTGCAAGATATTTCGAAACTACCTTCACGATTTTCCACATTGAGCTTATTTGAAACTGAATACAAAGGTATTTTACCCGTAAGCGCATTACATATGATTACCAAGTATCAATATACACAGAGTGAGGAAATATTGGGTGTGTGAATTAATTTTTAGACTTTTTTTATAAAAAAGAAATGTTTATTAAAAGATAACGATACAGTATATTTTATCCAATATATTCGCCATCGTTAGCTATGATTTCCTGCCATCTCCTGGGAACTTTGTGGATTTCTCGTTTGAAGAAGCCTTCAACTTTCCCAGTTATCCAGCCATCGATCCAATTTCGCACTTCTCCGGCGTTTCGGAAGCGTACGTCAGCCAGGCCTATTTGCATTGATCGAAACAAATGGTAGTCGGAAGGTGCAAAGTCTGGAGAGTACGCAGGTTGTTCAAGCCGATCCCAACCGAGTTGCTCTACCTTGTTTTGAGCGGTTTTTGCACGATGTGGTCTGGCATTGTCATCATGAAACAAAACTTTATAGCTTTTGTTCGCTATTGCTGGCCATTTTTCGTCTAATGCACGTGCCAAATTGTTCAGTTGGCGTCGGTAGCGATCACCGGTAACCGTTTCATTTGGATTTAACAGCTCATAATACACCACACCTTTCTGGTCCCACCAAATACTCGGCATAACCTTATCGCAATGAATATCTCGTTTTGGCTGCGATGGTCCTGCTGGGCCTAGATCGACGTAAGCTGCTTTACGTTTGGGGTTGTCGTAATAGACCCACTTTTCATCGCCAGTAACAATTCGATTCAAAAAACTATGTTTTTTGTACTCAGCAAGATTTTTTTTTGCATGCTTCAATTCGTGCTCTCAATTGATTTTCGGACAGTTGATGTGGGACCCATCTTCCTAGCTTTCGAATCTTTTCCATTGCGTGCAAACGATGAGAAATGGTTAACTTGCAATGCAGTTAAACAGTCAATGTTTAACTGCATTGCAAGTTCTTTTTGCGTTTGTCATGCATTTTCTTCCAATAATGTTTGTAATTCGGCATCTTCAAAACTTTTTTGGCTGACCTGGCCGTTCTTTGTCTGTCAAGTCAAAATCACCACTTTGGAATCGATGAAACCAATTGAAATAGCTTGCTCTCGATGGAGCTTGATTACCATAAATATCAGAAAGCAATCGGTGAGCTTCAGCGGCAGTTTTCTTGGAATCAAAAAGAAAAGAAGAACCCCTCGAAAAAACAACTTATCACGATCCATTTTAAATCGATTACAAAAAAATTGGATCTATCCGACTCTCGGACGACACTTTTCCCAGAAAGCGTCCGTTAAAGATCACAAAACCATCCATTTATATTTTACAAACTTTTTCCGTTATTGTGGGCAGGCGTTATTTTGGGCTTTCATAATATGTCACGGATTTTCTCAAATTTGGAGACCTCTTCCCCAGTATCACAATTGATCACGGCAATTTAAAATTTCTACTCTTATACCGCCAAATCACACACTCACAACTAATGCTAGTTTATTTAGAACTGACACGTGTTGAGCAGCAATCAAAGTCGTATTCGCCATTTTTCATCTTCGACCTTTAACAATTAGATCCAATTATAAATCTCTAGTATACCGTTGAAAGTTCTTAAGAATTTGATTTACTCCATTCAGAGAGTATCTATAATGTTCAAAAATTAATTATTTATTATATTTAGTAATTATTTATTATATTATATTCAGTGCTTCAGTCTGGACGGGGCATCGCTATAGACAATTCGAAAATACAAAATAATAAAACACAAACAAATCAGAATTAACGTTAATTATCATTTGTTACCGAATCCCACCTCCTTGCCATATAGCATTTCATTTTATATATCTTCCAGCTCCCCTATACCTGCGCCACCCTAGCGGCGTGATATTATTTTAAAGCCTCTCATAGTAATTTTCTATTAGAAGTTATACACGACTTTGAATACCAAGAGAATTTATTACTCAGAAATAATACCTTTAAAGGCGATTTTATTCACCAATTCACAAATAATGTATCAATCAACATGTCCTTGATATTTCAATCATTAAAATGTCATAAAATGTCAATAAACCGTCACAGAAATGTCAATGTCAGAAATGTCAGTGCCATAGAAACAGGAATATCTTGCTATCTTTAAAAGCTCACTAGATATAATTATTTTTAAATGTTGACGATATTAGGTTTCCTTTTTTAAAGTTTTTATTTTAATTTATTAAAACGATTTATTTGTTTTTTAACTTATTTTTATTTTGTAGATACCCCTACGTTTCGACGGTATATTCCGTCATCTTCAGGGGGAAATTAATTAATTTCCCCCTGAAGATGACGGAATATACCGTCGAAACGTAGGGGTATCTACAAAATAAAAATAAGTTAAAAAACAAATAAATCGTTTTAATAAAGTTAACGATATTATTTGCCACCAGCAAAGTATTTTATGCAAATTTAGAAACTTAAATTCCATATTACACGGTAATCTTATCATATTCTCTTAAAGCCACCTAGGGAACAATTGTTGGAATTTGCAAGGTGTATTAACTGTAAAAAATATTTCTTTGGAAAGTTCGACATTAGCTCGGTACACAGATAAACAAATTTATATTACTCTTTTTGTCAAAATGACTCACACGCAATGCTTCAATCAACTTCAAATTTTCTGCACAAGTAGATGATGAATTGTCAAATATATCATCAACATAAGAAAAAAATCGTCGGTCTCGTTTTTAGAAAATCCGTTTGGCAGTTTTCTCTTCCTCTGCAACCTCCTCTATTTTATACTCGAATGGACCTAAAAGTTAACACAAACTGCTTATTACTAAAATCTATCTTTGTACAAAATTTCGACCAAGCCAATCAATATTTGTGAGAATGGGAGGCAAAACAAAAATAATAAAAATGTGCGACTGGAAGGACGGAAGGACGGACGGATGGAAGGACAGACACGACATTTTTCTGATCGGTGTTTCAGGGTCCTGGTCACCTAATTCGTCGAGAAATGTGAAAATCTGGAACAAAATTTTTTTCGCGATTACAATACTTACCCAATATAACTTCGTTATAGTGGGAAAAGTAAAAAATTACGTAATATGAAAAATAACACTTTCTGCTCTGAATTAGATTGACAATTGTAACAGATACAAAATGCAATTGGAATTGCTTGTCAAACTATATGCAATCTCACGTAGCGACATCTAAATGTCGAGTCTAAGAAATAATTCACACATCCAATAGTATGGAAACCCCTAGAAATCTCGCGGAGTTCGGCCAAAAAAAATTGAGCAAGGTTAAATCTTAGGTGATTTTCAACAAGGAATTTAATTGTGGGTTGAGACCTTGAACCTCATCTTCATTGTTATTTTGAGGCCATGGTCATTGTTTTTAAATGGGAACCCCCATTTTTGGTGCTATAATCGAAAAAAGCAGCAAATTGTACGTCCGAATATGTATTTTCCATGACCTCACAAAGTCACCTGAAGGAATATACATTGTGAGGAAAAAGTATGGTAACCCCTAGAAATCTCGCAGAGTTCGGCAAAAAAAAATTACTTAGGTTAAATCTTTTCCTCATTTTAAGAAAGAACTGAAATTGTACATATTAACAAACACTAATAAATAATTATATTAATTATTTATTTATTTACCGTCACTAACAAATAGTATAGGTTACAATACAATAGAATTTTGCATTTAAAAAATAGTAATACAACTTATCATTATTTCGTATACGGCTCTTAAACAAATCTCTCAGGTAAACTAAATCCGGCATTTGACCTCGGAAGTCTTCGGAGGGCAAATAATAAGAACTTTTTTTGAATTCGTTCAATACGATCGCTAAACATTTTATAACTTGAACTCCAGATAACTACAGCGTATTCCAAAATAGGCCTAACAATTAAAATTGACGAGCATGTCTCTTTACGAAACTAAGCAACCAACCAACCACTTTTCACGATACGAATTACGTTTGTTGACAATTTTTTTAATAAATAGATTCATACAAAATTTCGTAAAACCGGTTAGTCATAATTTCGATATCCTTCCAATTATAAAGAAAATCCCAGGAATTATTTTCAAGATATCGATTTAGAGAGTCAAAATCACCATTACTAAAATCAAAGATTAAAATATTATCATTCAGAATATAATCGACAAAACGTTAAAAACTTAATGTAATTAACAACGGTGTATGATGAATGCCTGATGAGCGAGCCAGGTCATCACAAGGTTGCATTGATGGATGTAAATTTTTGTCTGTGAAAACAAGATCCAGAAGTGAGCCATTATGTTGCCTTAGACCAATATCAAAAAATGAATCAATCACCAAAGAGGTAATGGCAGGGTTACCAAACGGTGGGAGTATTCCGCCAATTCGTTTCTAATTTAAATTTGGGAATAAGTTAAAATCTCCCTCGAAGCACAGCAGGCTATCGCTATCTTCTATTTTAGGCTGAATCTTATTTTTAAACATATCGATAAATTCATTAAAGAATTCACATGTAGATTTCCCGGGAACATACGTAGCACAAACGAAAAGATTCCCTTTAGCCATATCTACATTTACTAACAGGATTTCAATATTGCCGGACACAATATTAATTTGTTGACATTTATACTGATTGATTACAGCCATTAATGAACCACCACCAATATCCATAAACTCTTCAGTTTCGTGCCGATCTATGCCGATTACATTTAGTGTTGGTGTTGATTTACATTGTTAATAAATATATCGCGGATTTTTTTATAATGTTGGTTTCCTCAAAAGGACAGAAAATAACCATTCACCGTTAAAAAAAAAACATAACCTACAAGTCACATATTTGGCATGACTGTTTTATATTTTTACCGAAGATTCTAGCCCATATGTACGCTTCAAACTCAGAATATCTTAGTTCATGCTATAATTCAAGTGTAAAATGAACCAAAACAAAATATTCGATAGCAACGGAATATTTAAAGTTGATGCCACCGGGATGGCAGGGCCCCAGCTTCACATAATACATCCATTAGAAAATCATTGAGCGATTTAAAAAAAACAATTAGATACATTCCGGTTTCATTAAATCTACTCCCGACATTGATTGATCTTCTTTGAAAAAAACGAAATAAGTAAAATTCTAAATACAAATTAAAATTGCCTACATAGAATAAACATGAAAAATATAAAATAAAAAATTCCAATTTAATTTTTTACAAAGTACACATTTTCCAGGGAATTTCCATTCCATTTTTGTTTTCTTTTCTCTGGTTTTATTTTATCTGACAGCATGAATAAACTTATGTATAAAATGGTAAAGTGCAGTTTAAAGTTCACAAAAATGTTAAAAGTTTACAGCAAAATAAAACATAATAAACTTTTTGTTTCAAAAATCGAAGTTAGTTTTGTGTTGATTTGAATGAGATAATTTGTTTTTAATGAAGGCAACATTTCTATTGGTTAAACTCGTGTGTGGTATATAGGTACTCATAACATATTTACTTGGAAAAACTGAAAATAATCTATTTAAGCTGACTAATGAGAACATAAATCAGAAGAATAAAATTGAAAAATTAGGAAACAAAGCCGAAATATATACACACAGGATAATGAAGAATTGGCCTAATATAAACGATTAATTAATTATTTCGCCTATGTGTGTGTGTGTCGGTGTGTTTGTGTGTATTGGAGAGGAAACAAAAGTTTCTGCTTAAAGAAATCGGATTATGGAATGGATTTTCCTCGATTTTCCGCTTCTTTTGAAACTTTATAAATTAACACATATTAAATGAAATCGATATAAACCTCTCGATATACAATATCTATATGTAGAGTATTCGCTATAACCAAATCTATAATACTCAAGTTTTTTTTTTTTGAAAAATCGGAAATCATGCTTTCTCATTTTCTTGTGTTTGTATTATAGATTTGTGGTAAATTACCTGTTTCCAAGTAAGTTTGGAAGATTTACGGTTGGTGATCATTTTTATTATTTTTTTTGTATTCTACGTAACATCGTATGCGAAAACTTTTAATGGCCGTATTACGTTTTCAATTTATTTGCTACCCACAATAAATTAATAATTTATGACATTATTATTACACCCATATAGAAAATAATTATGTTTAGTGGTTTATTATTATTATTATGTCTAGTTGGGTGTTATTACGCCAGACAAATTAGTTGTCGTTAATTTTTTTATTTATTGGGTTTTTTTATTCAATTTTACGCGATATGGTTAATGTGGTCAAATAATTATTCAAAAGAAATTCCAAAAATTAAACGTTTTTTAATTAATGAGTATCTCTTTAATGTATCTCCTTGAAGTTATGGCAAACTAATATCTCAAAAATATTCAAAATGCGGTTATACCTACTTCAAGGCCAATTCGAATTTTTACCGTTCCAGTCGAGTGAAGAAGACGTAAAATTTACTCTCTGATCAGATATATTAAGAGAAAAATTAAGGTCTATCCGACTGCTCGATCACCAAATAACCCAAGTATCGTTTTGAGTTCTAAATATGCTCTATGCCCGCTTCTAAAGCTAGTAGAAAAGCTATTAGTTTCTATTTTACTGCTAACAGCGCATTTAACACTGTTTTAAAATCAATATAAAGTAAAAATTGGCTGTCATTGAGCAACAATTTTTTTTATTAGCTATATACGTAAGACTCTTATAGGAATAAAACTCTAGATTTAGAAATTAATATTTTTGCTAATTTCTAATATCGAAATTCTTAAGCAAATTAGATTTCATCGTCAATTATATCGTACCTACATCTAAATTCTAATCGGGCATTACAAATAACTAAGATTTAATAATAAAATCTATTTTTCTCAAAATAAAAAAAATGATTACCCAAGTAACAATTTGATAAGTAAATTGTCCTAGACAGCAAAAACAAAGCTGTTACAACGTCGTGAAATCCGAAAAATTACACAAATTAGTTATAAATGTTAAATAGATATTCAGTAAGTTTTTAAAACGTTGTGGCAGTGAAGAAAAATGCTAATTAGCTTAAGTAGGTATAATGCATTTCAGCAGGAAGTTTGTTATACGCCATAAAGCAAAAAAGTCGGAAGAAAAGCAATTTTGCTGTTGTAGTCATCTAAACAAGTATGCCAGCTATAATACTTTATTTACTTTTTGGTGTAATTTTCAAGCATATTTGCATTTAATCAAAATTACTGTTAAAATAACAAAATAGTTAGAAAACAAGTCTAAAAGAAATTTATAAGTAATTTTGGAGGTGAAAAAGGGTTTTTTCGGTTATGATTATTTAGGGATACAAAAAGCAAATATGCTGTGGAGTCTAGTTTTGCTTTTTATGACATAAAATTAAATAGATCGAATATAATGGCTAACAAAGATTTATATAAATATTTCCAAACATATTAAAAAAAATATAAAACCAACACCAAATTTTATAAAGCAAAAATCATCAATAAACAAATGAAAAATGCAACTGGTATGTTTCTTTTCTAAGGTCATGCCAGTAATATTGATAGCGATCAGGGTCATCCATGCCCTTAGAAAAGAAAGCGAAATCCGTTTAAGTAGGAACTTTGATGGAGGATCGCTTATGGTTTGGGGTGGATTTGGCTACAATGGAAAACTTCCACTTGCCTGGATGTCTACCAAAATTAAATCGAGAGACAACACGAAAATGCTGGAAATAAGTCTAATTGAGTATGCAAAAGGTCGAATGGGGTAAAATTTTATCTTCCAGCAAGGTAATGCAGCAATTCTTGACGTGCGAATTCTTGACGTGCGAAGAAAGGAGACGACAAAATGGATTAGCGAGAAAAATATTGAGGTGATAGACTGGCCAGCTTGCAGCCCGGACCTAAACCGTATTGAAAATTTATGGAGCATTTTTCTCGAAAAGTATATAAGAATGGGAAACAGTTTCTATCAGTGATTGAATTAAAAAATCGGATACGGGAAGTATGGATCGAAATCCGAGTAGAAGTCCTCCGCCAATTTTTTTTGCGACTGTCGATAACATCTTGCATCGAAGGAATATTTGATATTTCTTAATTTAAAAAAAAAATCATTAAACGATTAACAAAATACTTTAATATTACAACTTATTACGTAATGCATTTACTTTTCTAAATTCTATTACATCCCAGCGGCCCTCTTCGGAAGTGGCTCTTTCTTCTAACAGATGCACATCCTGTAGGTAGGTACTGCCAGCTGATAATCCGAATATTTGGCGAGCAAGCGTGCCGGTCGGTTCTGAACACCATGAATTATCGGGGTTTTTGCTCTGCAATCGTTGATATTTGAGGAATTGTTTGGTGTCCGGTGGATAATGAACGATATTATTACCTTCGTCTCCTTCAAACCAGCATGCCGGACACACAAACAATTCCTTCTTGCTTACAGTTGCGAGAACATAGAAAACCTATAACAAAACTAGTAAATAATACTCTTATAATATTAAATAAACTTAAAATCACCAGAAAAAATGATTTTATAGCAAACACTTACCATTATTAAAGGTAAAATGTACTGTTTCAGTAATTACCACGATAATCTGACAATACTGTTGAATAACAAATTACAGAAATCCAACTTGGTATATCAATTGGTTTGGTAAAGGTAAAACTGCTTAACTCAAAGCAAACTTACTGACCTAACAACAAAACTGCTTAACACACAGCGAAATTTATATGAGTAAACTAAATGTGGATAACAAAGGAAAACTGCGTATCTCAAAGCAAAATTGTTTAACACACAGCAAAACTGCTTAGCACACCGCAGAATCTATATGTGTACTATACATATGTAAATTTATAACTAAAAAAAATGTTGTTAACCCTCTAGCAGGTGTTTTCCGCTTTTAGACGGAGCACAGAAAACATGTATAATAAATGTAGAAAACATTGATACGTCGTGTGAGCGATGTAAGGTGACATAGCGAGGCAATAGTAAACTAGTTTGCATCGCTCAAAACAGAAAAACGTATCTCGCTTGATTTAACCCTTAGCGGCCACAAGGGGTGAATATGTACCCCAGACCAAATCACCTTAATTTAAGTTATCAAAACTACGAAAATCATACTTGTCGCGCCATATATAGGTTGTCGAGGAATGTAGGTTACTTGCATGGTACATAGAAGGAAGAAAAAGTATTAGTAGCGCGTATAAACGATGAATTTCGGAAGGAGTAATGATTTTTCAATAGTAATGATTGTTTTCTGAAAAACGTCATTTTTCCGGACTTTGCGCATATATAATTTTTTTTTTGTCAAATTATCTTGATATTTTCTCTTGTAAACCATATAGAAATTGAAAAACATGTTTCAGAATGTCATGAATTATTTGGAGTCTCAATATTTAAAATTTGTCTTTCTAGACCGATTTTTGACTGGGGTGAAAAATCACCCCAGTGTGGCCGCTATGTTACGGAACGATGTGTGGCCGCTAAGGGTTAATGCAAGTGTGCCAGTAAGTTTTAAAATTATTCGTTTGCAATTGAGAGATATGTATGTATAATCAAAATTATCTCACATCGAATAGCTTAGTTTTGCTGAAAGGCGCAACGTACCCTTGTCTTTCTGAAATAATTAATATGCATTCGTGAGACCAAATATTATTTGACTGGCGGTTGTGCTTTTACAGTTCAACCGGGAATTTCAATTAGTGATGTTTTTTTATTATATAATGTGTGTTAATGTAGTAATATGTTAGTAATTTTAACCCTGAGGCAATTTTAGACATAATTTTCGATTTTTCAAATTAAAATTACCCTAGCATAATTTTACCAGTCGTAAGTTCGTAAGACACTTTAGCTGTAATAATATTTAATTTAGGATAAATAGTTAAAATGGTTATCTATTAAGCTATTTAACTGTTACATATTTTAAAGCCATCTTTTAATTTAGTTTTTCTTCGCATAAAAATGGCTGCATCATTATCTGGTTAAAAAACTTCAAAAAAAACAACTTTATCACTTGCAAATATTGAAAAAAACGCCAATCGTCAGCTTTTGGATGATTACCAGAAGCTTTTTAACAGATTTGGGTTTATTTTTCAGCAAAAATATAATTTTTCGAGAAAAAATTTTGATTTTAATTTTATTTTTAATATCAAATATTTTTAGGTCGCGTTTTCCTTTTCTAGCCTACTTTTTTCAAACTGGTCGATGAAATTTGTTTCCCGTGTATTTTTACGATTAAAAATCACAAGCAAAGTCATATTTTCCCTGCCAATATTTCATAAAATATTTGTGACATTTATTATTGAAGTATAGAAAACATCATTAAAATGACATCATTAAAATTGCAGATGTAATTATAGAAATATGTCTTTTACCAATAATTTAGCAACAAATTGTTATTGTTACAATAATTTTCAAAATAATAGCTCTTTAGTTATTTCTGACTGTTTTGCTATTTTGAAACCGATTTCCTTAACTAACTATGTATATTGCTTTCAAACCAGCGAAATTATATCTAAAATGTGTTTGCTGTTATAACATTGATTTTTATTATGTAACTATTTTGCGTTAAGCACAGCGAAACTGCAAATACAATTTTTTTGCTATTTGGAAACCTATATTATTAAATAAATCAAACTGATGTCTCAAAGTAATTTACCATTTATTACGAGTTTGCTGCTTGACATTGCTATAACATATTGGCAAGCAAACTACGATTAATATTTTTGCTGCTATTACATCGACCAAATCAACAAAACTCACGTTTTTAATTATTTTTTAACAAGTTATTATAACTAAATTGCTGCGAAATTTAGATGGCGCAACGTTTTGACAACTCCAAATTGTTACTTGGGTATTTTCACTGAAATGCACACTTGTTGGTTTTTTTAAACCAATTTTTAGATATTCGGGACATTTTGCGCAAAGTATAGTAAATTTGGGAGTAAAAACTTAAAAATCAAAGAACCATTTTTTAAATACATAAGAAAAATCTTAATTGTCGTCAAGTTTCATGTTTTGGAAAGGAAAATATGGACGGCCATTGATATTTTTAGAGCATTTTAACTTATTTATATCCTGGCATATAGGTACATATTGCGAAAAGTTCTAAAACCCATTTGCTTATTTTAAATTAGAGCTAATTACTGTAAAATATACGGAAACTGATTTAAACTAAAGTAACTCTAATATTGCATAATTTTTTCTAAAAGAACTGCGTAATTGTTTACTAGAGCTAGTAATTGTTTTTCATCATAAAATTAAAGAGTTAGTTTTTCTCGTATGGTGTGGTCGATTTTTTTTTTTAATCTATGAATATTTTTATAAATATGTATAACAAATTAATAATTTACAAAATAGTGTCTGTGATTGTAATCGATGTCTTTTAAAATAGTGCAAGAAGTGTAAAATCGAAGTTATGTTCTTACATTATTCCCGAATTATGGAGGAAAATGGTGTACTTATTTTAACTTCATATGAAAAACACTTATGCCCATCCTGATAAATCTACATGGATCGCGGCCCCTGCTTGGGTAAAAAAATGAGGAGGAACTCTTGGGTAAAAATGTAACAGAACAACCGAGGATGAGCAATTTGAAAGTGATGGTTAAGATGAACCAATACAAAATAAGAGATACAAAAGTCCTTATGTGTCCAGATCTCCTCAACGAAACATTGAGGAGATTTTAGAAGAGTGCGTCGAAAATGAGCAAATAGTTTATTTACCCCGTACCGCAAATCAGGAACTATTTAGTACCGACACAGTTCAAAAACCCGATAAAAGTCCTGGGCATCTAATGGGTATTAGCGACAATTACGTTACACTACAACATGGACGACCACACTATGCTAGATCACAACATGATGACCACACTATGCAAGATCACATTACAATATCCCCAACGTCAGTAATATCATCAGGTGCCAAAATATTTTAGAAAATCAGAAAATACTAACCAAAAACCAGGAGATTTTAATGGAAGAATTAAAAAATGTTAAGGTTCAACTTCTTAATACTGGTTTGGCTAAAGTGTTTACTCAAATCGAGAAATTTTACTAAAGGAGGTTGGCATGAATCAGACAAAGATTTAAGTGCCATTCAGCAAAGTTTCTCGAAAAGTGCCTGTAGCAAAATAGCAACATATGAGTATGCAAAAGCTTTAGACAACGCTTTAAAATCAGAAGATTATATGGGGAGCACGGTAATGTCGAAATGTAATTTAAATTTAAATCAATGATCGATAAATTCAGATATTGTATTTCCCAAATAGCATACATATGTGGTAGGGAAAGTGTTTGCTATTACTTAATTGACGCAATTTTCCATATCATTTCTGGCGGAATGTTCTTGGACGGGTGCATCGACCTCAAAGGAGGACGGGAAAATCCCGTTTTTGTCTTTTAAGAATATCCTTAAATTTTATTCGCAAATAGTCATGAACGCTGACCCTAATTTTTCCCTTGCGGCAACACAAAACTTTTTTAAAAGTTTACTCAGGAATTCGACTATGTTCTTAAATCAGGAAGATTTACAGATACAATCGCGTAAGTTTTTCAAGAATTTAGATATAAATGGGTCTAATTTTCATACGTTTTTTAATTTTTAATTAAAAAAGTTTGGAGCTGGATACGGACACAACACAGGATCAAACCAATGGAAGCTAAATAATTTTATATTCGTAATGTTATTTAATTAAGTTTAATTTTGTTTTTTAATAATTATTTTGAATTTCTATTGAACACATATACATACATACAAACATAATTTTATTTTTATGAAATAAAGTACAAATTTTGAATTAACTTAGTTTGTTTTTCATCCGACAATTTTACAACTATTTCTGAAATGTGTAAAGTAGTGGTGAAGGGTCTGGCAATTAGTAGAATTCGGTTGTTTTCAAAAATTATTTTCTGCAAGCCTACAATTCATTTGTTTGTACTTAAAAACCACTTATTTGGCATATCATCAGATAATGAAAATCATTAAAATTAATTTTGTTGTAGGTTTCATCTCGATTTTTATTTCTAAGCATTGGTAGGTTCTTTTTCAAAGGTTTGTAATTATTTATTCTGCTTAATTCTCCCATCCTTCTAGCTGCTTGAGCCAATGGATGGGATCCAGTGCGTAACATTCTTTTTAAAGAATACAGAAGATTTCCAAATGGGTAAGAATTAAAAGTATTCAAATTTCCAAATTTGAAACTTCTCCAACCAGATGGCATAAATTATGCTTGTAACAGAATCTGGTTGCTTGTAACAGAATCTGGTTTATAAAGTTCTAACATTTTTCAATATAATGTTTTAATAGCGATTTAGCAAGCGGAGGAAATAATCTATATTTGTCAGTGAAACATATTGTAATGGCACATATAAATGCAAGAAAATGTTCATAAGCATCATATCTTAAGTAGTCCTTTAAAATTATAATACTCAAGTACTAGTTTAAACTAGAAGATTTTCCTTTTCCATCCCAGATACCAACCATTGGTCTAAAATTTTGTATTTCATCTATTGAAAAGAGGATGGGCCAAAATTGTATTTCGCGAGCTCTTGTAAATTGGTTATCCATCAATGCTAAAATTCAATGAAATTTTCTCTTAAACAAAATTCTAACCCATGATAAGAATAAAATCCGTCACCAATAGGAGTAATGCTTGTGGATTTAGGAGCCTCTAATAAGGTACGTGGGTCACGTGGAACAATTCGTTCAGGTAAAAGTTCCGTTATCAAACTTAACATTTTTTGAAGAATTTCGTCTTCCTCAGACTCTTAACCGTTATCTTCAGCAAATTCTGTTATCAAATTATTGCTCAAATATTCATTATCTGATGCATGTTGTATTGTTCTTGCTGGGGATTATCGCACAAGGTATTTGCAAGTACGACTAAGGGAACACCTGTGTTATGAATTGGATCAACTTCCAAAATATTCAGTTGCACTCGCTCAATTTGTGATTTTTTTTTTCATTAAACACTCTTTGAAATTTACGTTTATTTTGCTTGTCTTGATGTCTAAGTGTTCTGCTGGATTTATATTTAGTCCAAGAGTTAAAATTTGATATTTTTCTGTTTTGTTTATTGTTTTGTGAGATATTTTTATTAAAATTATTAAATGACAGCCTTTGGACGCACGCTAGTAATAATTACTAAATGACTACAATTTTTACTCAAATTATTGCTTTGAGCTCTATTTAATTCGATTGTAATAATTCGCTCTATAATAGTACTAACTACATGAGCATGTTGAATAAAAGCCAAGGGCCAGTTAAATTTATCACCAATAAGTCATAGAGAAAAATAAAAATATTCAAGGTAAAAGCAAATTATATAAAGCGCTACCAACGCCACACAGTTTTAATATGGCTCTAATTGCGTTTGCTATATCACATAAGAAGCATATTAAACTACACATTCGTAATAAGAATTATATATCATGTATCATCAACATCAGCGACAAAGTAAAATCTGGTGGAACTGTTGTCATTGAAACTGGGCAACAATCTTATAGTAACATGGCCAGAAATCTGGGTCTTCTAAATTTAAACAGTGTAAGCGACTTTTAAAAATAATATTTATGTGGTTTCAATAGGTGCTCAAGTTTTTTGGCCAAGGACTGTATTTTATGCATTTTATTCATTAATTGATTAAATGCCACTCTTAAGATACGATAAAAATTATAACTTTTATAAATGTGTAAAAATAAAATCATAAATGGAATTCATAATTTAATTATTTTAATTTGATGACAACATAAATCGCATAATAAGTATTTTTGGTTGTTTATTTTTGACTAAATACAATAAATAACTCAATCTCGCGTATGATTTGTTTTTTTAATTTCGTGTAAAGTAAACATTTGAAACAATAATAAAAGCCGTCTTCAAGAAATAAGTAGCGGTACCGTTAGACAGGTATTTTCACATCACATGCATTGTTTCGTTTTACATCCATTGGATGATGAAATAAGTAACACAAATTTTGTTTCATTTTATTTTATTTCGAAATTTGCGCTGTTTTGGCTGTTTTCGAGGGGCGCAAGAAAGTAACAAGGGAGTTTTGTTTGGTTGTTTCTGTGAGTTATGCTAGGGTTTGGTAGTTTTTTGTATAATAACTTATATTTTAGAGACTGCTAAAACATTTTTATTTTGTGGGATGAAATGGTTGTGTGAGACTGTGTGTTTACCACAGCAATACAGCAATAGAATTATATAATTGTAGGAGTGGTGATTTTTGTGATTTGTGTATTGAAACTGTGTTGATTTTCTTCTTTGTGCTAAATAGTCATAATACAAAACGTTAGAAAAATTGTATGGTTTTTGTGTATCGTTGATGAAAATGAAAGAGCATAATAGAAATAAATCGTTGTTCACCATGATGTTCAGGCATTTCGATACTTTGTTTTGGTTTATAATTTGCTCTTTATGTTTGTTAATTTTTGCTTTGCTCTCTTTAAGGGAAGAAAGTTGTATAGTACATTATTTTCAGAATATCCATAAGGCAGAATTATTAAATGAAATCGGAATTATGAAATCGGATATCTGCTATATTGTTTTTGGTTTTTAAAGGTTTTACAGTATAAATTTGTGACCGACATTGAAACTACATCAACAAAATAATTTTTGTTTTTGAAATTGATTTTCTATTTTCATTTATTTATTATTAGTAAGTGCAAAGTATTTGAAGGAGTCTTAGTATCAAAACCCAGCGTATTTCAGAAATGTTGCTTATTCATGGTCGTACACCTATATCAATCTATCAATCAATCAATAATGAGGTTCGTCATCAACTTTATTTCGATGCAAAAAAATAATTTTTGTGTTCTCATCCAATATAGTAGTTCCAAAAAATTAACTCAATATTAAAATGAACCATATTAAGGGCCCACCTTAGCATTTTCGGTTACTACATCATTAAAAATTAAATTATACCCCATTTCAAAAATACCTTATAATTTAAAAACTTCCACAAATTTTTCATGTTCTTAAAATACCCCCATCTTATACAATTTTTTTTTGGGGCATGTATACATTGAGATTTAATAGCCATTCGGAAATGCCTGTTAGTATTGTATAGGTAGCTTACATTCAAAATCATAATTTTTGTGTGAATATATTTGTTGTTTAACAGCGCTAAAATTTTATTATCAACAGTTGCATTTTATGTGGTGAAAGGCGCTATCAGAGGATCCTGTGGCATCCGAAGACAGGAGATAAACAAAGGAATTCCAATAGACTACCGTAACCTACGGCGTATCTAGTGCTCCTCTCTTGGCAATTCAAAGTTTACACCAACTAGCCAAAGATTATCATAAAAGCTATCCTTCCTGATGCAGCATAATGTCTAATTGGCAATTTTTATGTAGATGATAAGCTGACAGGTTGTGGCTCCATAGAAGATGCGATTTTATTGTATCATAATATGAATTCGTTATTTAGTAAAGCCGGATTAAAAATACGCAAGTGGTTGTCGAATGATCAACATTTACTTAGAATAATACCTAACATTGATCGAGAGGGAGCAATTCTAGATGTAAACGGGTAAACGACACCGTCAAATAAAGAGACTTTAACAAAAGGAAATTTATTTTCTGAAGTTTCACGTATCTTTGATTCTCTAGGTTGGCTGGCTCCAGTTATCATCACAATGAAGCTATTGTTCCAAACACTGTGGCTTCGCAAAGTTGAATGGGATGGAAGACTACCACAAAATGTATTAGAGTAATGGTCCAAGATACGCAACAATCTTCATCATTTGGAACATATAGATATTCCACGGTACCTGCACAAATCGCAGAATCAAATTTAATCCGCTCAGCTTCACGGTTTTGCTGATGCGTTGGAGAAAGCATACAGGGATGTTATTTACCTGCGAATTGAAGACAATAATAGCCAAATTCATATTCATTTGTGTGCTGCTGAATTACTTAGCCGGTTAATGTCTTATGTCCAAAACAACTCAGCGGTTACAATTCACTCAACGCATGCATGGTCGGATTCTGTAATCGTACACTCCTGGTTATCAGAATATCCAAGGAAGTAGAAAAGCTTCATTGGAAACTGGACTTCGACCATACTAGAAACCCTTCCAAGACAGATGTGGTCACACGTTCCTGGTAAACATAATCCCGGCTGATCTGCTATCTCGAGGTGTTTTTTTTTTTTTTTTTTTCGCTGGCGCTACATCCCATAGAGGGATTTGGCCGCTTCATTTTTTGAACGATTCATTTTTTGAAGTTTCGTAATCATTTTTTAACGGATAATGAGTGATTAATTCATTGATCCAACATTAACCAGCCGTGATTTTTTCATCACCCGCCGGGAATCGAACCCGGGACCTCCGGAGCTTAAAGCAAGCATGCTAACCACTGTGCCACCGGGGCGGCGAGAGTGTTGGTCCAGCAAAATTAATCAACAACAAGTTTTGGTTTAAAGGTCCAGATTGGTTGTCAATGGATTCTAGATATTGGCCAAGCCGAGAGCACATTCTAACCCAGCCGGATGAATCTGTGCCTGAAGTTCTCAACAAATATTTGCACTAGCAAATGTTCAGCTGATCACACATTTTTGTTCTGTACTTACGTTTACAGATTTATTCATAAAATACGCTGTAAATTGCTGATTTCACGCTGTGATGTGCGTGAACCAAAGTGATAAATTCAAAGATCGAACTTGTTCCACCACTAGCAGTTGAAGAAATCACGTATGCAGAAAACGCTTGTATTGAATGGTCTTAACAATTATTTCAGTGCAAAATGCGTGCCATTCAGAAGAATGGTGAATTATATAGAAGCAGCCAACTTGCTTCATTGACACAAATTTTAGACGACGATAACCTCATACGTGCAATTTTTATGCCAAACACCCGTTAATTCTGCCAAAACATTACATGTTTGTCCGATTGCTGATCGCTGATTGTCACATGACGAATTTTCAAACCGGCCCAACACTACTAACAAGCCTATTATGTCGGCGCTTTTGGGTTATCGGCTGTTGTAATTTATGTCGCTAATATGTATCAAAATGTATTCTATGGTTAAGACAGAATACATTCAAAAACCAACAATTGATGACCAACCTTCCAGCTGAACGAGTGAGCATCGGTCGACCCTTTTTGTACGTCGGGGTTGATTACGCAGGTTCATTATATCTTCGAAATCAAACGCCTTGTTTGTCTGTATATCCGTCAAAGTTATTCACATTGAACTCGGGACTGACATGACCACACCAGCTTTTATAATTGCCTTGAAGAGGTTCTTATCGCATAGAGGACGTCCAGTCAAAATGCATTGCGACAACGGGTCAAACTTTGTGGGCAGTAAACGAGAGCTTAGCGAACTATTTGACTTGTTCAAAACCGAAAATCACAATAAGCTAATCCAATTTTTCTTATCTCCTTAGAAAATCGAATTAACTTTCGATCCAGCTCAAGCACTGCACTTCGGGGAACTTTGGGAAGCTAATATCAAATCGGTAAAACAGCATATGAAAAGATTCATTGGTTCAATGTTCTCTAACTCACGAAGAAGCTGAGACCATGTTGATTAAAATCGAGGGCATTTTGAATTCTAGTCCACTCTGCGCAATTTCTGAAGATGTCACGAGTTACGATGCGTTTATTCCATCGTATTTTTTAATTGGAGAACCAATTACTGCCATTCCCGAGCCTGATTTGCTACACATAAATCAATCACGTCTTTCAACATGGCAAAATGTCCCAAATAGAGCACAGGGATCCTGGAAAAATTGGGCACGTTATTTGTATCGAAAAAAAAATGATTTTGACAAATACACACACAATTACGATTTTGAGGTTATATTTTACGCATGACATCCATTTGGGTGCTTACCAATCGAACATAGCAAAGACAAAAAATTTCCACTGGCGGTTTGCTAGAGGGTGCTCGCAGTTGGTCGATTTGAAAGCGATTAATCAAAATTGAAAAAAAATCACTTAGCATACGTTGTGACTATTGAGCGATAATTAATCGTGTGACGATTTACTTATCATTTAGGTCAATGCTACTCAAACTTTTTCATAATGCGGCCCCCGAAATCGGAAAAATAAAATCCAGGGCCCCCAAAAGTTGTATTCAATAATAGTGAATTTACAGCTAAGCATTTTGGGCATTCTTGTTCAAGCATCTCAGATTCTCTTCTACCAATCCAAAATATTCCTTCAGCTTTATCCGATTTGTTGGATTAAAAATTTTTTTACGCAAAAGTTGTAGAATTCCAGAAAACTATTAAACGTTTTGAAAAACTTGAAAATATTCGGTATATATTTTAAATAGATATTTATATGAGTGGATTAGAACAGATAAAGAAATTACTAATTAAGGTTAAAGCTAAACATTTTTGCGCTGATTATTCTGGAAACTCCGACCCGAATTAGCTTCTTTTTTAATTTTAGCGTGAAACGGTTTTTACTTAGGTATTTAAGCCCAAACTTGGATTAATTTCTTCTGATTTATCGAAATATGAAAATTCTTGAAATACTTGAAACATTAAAAAAAAATTGATTTTCTCTGTTCAAAATTCAGAGTTAGCAATTTTATATCTACTATAAAATTTGAAATTCGTGCATGATAGTAGTAGTCCAGTTTTTTTTTAATTAGATCATTTTTTTTTGGTCCCAAAGAACGAGCCATTCGAAAATTATCGAACTTTTGAATTACCGGTTTTCGGTAATTTTTTAATTGTAATTTACCGAAAAATTTACTTTTCTAGAAAAAAAAGTAAAGAATATTCCCCTTCCCTAATCAATTCTAGTCTATTTGTCAGAATTTTTCTATTATTTGTATTGATAATTTGCTGCACAAAGTTTGGTTAATAATTTTTAGAAAATTAGCCGACCTCATTATTTTATAAATATGTTTATATGCTTGAAAAAAAATAAACATTTATTAAATTATTTTATGTGGTCGTTTTAAATCTCAAACAAAACTTATCAATAATTGGTACAGTTTTGAGCAAAACTGCCCCACGGCCAAAAAACACTTTCGATTTCACGGAAGTTAGTTTTATAGTTAAAAAGTGTTGACATGCAAATGCAAGGTTGTTGCGTTGAATAGTAAAGGGCTTAATTCCTCGAACATTGTCCCTGCTATTTCCTTAATTGTCAACTTTTATGAAAGATTGTTCGGATTAATTGAATATTCTTTAAATTTGGTTAGTTTGGCTTTTCAATTAAAAGATTTTTAATCTAAAAATTAGAATGACAGTATGACACCAATGACGAATATGGCATTTTTATGTGTAAAACCAATGTAAAGGTTTCGACCAATTTCTAAAACTTATTAATAATTTGTGTTTCATAGGCATTTTGTCTGAAGATATAGTTACATATATTTTCGGTAAGTCTTCGAAAAATGTACCAACATTTCTGTAATCAACCGTTTTATCGAAATTTGTTATTGGGTTCCCTACAAAAAAACTCGGTATTTGAATCCTGGAATTTTCGATTTGGAGTTCTCAACACTACCCTGATATGTAATTTAACCAAATTGAAATTGTTGAAGACAAATTTTATAAGCCGCCATTTAAAATTTCAAATTAAATTAAAGTATGGGTAGTTTTTTAATATTAAATACAATTTCAATATCTAATTTCGCAAATTATCGTAGACCTAAGTTCTTACAGTTTTCACTTTAAATTTAGCTTCTAAATTTCCGAGAAATTACTTCGGATATCGACTTCTGATTAAAAAAAAATTATTACTTCATAAAAAGTCTCAATTTTAACCATAATTTTTGTGTCCCGAAATTCCTGTTCATGTTCATTACAGAATAAGAAACTTGCCTACCAAACTCCTCTTGAATGTTGAATTCATTTACACATTAGATATCTTAAAAAACCATTAACACAGAAAACCGTGATCATTGATAATATGCTGATTCAAATATTGGTGTGCGAAGAAAATGTGCGGTTTATTTGAGATATTAAGGCGAGGTTTTAAGGCTCCACGGAGCCAGCCGTGGAGAGGGCCGCGGCCCACAGTTTGAGAAGCAATGCCTTAGAGGATAGGGCTGCCGCCCTAAAATCTTCGCTTTACCGATTTTTTTGAAATTCTAGAGAACTCCCCAAAGGCACTTTGGATGATAGGAAAACGTGAGAAAATTTCAAATATATTTACATTTATAATAATATCTGGGATACCATCATATTTCCGAACGAAAAAATCCCCCCACAAAAAAAAAAATACCAATTAAAATGCCCCATCGAACAAGAAGACCACATTAAATTTTTGTTAACTACAATATGAAAACCAAATGAATCTACATAATTTCATGCCATCCTTGCATGGAAAGGACCAATGCTGAGCGGCTTTGGTTTGTTTTTTATTTTAATATGTGAAACACTACGTAAATATTATTATAAATGTAAATATTTTTGAAAGTTTCCTGACGTTTCCATGTCATCCTTTCAGAAAGGGTCCAATACTAAGCGGCTTTGGGGAGTTATCTATTTTAGTTTGCGAATAATTATTAAAAATCATAAATTTTCAAAAATGCTTTAATCTATACGAATGTTAGGATTACTAAACATCGTTAAAGAGAGGGTTTCGGGCGGCAGCCCCTATCTTCTAAGGCAGTGCTTCTCAAAGTTGTTCATACTGCGGCCCCCGAAATCGAAAAATAAAATCCAGGGCTCCCAAAAATTGTATTCAATAATACTGAATTTACAGCTAAGCATGTTAGGGATTCTTGTTCAAGGATCTCAGATGTCTCATATCTGTGTCCCGCCAATTTAAAAAAATGTTCTACCAACCCAAAATATTTTTTTAGTTTCATCCGAGTTGCAGGTTAAAAATACCTATATACAAAAATTGTAGAATTCCAGGAAACTGTTAAGCTTAGTTTTAAAAACTATAAGAGGATTATACATAAGGAACTATTAAAAATTAGATATAGTTGTGAAAACTCCGAAACTAAATATTTTAACTGGACATATGAATGGAGGAGAACAGATACCGAAACTAAAGTTACAGCTAAGCAACAACCGAAACCCGACCCGAACTTGGTTCGTTTTTAATTTGTGTGTCAAATTATTTTTACTTACGTATTTAAAACCAAATTTTTAATATATTCTTCTGAATTATCAACTTTGAAAATTCTGGAAGTACTTGAAACATTAAAAAAAATATTTATTTTTATGTACAAAATTGAGAGTTATGCAATGTTTCTTTTAGAATTTTTCAACTACCACACTTTCAATGTAATCAATCAATTTGAAAGCTTTGGCCCTCTAGTAATTTTATATTCAAAATTTCAAATTTTATTTATGGCGAGTTCTTCGAAAAAAAAAAAAAAAACGGATCGCGCCATAGTATCAATAATGATATCTCAGTAGATGAGAGTAGATCAGTTTTTTTATAAACATTTTATCTAGGATTCCCTACAACAAACTCGGCATTAGAATCTTGGAATTTGCGATTTGAAGTTCTCAACACTAACCTGATGTACAATTTAACCAAATTAAAATTGGTGAAGACAATTTTGCTAAGCTGCCATTTGAAATTTCAAATTAAATTATAGCTCGAGTAACTTTGTTTTACATACTAAATACGTACATTTTCAATATACAGTTTTTCAAATTTTCATAAACCTAAGTTAATATGGTGTTTAGTTTAAATTTAAATCCTAAATTTCTGAGAATTTATTGCGCATTTCGACCTCTGACTTAAAAATGTTGTTACTTCATAAAAGGCCTCAATTTTAACCATGATTTTTTTGTCCCGCAGATCAAGGTTTGCGATCTGAAATTCCTATTGTTGGAATTGATGAAAATTATTAACAGCACAGAAAACAGTAGCGGTAATTGATAATAGGCAGATTCAGAAATTTGTGTGCCAAGAAATTGTGCGGTTTATTAGAGATATTAGGGCGAGGTTTTGGGGTTCCCTGGCAACAGTTCCACGGCTCCCTAGGGGCACTGGTTTAGGTGATTGAAGTGATGTATAAATTATCGATCGAATTAGCCTAATTTAGGCTTATGTTCCATCACTATATAAAACTTTTAGAATATATTTATTTTTATAATATATCTGAAAACCAACCACCCCTACTGATTTTCATATAAAATATGTACACGTCATATTCACAACACAAACAATTTAACCCAAAAGGATGACTTGATATTTTTTGCCACATCCAATAAGGTTGATGAAATGATGATTTTCCGAATAACAACAACAAGTACCATTTATTGTACATTTCATATTTGTTTGTTTTTCATTTTTCTTTGTAATCAATCCCATTTTTTTTTCTAAATAAAATAAAAGTAGTTTTTGTCATTTTAAGGTTTGTTTTTTTTTTATACATATAAACCTAATACGGATATCCAGAAAACTAAAATAACTATCAATTTGTTTATATTTTTGGTACGGAGAACTACAGTGCTATTCAGAACCACTCTTAATAAACTTTATAATAACAAGGTTTTCCTTTTAACACAATTTTCCCATTGTAATTTTTGTGTTTGTTTTATATTATATTTTTTTGAAGAAGATTAGCAAATTTTCCTGTTTTCAATTTAATAAAATAAAAAAAGTAGAAATTCCCAGTTTTTCTTACATGTTTGTGGAAAAGTAGTTGTAAGTCTTTGCCTCAGCAAACATACAATATTTGTGTAGTATTTTGAATTTTTTTATTTTTATTTTTTTTTTTTGTTAACATGACAAACCAATTTTCGGTTTGATATCGTATCGTATAATGTGTACACACACACACGTATATATATTTTGCCTATCATTTTGTTTATTACATTTATCCGTATATAGTTTCATTTATATTACGAGGGATAAAGAAAATTGTAAGTTATTCAAAGATATTTCAGCAATTTACCTATCCATATGTATTTATATACATAATACGTCGTTACTCGTATATTGTTCTCAGAAAATGTCTCAAAGGAATTTTTCGATAATCTTATGTTTCATTTTTTATATTGTGTGTGTTCGAGAATACGAGGAAAATGTGAAATTCATATAATTTTCGTGGCAATATATTCCTTGATGATTATATTTATGTACAATTTTCGATTATAATTGAAAATCATTTTACTTTCATATTAGAAATGTACGCACATAATTTTTTTATAATCAAATTCACCATTTTGATATAGCACGAGTATAACTGGATAAAATTGATAATACGTGTTTCCCTCCGAAAAAGATATTTTAATAAACCGATGGTATAGAATCCTAACATTATTTACTGGAAATACGTAATTTTTATTTCAGAACGTGTTTACTGTTGATGTAATCCTTATATTGAAACAGATGTAGGCGTAATTATGGGCGTTTTGTGAGAAAATCGATTTTAAATTTGTCACTATTACTTAGCGGTCGAAAGGATTCATCAATAATAAACCTAATAAAATCAGATTTTCTAAATCAGAGATGTGCTTCTGCGATTTAACCCCGATACTCAAGTTGGATAGAGGAAGTTGGTCGTGGGATTTTTGTAGCTCCCCTTAAGATCTAGATGAAGTTGTATTTGGGGGAAAAATGCTGTTGGCATCAACCAGAAGAAGGGAGGAAAAATTGAGCACGGATCAACCACATGGTTAGAGTGTGGCTTACCGCTTGAAAATTATTTGGGCGAAGAGGAAATACGGGGATTTGCGGGTTCATCCGCAAATCATGTATACAACAAAAAAAAAAAACAATACAAGGTATTGGCCGTTGGCCCTAACAATTAGTTATTAAGAATTAGGTTATTGAGCGTTGTGAACAGAGGGACAACAGTGCTAAGCACTTGTCGTCTCCCGTCCCGTAAGGGACAGTCCACAGAAACTCAACAACAGGTGCCCTTTAGTTAGTATATCGATGTTTGCCATGTTTACCTGTTTTGTTTTTTCCCTTTGTTGACCGTTAAATCAGATTACAAAAACCAATTTTAGATTTTCAAATAAATTTCTATTTTTTTTTATTTTAGTCCAAACAAAAATAATTCCTTCTAAACAGACAGAAAGAGCCTCAAATAAAATTTTGGCAAGGTTTTTATACCATTTTTCTACTGATTGGCCAAAAAAAATACATTTTTTTATCGATCAACCAACCAACATTTTATGAATTATTGATCAATGTGCAAAACTTGCAAAAAATGAGGCACGTTTTTGTATCATGTGTGTAAACACATGCACTGCCCTAATTGCAAAAAAAAGTTGTTTTTGCGTTTATTCACCGGATGCCTGTGAAATTCAGCTTGGTATGTTGAAATACAGTAGAATTAGCTTATAATGAACGGGCGTAGGACAAATAATTTTGTTCATTATAAACGTGTGTTTTCGACACCAACATCTTCTTCGAATGGGATATCACTGACTATCGTCTCCAGCTGCGGATTGGTCCATAACAATTGCAGAGTATCATCACTAATCTGTTCAATTTGATTGGTCGTGTCTTGAAAAAATCCGGCTTTGCCAAAACAATTTTTGATGCTTTCGCCTCTTACTTTATCCCAGGTTTATTTTAATGTTTGTCACCAAAATGTTTTCTTCATTTTCCAAATCGCATATTAATTTTCGGACAACGAACTCATGATAATATCGTTTTATAATTTTCATGGCCGCTTGGTCCATAGGTTGCGAGATTGCTATTGTACATTTGGCGGTAAAAACTTCAACTTAATTGGCACTTCAAAATGTGATGGACAATTATCAGCGATGAATAAACCTTGTCGCACTTCACTTACGAATTTTTTATACAACTGTTTTAAATATTCTTCCCATTCGAAATGTGTCATCCAGGCTTCCCGATTATTTCTATATATAACGGGTAGAGTCTTAACATTTTTAAAGCACCGTCGTTTCGCACTTTTACCTATTACCAACAGAGGCAGCTTCTCGGGCCCATCAGAATTACTATACCAACCAAAACCAAAACCCGATCTTTGCATAATTTTCCACCTGAGCAAGATTTAATTTTGAATTCTATAATTAAATTTGCTTATGATGAAAAATACGTCAAATCACAAATTTTTGGAAGTCGTATTTAAATTTTTTATTTTTTATATTTTCAATTGGTAGTACTAGTTAAAAAAAACATTTTATAGAAAATGATTTTTGTTGTTGTTATTCTTGTTTAAAATACAGGGTGTCAAATTTTGAGAAAAATGATGAACATGATGTTGTATTTATGGCTATAAAAGGAAAAATAAATATCCAATATTTATGATATAGAGCTCGTTTTAAAGGTAAATTAATACGGATTAATAAAAAAATATAAAAATTGGTAAGTTCTTTAATTTATTCATTTTCAAATTCCCGCCAAAATTTTATTTTTGAATTTTCTCAATGATCGTCCAATTTTTTTTTTTCCTTTTAAATTTTACGTCCTTTAATTCTATTGTACATACTAAAAACTTGAGGTAGTAAAATTTTTCGTTTTCGTGCAAAATACGTTTAAGTATGACAATGTACAAATTAATTATATTTAAACGTATTTTACACGAAAACGAAACGATATGATGTCCTGATTTTTTAGGATGTATAATAGAACTAAATGGGGAAAAAGATAATAAAAAAAAATAAAAAGATGTAATTTTGAGAAAATTGAAAAAAACTGTTTCGGCGGCCATTTTGAAAAATAACAAATGAAAGATGGTACCAGTTTTATGATTATTTTATAATCCCTGTTCATGTGTCTTTTAAATGAGCCCAATCTTATAATTTTCGAATAATTAGTTTTATTCAATAGCAATAAATACAATATCAAGTGCATTGAATTTTTAAATATTTGACACCCTGTATCTTAAAAAAACAACAACAACAAAATTATTGTCCATTAAATGTTTTGTTTCATTAGTACTACACATTCGAAACATAAAAATCTAAAAATTAAAATATGACTTCAAAAAAACTTTGATTTGACGAATTTTTCACTATGGAGAAAAATACGTTAAATTGGATAACTTTATATGTGACCGGAATTCAAGTTTGAATTTTATAATTTGGATGTAAAGCACTGATATGGAATACGATTTTTGTTGTTGTTGTTGTTTTTAAGGTACAGGGTGTCAAATATTTAAAAATGTAATGCACTCGGTATTGTATTTATTGCTATTGAAAGAAAACTAATTATTTGAAGATTATAAGATTGGGCTCATTTTAAAGATACATGAACAGGAATTATAAAATATTCATAAAAATGGTACCATCTTTCATTTGTTATTTTTCAAAATGGTCGCCGAAACAGTTTTTTCAATTTTTTCAAATTTACATATTTTTTATTTTTATTTTTTTTATTATCTTTTTCCCCATTTAGTTCTATTAGACATCCTAAAAAATCAGGACAGCATCTCGTTTCGTTTTCGTGTAAAATACGTTTAACCCTAAATCTCTTAACATAATATGTAGATATGTAAACAAACACAAAAATATAACGGGATTATTTCCGAAAAAAATGTGTTTGTTCTTTTCCTCGTTAAGTTAGCGGTAAATTGAAATTAAAAAAATGAGCGATTGAATAAAAATGTTTTGTATAAATACACGATAAATAAAAAATAGAGACTGTTAGTCTCTTGTTAAGAGGTTTAGGGTTTTAAATATAATAAATTTGTACATTGTCATACTTAAACGTATTTTGCACGAAAACGAAAAATTTTACTACCTCAAGTTTTTAGTATGTACAATAGAATTAAAGGACGTAAAATTTAAAAGGAAAAAAAAAATTGGACGATCATTGAGAAAATTCAAAAATAAAATTTTGGCGGTAATTTGAAAATGAATAAATTAAAGAACTTACCAATTTTTATATTTTTTTATTAATCCGTATTAATTTACCTTTAAAACGAGCTCTATATCATAAATATTGGATATTTATTTTTCCTTTTATAGCCATAAACACAACATCATGTTCATCATTTTTCTCAAAATTTGACACCCTGTATTTTAAACAACAACAACAAAAAATCATTTCCTACAAAATGATTTTTTAACTAGTACTACCAATTGAAAACATAAAAAATAAAAAATTTAAACACGACTTCCAAAAATTTGTGATTTGACGTATTTTTCACCAATAATAAAATGAAGTAGTTTTTCGAAATAACCTATTTTTATTTATATACCAAAATATTAAGGTTTTTCGCTCTCCTGTAAAATTTTGAAAATGCGACTAACATCACACACTATTCAAATTAAGGCATCGATATATTTTTCCAAAACCGAGAAACACACACTCTCTCATACTTCTAGTGGAGCCATTATTAGCCATTTTTTTAGTTTCCCTTGTGGGAGAAAATTATAACATTTATGGTAATTGAATAACAATGCCGCCCCGGTGGCACAGCCGCTTGCTTTAAGCCCCGGATATCCCGGGTTCGATTCCCGGCGGGTGATGAAAAAATCACGGCTGGTTAATGTAGGATCAATGAATTAATCTCTCATTATCCGTTAAAAAAATGATTACGAAACTTCAATATGAAGCGGCCAAATCCCTCTATGGGATGTAGCGCCAGCGGAAAAAAAAGAAAATAACAATAAATAATAAAATGATTTATAATAAATGGAATTAATTATCTTGCACGGCGTGTTTAACAATCATATTAATACCAGTGGTGCAGAATATTATCGATATTCTTGTGTAAATATTATGTATCGGCATCATTAAATTACTTGTCATTAATAAACTTATTATAACGAGTATTGCCGGGTTATTTTTAATTTCCTGTCAGTGAAACATAAACACGTAGTGCTTCGTATATATTACATGGGGTACCTAAATTCGGTATCTAAGTATATTGGTATTTAATTGGTAATTGACTGAAAATATACTACTAACAAATTTACTAACTATCAACTACATACTTAGGTGTCTGGAACCGGGTTGATTATTTGTTACTAACATACCTTTCCTTTCCTTCGGTTTTGTTATTTGTAAAGGGTATGCGGAGGGCAGGACGTGCTTCGGAAGTAAGTGACACGACCAGCATCTATCAGTGCACCCGGATAATCGTTACAAATTTCATTTCGTAGGTTCACTTGTATGACAGCACCTTTTAGGTATTATTTATTTATAATTAACTTTAAATTTGAGTTTTAATCACGAACAATTAAGTTTATTATTCTATATTTTATTCACGTTGAAGATGCTAACAGAATACGGAAGTAAAGCCACCAAATATCGAATATGAAATTACATTCAAAAATTTATTTGAAATTATTTCCCTTTTCAATTTTCTGGAAAAGGAAGATTTGATTTTGAAATTTTCTGGAATATAGAGAGTTCCGTTCTAATTTTAAAATTTCCATTCTAATTTTCGAGAATATTATAAAATTAAACCTCGTTTAAATTCCCGTAGAAAAGAAAAATTTAAATTCAGATAAAATAGAGATTTAGTTTGAAAACTAGTAGAAATCTCCTTTTTACAAAATATTTCAAAATTGAAACTTTATTTTTCACTACGCTACTAAATTAACAAATTACAACGTTTAATTTTGGGTGTGTTGTTTTAATTTTTCCTTAAAGTCGAAGCACATCAACTGATGACAAATGACCTTGAATTTGGTTTTTGTTTCAAGTTTTCATCTAGTCGTTACAAGAGGTATTCATATTTGAAAATTTATTTATAACTATAAGTTAATATGGGTAAGAAAAAAAGCTAAACTACATGATTGGACAAAGTATGCTATGGTAATTTTTCAAAGATTGTTTTGAATGACCTAGAATTTTGTTTTTGTTTCAAGATTCCAGCGGTTCAAAAAATGATCACAGCAAAAACACATTTTTTTTTAGAGTGGTCCGTTTTCTTTGTCGGTGAGTGCACCTGAAACACAAACATTACTTTTCGATACAATCGAATAAACCACTATTTTTGATAAACGGTGTAATATTAGAGCAAGACTCAGAGTAGACCTGAATCTTACCAATACAAAAATGTATCCTAAGTGGCGACTTAATGCTGATGCTCGGTCAGATAGATGTTAGGTCGGTCATGAGGTTTGGTAGCTCCACTTAGGATCTTGAAAAGTCGCTTAAAAAAATTTCGTTGCAAACAACAAAAAGATAAAAAAAAATATTTGGATCAGGACCAACCACTGAGCTGGGGTGTGGCCTACGGGCAAAAATCATTGGTTGGAAGGTAAGGATTACGAGAAAAAAATTTTACGCTTATTTACGGAAACCTGAGTGTACACCTTTATTGTGTATAAACAAATTCCAAAATAAACGTAAATGAAATTGGGTTTTATGTGTCACGTGCCAGTAAGAGGTAGTTAATTCATTTGTTGTTGGTGGAACTTGATTAGGTATACATGCTTGTATCATGTACAAACAAATTTGATAACATCTGAATGACGTATTTAAATGTAATTTTAACTGCACCCGGACATACTTTGGGCCAACTGTAACGGAAACCACTCTGCCAATTCGGTGGTTTGTCTAAAAAAATCAGAGTTTCTTGGAATAAGGGAAGATATTAATCATAAAATTACCAAATCCTCTTTTAATAATTTCAATTGGTCATAGCAAACAAATTTCCTAATCCGGTAAACCCACAGCCATAACGTTGAATCGACAATATTATCGGAAGAGCGAACTGGACACCATCTTTTGCTGAAATTATCCAGAACAACACATCGTCTATCAATCCATGATAAGCTGATCAACTGAATTGTACAAAGTTAAATACTTCAACGGAATTACATCATATGGATGGGCTCAGGAGATGTAGTTGCTCCGCCGAACAGGTTCAGATTATTTTAGCTAGAGCCATAAAATATATCGGTACATAATAATCTGTGACTCTGCACTTGAAACGCTTGAAGCCTGAATAAAAAAGCGTGCGGTGATTTACTTTCTTAAGAAATTTAATATAGACATTTTGCTTATAACAGAAACGCTCTTATATCCAAACTATCAGGTATATCGGAATGATCGTACTGACCAAGCCTGTGGAGGAGTTGGTATAGCTAATTAAAATACAATACAACATTCGGTTCTTCCTAACCTAGCCCTACAAAACGTCAAAATTATGTCTAGAACATTCAAGGTGGGACGTATTTTATATGATTTCTTAAATAGTTAACATACCATAACTGCATCTTACACTATCCAGATACTCCCACCAATTTTCAAAATAATATATCTAATAGTATGATACATTAGAGCCTTTTTATATACACACAAAGCTCGATTCCAGTTAGCAAAATGGAAAACAAATTAATTAAATTCTGACCATTTACCAGTGTTGTGATTGGCCAACATGACTTCATTACATATTAACCCTTCGATTAAGTCATATGACTATTTACATGCAGATTGGATTATGCATCAACAATTAATTGACGACCAAATCATGGCTTTTAATTTTTTTGAAACTAAGGCAGACTCTATTCTAATTGATGAATTCATTGATTATTTGAATTCCTTAATTTAATGTATTGGTGTTGATTAATCTTTGAAATATTAGGCGGAGACAGTGGATCCAAAAACTCTATCCCTATATTGTGACGAAGGAACCCATGTCGATGATTCAATGTTCGCTAACAGATTTCATCATACATCTAATTTATTTTTTCTACTATTAGTTGAGTAATAGGAGTATTAACTAGCAATATTTAAAATTGAAAAACGAAAACCCGCCAATGTAAAAATATTTTATAGAATGCTCCGTATTCTGGCACCATTAAATCCATGTTAACCCTCAATTCCTGAAGGTATTTTAGGCATCTTAATTCCATGTACAAGGGTGGTTTTCGCCTTTGCGCTATAAATCAACAATTATTAATAAAAAATCTTAAATAAGTCATGGATTATCTTTAGGCATCCTTATTCAAGAAACAATAATTTTTTTGCCCGGAAAAAAATTATATTATTCTTTTACAATTGCATATCGAGCAACCCTCGGAAAAAATTACAAAAAGTAGTTTGCGCCAGGACGAAAACGATCCTGGTTTATGGATTGAGGGTTAAGTTATTTTATTTCTCCGCTTTTTATTTGAATTTTTATTGAAAAAAAAAAAAAAAATAGAATAACATAACATTAAATAATACTATTTATAGTGCCAGCTATCAGCCCAAAAAAAATTAACTGTCATTCTAGCAAAATTTATCACGATATACCATCAGCCCAAAAATAAAACTGTCGTGGGAAATCCTGTGTCGTTCTCACCAACCTCATGATGGTTTTCTATTAGACCTATCAATTGCGATTACTCTGCAGTTATTCTAAATTTTGTCATGGGGATGGCATGGTCAAATATGGCCGAAAAAAACGTGAATCGTATTTAATATGACTATCGCAATTCACCTGAGTATTTTCCCAGGCCCTGTATTTTTGGAACCAACTTCCCTAAAATATTCTATTAGACCTATTAAGTGCGAGTATGCTGTAATTTCCTCAGAATTTTGTCATGGTAAAGATCTAAAGATCGTGAATGGTGTTTAATTTGATTTTCGGAATTCAACTTTGAATTTTCTTAAGCCTTTTATTGTTGGGAAATATAATTTACTGAGTTGAGCACAGACACCCTAGAATATTAGTAAGTTAACTATTGGATTGGAGGTGTCACTATAAGCCGAAAAGAGCTGTTCAAATACAATTATATTTGAAAGTTGAAATGCGTTACATTTCAAATAATTGTGGCGATAAACAAATTAAAATTAGCGATTTAAATGAGTGAATCGCTACATGACTCCCGCTCAAGTGAAATTTCATAAAGAAATTATTTGGCTGAAATACGGACAGTTTTAGTTGTATATACGATGAACTGATTTTTGATCAATTGAACAAAGAATGCCGTAATCCGGTTTATGCCGGTCGATTGTTTGCGAAGGCGTCGAATGACTTTATATGGACCTTCATATGGAGGAGATAATCCGGTGCGAACCTTGTCTGTTCTTACGAACACAAAATCGCAATTATTAAGCGACTTTGGAATGAAAACGTCGTCTTGTTTGGACTGACGAGTGGATTTTGGTACAAGGTTTTGCATTGTTTCGCGTAATTGGTCGATGACTGTATCGGTAGTTGGAATTGGTGAAAGAGGATTTTCGACAAAGAACTCCCCAGGCAGTTTAATGGTTTGCCCATAGACTAATTCTGTCGGTGAGCACTTTAGATCTTCTTTTGCTGTCGCTCGGATGCCAAGTAAAATTATTGGTATTTCCGAGCTCCAATGAGTTGTATTGCTTCTGGCCATCAGCGCGGCTTTGAGTTGCCGGTGGAAACGTTCGACCATGCCATTGGCTTCCGAGTGGTAAGCCGTTGTACGAATACGTACGTTTGAGTCAAGGAGTTTCGTTAACTCGGTAAAAAGCTTGGACTCAAATTGCGTTCCCTGATCTGTAGTGATGTTTAGGTGTACACCGAAACGACGTAATTGTTGACGAATGTGATGGCAATGGTTGCTGCAGACATATTAGTCATGCAGTACGCTTCGGGCCAACGAGTGAAGCGATCGACACAAGTAAGTAAATATGTATATGCATTAGATGGAGCAAGTGGACCTACTATATCTAAATGGATATGTTCAAATCGACCAGGTGGAATTTCGAATTTACCATGGGGTGATTTTGTATGGCGTTGTAATTTTACACGTTGCCAAGATAAACAAGACTGCGCCCAATTACCTACGTCTTTGTTTATGCTGGGCCAAAAGTAACGAGCGGCGATTAATTTGCGAGTTGCTCGGACACCAGGATGCGAAATATTGTGCAGTGTGTCGAAAATGGTTCGACGTAATGATTCTGCATTGTATGGGCGATTATACCCAGTGGATGTTTCGCATACGATTTCAAGGCCAGGCAGTTTAAAAAGTTCTAGTTTCAGTGATGAACTATTGTGACATTCGGAACCAGAAAATAAATTCTGAAGTTCTAGGTCAACTTTTTGAGTGTTTGCGATTTTAATTAAGTCGAAATTTGTTTCGACTGCGGCCATTTCGATGTCGGTAGTGCGGGATAATGTGTCCGCGACAACGTTGTCATGTCCGGAAACATATTGTATGTCCGATGTAAATTGAGTGATATAATCCAAGTGGCGTGATTGCCTAGAATTACGTTCAGTTTTTGACTGAATCGCTCGTGTCAGAGCCTTGTGGTCGGTGTAGATTGTAAAATCTCGACCTTCAACAAAATACCTGAAGTGTTTTACTGCCAGATAAATTGCGAGTAATTCCCGGTCGGCGAATGGAATTTAAATGGGAGTCAAGAGGCTTGACGGCCATATTTGGCTATGTCATCTGAACTCGTCACCAAAATACAAATTTTGCTTTGGTTATCAAAATATTTAAAACAGTTCATTTTGTTTCTTTACCGCAGAACAGTCGTAAATGAACAAATAGATAAACCAAGCAGGAAACTAGATGTTAATAAATTCATGTATACAAATGAAAATTAAGTCCATAAATTTATGTTATAAATACAGTGTATAATTTATTGAAAACTAATTGTGTACGTTCTATTAAAAACTAAACATTATTGGATGCGATTTGTCACTAAACCAGCCATTTGTGTTCTTCATTATTTATTTGGAAACGCCATCACCGGCCATTACACTTTTTTTGTGCTATTTATTGGAAGACTACCCGCCATCACATTGGATATTGTTACCGAAACACCTCATCAGCCCGCATTAAAGCAACAAACGCTATCGAATACGTTCACCATCAATTTTGACAAAATCCATCTTTTAAGATATAATCCACTTTTGACTTTTCTTGAGAAAATCTAAAAAAACAAGTTGTGCGGCAAATTCTGGTGGAAAAGAATTTTAATTTTGAGACGCGTGCTGAGTGCCAAAATTTTAAAAAAATATTTGTCATACTAAAATCAAAGATGGATTTCAACATTCAACAAAAGTGGATAATTATAAAAAATGACGGGTCCCTTTTTTATCCATATTTACAACTTTGTAAAAATGGATAAAGAACTGCTAGAGACTTATACGAGTATGTTTCCTTACCCATGTTAATTTTATTTTTGAGCTGAGAGCCTGTGTCAAAAATGTTGTTATCAATATATTTATTATATTTTATATTTTTTTGGGCCGACATTATTAATAGTATTATGAAGAAAATAATTTTTCATGATGTACCTTTTTTTTACGATTACACTTAAATATGAAGAAAATGTTTATTTTAGTATTACCACTGAGTTTTTTTGGGATGAATTTTGGGCCAATTTTACATACATCCATTCCAAAACGTCACATACATATTCTAATATTATTATTGCATACGTTTCACATTTAGGCGTAGTGTGTAATTTGTAACACTAAATTTCTCGGGCAAATTTTCAACATAAAACGGTTGGATTTTGAAAGTTTTTGTTTTTTTCTTTTGATGCATTTTTTTTGTCTAATTTTGTTAAATAAGGTAAAATATTGTCAATTTAATTCCAGTTTTCCTGCTAATAATTGATTTAGTTTGTATATAGGTAAACGAAATTAATTATTGAAGCAGTTGCACTCAATAGCCACCATCCTAAAGTTAAGAAGGCAATTACCGCTCTGAAGCCTTTGTGTAGATCCTATTTTAACAGCACGAACAAAGAATTGGAAGATACCTTTTTTATATTCCTTTTTATTATTGGAAATCATCCAGATACATGCTGAGTGTTCCAATGTGCTTACCAAATAATTCGTTACCTTTATACATATTAAATGTATTAACAAACAATTTAGCTTCAGAATATTTTCACAAAGAAAATGCTTATTCAATTCACTTGAAATTTAAATTTAAAAAGAATAAACAAAATAAAATTAATTTTATTTTCGCACAAATATATTGAAATTAAATTAATATGTTCTTTCCTTAATAATTTATTCATTGTATTTTTCCACTACTGAAATCATTGAAAACATTTCATAGAAAATTGTTTTGCTGTAGAACGAGAAATAGCAGAAACAAATTACATTACAAAATTATCAAAGTGTTTAAAATGTAATTAAGATAAAAGGAATTGAGCGAAGATAGACGAACAGAAAAATAATTCAGATTCTAAATTCCTTTTTACTTTCAAATACGAAAATGTTTGTTACTGTGCTAGGTTAATCCTACAAACAAAAATATAATATACCATATAAATAAATAATGTAGAACTGGCTTGAATTACCTACCATGAAATGTAAAATAATTTTATGCTTTAGATAGCTAAAAGTAGATTTGTTTTCTAGGAATAGAATGCGGTTTAAAATATATTTTTTTTTGTCTACGGTTTTTCGTTATATTTTTACTTGGAAATAATTACCAACTTATTCGGCAAATTTTTAGGTAGTTTAGGTAATTTTAATTTTTTTTTGTTGTTATTAAATTTAGAACCAAAATAATTGAATTAGATAATTAGTTAAAACAGAGAGTATGGCAAGTAATTTCATCTGTTTCACCTTCACCTTAACAGTATACGCGGGTAAGATTAAAATTTTCACTTTTGAATATCTCTGCAAGAATTTAAATTACTTCGTCTAATTATTCACTCGGTGCTTGGCATCGTTGTAAACCATTCGAAAATACAAAATGATAAAACACAAATAATACAAAATTAGAATTAACGATAATTATCATTTGTTACCGAATCCCACCTCCTTGTCATATAGCATTTCATTTTATATATCACCCAGCTCTCCCAAACCTGCTCCACCCTAATGACGTGATATTATTTTAAAACCTCCCATAGTAATTTGCTATTAAGGTTTATATACGACCTTATACCAATAGAATTTATTACTCAGAAATAATACCTTTAAACGCGATTTTAATAAAGCAATTCACAAATAATGTATCAATTAATATCCTACCGTTGAGATTTCAATCATTAAAATGTCACAAAAATATAATAAAATATGACAGAAATGTCAGTATCACAGAAATGGGAATGTCTTGCTATTAATAAACGGTTACTAAATATAATTTATTTTTAAATATTCACATTAAAATGACGTATTAAATCATATTAGTTTCCGGTAACTTGGAAATTTTTAAGCCCCATAAGTACATACATTTTTCTGGGGTTGCAAAGGTTATAGAGCATATAAATTCAAAATTCATTCATAACTTATTATACAGCTTATATATTTAAAAAATTTGAATCACTAGGGGTATCTTAAAAACTATATTTGCTATTAAAAATAAAATATTTTTTAAAAATAATCCGTTTTTTGTACCTCCTAAAAAATTTTATTTTGTGATGATGTGACCTTTTCGCACAAACCGATTCATTTAGGTTGAATACTAGCTGATAATATCTAATGAAAATTTATCAGAATTTTACTTTTGTATTTATATAATTTTATCTTTAACAATTTAAATTTTAATTGATATATTAACGGTTTCTAATATTAATCAAATTTTTTTCTTGTTATAAACAATAATCCATTAATTAAATTTATAATATTTACTTTGCTTTTATCTCTTTAAGGTTAACCCCCTTTTTAGGATATGCCCCAAAATGATTAGTAATTCAATATATAACTATTAATAATAATGTTTTATTAATAATTATAACAGTATGTTTAACATTAATTACATGTTATTACTATATTCGAATTTGTTACGCCTCATTTTTACTTACTGAGAAACGTATTGGCTTAATAAAATTCAATTGAATATATTAAAACTATTTCTTCTTCTATTTTTATCTTTTATTTCAATAACAGGAATTTTATTAGTTAATTTTTCTTATTTCCTTAAGTTAAATAAACTAGCCTTTTGGCCATTTCACTAAAATCGGTTAATGAATATCCACGTTCCATCCTAGTTGGCCATATTCCAGAACTTTATCTATAAATGATTTTAGAATCCCATTTCCATCGCGCATACCAAATTTTACTAACATCGGTTAAGAAATAGCCAAGTCCCATAATAATTGGTCATATTGCAGAACTTTATTTAATTTTCTGTCGTCTCTTAATGGGCGAGTATTACAAAAAAATCTTACGATCGTTAATGGCTGTACAAACAAGTAACTAATGCAAAATGTGAAAAAAGTCGTTTTACTTCGGTCTAAAAAGACCAAAGTATTGAAATCCTGTCAAAAATGACGAAAAATTTGGTTGGTCCAAAATCACTTTTCTCGACGTTTTGAAAGTCCCTGAGTCCGAAAAAGCAATAAAAAAAAAATGTCCGTCCGTCTGTCTGGATGTCTGGACCCATGGTATCTCGAGAAGGGCTTGTCCAATTTGGATTTTTTTTTCGCCAATCTGTTTCTATGGTCAAGGCGGAGATTTGAAAAGCTTTTGGAGACTATACGTCAAGAGGGCGGGGTACCTGCCATACGAATTGACCCAAAATACCTGGTATTATAATTATTTACAATTTTTTTAGATAATATTATGGTGGTTTGATTATTGAATTGGGCATTGAATTGGGAATTGATTTGAAGGTTAAGCTAGGGGTCAATTTACGGGTTGCGTTGAAGTTGAGTTGGCGTTGAGTTGGGGTTGGATTAGGATGTAGAGTGTAGTTAACACATTTTTATATAATGGAACTTGCCTATTTATCACCAGATTATTATGAAATTTGACATGTGTGTCGGAAATGGGATTCTAAAATGTTGTTTGGACGAAGTTATTTAATATGGCCAAGTATGATGGAACTTGGCTATATCTCAACCGATTATGCTGAAATTCGACATGTGTAATGGAAATGAGATTCTAAAATGAGTTTTGGGTGAAGTTCTGAAATATGGCCAAGTAGGATGGAACTTCGATATTTCATAACCGATTATGATGAAATTTGATATGTGAGTTGGAAATGGGATTCTAAAACGATTTTTGTATAAAGCTATGGAATATGGTCAAGTAGGATAGAACTTGGTTATTCCTTACCCGATTATAATGAAATTTGACATTTGTGTTGTAGATGGGGTTCTAAAATGATTTTTAAATAAAGTTCTAGAATATGGCCAGTTACACGGTTAAAAATTTCAGTATAATTTTGTATACTACTTTCTGTATAAAATTCTAGAATACGATTTTTCGTGTTAAATTGGATGCCTGTACTCATGTTACTGAAGCTTTTGAGCTGTTTGGCTGTTATTGTATAAGTAAATATATTTGGTTAAAATAGAAATCAATACTGTCAAAATTGTCACACCAACTTTATGAAACAGGTGAATGCTACCTCCATTGAAGATACCAAAGACCGAAGTTCTGATCACCTAGTGAGGTTTCAGCCCTTTATATTTTTTTATATTGAAGTTCGCTTGTTCCATTAATTGTTTTGTATAACTTTGTTCAATGTATCGGGAAAAACGGTTGGATGGATCAATTTGAAAATAATACAGGGCTATTACGGGTACATTAACTGTAAAATGATCTGGCAACATTTTAGTATTTTCATCAATATTTGTAAAGTAACGGTAGAATTACTAAAACAACCTAAAAAATCGTTTTTTTGTACTTCTTTCATATCAGTATTGAGGGTGAAAAAAAAATGTGTCCTCAAATAATCATTAAAGGTTCTTGTAGGAAATTTACTCAAGTTTTTAAGACTGACCTAAAATTGACTGGGCATTGGGCGATCATTGGTTGCTGAGAGATCGATGATCAAAGACAAAAGGATCTTTTTTGATTCAAAACGAGAGAAAATTATCTTGAAATATAAACCAGATATAATGAATTTGAGTGAAATTTTAAGTAGAAATTGTATTCTTTAAATTGCATTTGGGAAACATATTTTGAAAACAATTTTAGCAAAATATTTCATGCACTTTATGTGACTGAGATTAAATTCTAAACACGATTTCAACAAATTTTTTGGTCAACTAGAAAATCAGGAATCCAGCAAAAATCAGAATGCTTTCAAGAAAATCTGTTTCTGAAGCATTTCAATTTTCAATCGTAATTGTGATAAAATCTTAAGTAGGAACTTACATTAGAATTAGAATTTAAATTACAACTTGTTTTAAGCAAATAAATGAGCTTGTAGCTTTTCAGTTTGGAATCCGGACTGCCTTTAATAACAGTTTGAGTGAATTTTAAACATTTAGTTAGAATGAGTAAACGGTTTATTTAGAACGGAGTAAAACAAGATTTGAACATAGTTTGGACTAAAAATTCAATTTCAATCTAATCGATGGTTTGAGCACAAATTAGGATGCAATTTAATAAAAAATATTTAAAAATTGTGTTTGAATTCCAAGGCTAGGAATTTTGTGATATCTAAATGTACTTGATTGGAAATTTGGGGTATAACTTCAGCTTTCGTTGCAAGTGTGCATTTAAAAAAAATTTGGGTGTTATTAGAAATGCGGAGTTGAATTTAAAACTCTAGTACGGGTCAGAAGGTTTGTTTAATTTGTATCAGAATTTTGAAGAGAAATCTGAGTAAGTATCGAAGTATTTGAATTTTAAGCAGTAATTTAATATAATGTTGAATAGAAATTGAATTTAAATAGTAATTTGGACTTGAGTAAAAACGTAACTGTAATTTAGTTTTTCATTTAAAAGTTGAGTTTATATTTTGAATTGGCCGGCAAGAGAAAAATTAAAGATTAAGTTATTTTTTATGTTTAGTGAGGACAAAATACTGAGAAAAAGTTGAGTTTGAATTCCAAAATTTTGGTTACAATTAGATCGAAATTTTGTGATATTTTGAATACAAATGGGCAATTAAGTTCCAAACTCGATTTGGCAAAATTGAAGGAGGAATTGATTTATAATTTTGAGCGAAATTTATAATACAAAATTTACCGCTCAACTTAAGCATTAATTTTAAAATTATTCGAAAAGTGTAAAGTTTGATATTCAAAACTAAATTTCAATTGCAATTAGTAACAATTGCAATATGAAACATGATTTCAATAAAACAAAAAAATTAGGATCAGCCCGATGTATAAAAGAATATGAATTCTAAACTATAGTTGAATATAATTTTGATGGCAACTTAAATTAAAAATTAAGTTTGAATTACAATTTGATTGAGCAAAAAAAAGAGCGTAATTTAGCTTTTCTTAGTTTAAAACTTGCTTTAGTAGCGAGAATCTTTTAATCTCAACCATCGCGGTGTTTTTTCGAAGTAAGTATCACTTACCAGTCCAAATTTTTAAGTGTATGGATGTGGAACCATATTTGGACTACTTCTCCAGCAATTTGTAAGTAACCCAGGATAGTTATTTTATTCAACTTTATAGCCAAAACCCGTTATTTGTTTGTTAATGAGTGAATTGAAATCCTCTTAAGATAAGGTTTAGTTTTGGTTTTCTCAAAATTTTGGATTTGGAATTTGGAATCTGAAGTTTGGAATTTGAGGTTTGGATTTTGCAATTTGAAATTTAAAATTAAAATTTGGAATTTGGAATTTAAGATTAAAGATTTAAAATTTGGAATTTGAAGTTTAGAATTTGAAGTTTGAAATTTGCAATTTGGGATTTTTGTTTGAAAGTTGGAATTTGGGATTTGAGGTTTTGATTTTGAGATTTAAAATTATAATTTGGAATTTAAGATTTAAAATTTGGAATTTGGAATTGAAATTTGTAATTTGGAATTTGAAATTTGTAATTTAAAGTTTGGAATTTAGAATTTGAAATTTGAAGTATGATATTTGGAATTTCGGTTTTTGAATTTGAAGTTTGGAATTTGAAGTTTGGATTTGTAGTTTGGAATTTAGAATTTGGAATTTAAAATTAAAATTTAAAATTTGAAATTTGGAATTTAAGATTTAAAATTTGGAATTTGGAATTCGAAATTTGAAATTTGGAATTTGGAATACGAAATTTGAAATTTGGAATTTGAAGTTTGGAATTTGGAATTTGAGGTTTGGATTTTGAAATTTGAAGTTTAAAATTGAAATTTAAAATTTGGAATTTGGAATTTAAGATTTAAAATTTTGAATTTGAAATTTGAAGTTTGGAATTTGAAGTTGAATGTAGAATTTGAAATTTAAAATTTGGAATTGAAAGTTTAAAATTTAGAAATTAGAATTTGAAATTTGGAATTTGAAGTTTGGAATTTGAAATTTGAAATTTAGAATTTGCAATTTGCAGTTTGAAATTTGGAATTTGGGATTTGAAATTTGAAGTTTGGAATTTGGGATTTGAGGTTTGGATTTTGAAATTTAAAATTAAAATTTAATATTTGGAATTTAAGATTTAAAATTTGGAATTTGGAATTTGAAATTATGAATTTGAAATATATGGCATTTAAAGTTTGGAATTTAGAATTTAGAATTATTTGGTTATTGGGATTTTTAGTTTGAAGTTTGGAATTTGGGATTTGAGGTTTGGATTTTGAAATTTAAAATTATAATTTGGAATTTAAGATTTCAAATTTGGAATTTGGAATTGAAATTTGTAATTTGTAATTTGAAATTTGGAATTTAAAGTTTGGAATTTAGAATTTGAAATTTGGTATTTGAAGTTTGGAATTTGGAATTTGAAATTAAGAATTTGAAATTTGATGTTTGAAATTTGAAATTTCGGCTTTGGAATTTGAAGTTTGGTAGTATTGATTTATTTATTTTTATTTTATTTTTATTTATTTCACTACAAAAATTATGACTATATCACATATACATATAATTACGAAAACAAAAAAAAAATGAAATAAATAAGGAAGTGCCTTTTGACCCACAAGGTCAGTAGGAGGCATCCCTTTAGCTAATAATAATAAAATACAATAATTGGAATAGTAATAGTTAAAAAAATACTACACAATACAACTAATACGATGTAAATAATCATATAAAAAAAATTATTTAAGCAATTTAAAAAGATTTGTTATAATAAAACATAAAAGAAAAAATCAGTTTTAAATTATTGAACCCCTCATTTCAAAGACAACATCATTCCCTATTCATGCAAAAATTTAACTCTCCTCAAATAACTAGCACACAAAATTATAAGTGAAAAATTAAATAATGATTCTAAACAAAAAATCAATATTACTAAATTGGACTAGCCAAACTTTCAAACTTGCCAGGAATTTAGATTTAGAATTCAAGCTACGAATATCAATCGGAAGTTTATTAAAGATGGTTGGAGCAGTTACTAAAAAATAATTATAAAAATGCGTTTTGCAAAATTTTGGAACGCTTCTGAAATGCATGACATTTTTACGCAGTAAATAACTGTGACAACTCAAATAACGATTGGCACTAATTTCAAAATATTTATTCATAACCTTAAAATCATAAAGATGTTTCAATGGAAGAAGTCTACTGCTCAAGAATAATGGCCAAGAAGGGCTACGTTTATTCTTGAAATGCATCAATCTAACTATATGCTTTTGAGCTACTACTAATGGTCTGATCGTCTCAAAATATGTACCACCCCAGCAACAAATCCCATAACGCAGTCTGGACTCAATTAAGGCGTGATAAAATATTTTAAGAATACCAGGTGGACAGTGTGACCTCAATAGATACATTTGCCTAATACCAGAATGCAGAGAGTTTGACAATTCTAACATATGTTGCTTCCAGTCTAATCTACAATCGACGTTTAGGCCCAAATATTTAAGGTTAGCAACAGATTCAATAGGCAAGCATTTATTAATGCACGGGCCATTCCTAGGGCAATGCCGGTCGTGATAAACTACGTCATTATTAAACGAACCATTATCATTTAAATTAAAGAGCATTGTTTTAGTTTTAGAACTCAATAATAGCTTGTGCGCCGCGAATCAATTGAACAGAATTTTTAAATCGTGATTAATGTATGATACTGCAGAAGTATAATCACAACTATTATATGCAAACGCTAGATCATCAGCAAAGGCAATAACTTTAAGTTTAAAATTTTGTTTAAAAATAGAATTAATGTAAATTAAAAATAAAATTGGTCCAAGTACAGATCCTTGGGGGACACCCGCTTGTAGCACCGATAAGTCACTGAAACTATTTTTACAAGTAACCCTTTGCGACCGATTGGAGATGAATGACTTGAACCAGTTGAATATGCAACCTCGAAAACCAATATTCATCAGCTTATCCAAAAGGATACCATGATCTACCATATCAAAAGCCTTAGTAACAACCACAAACAGGCCGGTTACTGTACTCGAATTATTAATACCCTCATGAAGTGGATTCATAAGTTCGATCAAAGCATCCTCTGTACCCAAACCAGAACGAAAACCAAATTGACATTACGACAGGATGGATATTGGCCTATAGTTACTAAACAACAGACGATCGCCCTTCTTAAAGAGAGGAATAACCGTGGCAATTTTCAGTGATTCCGGAAATGTACCTTCGGTTATACTACGGTTAAACAATGCACTTAAAATGTCAACAATGTTGAAGCTAATCCTTTTAATAATTGCACTACTAAAACCAAACAAATCTGTAGAATGTTTATCCTCAAGGGAATTGATAATGAAAAATAATTCCATGGAAGAAATTGGACGAAAGAAAAAATTTAAGTTGGGGCTCAAATCAAGTATAACGGAGTTATCAACTAATTGTGAATTATTGTTAAATTCCAGACGCGCTTTTGAAACTATATTACAAAAGTACTATATTTGAAGTTTGGAATTTGTAGTTTGAAATTTAGAATTTAGAATTAAAAATTAAAAATTAAAATTTGGAATTTGGAATTTAAGATTTAAGATTTAAAATTTGGAATTTGGAATTCGAAATTTGAAATTTGGAATTTGGAATACGAAATTTGAAATTTGGAATTTGAAATTTAGAATTTGAAATTTGAAGTGTGAAATTTGGGATTTGGAATTTGAAGTTTGGAATTTGGAATTTGAGGTTTGGATTTTGAAATTTGAAGTTTAAAATTATTATTATTATTATTATTATTATTATTACTATCTTTATTTCAATAAAATAAATACAAAATTAAAATCTAGTTGAAACAACATTATAAAATATGAAATAAAGTACAGCTCCTATAGACATTATGTCTGTAGTGGAGCAATTTAAAACAAATTTTAATTAAAATTTATATAATATTCTTTGTTTACATAATTAACAATAATCTTCAACAAAATACAAGCTCAGTTATTAAAATAGATATATTTAACTACACGACGGCACATTAGAACATAATGTATGATAAATTAACATTTATACTAAAAATATTGCTCGATATCATCGATGTCAAGTAACCAAGTCCGAATTTCCCTGTTAAATTTATGTTTCTGCGCAGATGGAAGCATTTTGACATTTTTAGGTAAAAGATGGAACCAATAAGGTGCCATATATAAATAAAATCTTCTAAACCTTTCACTATTACAACGAAGACCGACAAAATTGTTTGGATTTCTCATATTATACACGTGGTATATTCGACTATGATAACTATTGCTACGAACAAAAAACATTTTCAATACTTTAAAAACATACAAATACCTTAGAGGCAACAAGTTTAACTCGCGAAAAAGCGGAATAGTGGGTGTATTCCTTGGACAAGCATAAATTAATTTGATAATTCTTTTTTGCGCTACAAAAAGATCTGCAATATTAGCAAAGTAAATTCCACCCCAACTAGTTATACCATACATTAAGATAGATTCAACAAGAGCATGATATAACCTTCTTAAAATAAAAGAAGGGCACAAAGGTCGAAGATTATAAAATTTATGCACTGCAGTAATAACAATTTTCCTGATATTAGTTAGGTGGGAGGTCCAATTTAGCTGTGAGTCAATTGTTACACCTAAGTATTTAAATTCATTTATGCAGGGCAAATCAAAACATTGCCCAAAACATGGATTCTTATCACACGGGTATACGTGATACTTGAAAAAGTTTTGATCAACTGTTATGTCGGGCCGTCTAAAATGCATAATTCTAGATTTTTCACTAGCAACAAGCCGATGATAAAAAAACCATTTACTTAGAGTGCATAAATCAATATAGATAAACCGTTGAATATCAACGTAATCATTAGACGCATATGTCAAAGCCAAATCATCTGCAAACGCTGTAGCACACCCTCTAAGATTAATTTCAAAGATAGAATTGAAATAAATTAAAAACAATAAGGGCCCCAAAACTGAGCCCTGAGGAACACCACATTTTAGAAGACCTGGAGGACTATTCACATTATTAATTTTTACAATTTGACTACGCTTACGAAGGTAACTTATAAACCAATCTAATATTTTGCCTCTAACACCAATACTTGACAATTTCATTATGAGTATGTCATGGTTAACAGTATCAAATGCTTTTGAAATGTCCAAAAATACTGCTGAGCATTTCTGAGAGTTGTTAATTGCTAAATAAATATTGCTCAGAAAATTTAAAAGAGCTTCTTCCGTAGATTTTCCTTCTATGAATCCAAATTGGTGATCACTAAAAAATTTTATTTTACCAAGGTAAGAGACTAATCGTCGTTTAATTAATTTCTCAAATAATTTGGAAAAAGTACTCAATAGTGAGATCGGTCGGTAATTGTTTAATTGCAGAGCATCACCCTTTTTAAAAACTGGAATAACAACAGCTATTTTTAAGGCGTCTGGAAAAATTCCGCTCTTTAGACTTAAATTAAATAAAAATTTTAATACATCAACCAAATACCAGGCACAATTTTTAACAATGATATTATCTACTCCATCAAATCCTTTAGAATGTTTGTTTTTTAACTTCTGAATTTCAGAAATAATCTCCAAAGAATTAATTTCATCGAAATAACAAGAAGTACAGTAACTATCTCGGTTTCCAAAAATAAATTGTTTCTGCTCTCCACTGTTAGTACTATTAGGAAAAATATTGGAAGTTATATCGGATGAAACATTTATAAAAAATTTATTAAATTCATTACATATATTCTGATCATCAGTAAGAAGAACATTTGATTGATATTCATAAATTTGTGTTATTTGGTTTTTGTTTTGGGACGTATTTCTACCCAAAATATCATCAATTTCCTTCCACATAAGCTTAGGATTATTCCCTATTAAACCAAATTTATCTTTGTAATATACTCTTTTGACCCGTTTAACAGACATATTTACATGCTTAGAGAGTTTTCTTACATAATTTTCTAACCGAGTGTTATTTGGATACCTTCTTAATTTTTTAGAAAATTTTTTAAGTTTATTAATTTTACACAAAAGATAATAATTCATCCAGGGCTTTAACTTCTTGCTACTGCGATAAGTAATTGTTTCTTTTGAAAGTTCAATATGGGAAATTAATTTATTTAAGAAAATATCGAATGCTGTATTACAATTTTTTTCATGGTAAACAAGATCCCAGTTTTCAACTAGAAGACGATCTCTAAGTTTGTCATAATTAACTTTTGAACTCTTTCCACTATAACATATCACAGGTCTATTCGATTCTGCCCAAATATTGAGGGTAATTAAATTATGATCGGAAAAATGTATTGGTAAATTATCAATACTAAAAGTATATGTACTACTGGATTTAACAAAAACATGGTCTAAACATGATAGATTCCTAGTTGGATTGTTAGATACACTGAGGAATCCATATGATGCAAGCATTGCTTGGTAGTTAAAACAGCTTACGTTATTCAATAGATTTATATTAATATCACCTAAGATCACTATGTTATTATTGTTAATTGTTCCCAGCAAATTATCTAAATTATTGCAAAAATCATTAAGATCACTATTACAAAAACGGTAAAAACACAGAAAAATCCAAACATCTTTACCTAGTTGAATGTCCAATCTAAGAACATCAGCTGAAATCCAATTACAAGTACAGCATGATATAACTGTTAGATTTTTATGTATAAAGACACCAACTCCACCGGCGCGGTAATTATCGTTACAGCAAGCTTTAAAGCTGTAATTAGGCAAATTGAATTCTGTTGTTTCGTTCGAATAAATCCAAATTTCAGAAACAAAAATCAAATCAGGTAGAGTATTCAGACTGGCTACAAACGTACTAAACATATCAAAATTTGCTCTTAAACTTCGAATATTTTGGTGCAGTATACTATATTTACTACTCATAAAAGATGCAAATCAAAAATAAGTTACAAACAATGATAATAATAAATTGAGCAAAAATATAATATAGAGCAATAATCATAGAATATCGCGTTGAATTTAAAATTCGCTTAATGATAAGAAAAAATATGTTTACGTAAAAATTAAAAATATTAGAAAAAACAAAAAACGAGTAAAACGACCAAAAATAACTTATATCGTGCTTTACATTCATAGCATTAATATTCAATAGTGCCAACGTAAAAGAAATTAAACACAAAAAAATTTGAATAATTAAATCGGTTAAGGAAATGTAAATAGACAAAACAATTGATAGTGGCGATGAAATCGACATAAAATAAAATAAAAACACAAGAAAAAATAAAAACTGAGCTAGTACAGGTAAATAAATCACAATACTTAACAATCTATAAATTTCCAGGTTCCCAGATAGTTCAATCAGATGTATTGCCTTCAATTTTCTTGTGAATGTTTTTAATCCGAAAAATATCGTTGACCGAAGCAATTCGATGAACATCAGACCCTGCAGATTTCCGTAAATATATTTGTCCAGCTTTGCACCATAAATAATTATACTTATATAATGTTTTTATATTTTTAGCCTCACGGTATAAATTTGACTGGAACGCTGTTAAGTGATGCATAATGTAGATACGCTGGACTGGATGGTTTACTGGTAGAAATACATCCAAATCTTGAGTAGACAGTGATTTGTGTTTTCGCATTTGCATTAAAATATTGTTTTTAAGTTCAGTTGAGTTTAGTTTCACAATAAAGAAATCTCTTAACAATGGCTTGAAGTGGTTTCTATTTGCAGCAGCGTTGACAGTAATTTTTTTATCGATCTTCTCAACTGAGACTATTTGATCACCATTTATGTTCACCCCTATTTTTTTGATAACACAAGTTATTAAACTACGAATGTCTTCATGGTTAGATGGTAAGCCACTGATAATAATGTTGGATACATTTTGCTGTTGATTTGGTTTATCGATTTCAGCTTCCAAATGACGTAATTTGTTGTCTTGCACAAGCAATTTTTCCTCTAAAACACAAACTTTCGACTTGATTTCCTCATATTCAAATTTTAACGATGTAACAATGGTTTTTAAATCTTCAAGTGCTGATAGCTTACTTTCCATGCGTTTAAGCTGGGTCATAACATCGGATAAACTAACGTTCATATTTGCCGAGTCCGACGCAACCTGATCATCATCCATAATTGATTGGTTTGACGTTGCACGACAGTCTTCACATAACCAATTCACAGATCGATTTTTGATGCCTTGTAGAAGATCATCAGATATGCGAGCGCATTTGATATGGAATGGTTTCATACAAGGTCCACCACATTTGACACCAGGAAATCTTCCCTTTGTAATATTGGAAGAGCAAGTGTTACAGGTTTCAGACATAGTACAAATACAGTTTAAAAATTATCTGTGGTAAGTGTACACAGCAATCAAAATAAACCAAAAATGATTTCCGAAATTGAATTTAACAATAAACAGTTTGTACACTATAACGGATTTGAAAGAAACAAATTGTATATACCAATAACGTTTTCACAAAATGAATGAAATCATAAACAGTTGCACTAAAACGGATTTTATTGTAACACAAGAAATATTTCCAATATTTAAATAATTGATTAATTAATTGAATTATTACGATAATTTTATTAATTTAGAGTTCTAATATTTATATGGTTATTATGATTAAAAATGTATTTAATTGGAACTATTATATTTTGATTTATATATTTTTCACTGCACAATTATTTTTGTTTTTTTTTTTTTTTTTTTTTTTTTTTTTAGGTGTTGCTCGTTTAAAAGTTGAGTTTGTAAATATTATCATTTGATACCGCATGGATTACACTATTATCAAAGAATAAAGTGATTAGTAAAATAAATCACTGGCTGAGTGGCTGCACAATCGTATGCCTTACATAACTCCAGCAACAATTTCTCACACCCATAAAAACGGCTGAGTGACCAATCAAGAGCGATTTGCTCCTCTACATAAATGTAACAATATATTGATTATTGATTGATTCAATTGGATGCAATGATCTAAATTGTCGTCATATAAACAAATTTATAAAATTAAATTAATCAGCAATATTATGAGAATTCACTTAACAAAAAAAAAAAACAAAAAAAAAATATCGAACCTCTTTTAAAGGCATGTTTTAATTAGGATTTTATTAAAAATGTGCACAAAATTTGTTTAGTTAATTATATTTTAATTATATACACAAAATTATATCACTTTAATTCAGAATTAAATTAAAATAAATTTGTTAAGACGTTTCAAACTCAAGCAAGACTGAAAAATGAAAAAATTGAAATTTAAAATTTGGAATTTAAGATTTAAAATTTGGAATTTGGAATTTGAAGTTTAGAATTTGAAGTTTGAAATTTGGTATTCGGGATTTTTAGTTTAAAGTTTGTAATTTGAAATTTAGAATTTGAAATTTGAAGTTTGGAATTTGAAGTTTGGAATTTGAAGTTGAATGTAGAATTTGAAATTTAAAATTAAAATTTAAAATTTGTAATTTAAGATTTAAGATTTGGAATTTGAAATTTGAAATTTAAAGTTTGGAATTTAGAATTTGAAATTTGGAATTTAAAGTTTGGAATTTAGAATTTGGAATTTAAGATTTAAAATTTGGAATTTGAAATTTGGAATTTGGAATTTGAAATTTGGACTTTGGAATTTGAAATTTGAAATTTGGAAGTCGAAGTTTGGAATTTAGAATTTGAAATTTGCTATTTTAAGTTTGGAATTTGGATTTTGAAATTTGGAATTTGGGATTTGGAATTTGGGATTTGGTATTTAAAGTGTGGAATTTGAGGTTTGGATTTTGAAATTTGAAATTTAAAATTAAAATTAGAAATTTGGAATTTAAGATTCAAGATTTAAAATTTGGAATTTGGAATTTGAAATTTGGAATTTGAAATTTGGAATTTGAAATTTGAAATTTGGAATTTGAAATTTGAAATTTGGAATTTAGAATTTAGAATTTGAAATTTGAAGTTTGAAATTTGAAATTTAGAATTTTAAATTTGAAGCTTGAAATTTGGATTTTGAAGATTGGAATTTAGAATTTGGAATTTGGTATTTAAAATTAAAATTTAAAATTTGAAATTTACAATTTAAAATTTGGAATTTGAAATTTAGAATTTGAAATTTGGAATTTGAAATTTCAAATTTGGAATTTGAAGTTTGGAATTTAGAATTTGAAATTTGGTATTTGAAGTGAAATTTGGTATTTGAAGTTTGGAATATCGATTTTGAAATTTGAAGTTTGAAATTTGGAATTTGGGATTTGGAATTTGGGATTTGGAATTTGGGATTTGGAATTTACAGTTTGGAATTTGAGGTTTGGATTTGGAAATTTGAAATTTAAAATTAAAATTAGAAATTTGGAATTTAAGATTTAAGATTTAAAATTTGGAATTTGGAATTTAAAGTTTGGAATTTAGAATTTAGAATTTGAAATTCTGAATTTGAAGTTTTGAATTTGAAATTATAATTTGAAATTTAGAAATTTAAATTTGAAGCTTGAAATTTGGAATTTGGATTTTGAAGTTTGCAATTTGAAATTTGGAATTTGAAATTTGGAATTTGAAGTTTGGAATTTGGAATTTGAGGTTTGGATTGTGAAATTTGAAATTTAAAATTAAAATTAAAAATTTGGAATTTAAGATTTAAGATTTGGAATTTGGAATTTGAATTTTGAATTTGGAATTTGAAATTTGGAATTTAGAATTTGACATTTACAGTTTGAAATTTGGAATTTGAAGTTTCGAATTTGGGATTTGAGGTTTCGATTTTGAAATTGAAAATTTGGAATTTGAAATTTGGAAAAAAAATTGAAATTTGGAGTTTGAAGTTTGGAATTTGGAATTTTAGAATTAAAACTTATAATTGATTTTTGTTATCGTCCAAGGTGAAGAATTTTTTATTCAAATAGTTTGTTAATAACATTGTTGGTTGGTCAATGTTAATAAAGTTTCAGATTTCTAAATCAAAGTGATTCTAAATTTAATTGTACATATGCATATATCTTCTTCCAGCGGGAATTTTGTTTAGCAGGTTGTGGTTTTAAAATTAAAATAAAGTGTATTAGCCAAATCATATATTTGTACTAATTGTTTGCCATATATGGTACTAATAAGAATATACTAATGTGGATACTCAAATTATTTAATTTAATTTAGTATGGACAACTTAAAACTGTTATTATTTAATGAGTCCAGATGTAATTTAAATTATTTCGCAGTGGGATTTTAAGCAGAATAGCCATATTTAATTTTGATTTGGAAGATAATTTCTAGAGTTAATAGCTATAGATTTGGAAATTAAATTTTATGGGGTTGCAAATTGTTTAGTTGCTAATTTTAGAATTTTAATTTAAAATATTTAAAAAAACCTATTTAGTACTCAATATTCATAATTTAGAATTAAAATTGTTTGTGCATCTCGAATTTCAGGTTATTTAGTTAGTAATTGATTTGCTGTCCTTTTAGATTAGATGTGAATTGAATTTAATTTATTTAAGGGTATTAACAGCTGATTTTAAATAACGAACTATTGGTGAAGTAAATTGAGTTTTAGGTTTCACTGAATTTAATGAAATTAAATTAATTTTTGTTAAAATTAAGTTGAATTAAATTACGTGAATTGAATGAAGCAGTGTTGGTGTTAATGTTAATTTTCGTATTAATGTTAATGTTAGTTTCACTATTAGTATTGGTATATGTATTTATGTTGATATTGGTATTTATATTAAGATTATTAATAAATACATGACACTGGCTGAGGGGTAGTTGGTTTAATTATTGTTATACAAGCTACTTATGTTAATTTATTTGTAGTACATAAAGAATAATTTATAATTTATTTCAGAAAATTTGATTTATACTTAATTAATTTTAGAATAGTTATTATAAACGATTAATACAGATTTTAAATTTAGGAAATTTTTCAAGAACCTGAAACAGCTTTTCAGGAACTTAGGCAGTAAAGGAACTTAAAATTGTCCTGTCTTGTGCTAAATAATTGACTAAAAATATACTACTAACGAATTTATTCACTATCAACTACTTAGGTGTCTGGAACCGGGATGATTCTTTGTTTTTAACATATCTTTTCTTTTCTTCGGTTTGGTTATTTGTAAAGGGTGTACGGAGGGCCCGGTGTCATCCGGGAGTCTTGCTTAGGCTTGGCATTACATTCTGATCAATCAATCAATCATTCAACAATTCCTTGGACAAGCTGGTGTACCTCGGCGATACTCAGACTACCCGAATGCTTACACTTCATGAAATATTGTATCTACTATTGGATCAATAATTTCATTAGTAGTAGTTAAGCGATTAGTAATTTAACCAATTCACCTAAATTCCTCTATTGAAAGATACCGAAATCTTCCACCAGCAAAACCTAGTTATTCAGAATTACCCTTATTAACTAATTAGTCTAATGTTGCAGATTAGTGCAATGGAATTAAGCTCCATATATAAAGTATTACTTTCATTAGAATTTACACTCAACCAGAACTATTAAAATCCAAAACCTTTGTATTAAAAGACGTAAATCATTTTCACGAGCCCCATGAGCCTTGTACGGTGGATATCTCCGCAACATCCACTACCTAAGCTAGGACCAACAAATACCGACCCCCTTTTACAAAATACCTATAAACAAAACGTACAAAAAATCAAAAATGTGTTTGTAAATATTACAACAATTCCATACAAAATATGTATGTAAGAGAAATCATTAACTTTTTTTGTAGACAAGGTGAATCTTAATGTGAAATAATTAATGTTTGTCAATACTTGAAGAATCTCAACCAGATGTGATTAAACTAGTTTTATAAAGCTAATAACCAAAATATTGTTGAATAAAAACAAAAATTGGAAATCTTCCCCGCGAGTTAGCAAATTTACAAATAATATGTTGATTCTCTAAATTTAAAGCACAAATCGAAACTCGGTTTGCCTTCGAGTTTATGTTAAAATTTACATAAAATAAAACATGAATGAATACATTTTTTTAGCATAATCAGATAAAATGAGCCATGTATTTCTGTACAATAAAAAAAAAAATTAAACATAAATGTATATTTTCATCGTATAACGACTATGTCAAATCATCATCAATCACTTCATTTTTATCGACAGAAGAGCAAAAAAGTGTATTTTGTTAAAATCGATTACATTGTTTAAACAGGAAAAACAGCACATTCACATACACACATCTGACTAAAACAAGAAAAATCATGGAAAATTCTGTGTAACCATATTTACTCAATTTTTATAATATTAGAATTTTGTTGTTGCTTCTAAAATTAAAAATATGTCAACTTGTCTAATCAATAACACTTTAGAATATAAACAGCGACTATACAACACTCATCCTATTCATTAATCCAATTATATTAGCATAAAAATTGAATGTCAATCAAAAATAAAAAGAATTAAATTTTTTTTTTTATCAGAATAAATTGATCAGAATAAAAACTGTGCTTGCGATAACTTTAAAATAGCAAAAAATAATAATAATTTATAATATTGGAAAACTTTTGTTTCTGGCAAATTAAACTTTTGACTGTGTTTATATGGTGGTGTAGTAGATTAATACGATCTGACATTGTGATTAGTCAGGGGAATATTTCTACTTGTTTGTTTTTTTTTGTTCCGAAAGTAAAATGCCAACCCAACAAGCAAAAATTTGATTTGAAAATCGATTAATCATTGATTGGGAAACCAAAAAAAAAAAAAAACAATAACAACATAATACTCCTGTAATAAAAGGTTGATGTGTTACATGAAAATCGGTTCCAATTAATCATTATCACTACATTTTGAACTCATCAATGTATGTATGTACAAGTAAACACATTTTCGTTCGTGGTTTGTGTTTTTTTGACATTTTTGTCACACAAGAAAATGAAAGGTACAGATTCCCATATGTTATATTCTTATAATAATGATTGAGAAATTAACCCCATTTGTGTTCCATAAACATGACACAATGTTGGAGTTATTAAGAATTGTTATAGGATTAAGAACTGTAGCGGTTCAGTCAATTTATTTAAATCACAAATTTCCATTCATTCATTTCACCACCGCAAACGAAATAATTATATCAAACGTAGATTGTTCTATTTGCTAGTAAAGGCAAATGGAAGTTTTCCGGACAGTGTAATTGGCGGATGTCAGCGATTTTTATTGTACTTGACGAAAAATGCCCATGATTTTAAAATAGAAGAATCAAAAATTACTTTAAATTAAAGTTTGTACGATTGTGCTGGGACACACACACACACAAATGGGCAATTAACCAATTCAAACAACGCTTTAGTTGCACAACGGACAATATTTGATTGGATTGTTTCTGGTATAACCAATTAAAGCAGCATGAAGCTAAGTGCGACAGCGCAAGTAAACAATTGTACTCTTAATTTGCACTTAGATATCGACATTGACAGCTCATTAAAGCTATTTTTTGAACAAGAAGAAATTTCTCCTGTCCATATTTTGGATCCGGAGGAAACTGAGTGCGAAGGGCACTATAAGAGTACGCACAATTGACACGATGATGGGCGATACATAGTAGCCATTCCATTTAAGAAAAATGCAGTTCAACTCGAGAATTTGGTGAATGCAACCAAGCGGAGATTTCTGGCATTGGAAAGAAAGGAAAACCATTGCTTAAAGAAGAATATACAAAATTCATCAACGAGTATCTCAAACTGGGATACCTAGAGCTCCTCAAACCGGTTGATCATAATATTAATGAGTCGAAATGTTTCTATTCAGTCAACTTTATGGGCAATTCTGATGAGATTTCGAAACTACAAATTAGCGTTGACCGGTGCCATTGAAAAAATGTACAATCAAGTTTTCGTTTGCGAGGATGATACATAATTTTAGCTAATTCTGTGGTGAAGTGAAGTGTCTGAGGAGTGCAAGCATTAGGAGCTGAATACAGTTACATTGGGATTAGCCAGTTCATCATTTTTGGCTATTACAACTCTGCAATAGATGGCTTATGATAATCAGCAAAATTATCCAGATACTGCTTTACAAATTTTAAATGAATTCTATGTTGACGATTTCATATCAGGGGCAAATACGGTAGAGAAATTACAAAGCCTAAAAGAAAAAATAAATGAGATATTACTAGGTGGCGGGTTTAATTTGAGAAAATGGAGGTGAAATTCATCTGACATAACGATGACAGAAAAGGCGGATGAGATGTCGATGTTCCACAGTTCATCAACAGAAACAAAAATATTAGGAAGATGTATTCACATTTCAACTAACGTTAGAGAGCAGCAGAGACCCAACAAAGCGGCCGATTATTTCCGAGTACTCCAGAGTTTTTGATCCGCTTCGATGATTGTCTCCAACCATCATTTTAATGAAAATAGTTTTCCAAGCTATATGGTTAATGAAGATGGAAATATGTAAATAAATACGCAGTGCCGTAGTTTATTGTAGAACCGTTCATGAAAATAATTCAGTCACGGTGAGTTTAATGGCATCAGAAATCAAAGTCCGTCAAAAATCCATTAAACAGGTATTCTTGCCCAGACTCAAGTTATGTGGTGCGCATTACTAACTAAACTTCTGGCGCTGGTGAAACAAACCATAAAGCATCCTGTGAAATGTTATGGGTAGATAGATTCTACAATTGTCTTGATGTGGCTATCCAGATATCCAGCAAGATGGAAAACATTTGTGGCTAATCGTACATCGATGAGTTTAAGCCAATTACCCCGAGACTATTGGAATCATGTAATATCTGAATATAACCCAGCTGTTCGCGCTTCGAGGGGAATGCTTACATCGCAGCTTATTAATCTAAGTCAATGGTGTCACGGGCCGGAATGGTTGAAGAATCCTGACTGTGCTTTTACTTCTCAAAATCTAACCTATAACAATGGCGAACATTTGGGTGAAGAACGAAAAAACACAGAACTCTTCGTTCTCAATACTTAATGAAAAGAACATATTATCGATATATTAATATGTATAGGAGTTCATGTTACACTAAGCTGTTAAGAGTGTTGGCAAATGTCTTGAGCATAGCGATATTCTTTCTTTGGCACAATTTATAGGTGCAAATGGTATTTTGAGAGTTGGCGGTAGGCTAAAACATTTAGATTGCCAATATGATCATAAACATCCAATAATTCTACCAAAGGGTCACGCTCATGCATTAAGCCGAATCGTAATATTACACATACATGAACGAAACTGATATCCGGGTTTAACATTAACATTCCACTTGCGAGACAGCAATTTTAGATAGTTGGCGGCAAAGGCACCATCAGAAAAACTGTAAATAAAGGCGTAATATGATTCTTAAGCAAAGACATCCAAGCAGTTAATGGGGGACTGCCAATAGCTAGGATGAAAGCAATCAGACTATTTACTGCGTGCGGTACAGATTACGCGGGGCCTGTCCAAATAGCATCGAAAAGGGGAAGAGGTGCTAAATTAACAAAGAGATATGTAGCCCTATTTATTTGTATGGTAACGAAGGCTACTCATATCAAAGCAGTGAATGATTTTTCAACTGATGCTTTTATAGCCCACAACAGCTTCAGTGACAATGGTTCCAATTTTGTTGGAGCCAAGAGAAAGCGAATGAGATATTTAAGCTAATTTCAGACAATAATCATATTCATAACTCTCTCGTTGCAGGATTTTTACCAAAAAGCGAGGTACAATGTCATTTTATACCAGAGGCATCGCCTAATTTTGGAGGTCTTTGGGAGGCGGCTGCAAAATCTTTTAAAAATCATCTTTCTAAATGTGCATCGAACACCCATTTGACTTTTGAAGAGATGGTCACTTTGCTAAGCCAGATTGAGTCTATTTTAAATTCAAGACCACTATACGCAACAGCAGATGATGAAGCGGCCTTTGAAGTTCTAACACCGGCACACTTCCTAATGGGCTCAGCGAATTTTTACTTCCTCGAGAGTGATACCTCTGAAAGCATACCGGTTAGAAGGCTTAAAAGGAAGCAATATATACAGCAGCGCGTCCACTTATTTTATAGAAAAGTCAGCATCGAATATTTTCACAATCCTTAACAAAAGGCGAAATTGTGTAGCCCACAACAAAATTTGAATATCGGTGACATCGTATTAATTAAAGAAGAAAATTTACCACCATACAAATGGGCGCTTGGTAAAATTTTTTAACTATGTACATCCAGATCAACAGGGACGAGTTCGAGTTGCTACTTTAAAAATTTCAGCATCCCTACTTAAGCGGCCAATTGTTAAACTGTGTAACCTGCCGGAGCAAGATGACATGCAGATTGTTAACGACGGTATCGTTAACGGGGCGGAGAATGTTAGTAATGCCTAAAAAATAAATGTACAAAGAATCAACTTCAATAATTAATGCGAAATTATTTATACTTATCTGAAACCAGAGCTGCTCATCGGTGCGGCAGTATATAAAATCATTATTTCTTTTGGCTTTAAAAGCCTTAGGAAATTGTTATTCATTAATGTACACAAAAACATTATTTTGATTCAATAATAATGTTATTGTTTTGATTATTTGTAACCAACCTTTTAAATTAACATTACTGATCATTGGAAAATAATTATAGTAAAACAGGTACAAACTTAATTATAGCAGTTAATTATGCAAAATGCTAGAGCAGTAGACAAACTTTTGAATTAATTTTGTATAACACTTTATTGCTACATAAATGGGAAACTAAATATTCTAGAAATACTTCTAATAAAAACTTTATAAGTAAAATACAGCGAATAAACCATTTTGTGAATATAAATTGTAAAAATAAATAAGCGAAGATGTTTGAATAGCTACAGTGAGTTTATTTACCCGGAATATAATTGGACACGACATCGGCCTCAACGATATTTTTTGACCCTCACATTCAATAAGGAAAAGACGCTATACCTCCTCATCTAATTTGGGCCTACGCACTTCATTTGGAAACGAGAAAGCAGAATTTATTAGTTTGGACCCCGCATTTCTACTGTACAAAGCAAGTTTGATCAATTTATTGGCGTTTACTATCGGTTCGAGCAATTGTAATATTTTTTAACAGTGCTTTGCACTTTGTTATTGAACTTTGGACGGTGAATTGTGCTGGTACAATGAGAATCAAACCAGCTGAACTCAAATATTCAAAATTGCCAATTGTATAGTAGTTATCACCTGCTGCGGGCGATTGCCGGAGGCAATGCAATTATTACCCAGGACGTGGGATTTGTGTCACTATGAAAAAGCGAGTGGTGTTTTCTGCGAATTCTGCAGTCACATGAACTTGGGTTCAAGCAATTAAAGTAACGGTTGCCAGTAATTAAGAGTTTATTCCTCTCGTCTACGGCCAACTTCTTAAAAGTATCATAATCTATCAATCTGTGTTCCGATTCGTTGCAAGCTATACATTGGGGGACACGTTGTCGATATAAAACAATGTTTCGGTTCGTGTTCTTTTTATTAGAAATCGTCTATTGTATAGGAAACTCATTATCTGTATTGCTTACGCCCATTGACTTCGAGAAGATTCATTTAATTTCTTTTAATAGATTAGCCATGAACCTCTGGTTTCAGATTATCACCTAGCGCCTTTAATCCACGTATTACCTCATCAGACGTATCGATAAGTTTCGGTTTATTTGACGCATTTGCGGCCCTGATAACAGGTTATTCGAATGCACAAGTGACTCTATGTAGGTAAACTACCCAGTATTGAGCCATGGGCTAGTGGTGAGCCCCCACGACATATTTTTGTGAATATTTAACTTTCTATTTATTAAACCACAAATATTTCGTTAATGGGGAATTCCCTAATTATGTTTCCTATTGCTGCTCTTCTTATTGTAATTTTTATTCATCTAGCCTTGTGAGTTAAGTAGAATAGAGCGATTTTGTGCATTTGGTCGAATATCGATTTTTCTAAAGAAAATTCTTAAGGAAGCATACCGTCAGAGCCTTCTAGAGTATAGAGCCATAATCATTATGACGTATTTTTTAGAAGCTTTTTTAATGGTATAACTTTTCACTGATTTCCATAGGAATCCATAGTAAAAACGGTGTTTTTTAGCTTCAAGTTTTACAATGAAAAAAGCAAAAATGTTACAAAATGTTTATACAAAAGTGTTCTACATATCTTTAGCAGCAATATACAAGAAGGGTTTATTGGTATTAAGTAAATATTAATTGCAGAAATATTAAAATTAAATTATTTCTAAAATATATTTTTCGAACTTTCATTTTGAAAATACATCAAAGTTGGCTCTGACAAATTAAAAAAATACTTGCTAAATTTATCTTTAGTTTTACTAGTGTACGTTAGATGTCTCAGATTTATACAGAAAAATATAAAAAAAATTGTTTAATCACAAAATTATGAAACGTTCTTAATATTTTGAGAATTTATTTTGCTTTTCCTACAATTTTTGCACTTGAAATTTCTCCAGGTGGCAATTTTTCGTACGATTTTACAAAAAAAAATTCTGCCATCACTGCCATCTATGTAATGTATATTGGCTTAATGCACACGATTTGTAGTAAGCTTTTCTTTTTAATTTGACCAGAATGTTGTTGTTATGAACTTTTTTTTATATTTTGGTTTAAATAAATCAATTATTACAAGAAAATGGAAACGATTTACTTAAACGAGATTTATATATGTTGAAATTCAAACATTTATGAAAATATTTCAGAAATCATAATTAGGAATTTGCAACGTTTTCATTTACAAATTTGCCTTTGGAAAAAAAGTGTTTTCCCATATGTTTTACGTGTTTTACTATGAAAAGTTTGGTTTTTTCCTCGTTTCTAATTCCCTTATAAAAGCTTCGTTTTTTAGATTATGGCTTGTATAATCAAGGTTGCTTTGATACCGTTTAAAGCTTCAGGTGAATGCATTTACTTGATTTGAATTATTATGTATAGTATCAAAGCAACCTTGATTATACAAGCCATAATCTAAAAAACGAAGCTTTTATAAGGGAATTAGAAACGAGGAAAAAACCAAACTTTTCATAGTAAAACACACAAAACATATGGGAAATCACTTTTTCTCCGAAGACAAATTTGTAAATGAAAACGTTGCAAATTCCTAATTATGATTTCTGAAATATTTTCATAAATGTTTGAATTTCAACATATATAAATCTCGTTTAAGTAAATCATTTTCATTTTCTTGTAATAATTGATTTATTTAATCCAAAATATAAAAAAAAGTTCATAACAACAGCATTCTGGTCAAATTGAAAAGGAAAGCTTACTACAAATCGTGTGCATTAAGCCAATATACATAGATGGCAGTGGGCAGTAAACATTTTGAAAAACCGTACCAAAAATCGCCACTTGGGGAAATTTATGTTCAACAATTGTAGGAAAAGCAAAACAAATTCTCAAAATATTAAGAACGTGTCGTAATTTTGTGATTAAACAATTTTTTTCGTATTTTTCTGTATAAATCTGAGACATCTAACGTACACTAGTAAAACTAAAGATAAATGTAGCAAGTATTATTTTAATTCGTCAGAGCCAACTTTGATGTATTTTTCAAAATGAAAGTTCGAAAAATATATTTTAGAAATAATTTAATTTTAATATTTCTGCAATTAATATTTACTTAATACCAATAAACCCTTCCTGAATATTGTTGCTAAAGATATGTAGAACACTTTTGTATAAAAATTTTGTAACAATTTTGCTTTTTTCAATGAAAAACTTGAAGCTAAAAAACACCATTTTTACTATGGATTCCTATGGAAATTAGTGAAAAGTTATACCACTAAAAAAGCTTCTAAAAAATACGTCATAATGATTATGGCTCTATACTCTAGAAGGCTCTGATAGTATATCATATATTTATATTAAAAATTAATATTTTGTTTAATATAATTCTCAATTTTTTGCAGAAATATTTAATATTTACCATAATTAATTAGCGGCTCATTACTGGGTTTACGAAATTTCTAATATCGAATAAAGAGCCGGGTAGAGGCTCATCAATGGATCATATAAAAAACCGTTGATCCGTTAATGAGCCTGTGCATTTTTTTGTGCTAAAAAAATTAGGTAATTAAAATTTGTATTGGTATTTTATATATTTATGTTATATTTATTACGATGGAGATTTTAAATCTATTATAAGACAAATCCTAATGCCTTCTAAACGAAGTTATAACGTAGAAGACATAGAAAGAGCACTGGAAAATATTAAAAATAAACCCCTATTCGTACAGCTGCGAAGATGTTTAATATCTCAAGAGCAACGCTCCAAAACAGAATCTACAATCGCTCGAGAAAGAGTATAATGGGACCAGCACCTGTTTTAACAATTTCTGAGGAACGTGAAATTGTTAATTGGATATTTAATAACCATCCCAGAGGATTTCCTAGAAGGAAACATGAAGTGCGTGGAGTTACGAAGAAATTCCTAGATGCCAATGCGAGAAAAAACATGTTTATTAATAACCTACCAGGAAATAAATGATACAAAACAATTCTAAATAGGCACCCCGAGTTGCCTTTCAGAACACCAGAGACTAACTAGTGCTAGCGCATGTGTATCGGAAAACGATATTATAGAGGCTGGTTTGAGCAATTTGAGGATTACTTTACTTCCAAGAACCTGACTGATGACTTACTTAACGATCCATCAAACATTTTTAATGACTAAGAGTCTGGGTTTCTGTTATGCCTCAAAGGTGGGGCCGTGCTGGCACCCAAGGGAGCAAACAATGTCTACGAGACAGATAAAGGTCGAGCCAAAGAAAGTATAACTGTAATGTTCAGTTTCTCTGCTGATTTTGTTGTCGTTCCACCGATGATAGATTTCCATTATAAAAGAATACCGAAGGATGTTATGGATTCAATTTCGGAGGGATAGTATTCACAAAGACGGATTCGGGGTAGATGACTTCGGAAGGCTTTTTATTTTATATTAAAAAAATTTTCTTGTTCTAAACTGGTTTCGAGAAAAATTAAATTTCCACTAGTACTATATGTTGATGGCCATAAGACACAGCTGACCTACTCACTTTCCAAATTCTGCGAGGAGCTCAAAATAATTTTGATATATTTGTATCCCAATTCAACACGAATTCTTCAACCAGCGCATGTGTCAATATTCAGACCAATAAAATTAGCAACCTCGACAATCAATTTTCAACAAAAATATTTCGCACCGATGCTGAAAAAAGTTATGGAGAAATATGTTAAGGCGGATACAATCATAAATGGGTTTGGCACTTGTGGGCTTTATCCCTTCGATACAAATGCTATAGATTACTGGAAGTGCCTGGCCAACTCAACAACAATTCAAAAAAAAAATTCAACGAATTGAAAGTGGGGCAACCGAAGAAAACCCGAACAGCATTATCTTTAAGCAATTTTTAGAGATTGTTGGATCCGACAAAATCAAACAGCTGGAAACTATTAATCAGAGTAATAGCACACATTCCGGCGACTTTCTATTATTGCATAAAATATATCAAAGATTAAAAGTAGGTAGATATAACAACAAACGTAAAATTACTACTACTAATTCACTAATAAATATACCTAATGTACCTAATCAATTTTGATTTAGGATACCCCGGCTACCAGTAGTAACGCGCAAGTTAATCCGATCGGTGAAGAACCAAATATGGTAAGGCCAGGTGTTTTTCATTATTTTCTGGATGCCTCCTTATTGCCGCCTTATCTGAATTGGAGATTAGCCAAAAGGTCGCAATTTTTGAGACTGAAGAAGTAGAAAGCTTTATACCTGATGTAATTATGAGTAATGTCAAAGCAACCTTGATTATACGAGCCATAATCTAAAAAACGAAGCTTTTATAAAGGAATTAGAAACGAGGAAAAAACCAAAATTCCCGTAGTAAAACACATAAAACATATGGGAAATCACTTTTTTTCCTAAGACAAATTTGTAAATGAAAACTTTGCAAATTCTTAATTATGATTTCTGAAATATTTTCATTAAAGTTTGATTATATAAATCTCGTTTAAGTAAATCGTTTTCATTTTCTTGTAATAATTGATTTATTTAAACCAAAATATAAAAAAAAGTTCATAACAACAGCATTCTGGTCAAATTAAAAAGAAAAGCTTACTACAAATCGTGTGCATTAAGTCAATATACATTACATAGATGGCAGTGATGGCAGCAAAACTTTTGAAAAATCGTACGAAAAATTGCCACCTGGGGAAATTTCAAGTTCAAAAATTGTAGGAAAAGCAAAACAAATTCTCCAAATATTAAGAACGTGTCATAATTTTGTGATTAAACAATTTTTTTTCGTACTTTTCTGTATAAATCTTAGACATCTAACGTACACTAGTAAAACTAAAGATAAATTTAGCAAGTATTATTTTAATTCGTCAGAGCCAACTTTGATGTATTTTTCAAAATGAAAGTTCGAAAAATATATTTTAGAAATAATTTAATTCTAATATTTCTTCAATTAATATTTACTTAATACTAATATACCCTTCTTGTATATTGCTGCTAAAGGTATGTAGAACACTTTTGTATAAACATTTTGTAACATGTTTGCTTTTTTCATTGTAAAACTTGAAGCTAAAAAACACCATTTTTAGTATGGATTCCTATGGAAATCAGTGAAAAGTTATACCACTAAAAAAGCTTCTAAAAAATCAGAGCCTTCTAGAGTATAGAGCCATAATCATTATGACGTATTTTTTCGAAGCTTTTTTTAGTGGTATAACTTTTCACTAATTTCCATAGGAATCCATAGTAAAAATGGTGTTTTTAGCTTCAAGTTTTTCCTTGAAAAAAGCAAAAATGTTACAAAATTTTTATACAAAAGTGTTCTACATATCTTTAGCAACAATATACAAGAAGGGTTTATTGGTATTAAGTAAATATTAATTGCAGAAATTTTAAAATTAAATTATTTCTAAAATATATTTTTGGAACTTTCAGTTTGAAAAATACATCAAAGTTGGCTCTGACGAATTAAAATAATACTTGCTAAATTTATCTTTAGTTTTACTAGTGCACGTTAGATGTCTCAGATTTATACAGAAAAATACGAAAAAGATTGTTTAATCACAAAATTATGACACGTTCTTAAATATTTTGAGGATTTGTTTTGCTTTTCCTACAACTTTTGAACTCATTTCCCCAAATGGCAATTTTTGGTACGATTTTTCAAATTGTTTACTGCCCACTGCCATCTATGTATATTGACTTAATGCACACGATTTGTAGTAAGCTTTTCTTTTTAATTTGACCAGAATGCTGTTGTTATGAATTTTTTTTTATATTTTGGTTTAAATAAATCAATTATTACAAGAAAATGAAAACGATTTACTTAAACGATATTTATATATGTTGAAATTCAAACATTTATGAAAATATTTCAGAAATCATAATTAAGAATTTGCAACGTTTTCATTTATATATTTGTCTTAGGAAAAAAGTGATTTCCGATATGTTTTATGTGTTTTACTATGGAAATTTTGGCTTTTTCGTCGTTTCTAATTCCCTTATAAAAGCTTCGTTTTTTAGATTATGGCTTGTATAATCAAGGTTGCTTTGAAAAAATACGTCATAATGATTATGGCTCTATACTCTAGAAGGCTCTGCTACCATATGAAGTGTGCATCAAAGTTTTGTATAAATGTTAATTATTTTCAATGCAGCAAGTGCATGTTAGGTATAACTTAAGATTAACTTATGCAGTTAAGTACCTTTTGTTCATACAACAAAGTATTTAGTATTGGTTACTAAAAGTTGAATCGAAATTATCTTTGTGCATTTTATTTTTATTTTAAGACAGAAAAGTTCGTTATGTTTACGCTTCAGTTTAATACGCCTACAAACAACGAAATTTTAATAAAACCTTAATCGCATTAATTTATAGGGGGCTTATCACTGGGTCACTCCCGGCTCTGAACTGGATAAAATAGGGCTCACGACTGGAAAATGTATGTTTATTTCGTAAATACAATTAATTAAATTATCTTCAGTATTTTATAAAAAATTATTAAATTAATTTTATTTAAAATCAATCAATGCAACTTATGGCATAAACATATTTTGAAAATATTACAGAACTAAACTTTACAGTCCGACTTAAATGAAAAATTTTGCTAAAAAGGCTCACGACTGGGTAGTTTACCCTAGTTAACGTTGGTTAGCTCGAAGTGTTTCATAAGGGGTAGGCTTATCCTCTAAGCATTCCCATCAAATATTGGAACTTTTTGACGGGACTAATTTTTTCTCGTTTATGCGGTTGCTCGGGCAGAAGATATTTAAAAAGCTTTGTCATTCTGTAAAATGGGGCGAGAATGGTGTTGCAAAAATTGTTTATTTTAGAAAGTAGTTCAAGATTTTTTAATCGCGATATGCATGCATTAAAATTAGAATGCAGTAGTGTCGATGATAGCTATTAAGGCCGGTATTCACGTACAATTAAATTGCGCAATATAATTGTGTGACGTCAGAACATTGCGCAATATTCTCAAATTTTATTCAAGATTTTGGAATTTTTTTGTGCAATACTGACGTCACACAATTATATTGCGCAATTTAATTGTACGTGAATACCGGCCTTTACACGTATTCTGCATGATAATTATTCAAGTTGCCTGTATTTCTAATTTTGCTGCGCATCAGTAGGCTTCATTACGTGAAAGAAGATAAATCTAGTACTATTTGTAAATTTTTTATTTTATTCAAACAATTTATTTAATTTGTTGACAGAAAATAAACTTTTTGTGACAAGTGCCATAATGGAGGAAAAAATGAATTAATTTGTGACAAAATAAGGCATCATTCTGATAAAAAACTACTAAGCTAAATTTAAATATGTAACAAATAAATGTCAAAAGTATAGAATTGCATGCAGCACATGTGTTTTGAGTGGATATCTGCGTGCATCACTGCAAAATTTACAAAAAACCAAACGCGGACAATTCAAATAAAATAATCCAAATATTGCGCTTGCGTAGTAATTTCTTTCTTATATATATATATATGTGACGTCTATGCAAAGGGGCGGGCTTAGGTGTCAAAAAATTATTTTCTACTTTTTTGCCGACTCGGATAGAGTGTGAGACGCTCTTTCACATGATGAAAACCAGAAAGTCATAATTTGTGGAAAAGTTTATTAAAAATGAAGAGAAAGCAGAGTACAAATACGAAAAAACACTGATTATATGCCAGAAAAACATTACTAAGTAGTTTTTGTATTTTTCTTCGTCGTTGTCTTTCTTGAGACCTTTGTACGTGGTGGTTGTGAGGAAGATGGACCTTGTTCTACGTCTGGTTCGAAAAGTATTAATTATAGTTACGACACCAGGCAACGCAGATAAAAGGGAACAACTAACGCGAAACTGACGCAACGAGTTTTTTACCTTTAACAGCTGTTTTCTTGATAACTTGCTTTCGCACGTAAGCCCCATTTTCATAGACCAGGTCACATATTTCGAAATAAAAACGTTTACTTCATTTATATTCATTTCTTTATACTTTTCCTAATAAAAATTGATTGAATGTGATTAGTAAATTAAGCCAAGGCTTGGGCATCACTAGAAAGTGATGATCACGGAAGGTATAAGTGGGCAATCATCACTCATACAACTGGCTATATATTTCGATCGATTTCTGTAATGGTAGTGCGGATTAGCAAACGCATTTTACCTTAACATTCATCCTTTAAATGGTGACATCACTTGGCATGTTAATCTGAACCAAATATAAGAAAATCATAAATATTAGACATTTAAATATATTGAAATTTAATTTACTTCACGAAGTTGCGCACGTGGTTATCCTTATCTATCTATACATTTTTTTTTTTTGGTTTGTAGGCAGATTTAGGATACAGTTCTTGTGAATATTTTTTGACCACCAGCCACTTTTGACTTCTAATTTCTCGACAGCTTTAATTTATTTTATTAGAAATATTCTGCATAAGGTTATCAGATAAATACCATGCCAAACAATTTTAAATAAATTTATTTTAATCACATGTGTCACACTGAGCGATACACAACAGGCTGATAATTCAAATTATGTATGTGTAGAATATTTTGTTAAAAAAACTAATTTGATTAATTTGAAAGATTCCTTTTTCCAATTCAATTAATTTAAATAATTTTTTATATTCCAAAATTTATATTGTGTAATGCTTCTTCTTTCCCCCTTTACAGTATAAAAAAAAAAAAAAAAAATAATTAAATTAAAAATTTACAGCTTTCTTTTGATTCGCATTTAATTGCTTTTATAATATACACATAGATGATGATATGATGATGAAGTTGAAATAAAAAATTGAAGTATGTCAAAATATAAAAAATAAAAACTGAATACATTTTGAAGATCAAATTAAGGAAACACAAAAACATACGTTCGCTAAAAGTTATAAAAAAGCTCCAATTGAAGTGTGATGAGCATGTAGAGCAGGAAGCAATTATTTTTTTCAACTTTAGGAATTTTTTTTTTTTAACATAATGTAACAAAATGTTTTTGACTTGGATGTTGAAAATTAATTGAATGAAAAATTGTTTTAATTCAATAATGTTAAAATAAAATTATTTTCATTTTGCAAGTCAATTTTAAATTATTATGGAAACAATCGTCAGTATTATAATATAGAGGTAAAGTAATGTTTAAGTTTGGATTTACCATCTTCATCGGATGGTGGATATACAAAATAAATAACTATTAAGACTTTTTTTTTATATAAATCGTAGTTTATTTAGGGTTAAGTATGGTATAAAATTGGTTTTAATAAGATTATTTTTAACTGTCACTTAACTGTCTTTTAAAAATTTGTATGTATAAGTTTATTAACAAAATTTTAAACGAATCAAAAATGTTGAGAAACTTATTTGCTCATTTTTTAAAAAAATGTTTATAAAATCTTTGATAAATTAGCAAACGTACTAGGTTGACTCTTATTATTATCATTCCACAACAAAGATGATTGAACTCAAAGATCGCTAGAATAAATAACGGTATGATATTTTCTGCAACGTTACCATCCCTATCTGGGTTTAATCTTTCGGGAAACAAAATCATAACCACATTACTACAATGTGTTTCTTACTCAATCATTGTTTTTGAATTGTATTTCAGGGGCCTTTTGTATTAGAAAGCACAGGATTTCTCCTTTTTGTTTTTTTAAATTCTTATTCGGTTGGCGCATCTCATTTGGTGTATTACAGCAAAATTCAAATTTTCATTAGTTCCAATAGCCATTTCGAAAGATGCCAATGAATTTTTACTATATTTTACTAAAATATTTTTAGTTCTTGATTGGTGACTGATCCTAAAGGTGGGACAACTCAAATTTGTAATTAAATTTCCAAAGAGAATATTATGTCCCGAACTTGTAAAAAGACATACAGAAGGGGGCATACATAAAAGACATACAGAAGTGAACCCAGTACAGAACCCTGCGGCACTCCCGAGACAATTTTTGATACTAACAAAAAATTTCCTGTCTGCCAAATATAATCTGACCCAGGAAAACAGGGCCGGCTTAATGCCTCAGTTTATCATCATGTACAAGACTCCTTCATGCCACACAGAATCGAAGGCTATTTGGATATTGAGGAATGATACCGCTGTTATTTTCCGCCTTGATTTAGCAAGGTTTAGCTGATTCAACAGCCTCATGAGGTCATCAGTTGTTATTTGTGCTGCACAACGCCCAATTGTTAGGATTATAGAATTCCGGATAATGGGAGGTTCTTTATGGTCCTGTTCAAAACACCATCAACACCTGGGAATTTTTTATTCCTGAGCCGACCGGCCATACCCTTCACTTAAATGGAATTAGTCTCGATCTCATACGGAGTCTGCTGAGCCAAAACAAAACTGTTTGTTGTGTCAGAGACGGTCTGGTCTCCAACATGGGATTAGTCGCTAAACTTAAACTCGTAGTAGTCTGCAACCGATTCTGATATTACACCAGGATCGATCACAGGCCCATCCTGACCCTGCAAAAGCAGCATGGGACGATGAGACAGCTTCAAGCTCAAGTTCTCTTAGGGTCGATATTTCTCAGCTTTCTACGGACCTGCTCCTGTCGATACTGGCTTATTTTCTCATGTATGAGCCAGGTGGTTCGGTTTATAAGGGTGGTACTGTACAATTGTGTCATATGACGCCGATTATTGCGACACATGTTCCTGAACCAGATCAATTCTAGTATGGCTTCAGATAGGCCTTTGAATGTATGCTCAACAAGTGGCACGAAAACACCTTACTCACAAGGTGCGTGAAGTTTGCAACTCTTTGTTTAATCTCCTCGACAGATTTGATCGGCTGGTTGTTTAATTATTCAATTGTATTACAAAAAATGCCACCTCTTGAGAAAATAATTCCATCCCTCCCCTATACAGACCGTGATCGCGATGAAGTTTTTACATACATAGGCCCTGGTAGAGGCGTGCTTGATATGGATTCGCAAAAGTATCGCTGTGTAACCTGATTGATTGATTTTAGTATTAATTCTGTATATAAAGTAGCCTTTAATGTGAAGGGAAGTGTTTGTCAGACAGCTTGGTCTCGTTCAAGCACACAATGCAGAGTTTATGCCTCTGTAAAAAATACGCAAGCTTCTGGCGTCGAGCCAGACCGAATAAGCTATTGCAATTTAATGTGATTATTTTCATTTTAGGTATAGCCATGAAATTTAGATACAATGGCTTTTGATTCGGAATGTCCTGTATTTAGTATAATTTAGCCGTAAAATTGGAAACATTTTTTGTCAATGAGACGAAATCCATTCCGAATATTTGCTGTGATTTTCAAGGTTTACTATTTAAAGTGTCCGCGAAAGAGACGCCCTATCCAACAAAACTTGAATCGAATCTATTAACTGTCGGTCGGGCTTTAGGACTATGGGAATCTGATCTTTTCAACTCACCCAGTCGTCCTTGGCTTACTGGACATTTGGAAAAACTCGCCACGGTATGTTCTTGTTTTCGTTCCTTAGACATTCTCCTAGATTGTGATTGTTTGCTCACTTTACGCATTTATAGCCTATATGACATCCCGCTGCCTGTAAAGTATGCTTAGATTTCCTCAATTTCCGTATCCTGATGGATGCCTTTGAAGATTAACACCTTCGAGCGCTGGATTTTATGGGTGTATGTATAAAACTCCATACAGTCTTTCCTGAGCCGTTCAGTGATACAGTTATACTGCTCTATATCTTTTGCATATAGATAACAATTCACAACACTCGTCGCAAATATCTTCAGGGGTATACCACCATGTTTTCCTGTGATGTCCTTGATCTGCTTAATGTTTTTGGTATCAGACCCTTTCATAATGATTGGACGAGGTTTTATAGCCATCGACCTTGTTGCCACAAGGACTCTATAAACTGTTTCGGGTATATCAGCTGGCGCATCAGTTGGTAGGTGATAAAATTGTATACCAAGTAAATATTTCTAGCTTCCCCCATTTGTTGCTCACTTTCGGATCCTGAGTAATCGTAGTCCGATCTATTTACTAGGGTTTTTTCAGCCTTACTGATGTCATCGTCGATAAGCGGCGTCAATACCTTTGTTTGCTTAAATTCAAATTAGCTTAATAAAAATTGTTTTACAATAACTTTTAAATTCGTTTCTATAGACAAACTAAAATCGAACACGGCAGAAACATTATTAAATACGCGACTTCAATTAAAAATTGGATTCGACATACCAAAGTTCGAACCGGAAATGAAACCGGAGATTAATCTCAAGGCCTCGATGCCTAAGTGATCGCACTAGAATACGTAATGAACAGAACGACAGTAGTAGTGAGCTATAAATTCGGCCCATTGTAACATCGTATTGTCTACCGACGGACAATGGTTCAATATTCAGTAACAGGCAACGGTCTAAATATAGTGATAACTCATACTTAAGAGCGTTTGCATCCCGAGGGAGTCGTCTTAAGTTGAGACGAGGCTTATTTAAGTTACACCATTCACAGAAAATGTTTAATTCATGTTGTAGATTTAACAGATCGCCCTTCAGAAGTTAAAAATGAGCTCTAGGACCACTAAATATTTCATAATTTACGACGGATGGATACAATTTATACCTTTTATGAGCTTTAGATTTCCGATTTTTTAAGCCTGTCAGTTGATGATTAAACCATGGCTCACCACGTGCTGACAAAACTACACACGACCGAGGAATAAACTGTTCAATTGCCGAGTTCATAATTTAATAAAACTGATCAATATAAGCGTCCAAACTACCTGTTTTCTATCGATCCCAATTAATATTGTCCAGAAACTCATTTAAAGCATAATAGTTTCCCTTTTTAAAATTGACAGACTTACTATAGAATTAAAATTTCCGTTAACATTAACACAATTTTCAAAAGGTAATTATGAAAGTGTAGTGGTATATGAAAAATACTCGAAGAACTGCCTAGATCATCACAAGCAAGATTGTGCCATGTAATTCCACTGGTTTGGACACTAGATCAAGGATATCGCTGATGTGGTTCTCAATGTTGTCAATCTATGTTAGTTCTAAAGAACAAATAGAGTCTATCACGAGGCCTGAGATTAAATCACCATTTAACGACAGAAGTCATCATCAACCTACTGTAAGCCATTTTATTTTCGGCAGGTTAAAATCACCCAAAATCACCATAGAATCGAATTCAGCAGCTACAACATCAAGTTGGTTTGAGAAACAAGCAGACAACTCTCCGTACATATAAGCTGAGGTTCCACATGTAATATAAACTCTTACTATCAACACCAGCTTAGCCTTCAAAGCAAGTTTAACAGCTGAAATCTCCAACTCGTTACTCTCCAGGACAATAATATCGGTACGTATATCTTTCGAGACAGCTATCAGTAGTCTGTCACCTCTCGCCATCGATTCACTTTCCGAATAACGATCGCGTCTGAAGGCTTGGTAGTCCGGGGGGGAATACTCTGCAGAATTGTGTGAACTAGCCCCAGCCATGTTTCCGTGATACAGATGGCATCATAGTTATTTTACAACACCGATAAATGCATTTCATGCTATTTTGATCGAATACCACTAGAGTTGTGATAATAAATAGATAATGTGTTAGCTCTGGCAAAGACGGAGTCCGAAAATTTTCAGATCGCTGCATGAACTTACGAACTAGAACTTTTTCCGGTCAATTTGCTTAATTTAATGTTTTATTGAATTTATATGATAATCAACCGAAGCACTAATTTTTGCTTCAAACGTTCTAATGGTTTAAAATCCAAGAGAATTTTCTAAAAATGGCAATAAATAATGTTGAACCCATTTGTCGCCCCCGTTGACGAGTTACACGAGTCAAGAGATGGAAGTCGACAAATTTTTGTGATGGGCCGTTTGAATAGCCCTTTATTCGTTTTAACTGTGACTACGCGAACGATTTGATCACGACCAGGGTGAACATCTGCGACACGTCCTAATGCCCATTGTCCTGGTGGTATACTGTCATCCCTTAATATGACTAAATCGCCTTCTTTGACGTTAGTGGTTTTATATCGCCACTTTGACAGACTGTTTAAAGTGGTTAGGTATTCTGTTTGCCACCTTTTGGCAAAGTGCTGGAACATCTGTTGTGTCATTTGCCATCGCGATAATCGATTGACTTTCAAGTTTGAAAGATTTGGCTCAGGAATCATAGTCATTAGCTGCCCGATGATAAAATGCGCCGGAGTTAGTGCTGTAATGTGGTCTTCTAGTGATTCGCATAAGGGTCGGGAGTTAAGCAAGGCTTCAATTTGAGTTAACAATGTGTATAACTCCTCGTACCTCAGAATTGTTTGGCCAAGTATGCGTCGCAAATGGTACTTGGTTGACTTCACTGCTGCTTCACAAAGTCCGTTGAAATGAGGCGTCGCTGGTGGCACAAAATGCCATTTCGTGTTGTTTGTTGTTGTCCAGTTGACGATTTGTTTCATTTCCTTTGATACTAATTGTTGGAAATATTGTAGCTCCTTGGCGGCTCCTACGAAATTCGTACCGTTGTCGCTGTAGATATCTGTACAAACCCCACGGCGATTCTGAAATCGTTTAAACGCTGCGAGGAATGTATCCAAAGTTAAATCGGAGGCTAATTCAAGGTGTACGGCCTTGGTTGCCATACATGCAAATACGACCAAGTATCCCTTGTAAATTGTAGCCTTTCGAGCTTTGTTGGTCTTAAGGCTATATGGACCGGCGTAATCTAAATTGGTCTGTAGAAATGGTTTTATTAGGTTAACCCGTGGTAGTGGTAGTTGACCCATAAATTGTTGCTGCGTAATTTTCTTCTGCCGGAAACATTTGATACAACTGTGTATGACGCGTCGAATCAAATTCTTACATCTTAATATCGTATACCGTTGCTTTATTATTGACATCAACAAAGTGCGTCCCGCATGTAGATGCTCTTCGTGTGCTTCTTGCACCAATTTAAGTGCCAGAGGATGACGGCCTGATAAGATTATCGGGTGTTTCAGGTCGTATTGGGTTCTTGTGTTTTCCAGGCGGCCACTTACCCGCAAAATGCCCGCGTCATCTAAAAAAGGATTAAGAGAAGAAATATCAGATTTCTTTAACGGCAGTTTACCATGTAAACACTTAATTTCCGCAGAGAAACTTATAAGTTGAGCCTCTTTCACTATTATCATGAACGCTTCATGCAAATCTGCCACGGTAAGCGGGCCGACAACTTTGTTTTTGAAATTCCGTAAATTCTGCTTATACCGTAGGATCCATGTAAGGACCCGAGTTGTTTTTTTACACTTGAAAACTTCTCAATTATTTCGGCGATTGTGGAATTTGCATTAACAGGATTTTCTGGTTATTCCTTAAGAAGGAAACTGGATGTTGCTGTCCTTGTACTTGCTAGTTTTTTGGGTTGCTCTGGAACATGTACAGGTTCATAACGCAGCCAGGCTGGCCCATTCACCACATAGCGTCGTTCAGAAGTTCGTCAGGAGTAACACCACGAGAAGCGATATCTGCCGGATTTTGATTTGATGGAACGTAGAACCATTGCTGGACATTTCTAGATTCTAGTATTTCAGTAACCCGGTTGAGTACGAATATGTTTTTCTTTCTCGGTGGATTTGCCAACCAAGCTAATACCGTAGTGGAGTCAGACCATAAAGATATTTTTGGGGAAATTGTCAACTCCAGGGGCTTCATGACCAATGTTAGCAATCGAACAAGTAAAAGCGCCGCACATAATTCCAATCTTGCTGTTGTGGTGAACTTTATCGGTGCGACCTTTATTTTTGCACAAATTAGATTGGTCAGTACTTCTCCATCCGCACTTAGCGTTCGTGCATATATAACAGCGGCGTATGCAGAGTTTGATGCGTCGGCGAACCCACACAAGTGCAGTGTTGTGGTTGTACATATATGTATTTAGCCATCTTGGTATTTTGACCCGTTTAATTGATTCCAATTTACCCCGCGTGTCTATCCATTGTTTTGCAACATCTGCTGGAAGTTGGTCGTCCCAATCGAGTTTTAACAACCAAAGGCGCTGAAATAGTATCATTATCCCAACCGTCACCGGGGACACCCATCCCATTGGGTCGAAAATGCGTGAGGCTCCGGATAACATGGTTCGTTTGGTTAATTTGGTTGACACTGGTAGCGAAACGTTAAAGGATAAAACTAGCAGCTTGTGGGTCGAATTTAATACCTAGTATCGAGATCAATTTGTTCCCTTCGCTTATTTCCCGGATGGATATCTCTCTGTCATCTTTGGGTATGTTTTCCAGTAGCTTCACGTCGTTGCTGGCCCATTTGCGTAGATGGTACCCACCCATTTTCAAAAGGGAGTACAGCTCGGATTGTATTGTTACTGCTTCTTTGATGGTACTCGCTCCGGACATTAGGTCGTCCATGTAAAAATGCTTCATTAGCACCCTTGCTGCGTCTGGATGACTCTCAAGATGGAGGTGGGCTAGTTTAGTAAGCGCTTGAGTTGCTATGAATGACGCTGAAGTTGTGCCGTAGAGACGATAACGTATTGGTTTCCCTAAACACCGGGTGGTGAGGTAGATAATATTTTTTATCGTTTGGTAGGTCGATTTGACCTGATGGTATTAACTCCATATGACCGAGCCCTTCGTACTCCGCCATGAATTTAGTGTAGTCTTTGTAAATTTGCGGATTTTTTTGTAGTTTTTGTTCAAGTGAGCTGAACCTTCTGAGTGCTTGATTAAGTGAATCACCTAACATAGGTCTATTTGGTTTGAATGGTAATGAAACGATAAATTTACCAGACTCATCTTGCTTTAAATGTTTATCGAAGAAATCCATGCAAAGTTTCTCCTCGTCACTGAACTGTGCAACAACTGGTATTTCCTCCGTTTCCCACAATTTTCTCATAGACCGATCAATACTAATTTCATGGTCGACAGAAAGGCACGTTATGATTTCGTTGGGTTGCTCATATATTTGGTTTACTCCTCCGACAATCCATCCTAATTTCGTATTTAGCGCGATATGCTTTTCTACTGCATCGACTATCTGGCCATCGGATATAAGCATTAAAAATCTATCGCATCCAATCAAAAGATCTATGGCGCCGGGTATGTGAAAATCCGGGTCGGCTAACGACAGTTGGTTCAGATACGTCAATTTTTCACGGTCTATAACTTGCGACGGCGCAGGTTTGATGTAATTTTCGATTTATATACGCGTTGATGTCGATGGTAAATTGAGTGTTGGTTCTTGATCTCACTACAGGTGAGCATACACCTCTTACTCTACCGGCATTTCCACCATTTAGAGTGTTAATTTGGAACTTTGCATTGGATCTTGACAGATTAAGTCGGCTTGCGCAATTTTCGGTGATATAAGACCTAGTTGAGGCGGAGTCCAATAAAGCTCGACAGGGTTGCCATATCCCGAATTTGTCACAAATGTCAACAATTGCAGTCGGCAACAATGCATCAGCACTCTTGCTGGAATGTGATGAATGCAAATTAATAGCTCCAGTCGAATTAATGGGTTTGGGATCTTCGGATAATGTAACTGCAGTACTTGCAATCGTGCTGGTAGATGGTGTAGATTTGGATGACGCAGTAGTGGTATTTTGCTCAATGTGGACCAGTGAATGGTGCCTTCTTCTACACTGATGACATCGCCCCTTGGACCTGCAGTTGTATACGCTATGCCCTTCAGCTAGGCAGTTGTAACACCTGGAATTCTTGTTCACGTATTGCCTACGTTGATCTAAGGTCATTTGTAAAAAACTTAGGGCAATCGCAAAGGCGATGCTGTTGGCCGGTACACAATGCGCAATTTGGCAGTGGCCTAGGGTCCGATAGAAAGGTTTTCACTGGTGTGTTATATTTGCTGTGAAGCTTGTTGGTTTGCTGTTTGAAGCCTTCGAGAGAGTTCATCCTCTTGTTTAGGAACTCCAAAAACTCTTCAATTTTTTGAAAATCTTGTTCTGAAGATTCTTGTCGCCATAACTGTAGCGTGACATCGTCTAATTTTTTCTCCGCTAAATAGACCAACCAACAATCCCTTGCTTCTGCACTTGACCCAAGGGTTTTCAGGCCGCGAATAACCTCGTTACAAATATCATGCAATTGACCGACTGTTTCAGTTGATGGCTTAGTAATTTGAGGTTGCTGGATATACGACTTAATGAACTCGTTGACTATATTGCGCTTCCGATCATATCGCTTGACTAATCTCTGAAAGGCTTCGATGTAACTAGCATCATCTATTCGGAAATGCTTTACCAGTGCTTCTGCTGGGCCACGTAGTTGACCTATCAAGTACTAGAATTTTTGGGCTGGCGAGAGGTTTGTATTTTCATGAACAGTGCTCTTGAACAAGTCATAGAACGACTGCCAGTCTCGCAGCCTTCCGCCGAATGTAGGTAATGTTAGACGTGGTAGTTTGAAGTCCCCCGAAGGGCCAGCTGAGGATGAATTCAAAATGGTTTCATTCAAACCGCTAACTGGAGTTTGAATTTTTGATCTCATTAGTCTTTGCAGCGTAGCCACACAGAGATAATAATTGTCGTCAACAACATCGATATCGTATTGTGCTTCGGGATCGACAGCAAAAATTGCATCTTCTATACTCACAAAGGTTTAGTAATGATCCTTTAATTTTTCTAAACGTGTTTGCATTTCGTCGTATGGCATATTAGCTGTACATGCTTTGGCATAGATGGTCAATTTAGTTATTATACCTTTTACGACTGCTCTTCTTTTTACCAATGGCTCCATGATATTAAATCTCGGTGAATTCGTATGCTTTAATCTGCAACTCACGCTTAGGTATGCCCTGGCAAATTTATTTGGCACCTTGGATGTTTGGTTATCAAATTCCTATCTGCTCAAATATCTCATTCACTGACACTATTTTGATTAAATGTTTCGTATTTGGTACACTGGCGATTGGTACAATATAAACCAAACCGAATGTTCGAGAACTTTTTCACAATACAACTTCACAAACAAAAAAAACGTGGTTATCGGTTATGTCTTCTCTTTACTTATATCATATGTAATATGTATAAAATAAAAAAAAATTATACTCAAGTAACAGTATTGATATCCGGTTAATTTCTCCAATAAAGGCAGTCCACGTAGCAATGATTGTGATTATCCTCCACGCGGTCCAATTATCAGCAATAAATTTCTCCGGACCGGCTCGAAAGACCAATGAAAACAACCAAAACAGATTGTATAAATCTAAGCAGTTTGCTGTGGTAAATTTGTTCAAGGAAACGAAAACCACTTGAATACAACTTTTAATTTATTTAACACCAATTTATATTTGTGCAAAAAGATATAAGTTTCGATTTATTTTGTGTTTCACGTTTGACAGATATGTATCGAAAAAATATAATAAAAAAAGGTATTTTTAAAGTAAAGTTCTAACAGTTATACAACAAAATAATTTTAGTACATATAAATTATAACAGTTTTAGTTGTAGAGTTCAACTTCAGATGTCATTAATGCAACTCAGCTGATCAAAAATATTGATTGTCAAAAATTCTGTTTATCAAATTGGTACATGAAGTGTAAATAAACTTAATTAAATAAGGTGACAGAAAACCAATATTTGTTGATCATTCTTGTTGCATAAACTAAAGATAAATTCAAATTGATAGTTATTACATGAAGTTAAGTATACAAATATT